>JBBGZY010000039.1:22807500-24007500 GCA_037952925.1 Lithobates clamitans
TATTTGACTTGGGCTACTTCTGAAAATATATAAAAATGTAGAGCTGCTCTATAGACAAAAATATTTGATTCTGGTCAGTTTTCTAAAAAAAACAAAAAGTGGAATAAATAAACACAGAGGCCTTGCCTGCATGTGAGCACTAAAAATAAAATCCCAAGGGTCGACTTCCCAGACAGAATGATTTTATAATAAAAGTTTATTAAAAAAATAAAATGTTATTATCACTAAGTGTCACTCACATTTTACTCTCACTGTGAACATGAATAGATATCCACAACAATGTAAATTGTATGCATACATTAAGGAAAACAAAAAAATAAATAAATCACTGATTAAATTGAATGTCAGAATGGTTTGCTCATGTCTATAAAACCCAAATGGGAATACCAGGGAAGTGGGCTGCTACCAAAATAAGAACCAAAATCCCCCTGTTGTCAACGCACCCTTATTTGTGCAAACAAATAAAAACAAAAAAAGAATTGCGCTAGGTGCATGTGCAATAAAACTCAATAAATAATATAAATTAATTATACCGTGATGGAAGTCCTGCTGCTAAACACTATAACCCCGATATAAGGGCAAAAAGCAATATGTATATAAATAAAGTGCAGCGCTGGACAAGATAAATTAAATATTATCAAAATAAGATGATAAAGTGTAGGTGAAACAGTGATGGAGAAATCAACACTACATACAGTAAATGTACTTAAAATACCAAACCAAAAATAGTGAAGTGGTTCAAAAGCAGTGAAAAAGTCCAAAAAAAGTCCAAAAATTGCATATATAAAGAGCGTTTTGAAGGATCCCAGTATGATTCTCCAACTTAGTAGTGCTGCCCGTCACAAAGTGTAAGAAAAATGAAGGCTTACCAAAAAGCCAGCGACCGCCCTTACTTAGGGGGGTCAATACAGGCTTAGTAGATCCCCAGAGGATTCACGATAGGACATAGGCTGATGGTCCTCGAATCTCCTTCCTCCTTCCAGGTATTTCCTTAATGGCAGCAGGGAATGCTCCAGACAGTGAAGTGACAGGATCCCTTGAAAGCTCAGGCACTCCAGCAGGTAAATCATAATGAAGAAAAAAGGGGGATTCCCATAGTGTAGATTGCCAAAATACGTTTATTTAAAAAATATCAAATGAATGCTATATATATAGCTCAAATGTAGAGTAAAAATCAACCGGAATCAAATCAGAGATAAAAAAAGCTAAACCGCTGTTTAAAATTGAATCGCGCATGCGCGATACGAGTTCACGTTGTGACCCTCCGGCCATTTCGTCACAACTGACATCATCACCTTTTTTCTTCATTATGATTTACCTGCTGGAGTGCCTGAGCTTTGAAGGGATCCTGTCACTTCACTGTCTGGAGCGTTCCCTGCTGCCATTAGGGAAATACCTGGAAGGAGGAAGGAGATTCGAGGACCATCAGCCTATGTCCTATTGTGAATCCTCTGGGGATCTACTAAGCCTGTATTGACCCCCCTGAGTAAGGGCGGTCGCTGGCTTTTTGGTAAGCCTTCATTTTTCTTACACTTGGTGACGGGCAGTACTACTAAGTTGGAGCATCATACTGGGATCCTTCAACACGCTCTTTATAAATGCAATCATTTTTGAACTTTTTTTGGACTTTATCACTGCTTTTGAACCATTTCACTATTTTTGGTTTGGTATTTTAAGTACATTTACTGTATGTAGTGTTGATTTTTCCATCACTGTTTCACCTACACTTTATCATCTTATTTTGATAATATTTAATTTATCTTGTCCAGCGCTGCACTTTATTTATATGCACCCTTATTTGTATCTATTTTCATTTCAATCACGTACCAAAAAGAGAACTAAATTCCCCCTGTTGTCAACGCACCCTTATTTGTATTTATTTTCATTTCAATCATGTACAGTATATTTGTGCCATTTACCACATCTCTTTGCCATCATATGCCCTCCATCACATAGCTGGCCAAATGTCTTGTGTTGAGTAGAAAAATACAGTGGAAAAAACATCTTGATTTGGGACAGCACTGCCTTTCATGGACTCTGTCCCTGAGTGTCTCTGTTGTAAATATATATGCATAAATATCTACACTATAACACATGACATTGTCACTTACTTTTGCAGAGACTTCAGTAAAAAAACAAGAAAAGCCATCAAAGCCAAAAAAGGCAACAGGGTAGACTCTACTAGTTAAATAGAAACACATTAGGGTCTTTAATTTGTGCACAAAAATATGAATTTACAATAAATATCAGTGATCTCTTATAACTGCACAGTATTTTATTGCTAAAGTGCTCATCATTAAAGCCAAGAAACAACAGAGCAAAGCAAAGCGTCTATTTATAAACTAGTAGACATGTGCACAGCCAAAAAATTCGTTCATTTTCGTTTTAGTTTCATTGGTTTATTATTTTTTTTAGTTTTTCGGGTCATTTGTTATGATCGCGATTCGTAAATTCGTTCATTCGTAAATTCAAAAATGCGTTCATTCGTACATTTTTACATTTGTAAATTCGGACATTCGTAAATTCGTAAAATCGTACATTTGTAAATTCGAAGTTTGAAAATCCAAAAACCCGAAAATTCAAAAATCTGAAATAGTAACTAACTATTAAATTATAGATATTGTAATTTCCTTTCAAATTTGACTGTCAGTGAACGTAACAAATACGAATTTATCCGAAGTTATGAATTATCCAAAATGAATGCTGCATCTAAACAAATGGAACAGAACAAATTAATAATAAATAATAATAATAATAAAACGTTGTTATTATTATTATTGTTATTTATTATTATTAATTCATTACGTTCCATTCCATTTTTTCGGATCATTCATAACTTCGGATAAATTTGTATGTGTTACGTTCACTAACAGCCAAATTTGAAAGGAAATTACAATACCTATAATTTAAAAGTTACTAGTAATTACTATTGGTTAAGTTATTATTAGTTAACTATTATTTCAGATTTCCGAATTTTCGAATTTACAAATTTTCGAATTCACTAATTTACTAATGTACGAATGTACGAATGCCCAAATTTACGAATGTCCAATTTTATCGAATTTCCAAATATTCGGAAAAAATTCGTTAAACGGGTTTTCGTTAATTCGGATATTCCCGAATTAATGAATTTGTCGAAATTTGTTAAAAAACAAATTCGGAACGAAACGAATTGCACATGCCTATAAACTAGTGAATGTGACTTCTTCTCTGTAAGGCTTCAAGGTCCATGTGCCTTAAATGACGATTTATTCTTCACAAGAGAATGTTTGATGAAAGTCACAAGGAACTGATTTTATACGTTAGTCATTGCTTGGTGTAATCTTACAAAAAATGTACAGTATATTATGTTCACCTATTAAAATTCAGTTTTGTTATCATTCAGTTTTGTACTTGTAAAACATATAGTACAAATCAAATACAGGATCTTAAAATAGAAATGAATAAAAGACAAAAGAAAAATAAGGAATAAAAAGCACAGTATTTTGAAAAAAAATACCCAATTATGTGCAAGGAAAATGTAAAAAGCAGAATCTTTCTTACCAATGATTGGATGATTGAAATCAGCACAGCTTCATATTATTCACTAAGCTAAGCAAATTTTTTAATTTGCAAAGGAATTTTTTTTCTTAGCGTTTTAAATGAGGTGAAGTGGTACTGTCCTCAATCATTCAATCAAATCGATGAAGGATCTTGTTCTCTGAAATTTCACTTTGCACAGTGAACATGCTCTCTTTCTTTTAGTAAATTAATCAATGCATCAGAAAAGTGCAATTTTTTTTTATTTTTTTACTTGCACTCTCCAAAAATTATCTCCAAGCATTATAACTTATTGGGATTGATTTACTAAAAGTGAGTGCTCACTGCACTTGATAAAAGGTGCAATGTACAGCTGTGGCCAAACGTTTTGAGAATGACACAAATATAAATTTTCACAAAGTCTGCTGCATCAGTTTTTATGATGGCAATTTGCATATACTCCAGAATGTTATGAAAAGTGATCAGATGAATTGAAATGAATTGCAAAGTCCCTTTTTTGCCATGAAAATGAACTTAATTCCCAAAAAACATTTCCACTGCATTGATGAAGAAGGCTTCAGGACACCCAAGAAAGTCCAGCAAGTGCCAGGACTGTCTCCTACAGTTGATTCAGCTGCAGGATCAGGCACCACCAGTGCAGAGCTTGCACAGGAATGGCAGCAGGCAGATGTGAGTGCATGTGCATGCACAGTAAGGCTAAGACTTTTGGGGGATGACCTGGTGTCAAGAAGGGTAGCAGAGAATCCACTTTTCTCCAGGAAAAGCATCAGAGACAGACTGATATTCTGCAAAAGGTACATTGATTGGACTGCTGATGACTGGGGTAAAGTCATTTTCTATGATGAATTCCCTTTCTGATTGTTTGGGGCATCCAGAAAAAACCTTGTCCAGGGAAGAAAAGGTGAGCGCTACCATCAGACCTGTGTCATGCAACAGTAAAGCATCCTGGGACCATTCATGTGTGGGGTTGCTTCTCAGCCAAGGGAGTGAGCCTAAGAAAACAGCCATGAATAAAGAATGATACAAAAACATCCTCCAAGAGCAACTTCTTCTCAACCATCCAAGAACAGTTTGATGACGAACAATGTATTTTCCAGCATAATGGGGAACTTTGCCATAAGGCCCCTTTCACACTGGGGCGGTGGGTGCGTAGTTAGTAAAGCACCTCTATTTTTAGCGGCGCTTTACTGTCAATTTCAAGGTACTATTCGGCCGCTAGCAGGGCACTTTTACCCCCTGCTAGCAGCCGAGAAAGGATTAAAACTACCGCAAAGCGCTATGCCGGCGGTATAGCCGCGCTGCCCCATTGATTTCAATGGGCAGGAGCAGGGAAGGAGCAGTGTATATACCACTCCTTCACCGCTCCAAAGATGCTGCTAGCAGGATTTTTTTTAGAGTCCTGCCAGTGCACCACTCCAGTGTGAAAGCCCTCAGGGCTTTCACATTGGAGAGACAGCAGCTGCTCTTCCAGGGCGCTTTGCAGGCGTTATTTTTAGCGTTATAACACCTGCAAAGCCCCCCAGTGTGAAAGGGGTCTAAGTCAAAAGTGATAACTAAGTGGCTTGTGGAACAAAACATCAAAATAGAGGGTACAGTGTGGCGCTAAAGTGAACTTGTTCCTCGTTTGGGCCAGACCCACTAAAATGTCAATCAGAAGGCCAAATCTACCCAGTGAGGTATTTAATAAGATGGGATTTTCTCAAATCCTGTGTGTAGGAAATGAATAAAAAGAAGTGTGTAAATTCACAAAGTAATCTCCCCTATAATCTCCCCTATCAGGTATATACTATAAATTATATCGGATAAGGGACAACCAGACGGGAAGCTAATGTGCTGAAAAGTGGTTCTGCAAACGTGTTTATCTGTTTGTAACTGGTATCGTACAGGGTACGTATATGATGAATTGATATGTGTAAACATAAAAAATATATCTCAATATAAGTGCAATCGTATATATAAATAATGTTCATAAACACACTCAATTAGAATAAGATGTGAGTCCCAATGCTGGACCTATGGAGGTACACCTAAAGACTTGGCTGCTTGGGCTTCCTTTGAACAGCCAGGATGGTTCCCGTATATTCAGATGGTAAGACTGTAACTGTAGATATAGGTATGTAAAAAAATACTCTTACCAAGAATGGTGGACTCCCCAGCCAGCGGCTTCGGAGTCAGAATAAGCTTGTGGTAAAATTAACGGCAATGATTGGAATGCTGCTTCATCCGTTAGTAGAAATGCTGGAAGATGAGGATCTCCACAGGACGGCCTCCCACACTTAAATGCTCTATTCACCATACAGATCCTCCGGTGAAAAAATCAAAGGAGAAACTCCACATAGCGTGAAACTGCTTCCAAAAAACTTTAATAAAAGCTTTGCAATAAAAGAATTACACTGGCTCGTGGACAACAACAGAGGCCGAGGTACAAAGACGTATAAAATCAATAAAAAAAGCGCTTGTTCATTCGTGGCATAACAGGCATATCCAACCCTACGCGTTTCGTCTGCTAGGACTTCAACTGGGGTGTTCAACTAGGGGATGAAACGCGTCGGGTTGGATATGCCTGTTATGCCACGACTGAACAAGCGCTTTTTTTATTGATTTTATATGTCTTTGTACCTCGGCCTCTGTTGTTGTCTATGGGCCAATGTACCTTTACCATACCTGGTCTCTGTTGTGGTCCACGAGCCAGTGTAATTCTTTTATTGCAAAGCTTTTATTAAAGTTTTTTGGAAGCAGTTTCACGCTATGTGGAGTTTCTCCTTTGATTTTTTCACCGGAGGATCTGTATGGTGAATAGAGCATTTAAGTGTGGGAGGCCGTCCTGTGGAGATCCTCATCTTCCAGCATTTCTACTAATGGATGAAGCAGCATTCCAATCATTGCCGTTAATTTTACCACAAGCTTATTCTGACTCCGAAGCCGCTGGCTGGGGAGTCCACCATTCTTGGTAAGAGTATTTTTTACATACCTATATCTACAATTACAGTCTTACCATCTGAATATACGGGAACCATCCTGGCTGTTCAAAGGAAGCCCAAGCGGCCAAGTCTTTAGGTGTACCTCCATAGGTCCAGCCGATAGGTCCAGCATTGGGACTCACATCTGATTCTAATTGAGTGTGTTTATGAACATTATTTATATATATACGATTGCACTTATATTGAGATATATTTTTTATGTTTACACATATCAATTTATCATATACGTACCCTGTACGATACCAGTTACAAACAGATAAACACGTTTGCAGAACTACTTTTCAGCACATTAGATGTTGATCCACGAAATTCTGAGTTATATACACTTGATCTAATATAAACATCATGTTTTTTTTATGATTTTATTTTATTTTTTATTTTTTTCATGTTTAAATAGCACATTTATCAATCCCCACATAGATATTCCTTTCAAGGTAATACAATCAGCTTCCCGTCTGGTTGTCCCTTATCCGATATAATTTATAGTATATACCTGATAGGGGAGATTATAGGGGAGATTACTTTGTGAATTTACACACTTCATTTTATTAATTTCCTACACACAGGATTTGAGAAAATCCCATCTTATTAAATACCTCACTGGGTAGATTCGGCCTTCTGATTGACATTTTAGTGGGTCTGGCCCAAACGAGGAACAAGTTCACTTTAGCGCCACACTGTACCCTCTATTCTTGATTTACAATTCATCTAATTGTTGTGTTGGCAGCTCTTTATACATTTTTTGGGACTGGCGCAATATTATCATTTTCGAAAACTTTAAAATGTTGGGTCCTTGGCCAGGAAACTCCCCAGACATTAATCCCACTGAGAACTTGTGGTCAATCCTCAAGAGGCGGGTGAACAAAAAAAACCCCACAAATTCTGACAAACTCCAGGCATTGATTATGCAAGAATGGGCTGCCATCAAGCAGGATGTGGCCCAGAAGTTGACTGACAGCATGCCAGGGCGAATTGCAGAGGTCTTGAAAAGAAGGGTCAACACTGCAAATATTGACTCTTTGCATAAACTTAATGTAATTGTCAATAAAAGCATTTAACACTTATGAAATGCTTGTAATTATACTTAAGTATACCATCGTAACATATGACAAAAAGATCTAAGAACACTGAAGCAGCAGACTTTGTGTCATTCTCAAAACTTTTGGCCACGGCTGTAAGTTAAAAAGCAGAATTTTTCTTGGATGTGATTTAATGATTGCAGTGAAGATAGCTTTACCACATTCACTTTGCAAAGCGACTATTCATCTTGCTAAGAGAACCGCTTCTATTCCTTTAGAGAATGAAGTCTATATATCTAATGCCGCGTACACACGACTGGTTTTTCCATCAGAATAAACTCTGACGGTTTTTTCCGATGGAGTTCTGCTAAAACGGACTTGCCTACACATGATTACACCAAAGTCCGATTGTTTAGAATGCGATGATGTACGACGGGACTAGAAAAAGGAAGTTCAATAGCCAGTAGCCAATAGCTTCCCTTGCGTTGTTTTTGATCCATCGGACTAGCATACAGACAAACAGCTTTCCCGATAGGAATTGATTCCGTCGGAAAGATTTAAAACATGTTCTATTTCTAGGTCTAGAATTTTTGAAAGAAAAAGTCCAATGAAGCCCACACACAATCAGAATATCCGATTGAATGATTCCGTCAGACCTTTTCTGCCGGAAAGTCCGGTCGTGTGTATGCGGCATCAGTCCTGAAATAATATGTTACAAATATGGTAGACTAAATCAAAGAGCTCTAAATGATTATCTTTTCACGCAGGTCTTTCATACATTATAAATTAGACCCATTAAATGTAAACATATTGTAGTGAAAAATACTGTCAACTTTTTTAAAAACTTGATAGGAACAGTGTATAGGGCCTGTTTTAGTCACTTTTTATTCTCAATAATTGAAGAATCAGGGTTTACCTCCTGTAACTTACACTTTCAATGATTTATCCTTTTTGTTCACATTTTCTTGCATACTAGTGGTCAAAGAGCAATAGTTCAGCATTATAATGATCATGTCAGCTTTCTTTGTTTTTGCACAGCTTTAGAGATCTGTTTTAAATTATGGCTAAGCAAATTTATATTTTTAGAATTTTTGCTGTGAGGAGGTATGAAGCAAATCTGGTTAGAAGCAGAAACTGCTGAGGAACATAGCAAATGGTGTATATTTATAACAAATGAATATGGTAGTATTCCTTAGGTTGCATGATATGTATACAGTAACACTGAGTAATTTTCACTCAGAGCAAACTGTGGTTATATCACTTTATATTGTGATTCTTTTTGAGACATTTTTAAAACCATACATTTATGCAACACTATTCATCAGAAGCCAGTTTTTAGTATTTTCTGCAGTTCTAGTTATCTAACTGATTTTGCCTCATTTCACCCTCTCATTCACAGTAGAATGACTTAATGTTTTTTCAAAGCTCACATACAACGTTTTTTAGCAGAGTCCCCAGTTCAGAAAGAAGAAAAAGCAGCAGCGCAGAAGAAAGGTATACGTATAGTCTTACATGATGTAGTTGACAAAAGTGTTACTTGTAACATTAAAGACAGAGGGGTGGGTCAGAAGGATAATTGCAAAGAAAATTAAGTTTCGTAGCTGGATTAAGATGTATGGATTAATTTAATAAAAAGGAACAAGGTGCAGTGATGGTTTGCAATGTGCACTAAACATGTTAACTAATCAGATTTAGTGAATGAATAATTTCAGTTTCTGTGCGTCTATCTAGTTAACACATTTTCATCACTGAAATTTGAGTTTCTATTTCCTTTATTTTTTGAAGTAAGTAAGAATATAAAATTTATTAAAGTGGACCTGTCCCTTAAAATATAGGTCCAGACTTAACTAAACACCAGAACAAGCATGCAGGATGGGAATTCAACTGTTTCAAGTCCAACTAAAGTAGTATATTCAGGATTGGGATGATATCCTTGGTGCCTGAACCTTTTAAAACAAACAATACAATTTTGTTGTGGGCCGTTACACCACAGCAAATGGTGTGGAAGGAAGACTTTTTTCCAATGAACCAGTAAATACAAAACAAGAAAAATGTTCCTCCACTCCTCTTTTGGAGGAGCAACAAAAAGCAAGTTCTGGTCAAAGTACTACTGTTACACTTTAAAAACTGCTTGAGACATTTCATTCCTTAAACTCCTGACTTCTCCCGAAAAACAGGCTAAAGCCGGCAGCAGAACCATCTGGTGTTCACTCGGTCTCTAACTTGCTCTAGACTAGGCATGAGGCCTATCTGCCCTTAACTAGCAGGTACTTGTGCCTACTTCTAAGCATTTCCCACTCTGGGCACTTCTGTGATGCAATCAATCCTATAAAAAGCATTCCACCTCTCCAAGATGGCCACCCAAGTCTCATGAATACTTTCTGTATCATTAGACACAGGCTCCTCCAAGATGGTGCCTGGAGTTCATGTCAGAGGATACATACTACATCTTAATGGAGTGTGGCAGTGGTGCTCCTTGGGTTAGCAAGGGCCAATGTTAACCTGCCCACCTACATTTCCCTGGGCTTAAGGAATGCAGTCTTCTGCATAATTTACATTACAAAGGTGAAACATTGGCAGGTTACAAAAAATGTAATTGTATCATGTACATCATAGAAAATGTGCATATTTACAACACAATCAAAATACTTAGCATGCATTAGTCCACAGGTTGTGGTGGGGACCCAACAGCAGCTGATGTTTCTACAGCTGAAGTTAGGGCTTCTTCTGGAGGTATATATTATTTTAGGGGCACCTCATTCACCTTGGGAATTCTTTCGAATTCTGGGTCAGTAGTTTTGTGATGAGATGGTAAAGAGTTAAAAACAAAAAAAGGGCTTATAAGGTTTCCAATATGGAGTCTAGTTGTTCTATTTGTTGCCTTTTACAGGTAAGATTCCTTAACATATAACAAAAAGAAAAATAACTTTAGGAAACATTTTTCCAGGGGAGGAAAAGAAAGTATTCCTAAGTCATCCTAGATGACTTCTCTTAAGGTCAAACCACAGACTAACCTATTTTGAAAAACAGGCCTACTCCCTAACTTGCTCCAGACTGATGAGTGAGGCCTACCTGTCCCCAACAAGTGGCTAACTGTCCCTACCTTCACACACTGTCTACTCCAGAACTTTTTGTCTCATTAAGCACAGGCTCCCTCAAGATGGCACCCATAGGCCATGTCAGAGGACACACTAGACCTTTGCTGGGCTCCCTCTAATGTCAATAGTAAGAAGCCATCATGTAACCACTTTTATTAGTACCAGAAATTAAACAAGTGATTTAGTAATCACTGAATTACTGCATAATATTCCCAACCACTATCCTAAGGGAGCGCCAGTGGCACTCATTGGGTTAGCAGAGGCCACCACTGACTACCTGCCCACATATATACAATTCTATCCTTACAGTTTTGCAGCTGTTAGTTTTATTTTTATTTTCTTTGACATATAAAACACAGTTTTGTAAATCTATGGCTTTAAATTATAGAAATTAATTTTGAGTTTTATTGTGTTAAAGCCTCACAGTGAAGTACCGAATCTTATGATCTGTTACAGCAAGATCCCCTTAGGAGCTCAGGAAGGTTGTGTGACACTTGAAGTTACTCACTTATATTGAAACAGACCACACACCCACTGGACACTATGCATTCACTATTCACACAAAGAAAACCTATATTGCATGTAAAATAACAGAAAGATATAGAATTATTACTTATAAATTACACATTATTTTTGCAGTAACCCCACTGAAAAAGCCAGAGCTAGCAGAACCGAAGAAAGGTAATAATGAAAAATCATTTATTTGTAAAATATGGGAATCTGTTACATGTCAAGAATAAGGGGCTGGGTTAACAATTTTTTCTATCTATGGGCTATAATGATTTCTTAGTCATAATAATATAATAGAATAAATAAAACCTGATGGCTTTGCAAACAATGCATTTTTTATTTATTTGTATGTACAAATTGTAATGTATTAATTCCTATATGTTTTTAGAGACCCATGTAAAAGAACATGAGCCAACAGAGGCAAAAAGAGGTAATAATTTAAAGTAGTGAACCTTGACTATAAAACTATGATGTATAATACTACATTTGGAACTATAGAAAAAGAATGGAATTTAAAGTACTATAGCTTTAATGTATTCTAGTCAGAAGCACTAACTCAGGAACTAGTGAGCATATCCCATTTATGTTGCCTATATTAAAATGGAAGTAAACCCTCCTTTTCAGCCAAGGAAGCTGCCATCTTGGCCTCTGTATAATCTACAACTGCCATGATGCTGCACATGTGATCAGTTATGACACTAGCCATTGGATGATTTGACAGTCAGGTTGAGAGCACAACCAATGGAAGGGTTACATTACCGGCACGTGCCGGAAATGTAACTTATTTGAAATGGTTAAATGTATGGGTTTACTTCCTGCTTTAATTACATTTTGTACATGCGGGTGGATTCATGTGACCCAGTGCAGGGGACGAAAGTACCGT
Organism: Lithobates clamitans; assembly: GCA_037952925.1. Lineage (NCBI taxonomy): Eukaryota > Metazoa > Chordata > Amphibia > Anura > Ranidae > Lithobates > Lithobates clamitans. Next base: position 22,819,532 of record JBBGZY010000039.1, read on the forward strand.
AGATTGGGCCTCATCCAGACTCATGGACCCAGGAACAACTATACTACACACAAAGTATTAAGGAAGCTATTCACCTAGCTATGCAGTGTGCTAAAGTTCCTGGATCACAAGACTGGAAGACAAGCTGTTGCCTGGAGTTCTGCTTTAAGATACTGTAAGTACATAGTAAGGCTTTAAAGAAATAAACTATAAAATATATACATATTTATTTTTCAGAGAAACAAGAGCAAAAACAAGAAAGGGGGCCTAAAGAACCACAGAAAGGTAGTAACATCAATGCACCATCACCCTGAAATCATGCAACCATGCTGAGCCAAAGTAGCTATTCATGTTTCCTTGAATGCAAGCATGCCAAATACAATGCTTTTTACCACATGCACTTCATTGTTGCTTTATGTTGTAAATAAATATGTTATTTTCAAACTGAATGGTGTTTTGCTTCATTATATAGCACCAAATATTGATAAAGTAATGTACTGTAATTTGAAGAAAGCATGCTTTCTTTATGATCACATTGTAATTAATCTGCCGTACACATAAATACCTATATACTGTTCATTGCATAGGTGAATCTCTCAGAAGGCAAGATATACTGTATAGAGAATATAGATATTTAGAAGGCAAGTATATTGTTTCAGCTGCAGCCTTCCTGGGACACCATGATCTCACTCCATAGTTCCAGTGTGGATACCGGGGTAACAGTGTAGTGATGAAGATTCTGTAAGACTGTATTTCCTTCCCAGTGCTTATACTAGTATATGTAAAGTATGTCTTGATTAGAGAGTGGGGATTATAGAAAGAGAAAGGCTTTATACCTCTGGGATTGTTATAGTCTGTCTTGAACAAAACTTTAGATAGAAAAACTTCTGCTTTACTGCTAAAATGTTCTGAAATTCTAAGCACGGCAGGAAAAAATATTATACCAGACAAAAGATATCTGTAAAAAAAAATGAATCCCAAGCATGTTTTTTAGCAAGCTTAGTATGTTGGCAGTAGGGGACATTACTAGAGTTTATTAGACATACAGTACGTTTAATAACTCAAAGTGATCCTAAAATGTCCACCCAAATGGATAAACTAATATTACTGGTAAACTGCAATAAAATAGTCTGTTTTTGGAACAAGTGGTGACTCTGGCCTCAGAAGATATACTGTGCAAGACTAACTCTTTTTCCTGTCATCTACCTGTTAATTTACATTTAAATGATAGGGTTTAACAAGGAGATGTGTAGAACTTAAAGTAGTATTAAAGTAATTGTAAAGGTACATTTTTTTTGTTATACTTACCTGTTCTGTGCAAGGGTTTTGCACAGAGCAGCCCCGATCCTCTTCTTCTGGGGTACCCTGGCCGCACTCTTGGATCCTCCTCTTCATCAGGTGCCCCCACGGAGAGCCGCTTTCCATGGGGGGCACCCGTGCGGGCGCGCTTACGAGTCCCGTTGCTGCGTCCATTGACACAGACAGCAGGACTCAGCCCCACACCCTGCTCTCGTGTCACTGGATTTGATTGACAGCAGCGGGAGGCAATGGCTCTTGCTGCTATCAATCTATCCAATGAGGACAGAGACCGCGGCTGGGGCTGCTGGGCTCATGCTCGTCACTGGAACAGACGGGTTCAGGTAAGAAAAAAGGGGGGGGGGGGTCTGGGGGCAGCTGCAGCACAGAATGCATTATGGTGAAAACCTTTGAGACTTTACAACCCCTTTAATCCTAAAAACAAAGATGAAATATATTGCAATTTACCATTACAGGTATTTGAAGCGCTTCACAATGTGCATGAAAATGAATATATAAAAATAAATATAAATACTCAAATAAATCCAGCGGTGAGTAAAACTTCCTAAAAAATCTAGCAATCAAAATAGTGTACAATTATAAAAAATTTGTGACACCAAATGTGTAAAAAAATTCACATAAAAAATCCACATAAAAATAAATATATAGGGATGTATTCAGAAGGTTCAATTATACAGGTGTAGAATCCTGATTGGTATAGAGCTTTTGATCACTAGCAAAGCTGTTTAAAAACACTTGCTTAATTAAGGTGCTCATTGACCTTTATAGTAACAATGTGTTTTTTGCTTCTGTTCACAACCAATGTGAGAATCATAAACAGGTCTCATTAGACAGGCAGATAAGAGAAAAAAACAATCATTGTGCAATAGTTAGGATACCAAGGTACACAGGCAAACTTCAATCCACTCACATGTGCCTTATAATGATAAGGCATATGCAGGTTTTACTATAGCAGTGAGCCATCTTAGACAGGAGCAGATTCTGTGCAGTACACTGTGTGATACTGCTGATCTGCACAGAACGTCCTTGGCTCCTCCCACGTGTTACATCACAGTCACGTGACTTTTTGAAGGATAATACAAGCTCTGACGGATTCAGCTTTATAGCACAACAGCAGAGTGGTTGCCATGGCTACAGCATGAGTTTATCATCGTCCTGCTTCCTGCATAGACTTCAATCCTGTTAAAACCTACTTTTATTAGACATGTAATTCATATGAATATCGTTGGTTTATCAAAACCACGATTCCATGTGTAAAAAACACAGTGTGTAAAAAGTAAAAAATATATATATTAATATCTCTAATCACGTTTACTTCTTCAACTCCTTCCAGTGGTCACAATTGGTATAACATCTCACAGAGGGAATATATGACAAAGCATTGTCTCTAATGGTTTTGATAATTGACCAGTGCCCCATAATATCACAAAAATGGGGTATCCACATGCTCTGCTCATAAATGTATGGAAAACGGAGTAAACAAGATGACATGAGATATATATATATATATATATATATATATATATATATATATATATATATATATATATATATATATATATAATATACATATATAACATTAAAATAAGATATGATATAAGGAATAGGGAAATAATATTAAAATGTAAAATTAAAATCTAAAAATTCCATGATAGAATATTGCAAAAATGGATGATGACCATTATTTATATGCTAGAACTGAACCAAATATTGCCACTCAGAAAAAACTGGTATTGGACAAATAATGAGAATATTGGACCAAAAAATAAATAAAAATAAAAAATAAAAAATAGAAATAAAATATACCCATCTGGAATATCCATTTGGATTCATTCTTGCTGAGTTCCCTCACTTTATGGGAACCCCTCCAATGAGCCTTATACTTTTGAATAGCCCAGAATTGGAGACCCCTAGGGTCTCTGTTATGATACCTAGCAAAATGTTTTGAAACGCTGTGTTTTGGATAGCCTTTTCTAATGTTCTGGATATGCTCTCTTATTCTCTTCCACATTGGTCGCTTCGTTCTGCCAATGTATTGGAGGGAGCAGGAGCACTGTAAAGCATATACCACCCCCTCAGTCCTGCAAGATATAAAATCCTTTATTTCAAATTCTTGTCCAGTATTTGTTGAAGAAAATTTCTGACATTTGTATCCATTTTGATTAGTATTTATGCAGGCATAACACCTTTTACAGGGGTAGAATCCTTTACCCTGAAAAAAGGTTAAATCAATTATTCTCTTGGGTGGGTTGGGTACATTTTTAGCTATGATGTCCCTTAGAGTTGGAGCTCATCTATAAATGAATCTCGGTTTTTCTGGGAGTATATTTGCCAAAGTAGTATCAGTTTTTAAAATAGACCAATGTCTTTTTATAATCCTCTCCATCCTCCTGTGTTGTATACTGAAGTCCATTATCAGAGGTACGTCATCTGTTTTGTCATTTACCTTGATTTTATCTTGGATCAGCGCTTCTCTTGAGGTTTGATTGACTTCTGTTATTTTTTCTTCTATAAAACATTTATTGTACCCTTTTTCTTCAAACCTCTTACCTATCCACTGAGCTTGTTTAAGATAGTCATTATTTTCTGAACAATTTCTCCGTAAGCGAATAAACTGGCCCTTCAGAATGTTGATTAACCATGGCTCATAGTGGCAACTCGTTACTGGTATATAGCTGTTCCTTTCCACCGGTTTGAAGAAAGTTTTTGTGCTGATGATATTGGCTGTTAGTTCTATTTCAAGATCAAGGAACTGGATTTTAGTCTCACTAATTTGATGTTCAAGTTTAATTTTTTTTTGGTTCATATTCAAACGTTGGAAAAAGGATCTTAAACTCAGTTCATCACCCTTCCAAATAATAATACAATCGTCTATGGATCTTTTATATAGAACCAGTTCCTTTGGAGTATTTAAAAAGATGGCATCCTCCTCCCATTTTGCCATGAATATGTTGGCTACACTTGGGGCATATTTAGCTCCCATCCCAATACCCGTTAGTTGTCGAAAGTAATTGTCATTATACCAGAAGTAGTTATGTTGAATACCAAAGGCCAGGCTTCTAAGAAGAAATCTTTTCTGTTTAGAAATGAGGTGGCTGAATGAATCCATAGCCCATTTAGATGCTTCTATTGCATCGCTATGTTCAATTATTGTGTACAGTGAAGCAACATCAGCAGTTGCTAACAGATATCTTCCATTAGGGTCCAGGGTCAGAGATTTTAATATTTGTAATAAATGTTTGGTATCATGTAGATAAGCTTTAGTGTTAGGTACTAGGGGTTGCAAGAATTTGTCCACATATTCCCCTAGTCTTGCATTGATCGATTGAATCCCATTAATGATGGGTCTTCCTGGTGGTGCCTCAGCATTCTTATGGATCTTCGGGATGGTGTAAATGATTGGAACTCTACATGTATCTGGTACTAAATATCTAGATTCTTTTTTGGATAGAATATTTTTGTTGATTCCTTTTTCGTTGGCAGAACGAAGCGACCAATGTGGAAGAGAATAAGAGAGCATATCCAGAACATTAGAAAAGGCTATCCAAAACACAGTGTTTCAAAACATTTTGATAGGTATCATAACAGAGACCCTAGGGGTCTCCAATTCTGGGCTATTCAAAAGTATAAGGCTCATTGGAGGGGTTCCCATAAAGTGAGGGAACTCAGCAAGAATGAATCCAAATGGATATTCCAGATGGGTACATTAGAACCCCATGGTTTGAACATTGAATTCGACCTGAATTGTTTTATTTCTGACTTTTAGAGGTTTTTCAGATTTATATATATATTTTATGGTATATATTTTATTTCTATTTTTTATTTTTTATTTTTATTTATTTTTTGGTCCAATATTCTCATTATTTGTCCAATACCAGTTTTTTGTAAGTGGCAATATTTGGTTCAGTTCTAGCATATAAATAATGGTCATCATCCATTTTTGCAATATTCTATCATGGAATTTTTAGATTTTAATTTTACATTTTAATATTATTTCCCTATTCCTTATATCATATCTTATTTTAATTTTATATATGTATATTTTAAATATATATATATATATATATATCATGTCATCTTGTTTACTCCGTTTTCCATACATTTATGAGCAGAGCGTGTGGATACCCCATTTTTGTGATATTATGGGGCACTGGTCAATTATCAAAACCATTAGAGACAATGCTTTGTCATATATTCCCTCTGTGAGATGTTATACCAATTGTGACCACTGGAGGGAGTTGAAGAAGTAAACATGATTAGAGATATCAATATATATATTTTTTACTTTTTACACACTGCGTTTTTTACACATGGAATCGTGGTTTTGATAAACCAACGATATTCATATGAATTACATGTCTAATAAAAGTAGGTTTTAACAGGATTGAAGTCTATGCAGGAAGCAGGATGATGATAAACTCATGCTGTAGCCATGGCAACCACTCTGCTGTTGTGCTATAAAGCTGAGTCCGTCAGAGCTTGTATTATCCTTGAAAAAAGTCTGAATATGCTCCTGTCTAAGGCGGCTGACTGCTATAGTAAAACCTGCATATGCCTTAACATTATAAGGCACACGTGAGTGGATTGAAGTTTGCCTGTGTACCTTGGTATCCTAACTATTGCACAATGATTGTTTTTTTCTCTTATCTGCCTGTCTAATGAGACCTGTTTATGATTCTCACATTGGTTGTGAACAGAAGCAAAAAACACATTGTTACTATAAAGGTCAATGAGCACCTTAATTAAGCAAGTGTTTTTAAACAGCTTTGCTAGTGATCAAAAGCTCTATACCAATCAGGATTCTACACCTGTATAATTGAACCTTCTGAATACATCCCTATATATTTATGTGGATTTTTTATGTGAATTTTTTTACACATTTGGTGTCACTAATTTTTTATAATTTTACACTATTTTGATTGCTGGATTTTTTAGGAATTTTTACTCACCGCTGGATTTATTTGAGTATTTATATTTATTCTTATATATTCATTTTCATGCACATTGTGAAGCGCTTCAAATATCATTATTTATTCTTTTTAAGTGACTCTGAAAACACTCTCTTTTGATAGCAGCCTCACTTGGTTTTATGTGTAATTATCAGCTATTTAGCATCACAGCGCTTTGTGTTTTATATATATTTTTACCATTACAGGTAATGGTATTATTACCTGGTGATCTGGCCAGTAGGTCTGCCATCTTTCAGCTTCCTTTAACAGACCAAGCTGTGCAGCAAAAGTGGCAGTTAGAGGCTTAATACAAACCATTTAACACTGACAGGGTACTCTTAATGATCAGATTATATTAATTTAAGTAAACATTTTATCCTAAAAGAAAAAGAACTGTTGATGTAAGTGTTTAAAAAGTGATAACTGGAGTTTGGCTTTATTTGTTAGTCAAGACCATCTAAATTTGCTAGTGCATCTAACACTACTCTCTTCCCAGATTGACACAGTTGCTGTCCAAGGGTGGATCTTTAAGTCCTCCATCCAGAGTAGATGTACACAAAAAATAAGAGAAAAAAAATGCAACCACCACATTTAAAGTGATTGTAAAGTCTCCCGTTTTTCTCTAAAATTAACAAGCATGTTATACTTACTTGCTCTGTGCAGTGGATTTGCACAGAGCAGCCCCGATCCATTCCTTCTCGGGTCCTTCTTCGGCTCTCCTGGCCTCTCCTTCCCGTTGAGTGCCCCCACAGCAAGCAGCTTGCTATGGAGCACCCGAGCTGAACCACAACTCCCTGTGACCATTCAGACATGGAACCCCAGTTCAGCCCCACCCCCTCTATCTCATAATTGGCTAGCTCACTTTGATTGACAGCAGTGGGAGCCAATGGCGCCACTGCTGTGTCTTAGTCAATCAGGAGGAGAGTTCCGGATGGAACTCGTGGACATCGCTGGAGAGAGATCGGGCTCAGGTAAGTACTAGGGGGGGGCTGAGACAGCTGCTGCACACAGAAGATTCTTTTACCCTAATGCATATAACCACAACCACTTTAAGGACTGATAAACTGCAATATATGATTTTTCTATTTTTGAGTTTAATACCGCTTTAATTATAACTTGGAGAGAACATGGGGCCCTGCACACAGTCTGAGCCTAGGTTTCCCTCCAGGCACAATAGAGCACAGGTATTTCATTGCACAAATAGATGCCAGTATTTCACAAGTAATTTTAGTTTATACATTAAAGGGGTTGTAGTCTCAAGATTTTTGTACCCTAAAGCAGTTTTAAACCGCTGCACTTTTTTTTCTTACCTCAAAACAAAGCCTTCCAGCGATGTGATGTCATCGCTAGAGACAGCGTCCATCTATATCCAGTCTTCCTTCCGGGTTAGCGGCTCCAGTTCTGTGACTGGCTGAAGCCGCGATGACTTCACTCACCCTAATGCGTGCGGGAGCCGCCAGTCATGGCATACTGCTCTGAAGAAACGCAACGAGCGGCCGTTCCTTCAGAGCGCATGCGCCAGTGGCGTAACTGGCTGCTAGGACAGTAAATATCTCCTAAACAGTGCATGTTTAGAAGATATTTACACTACCAATAGGTAAGCCTTAATATAGACTTACCTATAGGTAAAACTTAAAGATAGAAGTTTACTTCCTTTTTAATGCATTTTATTCATTTAGGTTAAAAACCCTCTGTGCTGCAGCTGCCCCTAGAGCCCCCCATTTTTCTTAACTGAACTTGTCCGTTCCAGCGACAAGCATGAGCATGAGCAGCTCCAGTCGCTGTCTCCACCCTCATTGGGTAGATTGAGAGCAGCAGGAGACATTGGCTCCTGCTGCTCTCAATCACCTCCAGTGACATGAAAGCGAGGGGTGGGGCCGAGTCCTACTGTCTCATGGAAAGAGGCTCTCTGTGGAAGCACCCAATGAAGAGGAGAAGCCAGGTGTGCCACCGGGGCACCTCAGAAGAAGAGGATCAGGGCTGCTCTGTGAAAAACCCTTGCACAGAGCAGGTAAGTATAGGCATGTTTGTTATTAAAAAAAAAAAAAAAACGTACCTTTACAATCACTTTACAGTTGAATATAAGGGGAAAATGTGCATAGATCATTGCCCAGTCCTTGGCTTTGCTTACCGCAAAGCGAACACAGATTAGGCTGCACTGTTTAAAGTTGTACTATGTTTCCCCATCGGTGTATATATATATATATATATATATATATATATATATAATATTACCAAAAGTATTGGGACGCCTGCCTTTACACACACTCCTTAGACCATACAGTTCAATATCAAGTTGACATAACCTTTGCAGCTATAACAGCTTCAACTCTTCTGGGAAGGCTGTCCACAAGGTTTAGGAGTGTGTCTATGGGAATGTTTGACCACTCTTCCACAAGTGCATTTGTGAGGTCAGGCACTGATATTGGACAAAAAAGGGGTGTCTCACAGTCTCCGCTCTAATTCATCCCAAAGGTATGCTATTGGGTTGAGGTCAGGACTCTGTGCAGGCCAGTCAAGTTTCTCTACCCAAAACACGCTCATCCATGTCTTTATTGGACCTTAAGAGATATAGGTATCTTGCGAGCCACAAATTGACTGATGCCTCCAAGGAGTAAGCTAATTAAGCTGCAAGCACTAAACCACGTTTCATTGTGTGTAATATGATGCGTAAATAATTATTGTGCCCGCGCTAATATAATGTCACATATAAAACTCTCACATATAAAAGATGCCGTGTGAAAATATTTAAATATAATAAATATATATGAAACCGTACATATAAAATAAAGTGCAAATATTTATCTATAATAGTCAATCATCAAGTGCATATAAAAAGTGCAATCGTGGTAATAATTATGGAAAGTGCAACGTGCTAAAATATAAATGCCAAACACTCTCCTGTGACATTTAGGTGTTCAACCTAATCAGCAAATGCAAATCACAAAAAACCAACGTGAATAAATAGTGTCCATAGAATAAGTGTTCAACATGCTTCTTCTGATAGGTGTCTGAATCACAACAAGCAAGATGTGCTCTCCCGTGACACCCCACATGTGCTTGCGCTCATCTTGAATCGTGTGACACAGTAATTAAACGGTGTCAAAATACGCATTGGGGCCACTCCTGGGCTCACTCAGGAAACAATGAAGCAAAGCACTCCTCACAGGTAAAACCAAGTTCCACATTCATAGAAGAAACAAAAAGGACTTCATAGTGTAATATAGCAAGGACATTTATTGAATGAAAAAAAGTCCTCCAGGAGGGTACTCACATTAGATGGGTGCTACAGTGCACCAAACTATACAGTTGAAAAAACGAAAGTAGCTATTTGTATGGCGTGCGGTGTGGTATGTAAAATCCTCCTCCACTGCTGACAGCTCCGTCCTACCCCTTGGACCTTGCTTTGTACACTGGTCCAAATCATTTTATGGAGGGGGGACTTTGGTGTGGGTCTGTTTTTCAGGGGTTGGGCTTGGCCCCTTAGTTCACAGTCATGTTGGAACAGGAAGGGGCCTTCCCCAAACGGTTCCCATTAAGTTGGGGGCATGAAATTGTCCAAAATGTTTTGGTATGCTGACACCTTAAGAGTTCCCTACACTGGAACTAAGGGGCCAAGCCCAACCCCTGAAAAACAGCCCCACACCAAAGTCCCCCCTCTATAAAATGATTTGGACCAGTGTACAAAGCAAGGTCCAATAAAGACATGGATGAGCATGTTTTGGATAGAGAAACTTGACTGGCCTGCACAGAGTCCTGACCTCAACCTGATAGAACACCTTTGTTATGAATTAAAGCATAGACTGTAAACCAGGCCTTCTTGTCCATACTACTGCCTGACCTCACAAATGCGCTTCTGGAAGAATGGTCAAACATTCCCATAGACACACTCCTAAAACTTGTGGATAGCCTTCCCAGAAGAGTTGAAGGTATTATAGCTGCAAAGGGTGTGCCAAGTGAATATTGAACCCTACAGACTAAGACTGGGATGCCATTAATGTTCATGTATGTGTAAAGGCAGGAGGCCCAATACTTTTGGTAATATAGTAGTCACTTATAATGTATCATAGTTGGGGTATTCTTATGCCTGCTTTTGGCTACATCGCATTTTACTTGTAAATTTTTTACACAGCACTTTGAATACAACACTGTAGATAATGAAGAATACTTGATACATTTGTGAATTTCCTACACAGTTGTAAATGTTGAAAAACAGTGTATCAGTTAACTAATACAGACTATGAGATATTTGAAATTGTATTTCAGCAGCACTAATGTGACTAGCATGGCAAGCATTCCTCCTTTCTAAATTAAATTACTATACATCAATACAGTTCCTTTAATGTAGGTAGCTAACAAAAGTTGCTGCTCTGAGAACTCGTTAAGCAGTGATTAGAATTACTACATATTGTGTGCACAGCAATATATGTTGTATCTGTATTAAAATTCCTTTTCTATTGAAGTTTTTCACATTTTCAAATGACTGTGAAAAAATACATGCTAATGCCTATTGGCATAAATTACAGAGAAATATAATTGGGTTTTTGTTGACTCATGCCATTCCTACTTCCCGTCCCTTCTGTGTTTAGATTATGTTATTTTAAGTGGTTGTTCCTGCAGAATGTATACTTTTTAATGCTCCAGTCTTATTCTAAATTCTAGACCCATATGACATCTGTAGATTTTGGAGGTGTCTCTAGAGCTTCCTAATCAGTATGTATATTTTTTGTATAAGGGCTGGAAGGTCTAAGGAAGGTGTTAGGAGGAATATTATACAATATAATCCACAAATCTTTAAAATAATGATCCTTTTGGGCTTCTTTATCTGCATCAGTGAAATTCTCAATGTTTAATAATTAGGTAACTCTAAGATTGTTTCAGCAACACTGACATTGGGTTTTTGTACATGTTTTTTGGTCAGTGTATTTACTGGTATATTCTTTCTTCTTGATTTGTACTTTTTGACACAAGAGAAACCTTAAAGAACAAGGTAGCACACTTTTCTGTGGTTAAAGAAATGGCACATAACCTCAATGTCTGATCCAAGTTAAAGAAATTCAGTTAACATTTTGGCAAACATCAGTTATAGTATATTTCTTCTTACTATTTCTTCACTATTACTTTATGGTAATTAATTTAAAGGGGTTTTATATACCATGATCTAGCTGTTGACATCTTGACATGGCAGTTAAACATTAGTCAAAGTCAAAAAAGTGTCACAGAAGCATGCAAGTGGTATCTGACTTCCAAAATGTTGTCATTTTGTAATTGTATAAATTACAAACAAATTAAAAACAATTATTAATATTCTTGTGAATAGGTGTTTATGTTTTTGATACTCATGCAGAGATGAAACAGGTACTAACTCTCGAATATAAAATGTGAAACAATCAGCCATTTCTGAGGATTTGCATACAAATGATGACATATCAGATACTGCCTTTTTTTTAGAATAGTTAAGCCACTTAATTTAAATTTTCTCCTCTTGACGTGTTTCATCCACGTGTTTCAAGTAAGGCCATTTTCTTTTCTTTTGACTCTGGATACCCTGCACAAATCAGGTAAACACAGCTTTATCAGACAGGTTTTCATCTGCAATTTTCAGATATTTTACATTCAAACATTTTTATATTATCTATTTTACTTGATTCCCATATTTTGGCTTCAACATCTATCATTTTCAATTGCGAGATTCCATCAGTCTTAGTCCTTTAAGACCTTTGCTTGGATCATCACAATTTTAATTTGTACAGTATGTCTTAATATTTATTTGCATGCATTTTCAATTTCTGGCTTTAAACAATTTGCCATAGGTAGAAAATGTGTTGCTCATTATTTATAAATTATATTTTATCTTAAATGGCAAACAGTATATTTAAAATACTTTCAGAAAAGTATGATAGATATATTTTATAGGTTGTCCCAATCAGAATTTAAAAAAAATGATTTTGTGGGTACAACATTAGTAATCTGAACTGTCTACAAAAGTATGGTGTAAAGCTAAAATCAATTGTCCTATTTAGAATTATTGCTTTTCTTGTAGCATAATTTCCAAAATTACTTGCTGCAAGGTATTGTACTTATAAATAAGCAATATTACCTAGTTGATACCAAGTGAAACATATGACAAAAGATGAATGGATCAAAGCCATTCTATTTTTATAATTTCATTGTCAAATCTGTGTGTATGCAGACATGTGTTACTTTATATAAGATTGTATGTGGGTGGTATTTTATTTAAAGGCAGCTACAGATGAGGTTGGTTCTTTATTCACGGATATCATACATCTGATTTTATTGATTTGATTGCTTATGTCACTTAAAACAACATTTTTATTTAAAGATTGGTTGTTACATATTGCTTCTCATACATTTATCTTACATTTATATTTTGTTTTATTATAAAATGTACTTAACACTTCTTTTGCAGAGACCCCAGTTAGAAAACAAGAAGCCACACAGCCAAAAAAAGGTAAATGTATCTATTAATAGAAAAGGAATCCAAGTAGACCAAGGTAAAAGTGATGATACCTTATTGAAAATTCAAAAATAGTTAAAAGATGCAAACTATGCTTTATTTTACTTCATCCCCTCCAGCAAAAGGGTCAGCCATATTGCCTATGTTGTAATTATTGGAGAATAAAGCATCATTTTTTCTGGTAGAAAAAAGGAAGGAGACTTGTACTGTACCTTGTCATTATGAGTCAATATATGTTCTGATTGCTGGATGATGGCTTTTCTCTCTGCTTGGTATCTTACTGTGATTTTATACCTTAAATCCCTGCCAAAACAGAATTCCTGATAGAATATTCTTTATATAAAACTAGAAAAAGCATCCATTCCAGAACGAACATGGTTGAGGATATTACAAGTAATGCTAAAAAAGTGTCTTAGAGGGAAGTGTGTACAGGAGAGAAGTGCAGAAGGTATGATAATAGGCAGAATATGCAGGAGAGGAGTACAGAAGTTATGACTGTTGGCAGTTTATGCAGGAAGTTTAAATGTGTAAGGTAAGACAGTGGGCAGTACAGTAAACTGGCTCAAAAAGCATGAAGGCTGTGTACCTAGGGTTTAAGGAATTGTCATGGAACCTCTAAAGGGATTTTTAAGGCAATTAAATTTAGATTAAGAGTAAAAGATCAATTTTATTGATATTAATCAAACCCTAGGTAGTGTACCTAGGGTTTTACAGAGGAATCAATGTCAAAGTCTGTGCTTACAAAATATGCCACATTAAACTGAAACAGGTTATTCTGGGACAATGAATGTGGTGGGGACAGTATCAGCAGCACCATATAGGCTGAAGGAAGAGTGTGTCAGTGATATTGGTTACAACAGAGGTACAAAGGGGGCAGGACAACAATACAGGCTGTAAGTAGGAGCTGTGTCCCTATAGTCTGAGAACAGTTGACGTGACACTGGGGACATGGGGGATGGGAAGCTAGGCTTTGTTATAGGTGATTGTTTAAGTGGGAAATTGGAGAGTGGGATTACTATTGGAGCAGGGTAAGTATAGATGAGACTAATATATGACATGGCGCATTTGATACATGTGAGGAATTATTCTACATGTGCTGGGGACCAGCTGCTGAGGGTTAACATACCCTATATTGTCAAAAGTATTGGGACACCTGCCTTTAAATGCACACAAAATTTAATGACATCCCAGTCTTAGTTCGTAGGGTTCAATATTGAGTTGGCCCACCCTTTGCAACTATAACAGCTTCAACTCTTATGGGAGGGGTGTCCACAAGGTTTAGCATTGTGTCTATGGGAATGTTTGACCATTCTTCCAGAAGCGCATTTGTGAGGTCAGGCACTAATATTGGACGAGAAGGCCTGGCTTACATTCTCCGCTCTATTTCATCCCACAGGTGTTCTATCAGGTTTAGGTCAGGACTCTGTGCAGGCCAGTCAAGTTACTCCACCCCAAACTAACTTATCCATGTCTTTATGGATCTTGCTTTGTGCACTGGTCCAAATCATTTGTTGGAGGGGGACTATGGTGTGGGGTTGCTTTTCAGGGATCGGAACTCTTAAGGCATTCGCATACTAAGACATTTTGGACAATTTCATGCTCCCAACTTTATGGGAACAGTTTAGGGATGGCCCCTTCCTGTTCCAACATGACTGCGTATCAGTGCACAAAGCAAGGTTATGGCTATAAAGGGTGGGCCAACTCAATTCTGAAGCCTACGGACTAAGACTGGAATGCCATTAAAGTTCACATGCGTGTAAAGGCAGGTGTCCCAATACCTTTGATAATATAGTGTACATACTTTGGAAAGTTGGTGCTGAGGCATTAAACCATGTGCTGAGGACTGGAAACTGAGTGATTAATACACATCAGCACATATAGAGCAAAGTTAGGGCCCATAAGTTGGGTATTGGGTTCTGAGGGATCAAGAACATGTTCTGGGCACTGAGTTGTTAACTTGCATGTGCTTTGGACTGGGCGCTGAGGGATCCCCAGATATTCACAGAGAAATAAGCACTTTGGCATTAACATACATGAGCTGGGCCTGGTTAATAGAGGTAGTGAACCATTAATGTTGCAGATGTGAAGGCGGCAGAGAGTGCTGAACCTCTAGACAGTGTATCTGGCCTCAATCAATAATGTCTGTGGGGAGGACATGGACACTGTTCTATATGCAATGAGAATATAGATATCTTTTAATACGCAATTTGTGTGGTGGAGAGGAGGACTTACAATATTGAGTCTTTGGAGGAAAATCTGGAGATTATGAACTCTGGGAAAAGGATAGGGGAGAAGAGTAATGTATATGTGCTGGAGGTGGGATTTCACTGGGGAAAAACTAATGCGTTTGTGCTTGAGGTAGGTTACACTAGTAAAAACTAAAATGTGCATGCATTGGAGATGTGATGTCATCACTAGAGTATGCTCCATTCATCTAAATTGAAAACAGGATCTGTAATCCCCAAGTGACATAAAAAAGTGAAGGCGGAACCTATGCATTATGTTATTAATGAAGGAAGAACATCTAATACATATAATTATCTGGAATATATTCTAAAACTCACCACCCAGATTACAATCTGGCAGCAAAATCTCCTTAGACCTATTACCAACTATGAACTGATAGTTTAAGTAAGTCCACATATTACATAGACTTAGAGTTGATCCGAACACCCCCAGGTTCTGTACATGCCAAAACTCTCGTAAATTGCAAAAGTTCAGACCCAAACCGCTAACCTTATTAATGGGATTGGATTTCAAGGGGAGCCTCAAAAAAAAAAACTGCATGGGGTCCCTCCAAAATCCTTACCAGACCCCTAGCTGAGCATGCAGCTGGCAGGTCAGGAAAGGAGGGATGAGCAAGCACCACATGCCCTCAACATGGGGGAGTGCTTTGGGGCAGGGGGCTCTGCCCCCACTCCAAAACACCTTGACCCTATGTTGATGGGGACAAGGGCCTCTTCCTGACAACCCTGGGTGGTGGATGTGGGGGTCTGCGGGCAGGGGGCTTATCGGAATCTGGAAGCCCCCTTTAACAAGGGGGCCCCCAGATCCCGGCCTTTTCTATGTGCATGAGTAGGGGTACAATGTAGGGTTTATGCAGAAATGTATACCTCAGGAGAGAAATACAGAGGCTGCCAGTGCTGTCTTTTTTCTGGTTTGACGGTTATGCTGACCCTCTGGCATCAATATTGTGAGTCATGAACAAGAATGCAGATCATGAAGGTCAGACAAAAGACTTTTTCCACATACTTGTACAGGGTAATTGTCTTAAAGTAATGATGCCAGAGGGTCAGTATGGCAGCAAGGTCATGACGTTTTCAAAAGGAGGGGGGTTCTGCATTAAATGCATGGTGTCAGAACTTCAGAATTTAGGGCATTTCAGCAAATAAACCACAGATTCCTCACCAAAATTATTTATTGAAAATATGACAATGCAGGATACAATTTAATTGTACAATGTTTGTACAATCATCTTTACATTTCTGAATAGTTATGTAGTATGAAGGCCTCTCTAACAATACATTACATTTAAACGCAAACTAGAATCAATTAGGCTGTCCCTTTTGTAAGGGGATTTTTCCATAGCCTAGTGAATAAGATAATGCTATGCTGACTTTGGTCATCCTATCAGGTGCAAGCAAAATTACTTTATACTATACTATATATATATATATATACTATATACTATATATATAGTATATATATATATATATATATATATATATACTATATATTTACTTTTTTCCTTGCGTGTAATTGGCTTTTTTTTTTGAAAAGTGAATTTTACAACATTCACTAAGCTAAATTTAAAATTCCCTTATGAAATTCCTTATTTGCTTTTAGGAAATCAATCCCAGCATGTATTTTTTGCATTAAAAATTATTTTGCTAACGCGTCTTTCACTTTAGCGCTAAGTTCAACTTTAAAGCAGAAGTATACTTTTTTTCCAACTGTGACCATATGGGGTGCTATGTCTTCATTTTTGTCCCATTACTGGCACCTTGGAATGGAAGTCTCCCTGCACCCACTGTTAAAATTTAAAAGCAGTGTGGTTGTGAAGGGTTCTCCCCACATAGCCACATCATTCGTTCACAGCTATCTGTGACTAAATGAACTACAAGTCCCATCTGCCACCAGATGGTTGTAGTTTTCAGTGAACTGTGAGAGCATCTGGCAAGTGCCCTTTTAGGTCATTGATTCTTCCTGCTATTCAATACCCGTCTGCCCGTACGATAGATGTGGGCAGGCAGCTTTACTGAGAATCTGCAAGAGCTTAACATTGCACCCATGATCTGTTAATTATGGATGCAATGCAATAAATCATACATACAAAAATGCATACATGTGAATTCACGGTAGCGCAACATAGACACCTAATTAATTCAGTGCTCAATCCAAAAAAATGTGATAATAATTATAAAACCATAGTCTATGAAAAAAGCAAAAAAGAAAAAACAGTCCTCTTTAACCAGTGAAATTCATGCAAAATGATAATTCCCAGTGATATCCTAATTAGGAAAAACTGTGAAAGATATCCACCACCTCTGCCCACTCCCATCAGCAACTCACCAAATCTTATGGCCTACCACTATCATGGCTAGGCTAATACGCCATAAGAATCCGTTGTTAATAGATTCCTTAGTAAGCCAATCCACTTCTCCACTGCTCTTGCAGTAAAGGTGCACATCCATGGGTAAACATAAAAAAGAAAGGCTTCACTAGTGTAATATTGTCAAAGTACAATTCTTATTATAAAACCAGTATTCAATCAACTCACATGTAAAACATCTTGTATCAAACATTGTACAGCTCATAGCATAGTAAAGCGACCCCCTTCAGTCTCACCACCTCACGCTGGCTGATGACTATCCAGGGAGACACCAAACACTCTCACAACGTTGATGCGATGATTTTGGTTGCCTTACAGTCACATCCAATGTGTTTTGTCACTTACGAGTTTTTCACAGGGAGTGACTGCATGGCACAGCAACCAGGCTTATCAACACTCCACCTCTGAACCATGAACCCCTTCCAAGCTCAGCGATCAGTAACCAGCTGTGCTGACTTTAATCCTCTGTAGCAAACCCGTCTCAGGGACATGCAAGCATCTACCGAAGAGGCAACATCATGCCATCTATACAATTAACCCCTCAAATTCATATTTAAATGCTATCCATTGTATCTTTAACCAACATTTTAAAAAAAGACAGCAAACTACCGCCTGTGCAGTTAACCCCTAATATCCACACTATAACACTGTGAATTATATTGCTAAGTATAGAGAAGCTATATTCTTATTGGGGGTGGCAGTAAATAATAAGTAACGTTGCCATACAAAGGTCTCCGACCTTGGAAAGGGTAACAGCCAGTCTACATGACAGTGTTAAAGTACTACCCTAATTGATCCAATTAAAAATGACATGTATATGTAAACTCTTAATATTACTCCATATAAAACAAAGGTATGGTTACACTCTACATAAATATTTAAAATTATATATATATAAAAAAAAACATATATATTTAAAAAAACAAGGATTAGAACACAATAATAAAATAATATAATATCCACACGAGTAATATACCGTTTAATAATCGCTAATGAAGCCATTTAAATCTAATTCTTTATTTAAACTTGCAGGCTCCAAAGTTTGTAATCAATTAATCCATTTGGTTTTACATCTTGAGAGGTTCCTAACCCAATTTCAATTCTCTTTCAACTGCCCAAAATTAAAGACCCCTCGGATATTTTTGATGGTGGCATCTAAAATGATTTGACACACCATGATGATTGTATCCTTTAATTATATTTTGTAAATGTTCGCCCACTCTTATTTTCAAAGTATGTTTAGTGCGCCCTATATACACCAAGCTACACAGGCATAAAAGTGCATACACCACATGTGTAGTATCACATGTGATAAGATGATTAATATCATATTCACGGCCCCTATAGGGTGCCAGAAATGATGTACACCTCCTGACATTACCTCTTGCAAAATTGCATGCTTTACATTTACCACAAGCCAAGAAACCCTTCCTAACTGAGAAGAAATATGTTACTGGTGGGTCTAATATTTTATTGACCACCTTTTCACTAAAACATGGTGATCTCCTACATATAAAAGAAGGTGAACATGATAAAACAAAACCCAGAGTTCGGTCCATTGGTAAAACATGCCAATGTTTCCGATAAATATTCTCAATATCTTTATATTGGTTATTGAAGTCTCATATAAAACTCCATCGTTTGGCATCATTAGGACTTTTCACTTTATTAACACTGATTCCTTGGGACTTTTAATACATTTTGGATCTCCTGTTCTAATCCAACCTCTGAATAACCTTTCTGAACAAAATTTTCTTTAATCAGTTGTTCAATAAAATCTTGATCATAAGTGCAATTGCGCCCAATGCTCATTAATTGTCCCCATGGTATATTTTTAAGCCATGTAGGATGGTAACCACTTTTGATAGACAAATAATTATTACAATCAGTTGGCTTAAAATATACTTTCTAATATTATGCTTAAATATTGTTACAGCCAAAAAATGTATTCGCAGCCTCACTGAAAATCTTAATGTTGTTATTATTACTATTTAAATGTATCATAAAAGACAACAAGCTCTCCTCAGATCCCTCCCAGATGAATATAATATTGTCTTGAAGCATCTGTAATATTTCAATTCAGGTCTATTTTGACTAAACGCAAATTTGTCCTCCCACCATGAAAATGTTGGATATGCTAGGGGAAATTTGGCGTCCATAGCAACACCTATTTTCTGACTAAAGAACTCTGATATCAACAATGATAATGTGAAAGACAAAATCCCATCGCTCTATGTAGGAACACCTTTTGAGAGTAAGGAATGTCATCCCTATTACTCAAAGCCAAATTTAATGCCAACAAGGCATCGTCATGTTGGATAATCATGTACAAGGATGACACACTCCTAACTCGATGTCATTTAATATACACAACAAATCCTTGGTGTGCTTCAGGAATGCCTTAGTCTTTTCAATACTAGGCTGGAGGAATTTATCAAGATACTCTCCCAATCTGGCTGTAGCCGACTCAATACTACTTACTATGGGTCACACAGGCAGATATTGGTCATTTTTATGTATCTTGGGGAGTGTATAAATTATTGGGATTCTACAAGCACTCGGCACTGAGTATCTTTTTTCTTTTTAGTTAAAACAAGGGTTCCATATCCAAAATCTATTAATATTTTAAAGTGGAGTTCCGCCAATTTTTTTTTAAAGTCAGCAGCTACAAATACTGGACACTTACCTGTCCAGGGCGCCCGCGATGTCGGCACCCGAAGCCGATCTGTCCCTCAGCTCTTGGGTGCTGCCACCGCCATCTTCGGCAAGGGAATCAGGAAGTGAAGCCTTGCGGCTTCACTTCCTGGTTCCCTACTGCGCATGGGCGGCACGGGTATCTATGCCTGAAAGTGGGAGCAAAATACCTGTATTAGACAAATGTGACACCGAAGGGGGGGGATTCTGAAAAGCAGTTCTATTTTTGTGTGAAACTCCACTTTAAGTTCACCCTTGAACCTAAGTGTAGGATTCTTAGATAATTTAACATATGTGTTCTGATCGGACAGCATATTAACCAACTGTTGGTGGTGAAACTCTATCTAAAATTACCCCGCCCCCATCCGCCAGCCTGATTATAATATCTTTTCTACTTTCAAGGCTTTCTATTCCATCTCTAATGTGTCTATTCTTTAAATCTTTTCTGGGTTTAATCTGCTCTAAATCTTTCAGAACTAACTGCTTAAAGACTTCAACATGATGATTATTTCTCAAGGGAGGATTAAATATAGATTTGTTACGCAGACCACTATCAATTTCACATCCAGCCATATTAAAATTACTAATAGAGGTTACAGGATTATTTAGAAAATTATTTTTCAAATGTAACTTCCTAATATATTTGTGTGTATCAATATAAACATTTAACTCATTGACTGGTCTTTTAGGTGCACACTTCAGGCAAGGATTCAAGACATGCAATTCATTTTTAGTTAAATTCACCTTACTTAAATTGAATATCCCTTGATTTAATATTCTCATTCACCTTTCTTAAATTGAATATCCCTTGATTTAATATCCTCTCCTGCGTTTTTTTGTACTGGACCCTTCGGCCTGCCTACAACCTCTTCTTGTCTTATTCCTATCCCGCCTCTTTTCCTCTCCCCTTGATGGTTTTGGATACATGGGCGATTTTATCCTCTGCCCCCCCCCCCCCTAAAAAAGGTGCGTGGTTGGGATTCTGTGGAAAATCATTGACATCTGCATAATCATTTAAGGCCTGATAATGGTTATATGTTGGAATATACCCATATTAGTTTTGCCAGCCCTGAGAGTGCAGTGAGTATGATAATTACATGTGATACTACACATGTGGTGTATGCACTTCTATGCCCATGTGGCTTGATGTATATAGGGAACATTAAACATACTTTTAAAATATGAGTCAGCGAACATAAGCAAAATATAATTAAATGATATAAGCACCACAGTGTGTCAAATAATTTTACATGCCACCATCAAAAAGAGCCAAGGGTTGTTCAATTTTGGGGAGTTTCAGCATCTTGGAGGGGTTCTAATTGGGTGAGATACCTATCCATATGTGAAACAAAATGGATTTATTTATTACAAACTTTTAAAGCTGCAGGTTTAAATATAGAATTAGATTTAAACTGCTTCATTAACGATTAATAAACAGTATATTACTCAGTGTGGATATTATATTATTTTATTATTGTTTTCTGATCCTTGTTTTTTTTAATATATATGTTTTTAAAACATATATCATTTTAAATGTTTATGTACGATTTAGAGTGTAACCATACTTTTGTTTTATATGGAGTAATATTAAGACTTTACATACAGTGGAGACAGAAAGTATTCAGACCCCCTTAAATTTATGTCAGCTTTGTGCCTAGGGTCATTGTCTTGTTGGAATGTAAACCTTCGGCCCAGTCTGAGGTCCTGAGCACTCTGGAGAAGGTTTTCATCCAGGATATCCCTGCACTTGGCTGCATTCATCTTTCCCTCGATTGCAACTAGTCATCCGGTTCCTGCAGCGGAAAAACACCCCCAAAGCATAATGCTGCCACCACCATGCTTCACTGTTGGGACTGTATTGAACAGGTGATGAACAGTGCCTGGTTTTCTGCACACATACCGCTTAGAATTAAGGCCAAAAAGTTCTATCTTGGTCTCATCAGACCAGAGAATCTTATTTCTCACCATCTTGGAGTCCTTCAGGTGTTTTTTTAGCAAACTCCATGCGGGCTTTCATGTGTCTTGCACTGAGGAGAGGCTTCCGTCGGGCCACTCTGACATGAAGCCCCGACTGGTGGAGGGCTGCAGTGATGGTTGACTTTCTACAACTTTATCCCATCTCCCAACTGCATCTCTGGAGCCCAGCCACAGTGATCTTTCGGTTCTTCTTTACCTCTCTCACCAAGGCTCTTCTCCCCCGATAGCTCAGTTTGGCCGGATGGCCAGCTCTAGGAAGGGTTCTGGTCGTCCCAAACATCTTCCATTGAAGGATTATGGAGGCCACTGTGCTCTTAGGAACCTTAAGTGCAGCCAAAAATTTTTTGTAACTTTGGTCAGATCTGTGCCATGCCACAATTCTGTCTCTAAGCTCTTCAGGCAGTTCCTTTGACCTCATGATTCTCATTTGCTCTGACATGCACTGTGAACTGTAAGGTCTTATATAGACAGGTGTGTTGCTTTCCTAATCAAGTCCAATCAGTCTAATCAAACACAGCCGGACTCAAACAAAGGTGTAGAACCATCTCAAAGATGATTAGAAGAAATGGACAGCACCTGAGTTAATTATATGAATGTCACAGCAAATGGTCTGAATACGTAGGACCATGTGATATTTCAGTTTTCCTTTTTAGATAAATCTGCAAAAATGTCAACAATTCTGTGTTTTTCTGTCAATATGGGGTGCTGTGTGTACATTAATGAGGAAAAAAATTAACTTAAATGATTTTAGCAAATGGCTGCAATATAACAAAGAGTGAAAAAGTTAAGGGGGTCTGAATACTTTCTGTCTCCACTGTATACATGTCATTTTTAATTGGATCAATTAGGGTAGTAATTTTACACTGTCATGTAGATTGGCTGTTGCCCTTTCCAAGGTGGAGACTTTTGTATGGCAATGTTACTTATTATTTACTGCCACCCCAATAGGTATATAGCTTCTCTATACTTAGGAATGTAATTCACAGCGCTATAGTGTGGATATTAGGGGTTAACTGCACAGACGGCGGTTTGCTGTCTGTTGGCTAAAGACACAATGGATAGCTAACAGAGGACAGAATTAGAAATAGACTTGGGAAACGTAACATTAATAAATCACCAGGACCAGATGGCTTGCCCCCCAGGGTACCTAGGGAACTCAGTTTAGTAATTGCCAGACCATTGTTCCTAATTTTTACTGACAGTCTACTGACTGGAATGGTACCAGCTGATTGGAGAAAAGCCAATGTACCACCTATATTCAAAAAAGGGCCAAAATACATCCCTGGGAATTACAGACCAGTTAGCCTAGCATCAATAGTATGCAAGCTCCTGGAGGGGATTGTAAGGGACTATATACAATATTTTAGTAATGAAAACCGTATCATTAGCAGTAATCAGCATGAATTCATGAAGAATTGTTCTTGCCAAACCAATCTATTAACCTTCTATGAGGAGGTGAGCTCCCATCTAGGACAAAAGAAGGCCCGTAGACGTGGTGCATCTGGATTTTGCAAAAGCATTTGGCACAGTTCCCCCTAAATGTTTACTGTACAAAGTAAGGTCTGTTGGTATGGACCATAGGGTAAGTACATGGATTGAAAACTGGCTACAAGGGCGAGTTCAGAGGGTGGTAATAAATGGGGAATACTCGGAATGGTCAGGGGTGGGGTCCCCCAGGGTTCTGTGCTGGGACCAATCCTGTTTAATTTGTTCACAAACAACCTGGAAGATAGGGTAAACAGATCAATCTCTGTATTTGTGTATGACACTAAACTAAGCAGGGCAATAACTTCTCCGCAGGAGGTGGAAACCTTGCAAGAAGATCTGAACAAATTATAGGAGTGGCAAAAATATGACTGCAATCTACTCACTAGGGGGTGAACCTCTAGGGAAATCTAGTATGGAAAAGGACCTGGGGGTCCTAGTAGGCTCAGCAATGGCATGCATTGCCAATCTGCTGCTAACAAAGCAAACAGAATATCGGCATGCATTAAAGAGGGGAATAACTCCAGGGATAAAGCGATAATTCTCCCACGCTACAAGACTTTGATCCGGCCTTACCTGGAGTATACTGTCCAGTTCTGGGCACCAGTCCTCAGGAAGGATGTACTGGAAATGGAGCGAGTAGAAAAAAGGGCAACAAAGCTAATAAACGGTCTGGAGGATATTAGTTATGAAGAAAGGTTGCACTTGAGAGGGGATATGATTTCAATTTACAAATACCATACTGGTGATGGTGACCCTACAATAGGAATAAAACTTTTTCATGGAAGGGAGTTTAATAAGTCATGTTGACACTCACTAAAATTAGAAGAAAAGAGGTTTAACCTAAAACTGCGTAGAGGGTTCTTTACTGTAAGAGCGGTAAGGATGTGGAATTCCCTTCCACAGGCAGTGGTTTCAGCGGGGGGGGGCATTGATAGTTTAAAAAACTATTAGATAAGCACCTGAATGACCGCTACATACAGGGATATACAATGTAATACTGACATATAATCACACACTTGATGGATTTGGACTTGATGGACCTGTGTCTTTTTTCAACCTCACCTACTATGTAACTATATGTAACTATATAACTATGATAGTGCTTGAGTGAGGATTTGAGGGGTTAATTGTATAGACAGCATGATGTTGCCTCTTCCGTAGATGCTTGCGTGTCCCTGAGAAGGGTTCACTATGGAGGATTGCACTCAGCACAGATGGTTACTGATCGCTGACCTTGGAAGGGGTTAACGGTTCAGAGGTTGAGTGTTCATAAGCCTAGTTGCTGTGCCCCTGTGACAAAGTCATAAGCGATGAAAAGCATCAGTGTGTGACTGTACGTCATCCAGAATCATTGCATCAACGATGTGAGATCGATTGGTGTCTCCCTGGATAGTTGTCAGCCAGCGTGGAGGTGGTGAGACTGAAGGGGGGCGCTTTACTATGCTATGAGCTATACAATGTTTGATACAAATGTTTTACATGTAAGTAGATTTGATACTGGTTTTCGATAAAAGATTGTGCTTTGACAATATTTCACTAGTGGAGCCTTTCTTTTTTATGTTTACCAATGGATCTGCACCTTTACTGCAAGAGTGGTGGAGAAGTGGATTGGCTTACTAAGGAATCTATTAACAACTGAATCTTATGGTGCATTATCCTAACCATGAGAGTGGTAGGCAATAGGATTTGGTGAGTTTCTATTTAATGGGAGTAGGTCGGATGTGACACACAGCGGTGGTGGATTTCTTTTTGTGTTTTTCCTAATTAGGATATCACTGGGAATAATCATTTTGCATGAATTTTGTTGGTTAAAGAGGACTGTTATTGGACATTTTCTCTTTTTTGCACTACTGTGAATTCACATACATACATTTTTGTATATATAATTTATTTCACTGTTTTTGATATTTACTGTATGTTTAAAAGTAGCAGCATTGGTTACAACTATTTACTATTATTTAGATTTTTTGTGAACTTATCCTTTTAAAGCCTCCCTAGTAGAATCACATACAACAATAAAACCCTAATGGAGGCTCTAGTCCTTCTGTAGGGAAAAAGTTAAAATGTGTGCATTTCCAAAACTTTTTTAGCTTTAGAGTAAAAAAGGTTAAAACTACTTTCAGATTATTTTTTGCTGTCTGTATCCCATTGCATAGATTTGCTTTACTTCCTGTCTTAAAGATGAAACAGGAAATAATAGAAATTCACATCAAACTTAGGGGCAATTCTTTTTAGATAGTCGCGCAAACATTTTTCTTATAAGCTATCTCATGGTACAACCTTCACCACCCTAAGCAGCTAGCATTTGAAGTGAAAGAAATCACCCAATGTGTGTTTATAAAATATGATACACTAAAGGCAAATTAATCAATTCCATCCAGTGCTTTAAATCATTTACTACATACCTATGCATTTACTGTATATCTCCCAGCATGATGATGAAAGGAAACTATAGTCCTCTCCATAACAGGTTCTGCCTAGGACTGCCTAGAGAGGATTACACAGTGTGTCTCTGCGAGTGGTGGGAGTTTGTACTGCACCAGCCCTTGAGATATGTTTCCCTGCAATCACTAGAGTAGCTTGATGGTTTTGAAACACATGTGAGTATAACTTGTATCTTCATAATAAAGCTGTTGAATGTTATGGAGAGTGCTATGGCAATTAATAGACACTGATTATACTGATATACAGTAAGTGCAT
Organism: Lithobates clamitans; assembly: GCA_037952925.1. Taxonomy (NCBI): domain Eukaryota; kingdom Metazoa; phylum Chordata; class Amphibia; order Anura; family Ranidae; genus Lithobates; species Lithobates clamitans. Next base: position 22,845,726 of record JBBGZY010000039.1, read on the forward strand.
TGGTGTGTAGTATATGATTTGATGCACTGGATAGGAATGATTAATTTGCCTTTAGTGTGGCATATTTTTTTTCAACACCCAAATATTTTACCCACTGGGAGATTTTCCCTAACCTTTTGCTCTCATGACAAATCCAAAATTTAGGATTTTACCTCACGTTCTGTTTCTAAGACACAGGACAAATAGAGAAAGTAAAATCTCCCCAGTAGTAATACAGACAGCAATTTAACATTTGGCAGTGTGCCTATCCCTTCAATTCTATTTTTTTTCTTCCTTTGCATACTTCATTTATTAAAACAGTACAATATATATCTAGCTGTCTATCTATCTATCTATCTATCTATCTATCTATCTATCTATCTATCTATCTATCTATCTATCTATCTATCTATCTATCTATCTATCTATCTATCTATCTCAAACTATAACAAAAAGTTTAAGTAAAAAATGGTATTATTTAATATTACATGAATCTTTTTCTTATTTAATATTACATAAATATTTTTCTTATTAGATAAGAAAGAAGAAAAGCCTGAACAACCAAAAGAAGGTAGATATTGTGATGTTATGGTACAATTGGTTGGCAGGTATTACAGTACATGCGTACAGAGAGTGTTTACTGCATTGCATTTTTTTGTCAGAAAAGTAGAAAAAATAGAAATGAAGGCAAAATAGATAAAGAAAGGTAGATATCACGATATATTTTTACACACAACTATTAAAAATGTGTGAGGATTGGAGGGAGAACAGGAAGTGAATAATAGAAGAAGAAACTGATTTTGTTTTAACTGCTGTACTAAATATCTAATAGTAAGCAAATATACTTTGGGCTATATATCTCATATATATTTGTTTTTTATGCACAGTATACTGTATATACTATATATATATATATATATATATATATATATATATATATATATATATATATATATATATATTAAACAGTCTATTTAACATTGCATTGATATGTATTTTTTAGACAAAAAGGAGGAGAAACAGAAACAAGAGCCAAAGGAACTTAAGAAGGGTAGATACCACAATCTTGTATTCTTGTATGATGTTTCTAGTTTGTGTATTTATTATGTATTATGTATTGTGGCACTATGAGTATACTGTAATATAAATGTGTTTTTAGAAATGCTATTTATGTTGTTTTTACAAAATGTTCATCAGATTTGTTTACTGCATATTTACAACAAATATATTTTCAGAGACTCCATTTCAAAAGCAAGAGAAACCAGCAGAACCCAAGAAAGGTAAGCTTCCAAATCATCTGTTTTTTTATGCAAGATGAAATGTGCAATGTCAGCAGCATTGCTTTTGTCACCTCCTAGGTTTTTTTTAATGTACCTAAAGTAGCTAAAGCCCAGTGTCAGATATCATGAAAAGTTTCAACACAACAAAGAGATATAAGTCATGAAAAAAACCCTAGACTATCCAGTACTATATAGTTAAACAAAATACCTTTTACCAGGGAATTTGACCTATGCAAGAAAATAATTCTTACTTGTCAAAGCTGCTGCTATAAAATGTTTTGCTGGAGAACAACATGCTCTGGCTTTCCCAAGTTTTGAAGGAGCTCTGAAAGACTTGTGAAGAGGCAGCTTTCTCATCGACAGTGTTCATTTACAGCAGTGGTCTACTTGCACCTGATTATTTCAGATTCTCATAAACACACAGTGAAAGGATTTTTTAAAACTGGATCAGACAGAATCTGTAGCAGTTGTGCATGACAACCAATCAGCTTCTATCTTTCATTTTCAAAGCCTAACTGAACATGCTTAAGATAGATGCTGATTAGTTAATGTGTACATCTGCTCCAGATTCCGTCTGCTCCAGTTTTGCTGAATTCCCCATAGTATGCTCTTCTTGCTAAACTGAAAAGAACATAAAAGGTAAATACCAAAGCCAAAGGAAGATAAGGAATTCAACAAAGTATGCAAATATAAACAACTACCTAAAAAAGGCAATGCACTGTTTATATACAATGTATGAAATTATTTACTATTAAAGTATTGAAATTATTTTAGACGAGAAAGAGAAAATAAAACAAAAACCCAAAAAAAGGTTGATTGATACCACAATATATGGTGCCAGATCTATTCACCTTTCCAACTGCTCAGTGTCCACCAACCCACTCTGTCAATTCCTCCACTGCATTTCAAATTACTAACAACAACATACACAGCCATCCATAACTCGGCCCCAAGCTACATCACCAGCCTCATCTCATAATATCACCCAAACAGTTCTCTTTGCTCCCCTCAAGACATCCTGCTCTCTAGCCCCTTTCTCATTTCCTCCCATAATCCTTTCCAGGACTTTTCCAGACCCTCTCCCTTCCTATGGAACTCTCTACCACAATCAATCCAGGTAGCCCCTGCTCTGTCTGCCTTCAGGCTATCCTGGTAAACTCACCTATTCGGGAAAGCATATCCCATCTCAAATGAACAGTTGGAATTGTACTTTCTCTATCAAATCTTCCCCCCACAGTTGTTATCTTTTGTATCAGTTGCCTCCCCATTTTGTTCTCATCAAGTAGGAACCACCTAAACCTTTTGTATTGATTTTTTTTTCTTGGGTTGCAAAGCTTTGAATATTTTATGGTACTTAGACATTCTATTTTGATTACGTTTTCATTATATTTACACATGATTTCTGCCCACTTGCTACATATTTTTTTTCAGAATCCAAAGTTAAAAAGCAAGAGATATCTTCAGAACCTAAAAAAGGTAAGCTTTGATACTGTTTTCATAGATAGGAAGGTACCTAATGAATGGTAGAAGATCTTTATTGTTCAAGTAAAAATGTTACTTGTGTTACTTACTCTTACCAATAGAATGGCATCTTTACATTTTGTAATTGCAAAACTGGAATTGTACTTTATATAAAAGTTAATATACTTCTGAGATACTAAATGTAACATGTTGATTGTAAAAAGCAAAACATAACTTTCACATTCTTTACTGTCAATGAGTTTAACAAAGGTGCCAAATGTGGCATCGGAGGGGGGGGGACAAATGAGTGGAAGTTCCATTTTCGGGTGGAACGCCACTTTAAATAATAAAAAGTGAGGGATGATTCCATTTTAGAGGTATTCAATATATGTACATTTTTTTTCTTTAGAAAGTTTTATGCATACTTGTATATTACTGAATATAAATTAAGATGTAAAATGTCATAGAAGATCCTTTCTGAAATGTAGTACTTGCAAAAGTATTTTTGCAATAATAAAGTGGAACTAAACTCTCCTGTCCTTTACAGCCAAGAAAGCTGCCATCTTAGCCTTTATTTGATTTGCAGTGGCTGTGGTGCTGCACATGTGATCAGTTATGACACCAGCCATTTGATTGCTTGAAAGTTTGGTTAAGGGCACAAGCAAATGTGACAGTTATCATTTGAATGTAACTGTTTTGAGAAATGGTTGAATTAGTGGGCTTAGTTTTGCTTTAAATATATTATAACACTTGAATATAACAAACACGTATCACTTACTTGTAACAAATTACTTTAAATTACTTGTAACTAAGAAGTTAATTAAAAAGACCAGTGGAGCATTATTGTTAAAATAAAGTGTAATTGTTTGCCATATTAAAAAAAAAAGAAATATTGTTGATGATCCATTTTGAAGATATTTTATTTTACCACAAATGGAAATTTTCTTTACAATACCTTATACATACTTGTATAATTCTGTATTTAGCACAATACTTAAATAAAATAAAAGTTATATTTCACATTTACTTGTTACAAATTACTTCAACAGGAACTCCAACTATAAAACCATCTATCTAAGAAAATGCATATACAGTATACTTCAAAACAATAAAACATAAAATTATTTAACATTATATGAATCAATTTTTTTGACAAAAAAAGAGGCAAAACAAGAAAAGGAGCCCAAGGAACAAAAAAAAGGTTGATTTTGAGATGCTGAGTTATATTATGTTTTATTCCATGTATTTTGTGTATTGTGACACTTTGAAATTTTACTTTATATGTAGAAATTCTATATAATAATATAATAGAACTTATAATAAAATATGCATTGTCACACATGATTAATGCACACTTACTAAACATTTATTTTCAGGGACCACACTTATAAAGCAAGAGAAACCAGCAGAACCTGTCAAAGGTAAGCTTGAAAATCTTTTCACTTGTAAGTAAGAATTTATTTATGAAGGACAGTGGAAAATTATTGTTTATCCATTTTTGCTGTCATGGATGTATAATGTACAGACCTACAGCACCATTTCCAGTTGGCCAGGTCAGTACACCATATGTTGATTGCATTTTCCACTCAGTGACCATGAACCTATAGCAGTATTGTTCCGCAGACTCAACAAACAAAAGAATAGCTGTGATCAGTGGCTAACATGCCCCTGACCACAACTATTCATCTAAAATGTGCCCCTTCCACTGCTACTGCTGCTGCTTTCCTCTATTTCCTCCTCTTCCAGTGCCGCTGCAAGGTTCCCTGCCACTCTGTCATCTCACCCTCGCTAAAATCCCTAATTTGCCCTGCCTGAAGCCAATACTCCTTCTGCAGCACTCCTCCCCATCATGAGGTGCTGTCAGCATCTTTTCTTCTCCCCCCTTGCCAGCTGGCATACTGATCACTTACTATGTTCATTAATAACTGAAGTATAGTAAAGCACCCCCCCCCCACAGATCTATTAATAAAAAAATAACAATAAATAAATTGTAAAAAAGTTTATTTTTTAAAAGAACTATTAAAAAAAACATTGCATCCCAATGGACATGAATCGGACTGCCTGCAAAAAGATGCCTGTGGAACACCTGTGCATCCCCATGCAGACAAACATGGCCTTCGCATAAGCATGTGCTATAGTATGCCTGTGGGAATGATATGGGGGCTCTGGCCCATACAGCATTTGTCTACATGATTGGAGCCACCTGAAGCTGCATGCATGCAGCCTATGTTACTGTCAGAAACCATGAAATCAGGCCGAGACAGAAGTACAGTTAAATCACACTTGTTTATTAACAAGTAATTAGTAAAAAGAAGAAACGTAGTCAAAACATAGCCAAAGTTCAGTAACTGGAATGGATAGTCAGCTAAGCCAGAAGTCAGGGATCGATGTAGTGGAACAGCAAGCAGGATCTGGAGCCAGAAGGGATGTCAGCAAAGCAAGTCTTGAACAGGATCGCAGGAGAGTTTCTGTGTTGTAGACCAAGGCAAAGGCAGAGAACCTCTGCACTGGACGGCTTAAGTAGGCAAGACTGACGAGCAGGATATCATTAACAGCTGAGTAACTGTGGAGAGATAGGAGCTGGCAATTAGCTGACAGCTGAGCGGCCAGCTCAGAGAAGGAAGGTCTGAGCCCAGCCCTGACATTTACCCTATGAGGGTACAACAGCTATATGAACACAGCCACAGGTCCTCTTTATTGCATATCAAAAACATACATAACTAGAAAAGGTACAATTTCTGGGGAAATTGTGAAAGTGTTCTTGCCTCTACAACTGGAGTGGGTGGAGTAACTGGGTGGGGTGGAGTGGCTTGAGTAACTGTGAAAAGTGTTAAAAAGCTTAATATTTTAAAAAGTATAAATAGTAGTAAAAAAGTTCCATCATTCGCTGAAAGAGCTGAACATTTTTTTCAAAAGTAATTTTTTTTTTCAAAAATGAATTTTTTTTAATAAAAAATGATTTTTTTTTCTTCAAAAATGATTTTTTTTTTCAAAAGTAATTTTTTTTTTCAAAGGTAATTTTTTTTTTCAAAAATGAATTTTTTTATTTCAAAAATAATTTTTTTTTCGAAATTATTATTTTTTTTAAAGTAATTTTTTTTTCAAAAATAATTTTTTTTTTCAAAAATATTTTTTTTTTTCAAATATATTTTTTTTTCAAAAATAATTTTTTTTTTTAAAGTAATTTTTTTTTCAAAAATATTTTTTTTTTAAAAAAATAATTTTTTTTTTTCAAAAATATTTTTTTTTTCAAAAATATTTTTTTTTTTTTCAAAAATGATTTTTTTTTTTCAAAAATTATTTTTTTACTTTTTTCAAAAATTATTTTTTTTTTCAAAAATATATTTTTTTTTACATGGGGCGGTCATAATGTTTTGGCTGATCATGGGGTGGTCATAATGTTTTGGCTGATCATGGGGTTGTCAGCTTTTGTCACTTCCCACTCTAGTTTTGAACATTTCGCCATTCATTCCTATGGGACCAATTTCACCGCAAAAACGTCATTTCGTGGACCATTCGGCAAAACATTCCACAAAGTAATAACACACCAATCGGGAACAATCCGCTCGTTTCGGTATATTATTTGTCTCTGTAGTGTGAAAACTGTGGGAGGAGTCTACAAACATTATCAAGTCTAGCAGATGAAGTCACATGCATTTGGGGTGTTACAGCATCTTGTGTTTACAACCACTGTTTCCTAGCAACGCTCATGCCCTGTTTATGCTTCCCAAATACTGCTTCATCAAAACTGCCCCATCAGAATTACCCCATCAAAACTGCCCCATCATATTCCTCTATTATAAATCAGTACATGGTGTGTCTGTCCCCTCCCCCGGGCTCTGTAATCAGCTGAGATGCTCCAGCCAACTTCCCCCCTGTGTATAACAGAAGCTTTGGTAACCATGGCAACAAAACAAACACTAACAGTACACTCTGATTAATGGCTAAAATTTCCTGAAATGACCTCTAAACAAATGGCCGTATTTTAAAAACTATACATCCTACAGCGAAGATCTTTATATTGTGAGAATCACAAGACCCAGACCTAGATTTTGATGTATAGTATGTCTCTGAAATATTAAAAATGAAGGCACAGTCGCAGTTTAGAAATTGCCCTTCAAATTTGGAGGGGGCTAGAGTGTAGTTTCAATGAATGTCAATGGACGGCGTGAGTTGCAAACAAATGGTCATATTGTGAAAACTATCAGGACTATGGCTTAGCCGTGGACATGTTTAGTGGCAGCAGGGATAGCTGAACGTTTTGATATAAGATTTGTGTAGGTGGGCTTGAAAATGAGGGAGTGGCGGCAGTTTAGAAATCATGTTCTGATTTTCCAGCTTTTGTCATCTCCCACTCTAGTTTCCCTATTCATTCCTATGGGACCAATTTCGCCGCAAAAACGACGATATTTCGTGAACCATTCGGCGAAACGTTCCACAAAGTAATAGCACACCATTCGGGAACAATCCGCACGTTTCGGTATATTACTTGTCTATGTAGTGTAAAAACTGTGGGAGGAGTTAGGGTGGTAAATTTGGCTATAATAATAAGAACTAGAAAAGGTACAATTTCTGGGGAAATTGTGAAAGTGTTCTTGCCTCTACAACTGGAGTGGGCGGAGTAACGGTGGGGTGGAGTGGCTTGAGTAACTGTGAAAAGTGTTAAAAAGCTTAATATTTTAAAAAGTATAAATAGTAGTAAAAAAGTTCCATCATTCGCTGAAAGAGCTGAACATTTTTTTCAAAAGTAATTTTTTTTTTCAAAAAATGAATTTTTTTTAATCAAAAATGATTTTTTTTTCTTCAAAAATGATTTTTTTTTTCAAAAGTAATTTTTTTTTTCAAAGGTAATTTTTTTTTTCAAAAATAATTTTTTTTTCGAAATTATTATTTTTTTTAAAGTAATTTTTTTTTCAAAAATATTTTTTTTTTTCAAAAATATTTTTTTTTTCAAATATATTTTTTTTTCAAAAATAATTTTTTTTAAAAAAAATTTTTTTTTCAAAAATATTTTTTTTTTCAAAAATAATTTTTTTTTTTTCAAAAATATTTTTTTTTTCAAAAATTATTTTTTTACTTTTTAAAAAAAAATTTTTTTTTTTTCAAAAATTTTTTTTTTTTACTTGGGGCGGTCATAATGTTTTGGCTGATCATGGGGTGGTCATAATGTTTTGGCTGATCATGGGGTTGTCAGCTTTTGTCACTTCCCACTCTAGTTTTGAACATTTCGCCATTCATTCCTATGGGACCAATTTCGCCGCAAAAACGTCATTTCGTGGACCATTCGGCAAAACATTCCACAAAGTAATAACACACCAATCGGGAACAATCCGCTCGTTTCGGTATATTATTTGTCTCTGTAGTGTGAAAACTGTGGGAGGAGTCTACAAGCATTATCAAGTCTAGCAGATAAAGTCACATGCATTTGGGGTGTCTCAGCATCTTGTGTTTACAACCACTGTTTCCTAGCAACGCTCATGCCCTGTTTATGCTTCCCAAATACTACTTCATCAAAACTGCCCCATCAGAATTACCCCATCAAAACTGCCCCATCATATTCCTCTATTATAAATCAGTACATGGTGTGTCTGTCCCCTCCCCCGGGCTCTGTAATCAGCTGAGATGCTCCAGCCACCTTCCCCCCTGTGTATAACAGAAGCTTTGGTAACCATGGCAACAAAACAAACACTAACAGTGCACTCTGATTAATGGCTAAAATTTCCTGAAATGACCTCTAAACAAATGGCCGTATTTTAAAAACTATACATCCTACAGCGAAGATCTTTATATTGTGAGAATCACAAGACCCAGAGCTAGATTTTGATGTATAGTATGTCTCTGAAATATTAAAAATGAAGGCACAGTCGCAGTTTAGAAATTGCCCTTCAAATTTGGAGGGGGCTAGAGTGTAGTTTCAATGAATGTCAATGGACGGCGTGAGTTGCAAACAAATGGTCATATTGTGAAAACTATCAGGACTATGGCTTAGCCGTGGACATGTTTAGTGGCAGCAGGGATAGCTGAACGTTTTGATATAAGATTTGTGTAGGTGGGCTTGAAAATGAGGGAGTGGCGGCAGTTTAGAAATCATGTTCTGATTTTCCAGCTTTTGTCATCTCCCACTCTAGTTTCCCCATTCATTCCTATGGGACCAATTTCGCCGCAAAAATGACGATATTTCGTGAACCATTCGGCGAAATGTTCCACAAAATAATAGCACACCATTCGGGAAAAATCCGCACGTTTCGGTATATTACTTGTCTATGTAGTGTAAAAACTGTGGGAGGAGTTAGGGTGGTAAATTTGGCTATAATAATAAGAATAAGAACTAGAAAAGGTACAATTTCTGGGGAAATTGTGAAAGTGTTCTTGCCTCTACAACTGGAGTGGGCGGAGTAACTGGGTGGGGTGGAGTGGCTTGAGTAACTGTGAAAAGTGTTAAAAAGCTTAATATTTTAAAAAGTATAAATAGTAGTAAAAAAGTTCCATCATTCGCTGAAAGAGCTGAACATTTTTTTCAAAAGTAATTTTTTTTTCAAAAATGAATTTTTTTTAATCAAAAATGATTTTTTTTTCTTCAAAAATGATTTTTTTTTTCAAAAGTAATTTTTTTTTTCAAAAATAATTTTTTTTTCGAAATTATTATTTTTTTTAAAGTAATTTTTTTTTCAAAAATAATTTTTTTTTTTCAAAAATAATTTTTTTTTTTCAAAAATAATTTTTTTTTTCAAAAATATTTTTTTTTTCAAATATTTTTTTTCAAAAATAATTTTTTTTTTAAAAGAAATTTTTTTTTCAAAAATATTTTTTTTTTTTTTTAAATAATTTTTTTTTTTCAAAAATATTTTTTTTTCAAAAATATATATTTTTTTTTTCAAAAATGATTTTTTTTTTTCAAAAATTATTTTTTTACTTTTTTCAAAAATTATTTTTTTTTTTCAAAAAATATTTTTTTTTTACATGGGGCGGTCATAATGTTTTGGCTGATCATGGGGTGGTCATAATGTTTTGGCTGATCATGGGGTTGTCAGCTTTTGTCACTTCCCACTCTAGTTTTGAACATTTTGCCATTCATTCCTATGGGACCAATTTCGCCGCAAAAACGTCATTTCGTGGACCATTCGGCAAAACATTCCACAAAGTAATAACACACCAATCGGGAACAATCCGCTCGTTTCGGTATATTATTTGTCTCTGTAGTGTGAAAACTGTGGGAGGAGTCTACAAGCATTATCAAGTCTAGCAGATGAAGTCACATGCATTTGGAGTGTCTCAGCATCTTGTGTTTACAACCACTGTTTCCTAGCAACGCTCATGCCCTGTTTATGCTTCCCAAATACTACTTCATCAAAACTGCCCCATCAGAATTACCCCATCAAAACTGCCCCATCATATTCCTCTATTATAAATCAGTACATGGTGTGTCTGTCCCCTCCCCCGGGCTCTGTAATCAGCTGAGATGCTCCAGCCACCTTCCCCCCTGTGTATAACAGAAGCTTTGGTAACCATGGCAACAAAACAAACACAGTACACGCTGATTAATGGCTAAAATTTCCTGAAATGACCTCTAAACAAATGGCCGTATTTTAAAAACTATACATCCTACAGCGAAGATCTTTATATTGTGAGAATCACAAGACCCAGACCTAGATTTTGATACATAGTATGTCTCTGAAATATTAAAAATGAAGGCACAGTCGCAGTTTAGAAATTGCCCTTCAAATTTGGAGGGGGCTAGAGTGTAGTTTCAATGAATGTCAATGGACAGCGTGAGTTGCAAACAAATGGTCATATTGTGAAAACTATCAGGACTATGGCTTAGCCGTGGACATGTTTAGTGACAGCAGGGATAGCTGAACGTTTTGATATAAGATTTGTGTAGGTGGGCTTGAAAATGAGGGAGTGGCGGCAGTTTAGAAATCATGTTCTGATTTTCCAACTTTTGTCATCTCCCACTCTAGTTTCCCCATTCATTCCTATGGGACCAATTTCGCCGCAAAAATGACGATATTTTGTGAACCATTCGGCGAAACGTTCCACAAAATAATAGCACACTATTCGGGAACAATCCGCACGTTTCGGTATATTACTTGTCTATGTAGTGTAAAAACTGTGGGAGGAGTTAGGGTGGTAAATTTGGCTATAATAATAAGAATAACTAGAAAAGGTACAATTTCTGGGGAAATTGTGAAAGTGTTCTTGCCTCTACAACTGGAGTGGGCGGAGTAACTGGGTGGGGTGGCTTGAGTAACTGTGAAAAGTGTTAAAAAGCTTAATATTTTAAAAAGTATAAATAGTAGTAAAAAAGTTCCATCATTCGCTGAAAGAGCGTAACATTTTTTTCAAAAGTAATTTTTTTTTTCAAAAATGAATTTTTTTTAATCAAAAATGATTTTTTTTTCAAAAGTAATTTTTTTTTTCAAAGGTAATTTTTTTTTTCAAAAATGAATTTTTTTATTTCAAAAATAATTTTTTTTTCGAAATTATTATTTTTTTTAAAGTAATTTTTTTTTCAAAAATAATTTTTTTTTTCAAAAATATTTTTTTTTTCAAATATATTTTTTTTTCAAAAATAATTTTTTTTTTAAAAGAAAATTTTTTTTCAAAAATATTTTTTTTTTTCAAAAATAATTTTTTTTTTTTCAAAAATATTTTTTTTCAAAAATATATTTTTTTTTTTCAAAAATGATTTTTTTTTTCAAAAATTATTTTTTTACTTTTTTCAAAAATGTTTTTTTTTTTTCAAAAATATTTTTTTTTTACATGGGGCGGTCATAATGTTTTGGCTGATCATGGGGTGGTCATAATGTTTTGGCTGATCATGGGGTTGTCAGCTTTTGTCACTTCCCACTCTAGTTTTGAACATTTCGCCATTCATTCCTATGGGACCAATTTCGCCGCAAAAACGTCATTTCGTGGACCATTCGGCAAAACATTCCACAAAGTAATAACACACCAATCGGGAACAATCCGCTCGTTTCGGTATATTATTTGTCTCTGTAGTGTAAAAACTGTGGGAGGAGTCTACAAGCATTATCAAGTCTAGCAGATGAAGTCACATGCATTTGGAGTGTCTCAGCATCTTGTGTTTACAACCACTGTTTCCTAGCAACGCTCATGCCCTGTTTATGCTTCCCAAATACTACTTCATCAAAACTGCCCCATCAGAATTACCCCATCAAAACTGCCCCATCATATTCCTCTATTATAAATCAGTACATGGTGTGTCTGTCCCCTCCCCCGGGCTCTGTAATCAGCTGAGATGCTCCAGCCACCTTCCCCCCTGTGTATAACAGAAGCTTTGGTAACCATGGCAACAAAACAAACACTAACAGTGCACTCTGATTAATGGCTAAAATTTCCTGAAATGACCTCTAAACAAATGGCCGTATTTTAAAAACTATACATCCTACAGCGAAGATCTTTATATTGTGAGAATCACAAGACCCAGACCTAGATTTTGATACATAGTATGTCTCTGAAATATTAAAAATGAAGGCACAGTCGCAGTTTAGAAATTGCCCTTCAAATTTGGAGGGGGCTAGAGTGTAGTTTCAATGAATGTCAATGGACGGCGTGAGTTGCAAACAAATGGTCATATTGTGAAAACTATCAGGACTATGGCTTAGCCGTGGACATGTTTAGTGGCAGCAGGGATAGCTGAACGTTTTGATATAAGATTTGTGTAGGTGGGCTTGAAAATGAGGGAGTGGCGGCAGTTTAGAAATCATGTTCTGATTTTCCAGCTTTTGTCATCTCCCACTCTAGTTTCCCCATTCATTCCTATGGGACCAATTTCGCCGCAAAAATGACGATATTTTGTGAACCATTCGGCGAAACGTTCCACAAAGTAATAGCACACCATTCGGGAACAATCCGCACGTTTCGGTATATTACTTGTCTATGTAGTGTAAAAACTGTGGGAGGAGTTAGGGTGGTAAATTTGGCTATAATAATAAGAATAAGAACTAGAAAAGGTACAATTTCTGGGGAAATTGTGAAAGTGTTCTTGCCTCTACAACTGGAGTGGGCGGAGTAACTGGGTGGGGTGGAGTGGCTTGAGTAACTGTGAAAAGTGTTAAAAAGCTTAATATTTTAAAAAGTATAAATAGTAGTAAAAAAGTTCCATCATTCGCTGAAAGAGCTGAACATTTTTTTCAAAAGTAATTTTTTTTTTCAAAAAATGAATTTTTTTTAATCAAAAATGATTTTTTTTTCTTCAAAAATGATTTTTTTTTTCAAAAGTAATTTTTTTTTTCAAAGGTAATTTTTTTTTTCAAAAATGAATTTTTTTATTTCAAAAATAATTTTTTTTCGAAATTATTATTTTTTTTAAAGTAATTTTTTTTTCAAAAATAATTTTTTTTTTTCAAAAATATTTTTTTTTTTCAAATATATTTTTTTTTCAAAAATAATTTTTTTAAAAAAAAATTTTTTTTTAAAAAATATTTTTTTTTTCAAAAATAATTTTTTTTTTTTCAAAAATATTTTTTTTTCAAAAATGATTTTTTTTTTCAAAAATTATTTTTTTACTTTTTAAAAAAAAATTTTTTTTTTTTCAAAAATATTTTTTTTTTTACTTGGGGCGGTCATAATGTTTTGGCTGATCATGGGGTGGTCATAATGTTTTGGCTGATCATGGGGTTGTCAGCTTTTGTCACTTCCCACTCTAGTTTTGAACATTTCGCCATTCATTCCTATGGGACCAATTTCGCCGTAAAAACGTCATTTCGTGGACCATTCGGCAAAACATTCCACAAAGTAATAACACACCAATCGGGAACAATCCGCTCGTTTCGGTATATTATTTGTCTCTGTAGTGTGAAAACTGTGGGAGGAGTCTACAAGCATTATCAAGTCTAGCAGATGAAGTCACATGCATTTGGAGTGTCTCAGCATCTTGTGTTTACAACCACTGTTTCCTAGCAACGCTCATGCCCTGTTTATGCTTCCCAAATACTACTTCATCAAAACTGCCCCATCAGAATTACCCCATCAAAACTGCCCCATCATATTCCTCTATTATAAATCAGTACATGGTGTGTCTGTCCCCTCCCCCGGGCTCTGTAATCAGCTGAGATGCTCCAGCCACCTTCCCCCCTGTGTATAACAGAAGCTTTGGTAACCATGGCAACAAAACAAACACTAACAGTGCACTCTGATTAATGGCTAAAATTTCCTGAAATGACCTCTAAACAAATGGCCGTATTTTAAAAACTATACATCCTACAGCGAAGATCTTTATATTGTGAGAATCACAAGACCCAGACCTAGATTTTGATGTATAGTATGTCTCTGAAATATTAAAAATGAAGGCACAGTCGCAGTTTAGAAATTGCCCTTCAAATTTGGAGGGGGCTAGAGTGTAGTTTCAATGAATGTCAATGGACGGCGTGAGTTGCAAACAAATGGTCATATTGTGAAAACTATCAGGACTATGGCTTAGCCGTGGACATGTTTAGTGACAGCAGGGATAGCTGAACGTTTTGATATAAGATTTGTGTAGGTGGGCTTGAAAATGAGGGAGTGGCGTCAGTTTAGAAATCATGTTCTGATTTTCCAGCTTTTGTCATCTCCCACTCTAGTTTCCCCATTCATTCCTATGGGACCAATTTCGCCGCAAAAATGACGATATTTCGTGAACCATTCGGCGAAACGTTCCACAAAGTAATAGCACACCATTCGGGAAAAATCCGCACGTTTCGGTATATTACTTGTCTATGTAGTGTAAAAACTGTGGGAGGAGTTAGGGTGGTAAATTTGGCTATAATAATAAGAACTAGAAAAGGTACAATTTCTGGGGAAATTGTGAAAGTGTTCTTGCCTCTACAACTGGAGTGGGCGGAGTAACGGTGGGGTGGAGTGGCTTGAGTAACTGTGAAAAGTGTTAAAAAGCTTAATATTTTAAAAAGTATAAATAGTAGTAAAAAAGTTCCATCATTCGCTGAAAGAGCTGAACATTTTTTTCAAAAGTAATTTTTTTTTTCAAAAAATGAATTTTTTTTAATCAAAAATGATTTTTTTTTCTTCAAAAATGATTTTTTTTTTCAAAAGTAATTTTTTTTTTCAAAGGTAATTTTTTTTTTCAAAAATAATTTTTTTTTCGAAATTATTATTTTTTTTAAAGTAATTTTTTTTTCAAAAATATTTTTTTTTTTCAAAAATATTTTTTTTTTCAAATATATTTTTTTTTCAAAAATAATTTTTTTTAAAAAAAATTTTTTTTTCAAAAATATTTTTTTTTTCAAAAATAATTTTTTTTTTTTCAAAAATATTTTTTTTTTCAAAAATTATTTTTTTACTTTTTAAAAAAAAATTTTTTTTTTTTCAAAAATTTTTTTTTTTTACTTGGGGCGGTCATAATGTTTTGGCTGATCATGGGGTGGTCATAATGTTTTGGCTGATCATGGGGTTGTCAGCTTTTGTCACTTCCCACTCTAGTTTTGAACATTTCGCCATTCATTCCTATGGGACCAATTTCGCCGCAAAAACGTCATTTCGTGGACCATTCGGCAAAACATTCCACAAAGTAATAACACACCAATCGGGAACAATCCGCTCGTTTCGGTATATTATTTGTCTCTGTAGTGTGAAAACTGTGGGAGGAGTCTACAAGCATTATCAAGTCTAGCAGATAAAGTCACATGCATTTGGGGTGTCTCAGCATCTTGTGTTTACAACCACTGTTTCCTAGCAACGCTCATGCCCTGTTTATGCTTCCCAAATACTACTTCATCAAAACTGCCCCATCAGAATTACCCCATCAAAACTGCCCCATCATATTCCTCTATTATAAATCAGTACATGGTGTGTCTGTCCCCTCCCCCGGGCTCTGTAATCAGCTGAGATGCTCCAGCCACCTTCCCCCCTGTGTATAACAGAAGCTTTGGTAACCATGGCAACAAAACAAACACTAACAGTGCACTCTGATTAATGGCTAAAATTTCCTGAAATGACCTCTAAACAAATGGCCGTATTTTAAAAACTATACATCCTACAGCGAAGATCTTTATATTGTGAGAATCACAAGACCCAGAGCTAGATTTTGATGTATAGTATGTCTCTGAAATATTAAAAATGAAGGCACAGTCGCAGTTTAGAAATTGCCCTTCAAATTTGGAGGGGGCTAGAGTGTAGTTTCAATGAATGTCAATGGACGGCGTGAGTTGCAAACAAATGGTCATATTGTGAAAACTATCAGGACTATGGCTTAGCCGTGGACATGTTTAGTGGCAGCAGGGATAGCTGAACGTTTTGATATAAGATTTGTGTAGGTGGGCTTGAAAATGAGGGAGTGGCGGCAGTTTAGAAATCATGTTCTGATTTTCCAGCTTTTGTCATCTCCCACTCTAGTTTCCCCATTCATTCCTATGGGACCAATTTCGCCGCAAAAATGACGATATTTCGTGAACCATTCGGCGAAATGTTCCACAAAATAATAGCACACCATTCGGGAAAAATCCGCACGTTTCGGTATATTACTTGTCTATGTAGTGTAAAAACTGTGGGAGGAGTTAGGGTGGTAAATTTGGCTATAATAATAAGAATAAGAACTAGAAAAGGTACAATTTCTGGGGAAATTGTGAAAGTGTTCTTGCCTCTACAACTGGAGTGGGCGGAGTAACTGGGTGGGGTGGAGTGGCTTGAGTAACTGTGAAAAGTGTTAAAAAGCTTAATATTTTAAAAAGTATAAATAGTAGTAAAAAAGTTCCATCATTCGCTGAAAGAGCTGAACATTTTTTTCAAAAGTAATTTTTTTTTTCAAAAAATGAATTTTTTTTAATCAAAAATGATTTTTTTTTCTTCAAAAATGATTTTTTTTTTCAAAAGTAATTTTTTTTTTCAAAGGTAATTTTTTTTTTCAAAAATGAATTTTTTTATTTCAAAAATAATTTTTTTTTCGAAATTATTATTTTTTTTAAAGTAATTTTTTTTTCAAAAATATTTTTTTTTTTCAAAAATATTTTTTTTTTTCAAATATATTTTTTTTTCAAAAATAATTTTTTTTTTAAAAAATTTTTTTTTCAAAAATATTTTTTTTTTCAAAAATAATTTTTTTTTTTTCAAAAATATTTTTTTTTTCAAAAATGATTTTTTTTTCAAAAATTATTTTTTTACTTTTTAAAAAATTTTTTTTTTTTTTCAAAAATATTTTTTTTTTTACTTGGGGCGGTCATAATGTTTTGGCTGATCATGGGGTGGTCATAATGTTTTGGCTGATCATGGGGTTGTCAGCTTTTGTCACTTCCCACTCTAGTTTTGAACATTTCGCCATTCATTCCTATGGGACCAATTTCGCCGTAAAAACGTCATTTCGTGGACCATTCGGCAAAACATTCCACAAAGTGATAGCACACCAATCGGGAACAATCCGCTCGTTTCGGTATATTATTTGTCTCTGTAGTGTGAAAACTGTGGGAGGAGTCTACAAGCATTATCAAGTCTAGCAGATGAAGTCACATGCATTTGGAGTGTCTCAGCATCTTGTGTTTACAACCACTGTTTCCTAGCAACGCTCATGCCCTGTTTATGCTTCCCAAATACTACTTCATCAAAACTGCCCCATCAGAATTACCCCATCAAAACTGCCCCATCATATTCCTCTATTATAAATCAGTACATGGTGTGTCTGTCCCCTCCCCCGGGCTCTGTAATCAGCTAAGATGCTCCAGCCACCTCCCCCCTGTGTATAACAGAAGCTTTGGTAACCATGGCAACAAAACAAACACTAACAGTGCACTCTGATTAATGGCTAAAATTTCCTGAAATGACCTCTAAACAAATGGCCGTATTTTAAAAACTATACATCCTACAGCGAAGATCTTTATATTGTGAGAATCACAAGACCCTGACCTAGATTTTGATACATAGTATGTCTCTGAAATATTAAAAATGAAGGCACAGTCGCAGTTTAGAAATTGCCCTTCAAATTTGGAGGGGGCTAGAGTGTAGTTTCAATGAATGTCAATGGACGGCGTGAGTTGCAAACAAATGGTCATATTGTGAAAACTATCAGGACTATGGCTTAGCCGTGGACATGTTTAGTGGCAGCAGGGATAGCTGAACGTTTTGATATAAGATTTGTGTAGGTGGGCTTGAAAATGAGGGAGTGGCGGCAGTTTAGAAATCATGTTCTGATTTTCCAGCTTTTGTCATCTCCCACTCTAGTTTCCCCATTCATTCCTATGGGACCAATTTCGCCGCAAAAATGACGATATTTCGTGAACCATTCGGCGAAACGTTCCACAAAGTAATAGCACACCATTCGGGAACATTCCGCACGTTTCGGTATATTACTTGTCTATGTAGTGTAAAAACTGTGGGAGGAGTTAGGGTGGTAAATTTGGCTATAATAAGAATAATAATATATATGTGAGATAACAGTAAGTGGTCTTGCTATGCAAGAACACTTAACTAGAAAAGGTACAATTTCTGGGGAAATTGTGAAAGTGTTCTTGCCTCTACAACTGGAGTGGGCGGAGTAACTGGGTGGGGTGGAGTGGCTTGAGTAACTGTGAAAAGTGTTAAAAAGCTTAATATTTTAAAAAGTATAAATAGTAGTAAAAAAGTTCCATCATTCGCTGAAAGAGCTGAACATTTTTTTCAAAAGTAATTTTTTTTTCAAAAATGAATTTTTTTTAATCAAAAATGATTTTTTTTTCTTCAAAAATGATTTTTTTTTTCAAAAGTAATTTTTTTTTTCAAAAATAATTTTTTTTTCGAAATTATTATTTTTTTTAAAGTAATTTTTTTTTCAAAAATAATTTTTTTTTTTCAAAAATAATTTTTTTTTTTCAAAAATAATTTTTTTTTTCAAAAATATTTTTTTTTTCAAATATTTTTTTTCAAAAATAATTTTTTTTTTAAAAGAAATTTTTTTTTCAAAAATATTTTTTTTTTTTTTTAAATAATTTTTTTTTTTCAAAAATATTTTTTTTTCAAAAATATATATTTTTTTTTTCAAAAATGATTTTTTTTTTTCAAAAATTATTTTTTTACTTTTTTCAAAAATTATTTTTTTTTTTCAAAAAATATTTTTTTTTTACATGGGGCGGTCATAATGTTTTGGCTGATCATGGGGTGGTCATAATGTTTTGGCTGATCATGGGGTTGTCAGCTTTTGTCACTTCCCACTCTAGTTTTGAACATTTTGCCATTCATTCCTATGGGACCAATTTCGCCGCAAAAACGTCATTTCGTGGACCATTCGGCAAAACATTCCACAAAGTAATAACACACCAATCGGGAACAATCCGCTCGTTTCGGTATATTATTTGTCTCTGTAGTGTGAAAACTGTGGGAGGAGTCTACAAGCATTATCAAGTCTAGCAGATGAAGTCACATGCATTTGGAGTGTCTCAGCATCTTGTGTTTACAACCACTGTTTCCTAGCAACGCTCATGCCCTGTTTATGCTTCCCAAATACTACTTCATCAAAACTGCCCCATCAGAATTACCCCATCAAAACTGCCCCATCATATTCCTCTATTATAAATCAGTACATGGTGTGTCTGTCCCCTCCCCCGGGCTCTGTAATCAGCTGAGATGCTCCAGCCACCTTCCCCCCTGTGTATAACAGAAGCTTTGGTAACCATGGCAACAAAACAAACACAGTACACGCTGATTAATGGCTAAAATTTCCTGAAATGACCTCTAAACAAATGGCCGTATTTTAAAAACTATACATCCTACAGCGAAGATCTTTATATTGTGAGAATCACAAGACCCAGACCTAGATTTTGATACATAGTATGTCTCTGAAATATTAAAAATGAAGGCACAGTCGCAGTTTAGAAATTGCCCTTCAAATTTGGAGGGGGCTAGAGTGTAGTTTCAATGAATGTCAATGGACAGCGTGAGTTGCAAACAAATGGTCATATTGTGAAAACTATCAGGACTATGGCTTAGCCGTGGACATGTTTAGTGACAGCAGGGATAGCTGAACGTTTTGATATAAGATTTGTGTAGGTGGGCTTGAAAATGAGGGAGTGGCGGCAGTTTAGAAATCATGTTCTGATTTTCCAACTTTTGTCATCTCCCACTCTAGTTTCCCCATTCATTCCTATGGGACCAATTTCGCCGCAAAAATGACGATATTTTGTGAACCATTCGGCGAAACGTTCCACAAAATAATAGCACACTATTCGGGAACAATCCGCACGTTTCGGTATATTACTTGTCTATGTAGTGTAAAAACTGTGGGAGGAGTTAGGGTGGTAAATTTGGCTATAATAATAAGAATAACTAGAAAAGGTACAATTTCTGGGGAAATTGTGAAAGTGTTCTTGCCTCTACAACTGGAGTGGGCGGAGTAACTGGGTGGGGTGGCTTGAGTAACTGTGAAAAGTGTTAAAAAGCTTAATATTTTAAAAAGTATAAATAGTAGTAAAAAAGTTCCATCATTCGCTGAAAGAGCGTAACATTTTTTTCAAAAGTAATTTTTTTTTTCAAAAATGAATTTTTTTTAATCAAAAATGATTTTTTTTTCAAAAGTAATTTTTTTTTTCAAAGGTAATTTTTTTTTCAAAAATGAATTTTTTTATTTCAAAAATAATTTTTTTTTCGAAATTATTATTTTTTTTAAAGTAATTTTTTTTTCAAAAATAATTTTTTTTTTCAAAAATATTTTTTTTTTCAAATATATTTTTTTTTCAAAAATAATTTTTTTTTTGAAAGAAAATTTTTTTTCAAAAATATTTTTTTTTTTCAAAAATAATTTTTTTTTTTTCAAAAATATTTTTTTTCAAAAATATATATTTTTTTTTCAAAAATGATTTTTTTTTTTCAAAAATTATTTTTTTACTTTTTTCAAAAATGTTTTTTTTTTTCAAAAATATTTTTTTTTTACATGGGGCGGTCATAATGTTTTGGCTGATCATGGGGTGGTCATAATGTTTTGGCTGATCATGGGGTTGTCAGCTTTTGTCACTTCCCACTCTAGTTTTGAACATTTCGCCATTCATTCCTATGGGACCAATTTCGCCGCAAAAACGTCATTTCGTGGACCATTCGGCAAAACATTCCACAAAGTAATAACACACCAATCGGGAACAATCCGCTCGTTTCGGTATATTATTTGTCTCTGTAGTGTAAAAACTGTGGGAGGAGTCTACAAGCATTATCAAGTCTAGCAGATGAAGTCACATGCATTTGGAGTGTCTCAGCATCTTGTGTTTACAACCACTGTTTCCTAGCAACGCTCATGCCCTGTTTATGCTTCCCAAATACTACTTCATCAAAACTGCCCCATCAGAATTACCCCATCAAAACTGCCCCATCATATTCCTCTATTATAAATCAGTACATGGTGTGTCTGTCCCCTCCCCCGGGCTCTGTAATCAGCTGAGATGCTCCAGCCACCTTCCCCCCTGTGTATAACAGAAGCTTTGGTAACCATGGCAACAAAACAAACACTAACAGTGCACTCTGATTAATGGCTAAAATTTCCTGAAATGACCTCTAAACAAATGGCCGTATTTTAAAAACTATACATCCTACAGCGAAGATCTTTATATTGTGAGAATCACAAGACCCAGACCTAGATTTTGATACATAGTATGTCTCTGAAATATTAAAAATGAAGGCACAGTCGCAGTTTAGAAATTGCCCTTCAAATTTGGAGGGGGCTAGAGTGTAGTTTCAATGAATGTCAATGGACGGCGTGAGTTGCAAACAAATGGTCATATTGTGAAAACTATCAGGACTATGGCTTAGCCGTGGACATGTTTAGTGGCAGCAGGGATAGCTGAACGTTTTGATATAAGATTTGTGTAGGTGGGCTTGAAAATGAGGGAGTGGCGGCAGTTTAGAAATCATGTTCTGATTTTCCAGCTTTTGTCATCTCCCACTCTAGTTTCCCCATTCATTCCTATGGGACCAATTTCGCCGCAAAAATGACGATATTTTGTGAACCATTCGGCGAAACGTTCCACAAAGTAATAGCACACCATTCGGGAACAATCCGCACGTTTCGGTATATTACTTGTCTATGTAGTGTAAAAACTGTGGGAGGAGTTAGGGTGGTAAATTTGGCTATAATAATAAGAATAAGAACTAGAAAAGGTACAATTTCTGGGGAAATTGTGAAAGTGTTCTTGCCTCTACAACTGGAGTGGGCGGAGTAACTGGGTGGGGTGGAGTGGCTTGAGTAACTGTGAAAAGTGTTAAAAAGCTTAATATTTTAAAAAGTATAAATAGTAGTAAAAAAGTTCCATCATTCGCTGAAAGAGCTGAACATTTTTTTCAAAAGTAATTTTTTTTTTCAAAAAATGAATTTTTTTTAATCAAAAATGATTTTTTTTTCTTCAAAAATGATTTTTTTTTTCAAAAGTAATTTTTTTTTTCAAAGGTAATTTTTTTTTTCAAAAATGAATTTTTTTATTTCAAAAATAATTTTTTTTCGAAATTATTATTTTTTTTAAAGTAATTTTTTTTTCAAAAATAATTTTTTTTTTTCAAAAATATTTTTTTTTTTCAAATATATTTTTTTTTCAAAAATAATTTTTTTAAAAAAAAATTTTTTTTTAAAAAATATTTTTTTTTTCAAAAATAATTTTTTTTTTTTCAAAAATATTTTTTTTTCAAAAATGATTTTTTTTTTCAAAAATTATTTTTTTACTTTTTAAAAAAAAATTTTTTTTTTTTCAAAAATATTTTTTTTTTTACTTGGGGCGGTCATAATGTTTTGGCTGATCATGGGGTGGTCATAATGTTTTGGCTGATCATGGGGTTGTCAGCTTTTGTCACTTCCCACTCTAGTTTTGAACATTTCGCCATTCATTCCTATGGGACCAATTTCGCCGTAAAAACGTCATTTCGTGGACCATTCGGCAAAACATTCCACAAAGTAATAACACACCAATCGGGAACAATCCGCTCGTTTCGGTATATTATTTGTCTCTGTAGTGTGAAAACTGTGGGAGGAGTCTACAAGCATTATCAAGTCTAGCAGATGAAGTCACATGCATTTGGAGTGTCTCAGCATCTTGTGTTTACAACCACTGTTTCCTAGCAACGCTCATGCCCTGTTTATGCTTCCCAAATACTACTTCATCAAAACTGCCCCATCAGAATTACCCCATCAAAACTGCCCCATCATATTCCTCTATTATAAATCAGTACATGGTGTGTCTGTCCCCTCCCCCGGGCTCTGTAATCAGCTGAGATGCTCCAGCCACCTTCCCTCCTGTGTATAACAGAAGCTTTGGTAACCATGGCAACAAAACAAACACTAACAGTGCACTCTGATTAATGGCTAAAATTTCCTGAAATGACCTCTAAACAAATGGCCGTATTTTAAAAACTATACATCCTACAGCGAAGATCTTTATATTGTGAGAATCACAAGACCCAGACCTAGATTTTGATGTATAGTATGTCTCTGAAATATTAAAAATGAAGGCACAGTCGCAGTTTAGAAATTGCCCTTCAAATTTGGAGGGGGCTAGAGTGTAGTTTCAATGAATGTCAATGGACGGCGTGAGTTGCAAACAAATGGTCATATTGTGAAAACTATCAGGACTATGGCTTAGCCGTGGACATGTTTAGTGACAGCAGGGATAGCTGAACGTTTTGATATAAGATTTGTGTAGGTGGGCTTGAAAATGAGGGAGTGGCGGCAGTTTAGAAATCATGTTCTGATTTTCCAGCTTTTGTCATCTCCCACTCTAGTTTCCCCATTCATTCCTATGGGACCAATTTCGCCGCAAAAATGACGATATTTCGTGAACCATTCGGCGAAACGTTCCACAAAGTAATAGCACACCATTCGGGAAAAATCCGCACGTTTCGGTATATTACTTGTCTATGTAGTGTAAAAACTGTGGGAGGAGTTAGGGTGGTAAATTTGGCTATAATAAGAATAATAATATATATGTGAGATAACAGTAAGTGGTCTTGCTATGCAAGAACACTTAATAATATATATGTGAGATAACAGTAAGTGGTCTTGCTATGCAAGAACACTTAATAATATATATGTGAGATAACAGTAAGTGGTCTTGCTATGCAAGAACACTTAACTAGAAAAGGTACAATTTCTGGGGAAATTGTGAAAGTGTTCTTGCCTCTACAACTGGAGTGGGCGGAGTAACTGGGTGGGGTGGAGTGGCTTGAGTAACTGTGAAAAGTGTTAAAAAGCTTAATATTTTAAAAAGTATAAATAGTAGTAAAAAAGTTCCATCATTCGCTGAAAGAGCTGAACATTTTTTTCAAAAGTAATTTTTTTTTTCAAAAATGAATTTTTTTTAATCAAAAATGATTTTTTTTTTCTTCAAAAATGATTTTTTTTTTTCAAAAGTAATTTTTTTTTTCAAAGGTAATTTTTTTTTTCAAAAATGAATTTTTTTATTTCAAAAATAATTTTTTTTTCGAAATTATTATTTTTTTTAAAGCAATTTTTTTTTCAAAATTTTTTTTTTTTCAAAAATATTTTTTTTTTTCAAAAATAATTTTTTTTTTAAAAGAAATTTTTTTTTCAAAAATATTTTTTTTTTTCAAAAATAATTTTTTTTTTCAAAAATAATTTTTTTTTCAAAAATATATTTTTTTTTTTCAAAAATGATTTTTTTTTTTCAAAAATTATTTTTTTACTTTTTTCAAAAATTATTTTTTTACTTTTTTCAAAAATTATTTTTTTACTTTTTTCAAAAATTTTTTTTTTTTTTCAAAAATATATTTTTTTTTACATGGGGCGGTCATAATGTTTTGGCTGATCATGGGGTGGTCATAATGTTTTGGCTGATCATGGGGTTGTCAGCTTTTGTCACTTCCCACTCTAGTTTTGAACATTTCGCCATTCATTCCTATGGGACCAATTTCGCCGCAAAAACGTCATTTCGTGGACCATTCGGCAAAACATTCCACAAAGTAATAACACACCAATCGGGAACAATCCGCTCGTTTCGGTATATTATTTGTCTCTGTAGTGTGAAAACTGTGGGAGGAGTCTACAAGCATTATCAAGTCTAGCAGATGAAGTCACATGCATTTGGAGTGTCTCAGCATCTTGTGTTTACAACCACTGTTTCCTAGCAACGCTCATGCCCTGTTTATGCTTCCCAAATACTGCTTCATCAAAACTGCCCCATCAGAATTACCCCATCAAAACTGCCCCATCATATTCCTCTATTATAAATCAGTACATGGTGTGTCTGTCCCCTCCCCCGGGCTCTGTAATCAGCTGAGATGCTCCAGCCACCTTCCCCCCTGTGTATAACAGAAGCTTTGGTAACCATGGCAACAAAACAAACACTAACAGTAGACTCTGATTAATGGCTAAAATTTCCTGAAATGACCTCTAAACAAATGGCCGTATTTTAAAAACTATACATCCTACAGCGAAGATCTTTATATTGTGAGAATCACAAGACCCAGACCTAGATTTTGATGTATAGTATGTCTCTGAAATATTAAAAATGAAGGCACAGTCGCAGTTTAGAAATTGCCCTTCAAATTTGGAGGGGGCTAGAGTGTAGTTTCAATGAATGTCAATGGACGGCGTGAGTTGCAAACAAATGGTCATATTGTGAAAACTATCAGGACTATGGCTTAGCCGTGGACATGTTTAGTGGCAGCAGGGATAGCTGAACGTTTTGATATAAGATTTGTGTAGGTGGGCTTGAAAATGAGGGAGTGGCGGCAGTTTAGAAATCATGTTCTGATTTTCCAGCTTTTGTCATCTCCCACTCTAGTTTCCCCATTCATTCCTATGGGACCAATTTCGCCGCAAAAATGACGATATTTCGTGAACCATTCGGCGAAATGTTCCACAAAATAATAGCACACCATTCGGGAAAAATCCGCACGTTTCGGTATATTACTTGTCTATGTAGTGTAAAAACTGTGGGAGGAGTTAGGGTGGTAAATTTGGCTATAATAAGAATAAGAATAAAACTAGAAAAGGTACAATTTCTGGGGAAATTGTGAAAGTGTTCTTGCCTCTACAACTGGAGTGGGCGGAGTAACTGGGTGGGGTGGCTTGAGTAACTGTGAAAAGTGTTAAAAAGCTTAATATTTTAAAAAGTATAAATAGTAGTAAAAAAGTTCCATCATTCGCTGAAAGAGCTGAACATTTTTTTCAAAAGTAATTTTTTTTTCTCAAAAAATGAATTTTTTTTAATCAAAAATGATTTTTTTTTTCAAAAGTAATTTTTTTTTTCAAAGGTAATTTTTTTTTTCAAAAATGAATTTTTTTTTCGAAATTATTATTTTTTTTAAAGTAATTTTTTTTTCAAAAATAATTTTTTTTTTTCAAAAATATTTTTTTTTTCAAAAATATTTTTTTTTTTCAAAAATAATTTTTTTTTTTTCAAAAATATTTTTTTTCAAAAATATATATTTTTTTTTCAAAAATGATTTTTTTTTTTCAAAAATGATTTTTTTACTTTTTTCAAAATTTTTTTTTTTTTTTCAAAAATATTTTTTTTTTACATGGGGCGGTCATAATGTTTTGGCTGATCATGGGGTGGTCATAATGTTTTGGCTGATCATGGGGTTGTCAGCTTTTGTCACTTCCCACTCTAGTTTTGAACATTTCGCCATTCATTCCTATGGGACCAATTTCGCCGCAAAAACGTCATTTCGTGGACCATTCAGCAAAACATTCCACAAAGTAATAACACACCAATCGGGAACAATCCGCTCGTTTCGGTATATTATTTGTCTCTGTAGTGTGAAAACTGTGGGAGGAGTCTACAAGCATTATCAAGTCTAGCAGATGAAGTCACATGCATTTGGAGTGTCTCAGCATCTTGTGTTTACAACCACTGTTTCCTAGCAACGCTCATGCCCTGTTTATGCTTCCCAAATACTACTTCATCAAAACTGCCCCATCAGAATTACCCCATCAAAACTGCCCCATCATATTCCTCTATTATAAATCAGTGCATGGTGTGTCTGTCCCCTCCCCCGGGCTCTGTAATCAGCTGAGATGCTCCAGCCACCTTCCCCCCTGTGTATAACAGAAGCTTTGGTAACCATGGCAACAAAACAAACACTAACAGTGCACTCTGATTAATGGCTAAAATTTCCTGAAATGACCTCTAAACAAATGGCCGTATTTTAAAAACTATACATCCTACAGCGAAGATCTTTATATTGTGAGAATCACAAGACCCAGACCTAGATTTTGATACATAGTATGTCTCTGAAATATTAAAAATGAAGGCACAGTCGCAGTTTAGAAATTGCCCTTCAAATTTGGAGGGGGCTAGAGTGTAGTTTCAATGAATGTCAATGGACGGCGTGAGTTGCAAACAAATGGTCATATTGTGAAAACTATCAGGACTATGGCTTAGCCGTGGACATGTTTAGTGGCAGCAGGGATAGCTGAACGTTTTGATATAAGATTTCTGTAGGTGGGCTTGAAAATGAGGGAGTGGCGGCAGTTTAGAAATCATGTTCTGATTTTCCAGCTTTTGTCATCTCCCACTCTAGTTTCCCCATTCATTCCTATGGGACCAATTTCGCCGCAAAAATGACGATATTTTGTGAACCATTCGGCGAAACGTTCCACAAAGTAATAGCACACCATTCGGGAACAATCCGCACGTTTCGGTATATTACTTGTCTATGTAGTGTAAAAACTGTGGGAGGAGTTAGGGTGGTAAATTTGGCTATAATAATAAGAATAAGAATAACTAGAAAAGGTACAATTTCTGGGGAAATTGTGAAAGTGTTCTTGCCTCTACAACTGGAGTGGGCGGAGTAACTGGGTGGGGTGGAGTGGCTTGAGTAACTGTGAAAAGTGTTAAAAAGCTTAATATTTTAAAAAGTATAAATAGTAGTAAAAAAGTTCCATCATTCGCTAAAGGGGTGAACATTTTTTTCAAAAGTAATTTTTTTTTTCAAAAAATGAATTTTTTTTAATCAAAAATGATTTTTTTTTCTTCAAAAATGATTTTTTTTTTCAAAAGTAATTTTTTTTTTCAAAGGTAATTTTTTTTTTCAAAAATGAATTTTTTTATTTCAAAAATAATTTTTTTTCGAAAATATTATTTTTTTTAAAGTAATTTTTTTTTCAAAAATAATTTTTTTTTTTCAAAAATATTTTTTTTTTTCAAATATATTTTTTTTTCAAAAATAATTTTTTTTAAAAAAAATTTTTTTTTCAAAAATATTTTTTTTTTCAAAAATAATTTTTTTTTTTTCAAAAATATTTTTTTTTCAAAAATGATTTTTTTTTCAAAAATTATTTTTTTACTTTTTAAAAAAAATTTTTTTTTTTTTCAAAAATATTTTTTTTTTTTACTTGGGGCGGTCATAATGTTTTGGCTGATCATGGGGTGGTCATAATGTTTTGGCTGATCATGGGGTTGTCAGCTTTTGTCACTTCCCACTCTAGTTTTGAACATTTCGCCATTCATTCCTATGGGACCAATTTCGCCGTAAAAACGTCATTTCGTGGACCATTCGGCAAAACATTCCACAAAGTAATAACACACCAATCGGGAACAATCCGCTCGTTTCGGTATATTATTTGTCTCTGTAGTGTGAAAACTGTGGGAGGAGTCTACAAGCATTATCAAGTCTAGCAGATGAAGTCACATGCATTTGGAGTGTCTCAGCATCTTGTGTTTACAACCACTGTTTCCTAGCAACGCTCATGCCCTGTTTATGCTTCCCAAATACTACTTCATCAAAACTGCCCCATCAGAATTACCCCATCAAAACTGCCCCATCATATTCCTCTATTATAAATCAGTACATGGTGTGTCTGTCCCCTCCCCCGGGCTCTGTAATCAGCTGAGATGCTCCAGCCACCTTCCCCCCTGTGTATAACAGAAGCTTTGGTAACCATGGCAACAAAACAAACACTAACAGTGCACTCTGATTAATGGCTAAAATTTCCTGAAATGACCTCTAAACAAATGGCCGTATTTTAAAAACTATACATCCTACAGCGAAGATCTTTATATTGTGAGAATCACAAGACCCAGACCTAGATTTTGATGTATAGTATGTCTCTGAAATATTAAAAATGAAGGCACAGTCGCAGTTTAGAAATTGCCCTTCAAATTTGGAGGGGGCTAGAGTGTAGTTTCAATGAATGTCAATGGACGGCGTGAGTTGCAAACAAATGGTCATATTGTGAAAACTATCAGGACTATGGCTTAGCCGTGGACATGTTTAGTGACAGCAGGGATAGCTGAACGTTTTGATATAAGATTTGTGTAGGTGGGCTTGAAAATGAGAGAGTGGCGGCAGTTTAGAAATCATGTTCTGATTTTCCAGCTTTTGTCATCTCCCACTCTAGTTTCCCCATTCATTCCTATGGGACCAATTTCGCCGCAAAAATGACGATATTTCGTGAACCATTCGGCGAAATGTTCCACAAAATAATAGCACACCATTCGGGAAAAATCCGCACGTTTCGGTATATTACTTGTCTATGTAGTGTAAAAACTGTGGGAGGAGTTAGGGTGGTAAATTTGGCTATAATAAGAATAAGAATAATAATAATATATATGTGAGATAACAGTAAGTGGTCTTGCTATGCAAGAACACTTAATAATAATATATATGTGAGATAACAGTAAGTGGTCTTGCTATGCAAGAACACTTAATAATATATATGTGAGATAACAGTAAGTGGTCTTGCTATGCAAGAACACTTAATAATATATATGTGAGATAACAGTAAGTGGTCTTGCTATGCAAGAACACTTAACTAGAAAAGGTACAATTTCTGGGGAAATTGTGAAAGTGTTCTTGCCTCTACAACTGGAGTGGGCGGAGTAACTGGGTGGGGTGGAGTGGCTTGAGTAACTGTGAAAAGTGTTAAAAAGCTTAATATTTTAAAAAGTATAAATAGTAGTAAAAAAGTTCCATCATTCGCTGAAAGAGCTGAACATTTTTTTCAAAAGTAATTTTTTTTTTCAAAAATGAATTTTTTTTAATCAAAAATGATTTTTTTTTTCTTCAAAAATGATTTTTTTTTTTCAAAAGTAATTTTTTTTTTCAAAGGTAATTTTTTTTTTCAAAAATGAATTTTTTTATTTCAAAAATAATTTTTTTTTCGAAATTATTATTTTTTTTAAAGCAATTTTTTTTTCAAAATTTTTTTTTTTTCAAAAATATTTTTTTTTTTCAAAAATAATTTTTTTTTTAAAAGAAATTTTTTTTTCAAAAATATTTTTTTTTTTCAAAAATAATTTTTTTTTTCAAAAATAATTTTTTTTTCAAAAATATATTTTTTTTTTTCAAAAATGATTTTTTTTTTTCAAAAATTATTTTTTTACTTTTTTCAAAAATTATTTTTTTACTTTTTTCAAAAATTATTTTTTTACTTTTTTCAAAATTTTTTTTTTTTTTTCAAAAATATATTTTTTTTTACATGGGGCGGTCATAATGTTTTGGCTGATCATGGGGTGGTCATAATGTTTTGGCTGATCATGGGGTTGTCAGCTTTTGTCACTTCCCACTCTAGTTTTGAACATTTCGCCATTCATTCCTATGGGACCAATTTCGCCGCAAAAACGTCATTTCGTGGACCATTCGGCAAAACATTCCACAAAGTAATAACACACCAATCGGGAACAATCCGCTCGTTTCGGTATATTATTTGTCTCTGTAGTGTGAAAACTGTGGGAGGAGTCTACAAGCATTATCAAGTCTAGCAGATGAAGTCACATGCATTTGGAGTGTCTCAGCATCTTGTGTTTACAACCACTGTTTCCTAGCAACGCTCATGCCCTGTTTATGCTTCCCAAATACTGCTTCATCAAAACTGCCCCATCAGAATTACCCCATCAAAACTGCCCCATCATATTCCTCTATTATAAATCAGTACATGGTGTGTCTGTCCCCTCCCCCGGGCTCTGTAATCAGCTGAGATGCTCCAGCCACCTTCCCCCCTGTGTATAACAGAAGCTTTGGTAACCATGGCAACAAAACAAACACTAACAGTAGACTCTGATTAATGGCTAAAATTTCCTGAAATGACCTCTAAACAAATGGCCGTATTTTAAAAACTATACATCCTACAGCGAAGATCTTTATATTGTGAGAATCACAAGACCCAGACCTAGATTTTGATGTATAGTATGTCTCTGAAATATTAAAAATGAAGGCACAGTCGCAGTTTAGAAATTGCCCTTCAAATTTGGAGGGGGCTAGAGTGTAGTTTCAATGAATGTCAATGGACGGCGTGAGTTGCAAACAAATGGTCATATTGTGAAAACTATCAGGACTATGGCTTAGCCGTGGACATGTTTAGTGGCAGCAGGGATAGCTGAACGTTTTGATATAAGATTTGTGTAGGTGGGCTTGAAAATGAGGGAGTGGCGGCAGTTTAGAAATCATGTTCTGATTTTCCAGCTTTTGTCATCTCCCACTCTAGTTTCCCCATTCATTCCTATGGGACCAATTTCGCCGCAAAAACGACGATATTTCGTGAACCATTCGGCGAAACGTTCCACAAAGTAATAGCACACCATTCGGGAACAATCCGCACGTTTCGGTATATTACTTGTCTATGTAGTGTAAAAACTGTGGGAGGAGTTAGGGTGGTAAATTTGGCTATAATAAGAATAATAATATATATGTGAGATAACAGTAAGTGGTCTTGCTATGCAAGAACACTTAAAATAATATATATGTGAGATAACAGTAAGTGGTCTTGCTATGCAAGAACACTTAACTAGAAAAGGTACAATTTCTGGGGAAATTGTGAAAGTGTTCTTGCCTCTACAACTGGAGTGGGCGGAGTAACTGGGTGGGGTGGAGTGGCTTGAGTAACTGTGAAAAGTGTTAAAAAGCTTAATATTTTAAAAAGTATAAATAGTAGTAAAAAAGTTCCATCATTCGCTGAAAGAGCTGAACATTTTTTTCAAAAGTAATTTTTTTTTCAAAGGTAATTTTTTATTTCAAAAATAATTTTTTTTTCGAAATTATTATTTTTTTTAAAGTAATTTTTTTTTTTCAAAAATAATTTTTTTTTTCAAAAATATTTTTTTTTTTCAAATATTTTTTTTCAAAAATATTTTTTTTTTTTCAAAAATAATTTTTTTTTTTTCAAAAATATTTTTTTTTTCAAAAATATATTTTTTTTTTCAAAAATGATTTTTTTTTTTCAAAAATTATTTTTTTACTTTTTTCAAAAATTATTTTTTTTTTTCAAAAATATTTTTTTTTTACATGGGGCGGTCATAATGTTTTGGCTGATCATGGGGTGGTCATAATGTTTTGGCTGATCATGGGGTTGTCAGCTTTTGTCACTTCCCACTCTAGTTTTGAACATTTCGCCATTCATTCCTATGGGACCAATTTCGCCGCAAAAACGTCATTTCGTGGATCATTCGGCAAAACATTCCACAAAGTAATAACACACCAATCGGGAACAATCCGCTCGTTTCGGTATATTATTTGTCTCTGTAGTGTGAAAACTGTGGGAGGAGTCTACAAGCATTATCAAGTCTAGCAGATGAAGTCACATGCATTTGGAGTGTCTCAGCATCTTGTGTTTACAACCACTGTTTCCTAGCAACGCTCATGCCCTGTTTATGCTTCCCAAATACTACTTCATCAAAACTGCCCCATCAGAATTACCCCATCAAAACTGCCCCATCATATTCCTCTATTATAAATCAGTACATGGTGTGTCTGTCCCCTCCCCCGGGCTCTGTAATCAGCTGAGATGCTCCAGCCACCTTCCCCCCTGTGTATAACAGAAGCTTTGGTAACCATGGCAACAAAACAAACACAGTACACGCTGATTAATGGCTAAAATTTCCTGAAATGACCTCTAAACAAATGGCCGTATTTTAAAAACTATACATCCTACAGCGAAGATCTTTATATTGTGAGAATCACAAGACCCAGACCTAGATTTTGATGTATAGTATGTCTCTGAAATATTAAAAATGAAGGCACAGTCGCAGTTTAGAAATTGCCCTTCAAATTTGGAGGGGGCTAGAGTGTAGTTTCAATGAATGTCAATGGACGGCGTGAGTTGCAAACAAATGGTCATATTGTGAAAACTATCAGGACTATGGCTTAGCCGTGGACATGTTTAGTGGCAGCAGGGATAGCTGAACGTTTTGATATAAGATTTGTGTAGGTGGGCTTGAAAATGAGGGAGTGGCGGCAGTTTAGAAATCATGTTCTGATTTTCCAGCTTTTGTCATCTCCCACTCTAGTTTCCCCATTCATTCCTATGGGACCAATTTCGCCGCAAAAATGACGATATTTCGTGAACCATTCGGCGAAATGTTCCACAAAATAATAGCACACCATTCGGGAACAATCCGCACGTTTCGGTATATTACTTGTCTATGTAGTGTAAAAACTGTGGGAGGAGTTAGGGTGGTAAATTTGGCTATAATAAGAATAAGAACTAGAAAAGGTACAATTTCTGGGGAAATTGTGAAAGTGTTCTTGCCTCTACAACTGGAGTGGGCGGAGTAACTGGGTGGGGTGGCTTGAGTAACTGTGAAAAGTGTTAAAAAGCTTAATATTTTAAAAAGTATAAATAGTAGTAAAAAAGTTCCATCATTCGCTGAAAGAGCTGAACATTTTTTTCAAAAGTAATTTTTTTTTTCAAAAATGAATTTTTTTTAATCAAAAATGATTTTTTTTTCTTCAAAAATGATTTTTTTTTTCAAAAGTAATTTTTTTTTCAAAGGTAATTTTTTTTTTCAAAAATGAATTTTTTTATTTCAAAAATAATTTTTTTTTTTCGAAATTATTATTTTTTTTAAAGTAATTTTTTTTTCAAAAATATTTTTTTTTTCAAAAATATTTTTTTTTTCAAATATATTTTTTTTTCAAAAATAATTTTTTTTTTAAAAGAAATTTTTTTTTCAAAAATATTTTTTTTTTTTCAAAAATATTTTTTTTTTTCAAAAATATTTTTTTTTCAAAAATATATATTTTTTTTTCAAAAATGATTTTTTTTTTTCAAAAATTATTTTTTTACTTTTTTCAAAAATTTTTTTTTTTTTTCAAAAATATTTTTTTTTTACATGGGGCGGTCATAATGTTTTGGCTGATCATGGGGTGGTCATAATGTTTTGGCTGATCATGGGGTTGTCAGCTTTTGTCACTTCCCACTCTAGTTTTGAACATTTCGCCATTCATTCCTATGGGACCAATTTCGCCGCAAAAACGTCATTTCGTGGACCATTCGGCAAAACATTCCACAAAGTAATAACACACCAATCGGGAACAATCCGCTCGTTTCAGTATATTATTTGTCTCTGTGGTGTGAAAACTGTGGGAGGAGTCTACAAGCATTATCAAGTCTAGCAGATGAAGTCACATGCATTTGGAGTGTCTCAGCATCTTGTGTTTACAACCACTGTTTCCTAGCAACGCTCATGCCCTGTTTATGCTTCCCAAATACTGCTTCATCAAAACTGCCCCATCAGAATTACCCCATCAAAACTGCCCCATCATATTCCTCTATTATAAATCAGTACATGGTGTGTCTGTCCCCTCCCCCGGGCTCTGTAATCAGCTGAGATGCTCCAGCCACCTTCCCCCCTGTGTATAACAGAAGCTTTGGTAACCATGGCAACAAAACAAACACTAACAGTGCACTCTGATTAATGGCTAAAATTTCCTGAAATGACCTCTAAACAAATGGCCGTATTTTAAAAACTATACATCCTACAGCGAAGATCTTTATATTGTGAGAATCACAAGACCCAGACCTAGATTTTGATACATAGTATGTCTCTGAAATATTAAAAATGAAGGCACAGTCGCAGTTTAGAAATTGCCCTTCAAATTTGGAGGGGGCTAGAGTGTAGTTTCAATGAATGTCAATGGACGGCGTGAGTTGCAAACAAATGGTCATATTGTGAAAACTATCAGGACTATGGCTTAGCCGTGGACATGTTTAGTGGCAGCAGGGATAGCTGAACGTTTTGATATAAGATTTGTGTAGGTGGGCTTGAAAATGAGGGAGTGGCGGCAGTTTAGAAATCATGTTCTGATTTTCCAGCTTTTGTCATCTCCCACTCTAGTTTCCCCATTCATTCCTATGGGACCAATTTTGCCGCAAAAACGACGATATTTCGTGAACCATTTGGCGAAACGTTCCACAAAGTAATAGCACACCATTCGGGAACAATCCGCACGTTTCGGTATATTACTTGTCTATGTAGTGTAAAAACTGTGGGAGGAGTTAGGGTGGTAAATTTGGCTATAATAATAAGAATAAGAATAATAATAATATATATGTGAGATAACAGTAAGTGGTCTTGCTATGCAAGAACACTTAATAACTAGAAAAGGTACAATTTCTGGTGAAATTGTGAAAGTGTTCTTGCCTCTACAACTGGAGCAGGCGGAGTAACTGGATGGAGTGGCTTGAGTAACTGTTGTGTGGTTGGAGTGTCTGGAGCTCCTGTGAAAAGCGTTAAAAAGCTTAATATTTTAAAAAGTATAAATAGTAGTAAAAAAGTTGAAGTCTCATCATTAGATGAAAGAGCACAAACATTTTTTTCAAAAATTATGATTTTTTTTTTCAAAAATGATTTTTTTTGCAAAAAAATTTTTTTTCAAAAATGTATTTTTTTTTTCAAAAATATATATTTTTTTTCAAAAATATATTTTTTTTTCAAAAACATATTTTTTTTTTCAAAAATGAATTTTTTTTTTCAAAAATGAATTTTTTTTTTCAAAAATATATTTTTTTTTTCAAAAATTTTTTTTTTCAAAAATGAATTTATTTTTTTTACATGGGGCAGTCATAATGTTTTGGCTGATCATGGGGTGGTCATAATGTTTTGGCTGATCATGGGGTTGTCAGCTTTTGTCACCTCTCACTCTAGTTTTGAACATTTCGCCATTCATTCCTATGGGACCAATTTCGCCGCAAAAACGTCATTTCGTGGACCATTCGGCGAAACATTCCACAAAGTAATAGCACACCAATCGGGAACAATCTGCTCGTTTCGGTATATTACTTGTCTCTGTAGTGTAAAAACTGTGGGAGGAGTCTACAAGCATTATCAAGTCTAGCAGATGAAGTCACATGCATTTGGGGTGTCTCAGCATCTTGTGTTTACAACCACTGTTTCCTAGCAACGCTCATGCCCTGTTTATGCTTCCCAAATACTGCTTCATCAAAACTGCCCCATCAGAATTACCCCATCAAAACTGCCCCATCATATTCCTCTATTATAAATCAGTACATGGTGTGTCTGTCCCCTCCCCCGGGCTCTGTAATCAGAGCTGACATGCTCCAGCCACCTCCCCCCCTGTGTATAACAGAAGCTTTGGTAACCATGGCAACAAAACAAACACAGTACATGATTAATGGCTAAAATTTCCTGAAATGACCTCTAAACAAATGGCCGTATTTTAAAAACTATACATCCTACAGCGAAGATCTTTATATTGTGAGAATCACAAGACCCAGACCTAGATTTTGATATATAGTATGTCTCTGAAATATTAAAATTGAAGGCACGGTCGCAGTTTAGAAATTGCCCTTCAAATTTGAAGGGGCTAGAGTGTAGTTTCAATGAATGTCAATGGACGGTGTGAGTTGCAAACAAATGGTCATATTGTGAAAACTATCAGGACTATGGCTTAGCCGTGGACATGTTTAGTGGCAGCAGGGATAGCTGAACGTTTTGATATAAGATTCGTGTAGGTGGGCTTGAAAATGAGGGAGTGGCGGCAGTTTAGAAATCATGTTCTGATTTTCCAGCTTTTGTCATCTCCCACTCTAGCTTCCCCATTCATTCCTATGGGACCAATTTCGCCGCAAAAATGACGATATTTCGTGAACCATTCGGCGAAACGTTCCACAAAGTAATAGCACACCATTCGGGAACAATCCGCACGTTTCGGTATATTACTTGTCTCTGTAGTGTAGAAACTGTGGGAGGAGTTAGGGTGGTAAATTTGGCTATAATAATAAGAATAAGAATAATATATATGTGAGATAACAGTAAGTGGTCTTGCTATGCAAGAACACTTAATAATATATATGTGAGATAACAGTAAGTGGTCTTGCTATGCAAGAACACTTAATAATATATATGTGAGATAACAGTAAGTGGTCTTGCTATGCAAGAACACTTAATAATATATATGTGAGATAACAGTAAGTGGTCTTGCTATGCAAGAACACTTAATAATAAAAATTACATTTTGCATTTACAATTTTCTACATGAATCATTCTATTCATCTACTCTACAGTATCTCTCACTAGTCCCTTCCATACTAGACCATTGACTCCAATTTTTCTGATATTTCTGTAGGTTTCCCCTACTTTCATACAGTACATAACTTTTTCATATGCTATGATATGAATAACTGCATTCATCCATTTTTTGATAGAAGGAGTTACAACTTGCATCCATCTCTTAGCAATTTGCTTTCGAGCCTGAAAAAGTATTTTTTTGCAAAAATATCTTTACATATGCTGACCATTCTTTATCAATCAACACACCCAACAAACATACTTCAGGGGTACAAGACACAAGGCATTGCAAACATTCTGATGTTGACCTTCTACCCATTTTATATAGTGTAATAGGGCTAAGATATATCTGGTGCACCATACCACCAAATCGCCTCCCATTTCTTATCTATCATTTCTGGGATCAAAACCTGCCATTTATCTCTTAAGTTCAATGGTTCTCTGCCTATTTTAGCTTGTAATAGAAATGAGTACAATATCGATATCATTCCCATTGGCCACTGTGACTTCAGAATTCTTATAAGGGGGTATTTTGATATCTTTAAGATTCTGCTTGCCAAATTGCACCTGCAAGGCATGTCTTAATTAGGGATGAGCCGAACACCCCCCTGTTCGGTTCGCACCAGAACATGCGAACAGGAAAAAAATTTGTTCGAACACGCGAACGCCGTTAAAGTCTATGGGACACGAACATGAATAATCAAAAGTGCTAATTTTAAAGGCTAATATGCAAGTTATTGTCAATAAAAGTGTTTGGGGACCCGGGTCCTCCCCCAGGGGACATGAATCAATGCAAAAAAAAGTTTTTAAAAACGGCCGTTTTTTCAGGAGCAGTGATTTTAATAATGCTTAAAGTCAAACAATAAAAGTGTAATATCCCTTTAAATTTCATACCTGGGGGGTGTCTATAGTATGCCTGTAAAGGGGCACATGTTTCCCGTGTTTAGAACAGTCTGACAGCAAAATGACATTTTGAAGGAAAAAACACATTTAAAACTACCGCGGCTATTGCATTGCCGACAATACACATAGAAGTTCATTGATAAAAACGGCATGGGAATTCCCCACAGGGCAACCCCGAACCAAAATAAAAAAAAAAAAATGATGTGGGAGTCCCCCTAAATTCCATACAAGGCCCTTCAGGTCTGGTATGGATATTAAGGGGAACCCCAGCCAAAATTTAAAAAAAAAATTGACGTGGGGCTCCCCCTAAATTCCATACCAGACCCTTCAGGGGTCACCTTGAATTGGAGCAGTGGCTGCTAGTAAATGTCTCTGTGTGTGAATAGATGCTGTGTGCGTCCAAGGAGCCCAAAACTGTGTGCGTTGAAGGGCTTGAAGCTGTGTGCGGCCAAGGAACCTAAGACTGTGTGCATCCAAGCAGCTCGTTTGAGGGGCCTGTACCTATAGCAGCATTACTGCTGAAATGTAGCCAGCATTCTCGACCAACTGACCACGATTGTGAAACCATCAGTGGTTTGAGTAAACCACCCACGGAATACCTCATCCCCTCTCCCCTGGGACCTACAGAACCATCCATATCCTTTGAACTCCACACACAGTCCAGGACCCGGATACCAGTTGGAGGAATCCAGCAATCTGCGACACCACAGATATCCACAGCTTTCTACCACCCAAGCCTTATCTGACCCAATTTGGCGTATGCCCTGTCGGGTCCACCACATCTGGTAAGCCTTCATTTCTCTCGGTGGTAGTGAGCTGATCTGCTGTTTGGGATACTGGATCTATAGAAATTGTTTATCTAAAGGACTACAACACTGTTTTTTATTGTTTGACCATAAACACCTATAACGGGACTTCCCAGCCATGTATGGGTCTTTTTATTGGTGATCCCTTTCACTGTATACCTACCCACCTAGGGTTATGCATGATAAGATTTAGCGCTACACTTTTTGTTGTT
Organism: Lithobates clamitans; assembly: GCA_037952925.1. Classification (NCBI taxonomy): domain Eukaryota; kingdom Metazoa; phylum Chordata; class Amphibia; order Anura; family Ranidae; genus Lithobates; species Lithobates clamitans. The sequence goes on from JBBGZY010000039.1 coordinate 22,884,527, forward strand.
TTTTGCATATATACCTTGTTGGTTGTGGTAGCTGCTTTTTCTTTCTTATGAGCAGCGCAGGATTATTTTTGTATATATGGATCTACCATTAGCCCATATAAATTTTATAAATTGCGTGTTTAACTTTTTAAATATAGATTTTAGTAAAACTCCTGAAGAATGTGAGAATACATATAAACATTTGGGTAACACTACTGTCTTAATTAAATGTATTCTTCCTGCCACTGAAAGTGGCAATATGGTCTATTCTCAACTTGCGTTTAATTTGTTCCAATAGGGGATTTACATTCCATGCTAGCAATTCCTCTGGATCCAATGTAATCTGAATACCCAAATATTTTAATGAATTCACGATCTTCAACAAGGGAAATTGCTCCACATTCCTCTGTATATCATGTCTAAATGGCGTTAAAACAGATTTCTACCAAATTATTGTTAATCCTGAATATTTCCCAAATTTTTTTATTGATTTCATTGCTTCCGTTAAGGAGTTTTGTGTGTCTCCCATATACATTATTATATCATCCGCATAAAGACCAATGTCCTCCAACCTATTTCCCATTACTATTCCTTTATTTTCCTCTAATTTCCTAAACCTCAAAGCAAGCATCTCTATTGCTATAGCAAAAAGATGGGGAGATAGTGGACATCCCTGCCTTGTCCCTCTCTCTAAACTTATCGTAGATGACATTAATCCATTCATCAAAAGAGTTGAACATGATTGACTATAGGTTATGGCTATCCATTTTCTAAATCTTTCTCTGAAACCAAACTGTTCCAATGATTTCTTTAAATACAGCCATTCAATAGAGTCAAATGTCCTGGCAGTATCCAAAGATGCCAGGGCACTCGACTTTGGTATGTATTCCTACATTTGTGCCATCAGTTGTGTTCTTCTTATATTATTGACGTTGCCTTTCCTGGCAAAAAGTTTGATCGCTATGAATAATTGATAAAATTATGTTATTAAGCCTTTCCACTAAGATCTCCGCCAGTATTTTATAACCACTGTTAAGCAATGAAATTGGCCTATACGAAGCACATTCATTTGGATCTTTATCTGGCTTTGGTATAAGCACCACCAAAGCCTCATATATTGTTCCTGGCAAATATTCCCATGTGAAGGCTTCTGTATACATTATAGTTAGACCTGGCGCTAGAATATCTATGTATCGATTACATACCTCCAACAGGATCCCATCTGGGCCAGCTGATTTCCCTGATGCTAATAATCTCACAGCATGCCGCACTTCCTCTTTTGTAAACTCCTTATCCATCATACTAATGTGTTCTTTCGTCAACTTAGGATATTTTATTTCATTCATATATTGCTCCCTATATGTTCTGTCTCTGCTTGCACACATTTTTCAACTAGTTCTTCCTCTTCTTGCCTATTCGTTTTCTTAATATATGCTATTGTAGATCTCAGAGCTCCCCTTAGGTATGACTTCAATGCATCCCAACAATTACCATCCATTGGTTCCAGGAACATTCTCAGCTGTTCCGGTATTCAATCAATAATACCTATTTGCGATAACCATTAGGGGTGCATTTTGCCTCCTGGTCATCTTCCCCCTAAACCTACAGCCAGTTCAAATAGCAGTGGGGAATGATAGCAGGTGTGCAACTGTTTGTAGGTAACCACAAATACACACTGTCTGTTTTCAAGGCCATTCACCCGTACCCAAACTCCTGTTAAAGTGTAACTAAACCCAGTACTATGAAAATCGTTCATATGCCCACACACACACACACACACACACACACACACACACACACACACACACACACACACACACACACACACACACACACACACACACACACACAGTGCCCACAGCTTATAAATCTTTTTACATTAAAATATTGCCACTATATACCTTTTTGGCTGATCTGTATACCATGGTCAGTGATAAACTGCACAGTTTCACCAGTGCTGAGAGTTCACGTAGGAGGAGGTTTCCACTGCAGCCTGTATACATGCCCCACATGTGTGATGTCAATATCATGTGACCTGGCTAGTTCAGCTCAACAATGAAATATCTACAGCATAAAAGACACAATTGAGCATGTGCAGGTTGGCTACCCTGCCTGTGTTAGCTGGCCTTCCCCAGATAGACAGTGCAGGAGGGGGAGGATCTGTGCATTCACGATAAAACAGCCTTTTTACACAATGCAGAGGATTAACCCCTTAAGTTTCACAGTGAGTATAACAAGCATGCTATGCTGCATACAAAGACAAATTTTACTGTTGTGGGTTTAGTAACACTTTAAATTAGGACCTGCATTCTTATAGGCTGTCTGCATGCATCTCCAGCCACATAAACAAACTGCGCAGAATGCTGTACAGGAAAAAGCACATGTGTAAATGTCCCAAGGCCTCATGACCACACAATTGTGAAGTGGAAGGAAAATGATAAATGGTTTTCAAAATGTTTTGCAAATAAGTATCTGAAAAGTGTGGCGTGCGTTTGTATGCAGCTCCCCTGAATTGCAAGTCTTTTTGGGTATGTCTCTATCAGCTTTCACATCTAGAGAGTGACATTTTTGCCCATTCTTCTTTGCAAAATACCTCAAGCTCTATCAAATTGGATAGAGGGCATCTATGAACAGCAATTTTCAAGTCTTGCCACAGATTCTCAATTGAATTTAGGTCTGGACTTTGCCTGGGCCATTCTAACACATAAATATGCTTTGATCTAAACCATTCCATTGTAGTTCTGGCTGTATGTTTAGGGTCGTTGTCCTGCTGGAAGGTGAACCTCCGCCCCAGTCTCAAGTATTTTGCAGACTCTAACAGGTTTTCTTCTAAGATTGCCCTTTATTTGGCTCCATCCATCTTCCCATCAACTCTGACCAGCTTACCTGTCTCTGCTGAAGAAAAGCATCCACACAACATGATGCTGCCACCACCATGCTTCACAGTGGTGTGTTCAGATGTCCAGTGTTAGTTTTCCGCCACACATAGCGTTTTACTTTTAGGCCAAAAAGTTCAATTTTGGTCTCATCTGACCAGAGCACCTTCTTCCACATGTTTGCTGTATCCCCCACATGGCTTCTCGCAAACTGCAAATGGGACTTTCTATGGCTTTCTTTCAACAATAGCTTTCTTCTTGCCACTCTTCCATAAAGGCCAGGTTTGTGGAGTGCGCGACTAATAGTTGTCCTGTGAACAGATTTTCCCACCTGAGCTGTGGATCACTGCAGCTCCTCCAGAGTTACCATGGGCCTTTTGACTGCTTCTCTGATTAATGCTCTCCTTGCCAGGCCTGTCAGTTTAGGTGGACGGCCATGTCTTGTTAGGTTTGCAGCTGTGCCATACGCTTTCCATTTTGGGATGGTGAATTGAACAGTACTCTGTCAGATGTTTAAAGCTTGGGGTATTTCTTTATAACCCAACCTTGCCGCAAACTTCTCCACAACTTTATCACTGACCTGTCTGGTGTGTTCATTGGCCCTCATGATGCTGTCTAACAAACCTCACAGTGGACTTCCCATACCAGCTGCATTTATACTGAGATTAAATTACACACAGGTGGACTCTATTTACTAATTAGGTGACTTCTGAAGGCAATTGGTTCCACTAGATTTTAGTTGGGGGTATCAGAGTAAAGGGGGATGAATACAAATGCACGCCACACTTTTCAGATATTTATTTGTAAAAGATGTTGAAAACCATTTATCATTTTCTTTCTACTTCACAACTATATGCCACTTTGTGTTGGTCTGTCACTTAAAATCCCAATAAAATACATTTACATTATAGGTTGTAGCATGACAAAATGTGGAAAATGTGAAGGGGTATGAATATATATATATATATATATATATATATATATATACAGTGGGGACAGAAAGCATTCATACCTCCTTAAATTTTTCACTCTTTGTTATATTGCAGCCATTTGCTAAAATCATTTAAGTTCATTTTTTTCCTCACATTGACAGAAAAACACAGAATTGTTGACATTTTTGCAGATTTATTAAAAAAGAAAAAGTGAAATATCACATGGTCCTAAGTATTCAGACCCTTTGCTGTGACACTCATATATTTAACTCAGATGCTGTCCATTTCTTCTGATCATCCTTGAGATGGTTCTACACCTTCATTTGAGTCCAGCTGTGTTTGATTATACTGATTGGACTTGATTAGGAAAGCCACACACCTGTCTATATAAGACCTTACAGCTCAGAGTGCATGTCAGAGCAAGTGACTTCATGAGGTCAAAGGAACTGCCTGAGGAGCTCAGAGACAGAATTGTGGCAAGGCACAGATCTGGCCAAGGTTACCAAAAAATTTCTGCTGCACTTAAAATTCCTAAGAGCACAGTGGCCTCCATAATCCTTAAATGGAAGACATTTGGGATGAGCAGAACCCTTCCTAGAGCTGGCCGTCCGGCCAAACTGAGCTATCAGGGGAGAAGAGCCTTGGTTAAAGAGGTAAAGAAGAACCCAAAGATCACTGTGACTGAGCTCCAGAGATGCAGTCGGGAGATGGGAAAAAGTTGTAGAAAGTAACCATCACTGCAGCCCTCCACCAGTCGGGGCTTTATGGCAGAGTGGCTTGACGGACACCTGGAGCCCGCATGGAGTTTGCTAAAAAACACCTGAAGGACTCCAAGATGGTGAGAAATAAGATTCTCTGGTCTGATGAGACCAAGATAAAACTTTTTTGGCCTTAATTCTAAGTGGTATGTGTGGAGAAAACTACTGTATATATATAGATATATATATCTATAGATATATAGATATATATCTATAGATATATATATCTATATATATAGATATATATCTATATATCTATATATATATCTATATATATAGATATATATCTATATATCTATATATATATATATATATATATATATATATATATATATATATATATATATATATATATATATATATATATATATATATATATATATATATATATATATATATATATATATATATAGATAGATAGATAGATAGATATATATATATAGATAGATAGATAGATAGATAGATAGATAGATAGATAGATAGATAGATAGATAGATAGATAGATAGATATAGATATATATACACTCAGGTCCATAAATATTAGGATATGGACACAATTCTAATCTTTTTGGCTCTATACACCACCACAATGGATTTGAAATGAAACAAACAAGATGTGCTTTAACTGCAGACTTTCGGCTTTAATTTGAGGGTATTTATATCCAAATCAGGTGAACGGTGTAGGAATTACAACAGTTTGTATATGTGCCTCCCACTTTTTAAGGGACCAAAAGTAATGGGACAATTGGCTGCTCAGCTGTTCCATGGCCAGGTGTGTGTTATTCTCTCATTATCCCATTTACAAGCAGCAGATAAAAGGTCCAGAGTTTATTTCAAGTGTCCTATTTGCATTTGGAATCTGTTGCTGTCAACTCTCAATATGAGATCCAAAGAGCTGTCACTATCAGTGAAGCAAGCCATCATTGGGCTGAAAAAACAAAACAAAACAATCAGAGAGATAGCAAAAACATTAGGTGTGGCCAAATCAACTGTTTAGAACATACTTAAAAAGAAAGAATGCGCCGGTGAGCTCAGCAACACCAAAAGACCCGGAGGCCACGGAAAACAACTGTGGTGGATGACAGAAGAATTCTTTCCCTGGTGAAGAAAATACCCTTCACAACAGTTGGCCAGATCAAGAACACTCTCCAGGAGGTAGGTGTATGTGTGTCAAAGTCAACAATCAACAGAAGACTTCACCAGAGTGAATACAGAGGGTTCACCACAAGATGTAAACCAATGGTAAACTTCAAAAACAGGAAGGCCAGATTAGAGTTTGCCAAACAACATCTAAAAAAGCCTTCACAGTTCTGGAACAACATCCTATGGACAGATGAGACCAATATCAACTTGTACCAGACTGATGGGAAGAGAAGAGTAAAGAGAAGGAAAGGAACTGCTCATGATCCAAAGCATACCACCTCATCAGTGAAGCATGGTGGTAGTAGTGTCATGGCGTGGGCATGTATGGCTGCCAATGGAACTGGTTCTCTTGTATTTATTGATGATGTGACTGCTGACAAAAGCAGCAGGATGAATTCTGAAGTATTTCGGGCAATATTATCTGCTCATATTCAGCAAAATGCTTCAGAACTCATTGGACGGCGCTTTAGAGTGCAGATGGACAATGACCCGAAGCATACTGCGAAAGCAACCAAAGAGTTTTTTAAGGGAAAGAAGTGGAATGTTATGCAATGGCCAAGTCAATCACCTGACCTGAATCTGATTCAGCATGCATTTCACTTGCTGAAGACAAAACTGAAGGGAAAATGCCCCAAGAACAAGCAGGAACTGACGACAGTTGCAGTAGAGGCCTGGCAGAGCATCACCAGGGATGAAACCCAACGTCTGGTGATGCCTATGCCTTCCAGACTTCAGGCTGTAATTGCCTGCAAAGGATTTGCAACCAAGTATTAAAAAGTGAAAGTTTGATGGATGATTGTTAATCTGTCCCATTACTTTTGGTCCCTTAAAAAGTGGGAGGCACATATACAAACTGTTGTAATTCCTACAACGTTCACCTGATTTGGATGTAAATACCCTCAAATTAAAGCTGAAAGTCTGCAGTTAAAGCACAACTTGTTTGTTTCATTTCAAATCCATTGTAGTGGTGTATAGAGCAAAAAAGATTAGAATTGTGTCGATGCCCTAATATTTATGGACCTGACTGTATATATATACAATTGTATGAAAAAGTATTTGCCCCTTTTCTGATTTTTGATTTTTTGTTTCTTTTTGCATGTTTGTCACACTTAAATGACTCAGATCATTAAACAAATTGTATTATTACACAAAGATAACCCGAGTAAATGCAAAGTGCAGTTTTTAAATGATGGTTTCATTTATTAAGGCAAAAAAGCTGTCCAAACCTGCCTGGCTTTATGTGAAAAAGTAGTTGCCCTCTAATCCTAATAACTGGTTGTGCCACCCTTGGCAGGAACAGCTGCAATTGAGTGTTTGTGATAACTGGCAATGAGTCTTTCCTATTGCTGTGGAGCAATTTTAGCCCACTCTTCTTTGCAGAATTCTTTTAATTCAGCCACATTGGAGGGTTTTCCAGCATGAACGGCCTGTGTAAGGTCATGATACAGCATCTCAATTGGATTTAAGTTCAGGCTTTGACTAGGCCACTCCAAAACCTAAATTTTGCTTTGTTTGAACCATTTGGAGGTGGACTTGCTGTTGTGTTTCGGATCATTGTCCTGCTGCATAACCCAAGTGCGCTTGATGCTTTATGGTTCTATCAATTATGGCAAGTCGTCTAAGAATGGGACACACACCTTCCAAAAAGTACATTTTTTTGTCTTGTCAGTCCACAGAATATTTGCTTAAAAGTCTTGGGGATAATCAAGATGTTTTTTGGTAAATGTGAGATGAGCCTTTGTGTTCTTTTTGGTCACCATTGGCTTTGGAACTCGCCCATAGATGCCATTTTTGCCCAGTCTCTTTCTTATTGTTGAATCATGAACACCGATCTTACTTGAGGCAAGTGAGGCCTGCAGTTCTTTAGATGTTGTTCTGGGTTCTTTTATGACCTCCTGGATGAGTCGTCGTCATGCTCTTGGAGTAATTTTTGTAGGCCTGGCAACTCCTGGGAAGGTTCACCACTGTTCCAAGTCTCCATATGTATCAATAATCACTCTCCCCATAGTTCACTGGAGTTCCAAAGCCTTTGAAATGTCTTTAAAACCCTTCCTAGACAGCTTCTATTTATGTGATTTCTTGATTCAACAGGTCTGGCAGTAATCAGGCCTGGGTATGGCAAGTGAAATTTACCTCAGCTTTCCAAAAAAAAGCCTGAAAAAAGAGACATCTCAAAAACTTTTTTTTGCATTGATACATGTCCCCTGGTGCAGTACCTGAGTCCCCAAACACTTTTTATGATAATAACGTGCATATTAGCCTTTAAAATGAGCACTTTTGGTTTTTCATGTTCGTGTCCCATAGACTTTAACGGTGTTCGCACAAATTTTTTGCCTGTTCGTATGTTCTGCTGCACACCGAACCTGGGGATATTCGGCTCATCCCTACTAGAATGTAGCAAGATTTAGATGCCAGAAGACAGTAGAGTTAATTTACTAATGGCAAATAGGCTGTTGACTTTGCAAATGAATATTTACTTTGCACGGACATTGATCTTTAGTTAATGAGTGAGGTGAAGAGCTCACTGAACAATGCCTACAGAAAAAGGTGGTATACTTGAACAAATACACAAAAAAGTGTGTATTCATTATCCTATTCTAAATAATGCAAATGCAGATTTTCATGTAGAAAAGATAAGAACATTTACCTCATTATAAAACCTCCTTAGGAAGTTTTATTTTGTTTCAAATAATTTTATTGATAAAGCAATAAATGGTACAATAACAATTCTCATAGAGTACAATCAACACAGTTGTGTGGGTCAAAAGTACAATAAACAAAGTGAATTGCGCATTGAAAAACAGTATCGTAAACATATTTGCGATATACTACAAATAGGAATGATCATACTCAAGATCATAACATATCAGAATATAAATCTGTAAAATAAAGTTAAGTTAGACTAGTAAATAACTTTAGTGCATTCAGTAGGCCTTGAGGATGGAATGTGTCTGTTAGGTAGATTGAGAAAGGCCAGTACTTCATTTCGCACCCCTGTTGGGAGCATGCTGTGCAAGGGATACGGCAATAAAAGTCGGGCAAATATTATCAAAATTGTCAATCTACATATACCTGTAGTAGTTCACCTCACGCCTTCATAATAGGAGTGGGATTGAGAGATATCTAATCTTTTGCCTTGCAGGGGATGGGGGAGCCCAAGTAAATAAGGTAAAGCGTTTATCAGTGATAAAGCTGGTACTTAGTATCTTGAAAGGGGTCTTGTCGCTTCTAGGGATTGCAAAGTAGGTAATGGTCATCTAGTTTTTAAGGATTATATATTGAGGGTTGTACAGCTCTCACAGAGGTAATGTTATACAAACTAAACCAGTATAACTAACATGGCAGCCACAAAGAACCATACAATCTTTCCTATATGTTAAAGTGGTATTATGAGTTATGAAGGAGCTCTTGGTATTTTGGAGAAGCCCTGAAGTGCGTCCAACATGCCCAAATTTTCCCATATTTAGAGGGGTTGTCGTTAGCTTGATGAATTAGATTTTCCAATTCAGATATTTTGTCGATTCGTTTGAACCACATTGCTACAGTGGGCGGGTCAGAACTTCTCCATAATACTGGTATACATTGTTTTGCGGCGTTCACGAGATGAAGTACAAGGGATTTTTTGTACGCGTATTGTGGAATTGATGAGTGATGTAGGAGGTATTGTGACGGCGTAAAGGAAAGGGCATAGGTCATGATATAAGTTATCGTCTCATGTACTGTTTGCCAAAATAGTTTGATTAGTGGACAATTCCACCATATATGGAGCAATGAACCATCGGCGGCGTTGCATCTCCAACAAAGGGGTGAGATAGATGGGTGATATCGATGTATAATATCTGGTGTTCTATACCATCTCGAGTAAAGTTTGTAGGAGTTTTCCTGTGTTGATACACTTATGGAACCCTTATGGATGTGGTCATATATGTTTATCCATTCTTCAGAAGAGAGGTCTAACCCTAATTCCACTTCCCATTTTTGGTTAGTTGTATTTATTTTGGAGTCATACTCACTGAAGAGGAGTGAATACATTTCTGAGATAAGGTGTTTTTGTGGCGATGAGCTAGTGCAGAGTGATTCAAATGATGTCAGGTCTCTATACCATTGGGATGTGGGTCTGGCCTCATTCAGGAAGTGTCTAATTTGGAGGAATTTGAAGAATGGTATGTGGTATTCCAGAAAGTGAGAGAGTAGTGTGCTAAAAGGAAGCAGCTTTCCATTATGGAAAAATTGTGAGGTTCTAAGAGGTGTTTTTTTCTGTGTATGAGGTTGGACGTGTGGTTGTATTCCTGGTTCGAAGTCAGGATTGTCAACTAAAGGGATGAGTGGTCCTGGGGAAGGGCGCCAATGAAGTGTCTGGGAAATTTGTCTAAAGGTGTCAAGTGTAGATCCTGTTAGTGGGTGTGATGTGTATTCTTTCGGTGCAGCTCGTGAAGTAATCCATGGTAAATGGGTAAGAGGAATTGGTGCAAAGGAGTCTTCAAGGTCAACCCAAGCTTTAGTGGATTGATGAATATGCCAATCAATTATCCTTGTGAGATGGCATGCTGAGTGGTACTTCTGGATGTCGGGAAGACTCAAACCACCTTTTATTTTGGGGCTGGTTAATTTTTCCCAGCTCAATCTAGGGGATTTCGCTGTCCAAATGAAGTTCCTGCAAATTTTTTTATACGTGTTGAAGAAGGAGGTGGGAAGTTTGATTGGAACAGTCTGTAGGAGATACAATAATCTGGGTAGTATATTCATCTTTATGATAGCAATCCTTCCAAACCAGGAAAAATGGCCCGAAGTCCATTTGAGGAGATCTTTTTGTATGTTAGTGAATATCGGGAGGTAGTTGCTATCATAAAGGTCATCTAAATGTGTCGGTAGTTGTATTCCCAAATAAGTAAGGGCATGGGGCTCCCATTGAAACGGAAAGTTCAGCTTACATTGCGTCACTATCCTCTGCGGGAGGGAAATATTAAGAGCCTTGGATTTCGTGAAATTAATTTTAAAGTTGGACAGGCTGTGAAAGGTAGCAAAGTCTTTTAGTAGATTGGGCATGGAGATCAGGGGCTCCGAAAGGAATAGGAGGATGTCATCAGCGTAGGCTGCAGTCTTGTATTGTTTGGAGTTAATATCTATTCCTTTTATATCAGGATTTGCCCTTATTTTACGTAATAGTGGTTCTAAGGTGATAATAAAAATGAGGGGTGATAGTGGGCATCCCTGATGAGTACCATTCGAAATGGAGAAGGCGTCCGACAGGCGACCATTGACTCTTATCCTAGCCGTGGGTGATGAGTATAGTGCTAATATCATTCGTATAAAGAGTGTTGGGAACCCCAAAGCTTGCAACGTTGCAGACATATAGTCCCATGCCACCCTGTCGAACGCCTGACGAGTACCATTCGAAACGGAGAAGGCGTCCGACAGGCGACCATTGACTCTTATCCTAGCCGTGGGTGATGAGTATAGTGCTAATATCATTCGTATAAAGAGTGTTGGGAACCCCAAAGCTTGCAACGTTGCAGACATATAGTCCCATGCCACCCTGTCGAACGCCTTTTCCGCATCAAGCGACAGAAAAAAACCTTTGTTGTTTGGTAGGGGAGGATGAGGAAAGATGATGATGTAAGAGGATGGCTTTTATGGTGTTATCCCTGGCTTCCCTACCAGGGACAAATCCAACTTGGTCGAGGGAGATCAATTTAGGGAGAATGGGGAGTATTCTGTTAGCAAGAATTTTCGCGTAAATTTTCAAATCTACATTTAGGAGGGATATGGGCCTATAGTTGGTGACTAAGGTATCATCTTTGCCTGGTTTTGGTATTAGGGTGATATGTGACTCTAATAGGTCTATATTGCCGTGTGGAGAAGAGGCCAATGAATTAGGAAGTTTTATTTAAACCTTTAAACCTATCTAGAGTTTAGTGTTTGGTGACATGTGTGGTGTCATCATCCCAAGATAAAAAGAGCTTTCGCACCCTCAAAAAGTAGGCTGTGGATGCCCATGAGTCTAACAAAGGATTTCAACATATCACCAATAGGGATGAGCTTCGAGTTCGAGTCGAACTCATGTTCTACTCGAACATTGGCTGTTCGCAAGTTCGCCGAACAGCGAACAATTTGGGGTGTTCGCGGCAAATTCGAATGCCGCGGAACACCCTTTAAAAGTCTATGGGAGAAATCAAAAGTGCTAATTTTAAAGGCTTATATGCAAGTTATTGTCATAAAAAGTGTTTGGGGACCCGGGTCCTGCCCCAGGGGACATGGATCAATGCAAAAAAAAGTTTTAAAAACGGCCGTTTTTTCAGGAGCAGTGATTTTATTAATGCTTAAAGTCAAACAATAAAAGTGTAATATCCCTTTAAATTTCGTACCTGGGGGGTGTCTATAGTATGCCTGTAAAGGGGCGCATGTTTCCTGTGTTTAGAACAGTCTGACAGCAAAATGACATTTGGAAGGAAAAAACTCATTTAAAACTACCCGCGGCTATTGCATTGCCGACAATACACATAGAAGTTCATTGATAAAAACGGCATGGTAATCCCCCACAGGGGAACCCCGAACCAAAAAAAAAAAAAAAAAAATGATGTGGGGGTCCCCCTAAATTCCATACAAGGCCCTTCAGGTCTGGTATGGATATTAAGGGGAACCCCAGCCAAAATTTAAAAAAAAAATTGACGTGGGGTTCCCCCTAAATTCCATACCAGACCCTTCAGGTCTGGTATGGATTTTAAGGGGAACCCCGCGCCAAAAAAAAAAAAAAAAAAAGGCGTGGGGTCCCCCTAAAAATCCATACCAGACCCTTATCCGAGCACGCAACCTGGCAGGCCGCAGGAAAAGAGGGGGGGACGAGAGTGCGGCCCCCCCCCCCTCCTGAACCGTACCAGGCCACATGCCCTCAACATTGGGAGGGTGCTTTGGGGTAGCCCCCCAAAACACCTTGTCCCCATGTTGATGAGGACAAGGGCCTCATCCTCACAACCGTGGCCGGTGGTTGTGAGGGTCTGCGGGCAGGGGGCTTATCGGAATCTGGAAGCCCCCTTTAACAAGGGGACCCCCAGATCCCGGCCCCCCCCCTGTGTGAAATGGTAAGGGGGTACTTACCCCTACCATTTCACTAAAAAACTGTCAATAATGTTAAAAATGACAAGAGACAGTTTTTGACAATTCCTTTATTTAAATGCTTCTTCTTTCTTCTTTCTTCCTTCATCTTCTTCTTCTTCTGGTTCTTCTGGCTCTTCTGGTTCTTCCTCCGGCGTTCTCGTCCAGCATCTTCTCCGCGGCGTCTTCTATCTTCTTCTCCTCGGGCCGCTCCGCACCCATGGCATTTGGGGGGAGGCTCCCGCTCTTCTCTTCATCTTCTTCTCTTCTTCATCTTCTTCTTCATCTTCTTCTTCTTCTTCCTTCTTCTCTTCTTCCTGTCTTCTCCGGGCCGCTCCGCAATCCATGCTGTGGCATGGAGGGAGGCTCCCGCTGTGTGACGGCGTCTCTTCGTCTGACGGTTCTTAAATAATGGGGGGCGGGGCCATCCGGTGACCCCGCCCCCCTCTGACGCACGGTGACTTGAGGGACTTCCCTGTGACGTCACGGGGAATGCCACAGGAAAGTCCCGTCATGTCACCGTGCGTCAGAGGGGGGCGGGGTCACCGGGTGGCCCCGCCCCCCGTTATTTAAGAACCGTCAGACGAAGAGACGCCGTCACACAGCGGGAGCCTCCCTCCATGCCACAGCATGGATTGCGGAGCGGCCCGGAGAAGACAGGAAGAAGAGAAGAAGAGAAGAAGGAAGAAGAAGAAAAAGAAGAAGAAGAAGATGAAGAAGAAGATGAAGAAGAGAAGAAGATGAAGAGAAGAGCGGGAGCCTCCCCCCAAATGCCATGGGTGCGGAGCGGCCCGAGGAGAAGAAGATAGAAGACGCCGCGGAGAAGATGCTGGACGAGAACGCCGGAGGAAGAACCAGAAGAGCCAGAAGAACCAGAAGAAGAAGAAGATGAAGGAAGAAAGAAGAAAGAAGAAGCATTTAAATAAAGGAATTGTCAAAAACTGTCTCTTGTCATTTTTAACATTTTTGACAGTTTTTTAGTGAAATGGTAGGGGTAAGTACCCCCTTACCATTTCACACAGGGGGGGGGCCGGGATCTGGGGGTCCCCTTGTTAAAGGGGGCTTCCAGATTCCGATAAGCCCCCCGCCCGCAGACCCTCACAACCACCGGCCACGGTTGTGAGGATGAGGCCCTTGTCCTCATCAACATGGGGACAAGGTGTTTTGGGGGGCTACCCCAAAGCACCCTCCCAATGTTGAGGGCATGTGGCCTGGTACGGTTCAGGAGGGGGGGGGGGCCGCACTCTCGTCCCCCCCTCTTTTCCTGCGGCCTGCCAGGTTGCGTGCTCGGATAAGGGTCTGGTATGGAATTTAGGGGGAACCCCACGTCAATTTTTTTTTTAAATTTTGGCTGGGGTTCCCCTTAATATCCATACCAGACCTGAAGGGCCTTGTATGGAATTTAGGGGGACCCCCACATCATTTTTTTTTTTTTTTTTTTTGGTTCGGGGTTCCCCTGTGGGGAATTCCCATGCCGTTTTTATCAATGAACTTCTATGTGTATTGTCGGCAATGCAATAGCCGCGGTAGTTTTAAATGTGTTTTTTCCTTCCAAATGTCACTTTGCTGTCAGACTGTTCTAAACACGGGAAACATGCGCCCCTTTACAGGCATACTATAGACACCCCCCAGGTATGAAATTTAAAGGGATATTACACTTTTATTGTTTGACTTTAAGCATTATTAAAATCACTGCTCCTGAAAAAACGGCCGTTTTTAAAACTTTTTTTTGCATTGATTCATGTCCCCTGGGGGAGGACCCGGGTCCCCAAACACTTTTTATGACAATAACTTGCATATTAGCCTTTAAAATTAGCACTTTTGATTATTCATGTTCGTGTCCCATAGACTTTAACGGCGTTCGCGTGTTCGAACGAATTTTTTTCCTGTTCGCATGTTCTGGTGCGAACCGAACAGGGGGGTGTTCGGCTCATCCCTAATCACCAATTATTTGAAATTAATGCACTATAAGCAAAATCGTATACAAGATGCCTAGATTTCTAATGGTTTCTTAGTTGTTCAGGACAGGCCAGCCCAGCAAATTCAGCCCATGAGCTGAAAGGACCTGCAGGTAACTTTAGAACCTTGGAATGCGGGGAGGGGCTGATAGTTGTGCCATCGATCTTGACAGAGAGATTAGGGGAAGGGGAACTTGGGGGAGGAAAATTGATGAGCTTGGTTTTAAATAGATTAAGTATGAGGAAGTGGTGTGACATCCAGATTGATATGTCTGTTAGTAAATTAGTGATACGTGAGGAGGCTGAAATAGTTTGTTGAGGGGTAGAGAGATACATTTGGGGTCATTGGTGTAGAGATGGTATTGGAAGCCATGGGAGGTTATCAGCCGACCCAGGAAGGATGTGTAGATCGAGAATAGGCAGCAAAAAAGTCCAGGTGTAGGAGTACAGAGTAATGTCCATTTGTGGACAATTTGATTGCTGCACACTCAGCCCAAATTTATTTTCAGAGACTTAAGATAAAAAACAAGAGAAACCATCAGGACCTTAGAAATCTATACATTGATCAGCCACAGCATTATGACCACCCACCTAATATTGAGTAAATCCCCCTTTTGCTGCCAAAACAGTACTGACCTGTTGAGGTATAGACTCCACTAGACCTCTGAAGGTATGCTGTGGTATCTGGCAACAAACCATCAGTAGCAGATTCTTTAAGTCCTGTAAGTTGGTGGGGCCTCCATGGATTGGACTTGTCTTTCCAGTAGACTCCAGAGATGCTCAATAGCATTGAGATCTGGAGAATTTGTAAACGCCTCGAAGACACCTTCTTCCTCATGCCTAATGTAGGTACTTTTGGCTGTGGACAGAGGTCGCCTTGGGCACCCACCCTAACCAGTTTACACAGCCCAATGAAACTGCAATCTGACACCTGTTTATTGGAACCAGCATGAACTTTTTCAGCAATTTGAGCTACAGTAGCTTTTCTATTGGATCAGACTACACATGCTAGCCTTCGCTCCTTATGTGTATCAGTGAGCCTTGGCCCCCATGACCCTATCACCAGTTTTCCTTCCTTGGACCACTTTTGGTAGTTCCTGACCACTGCAGTCAAGGAATATCCCACAAGCCACAGGGACAACATGCTCACTTGTTGCCTAATATATCCCACCCACTTTCAGGTGCCATTATCACAAGATAATAAATGTTATTCACTTTACCTGTCAGTGATCATAATATTATAGTTGATTGGTGTATGTGTTAGGCTCTGTTCACATCTGAGCAATCCGGATCACTGGCAGAATTGCAGCAATTCTGCCCACGATTCCAAATCGTGGCAAATCATGGGACACTTGTGCAATGCCATTACTTCTTAATGGCACCCCAATTATGCTGCAATTTTGCCTCAATTGCTGTGCTGTGATCGCGGCTAATCCCAATGCAGGAGCAGGAGCTTCTTATGAATGACAGGGTCACACAGTGCGATTTGCCACGATTGCAGTGCAAATTATCGCGTGACAATCAGGTCAAAATCACGCCGCGATTGGGGTATTATTAAGAAGTAATGGCATCACACAAGTGTGTCACGATTTGGAACTTCTGAAGGTGAGAAGAGCTTTTGTTTGTTCAAGTTATAGTAATGTATGCTAACAAATAGAAGGCTTACTGTCTATGTATCAGCCTTGAATGAAAGACAAAGGAATATAATGGGACATCATTTCAGAAAGAAATCAATAACTGCAAAACTTGATTTTTTGTTTGAGTATTATACATTCTTTAATAAAAATGTCTATCTATCTATCTATCTATCTATCTATCTATCTATCTATCTATCTATCTATCTATCTATCTATCTATCTATCTATCTATCTATCTATCGATCTATCTAGCTATAAAACCTAAGTAAATCAAGTCATTATACAGTATATACAATCACATTATAAATTAAATTCACATTACATTGATCTATTCCTTTTTAGACAAAAAAGAGAAAGAGAAGGAGGCCAAATTGCCAAAGAAAGGTAGATTTTACAATGTTACATCTTACTGTCTATTTTATATTTTGCAACACAGTAAGTATAATATAAATTTTTGCTGAAATATGATGTTTTTACTGTATTTAAAAAAAAAATACATTGCCACACTTTATTGCTATACACCCATTATTTATTTTCAGAAACCCCAGTTAAAAAGCAAGACAAACCAGCAGAACCTAAGAAAGGTAACTGTCTTCTCTCTTGTTGATTTAAAGAAGTTACATATGTAGGCTTGAGGAACATTACAGTATAGGTAACCCTGTAATGGAAAAAAGTCAATATAGATGATAGAAAACACGACTGCAAATAAATCAAATGAGCTGAACATTACATTCATTTTTTTTCTAGAGAAAATAGAGGAAAAACCAGAAAAGGAAACCAAAGTGCCAAAGACAGGTAGATACAAGAAGTATTTTGTTTTTTTTTACAGTGTTTTCCATATTTTATTATAAGAACAGGAAACATCAAAAATTACCAATTAACAGCTGTTAACATTTTTTGTTACTATTTATTTATTAGAAGTACTTAAGCACTAGTAAAGAAATTGAATTAACGGCAAGTCAGGGACAAATGATTTTCCACATACTTTTCCACATACCGGTATATCATATATTTTATTTAACAATGTGGATATAATTACTTTTGTTCTGGTAATCTCTGTTCATGCTGTGTTTCCCGAAAAGCAATTGTCACATCTGATTGTTGCTAAATTAATATATTTTCAGAGATCCCACAGAAAAAACAAGATAAAGCAGCAGAACCTAAAAAAGGTAAACTTGTGTCATTTCCAACTTGAAACTCTTATGCCGCGTACACACAATCGGTTTAGCTGTCGTAATAAAAGACAGCGGTTTCTCAGACGGAACTCCAACAGAATACCATTCAAGCGGTCATGCCTACACATGGTCAACCCAAAGTCCAACCAAAGTTTGACCGTCCAGAATGCGGTGACGTACAACACTTACGACGGGACTAGAAAAATGAAGTTCAATAGCCAGTAGACGATAGCTTCTGTCTTGTACTTGCTTCAGAGCATGCGTCTTTTTTGGTCCATTGGACCAGCATACAGATGATCGGTTTTCCCGATAGGAATTGGGACCGTCGGAAAGATTTAGAACATGTTCCATTTCTAGGTCCATCAGATTTTTCGAAAGTAAAAGTCCAATGAGGCCTACACACGATCGGTATATACGATAAAAAGCTTCCGTCTGATTTTTTCTGTCGGACAGTCTGCTTGTGTGTACGCGGCATTAGACCCCTTTCACACTGAGGCAGTTTTCAGGTGTTTTAGTGCTAGAAATAGCGCCTGTAAAGCGCCTTAATACTGCCTCCCATGCCACTCGAATGTGAATGCCCGAGTGCTTTCACACTGGGGCGGTACGCTTGTGGGACGTTAGAAAAAATCCTGCAAGCAGAATCTATGGGGCAGTTTGGGAGTGCTGTATACAGCACTCCTAAAATGCCCCTGCCCATTTAAATGAATGGGTAGCGCTTCTGAAGCGCCTAAAAGGGCATTTTTAACCCCTTTTTTGGCCGCTAGCGGGGGTTAAAAGCGCCCCGCTAGTGCCTGAAAAGCGCCGCTAAAACAACCAGCACTTTAGCGCTAACGTGGCTGCAGCCCCAATGTGAAAGTAGCCTTACTGTGAAGAAATATATTCAATGAATTCTGTACTATTCTATTCAAAAGTATTATTTCATAATGATGCCCACCATATAAAGCAGGCATAAAAGTTATATTAGAATAGTTTATTGTGTGTCCAACTATCTCTACCCAAAAGAGTTTATGACTTTTAGAAACGCCTATAAAAAAAAACATGACAGGCCACAAAAAAATAACTAAATAAATAACCACCCAAATAATGCTTTATGGACTTCTAGCACACTTTTGCCAGCTGACTGCGAATGAGGAAATAGACATATTGAGAGCACATGCTGTACTGAAATGCAATTAGAATAACAGGCTCATTGGTACAATACAATTACATATTACATAGATGAAAGTGCACAAGGCCAAAAGCACTACGCTCTAACCAGATGAGAAATGCCTATATCCAAACTAGATATAGGAGAGGGCACTAATCTTTAAAGTATCTAAATGAGTTATTGAAGGTTCAAAAAGGCCAAGGCATTTATGTATCCACTTCTTCAGGGCTAGTTAACAAACATAAGTAATTGTACAAATTAGACTGGTATAAATTAAAGTCATAAATATAGTGAAAACACATCCCGGTGACCACGCCCCCTAAAACGTCACAGTCCCAGCATGCCCAGGGACTGTGACATCATAAGGGGGCGGGGTCTCAGCCTTTATAAGTCACAACGGAGCCCTCAGTGAGCAGTCCAGCCGGAGAGAGCGTTGTGTCAACATCTGGAGAAGAGAAGAGGGAAGAAGACAAGAAGCCCAGAAGTCCGGACCTCCGCTGGCAAGAGAGGGGCCTGAAGACAGCGGAGGAGCTGGCCGAAGAACTGGAACACTGGGAGAAGAGGCCGGAGAGAGTGGAGAAGAACCAACCGGACACCGGGAGAAGAGGAACCAGAGGGACCCCCGAAGCCGGAAGAAGACCCCCGAAGCCGGAGGAAGAACCCCCCCAGAGCTGTTTAATAAATTATTTTAAAAACCTGTGTAGTGTGTTTTATTATTGACACTTTTTCCCTAGGTGAATGGGTAGGGGTACCATGTACCCATACTCATTCACATAGTGTGGGGGGCCGGGATCTGGGGGCCCTCTTATTATAGGGAGCTCCTGGATTCCGATAAGCCCCCCGCCCGCAGACCCCGACAACCAACGGCCAGGGTTGTCAGGAAGAGGCCCTTGTCCTCATCAACATGGGGACTAGGTGCTTTGGGGTGGGGGGGCCCGCGGCCTGGTACGGTTCAGGAGGCGGGGGCGCTCGCTCGTCCCCACCCCCTTTCCTGACCGGCCGGGCTGCGGATCGGGGTCTGGTATGGATTTCAGGGGGGACCCCACGCCGTTTTTTCGGCGTAGGGGTTTCCCTTTATAATCCATACCAGACCTAAGGGCCTGGTATGACCCGCGACGGGGCTCGCAAGGTGTTAATCTCGCCGATAAAAGCAGCAAGATTGACTTCCTTTTCTAGCCCCGTCATACCCGAGTCACATTCAAAATGAATGGACTTGTCAATGTGTGGGCAAGTCCGTTCATTCTGAAAGTCCGCCGTAACTCCGGCGAAAGTCCGTCGGAAAGACAGGCGGACTTAGCCCGCCGGAAAGTCCAGTCGTGTGTGGGCAAGTCCGTCCGTTCTAAAGTCCGGCGCACCTGGTGGACAAAGTCCGTCGGAAAGTGTGCCGGACCAAGTATGCCAGAAAGTCCGATCATGTGTACGCGGCATAATGCTTACTTTGTAAAGAAGAGGATTTGAAATTTTTTTTTTACTATAACCCTACATTTAATATAAATTTGAAAGGGATAGTAAAGAAAAATTACAGGTTTTCTTTAACCACTTAACAACCGGCCCATAGCCAAATGACGGCTACAGGGCGGTTGTTTTACTCTGGGAGGGCGTCCAGGGACGTCCTCCCAGAATTCTGCTCTCGCGCGCCCCCTAGGGCGCGCACTCGAGAGCATCCGTGACCGCCGGGTCCAGAGGACCCGGCGCATCACAGATCCCGGTAAATGGCCGCTGATCGCGGCCGTTTACCATGTGATCGCTCTGTCAAATGACGGAGCGATCACATGTCAACAAACCGGCGTCATCTGATGACGCCGGTTCCTCTCCTCCCCCTCTCCTCCCCTCCTGTGTACCGATCGGTACACAGTGACCGGAGAGGCGGATGGATGGATGGCTGCAGCGTTGTGGGCTGCATCTGTAGTGCCCACAGCGCTGCACAGAGACATCCAGCCATCCATCCATCCATGCTCAGCCATCCCTACTACTCTGCATGCTCTGCAATTCCCTCTGCAATGCCCCACAATACTCTGCCATACCCCTGCAATACTCTGCCATACCCTGGAATACCCCTGCAATACTCTGCCATACCCTGGAATACCCCTGCAATACTCTGCCATACCCTGGAATACCCCTGCAATACTCTGCCATACCCTGGAATACCCCTGCAATACTCTGCCATACCCTGGAATACCCCTGCAATACTCTGCCATACCCTGGAATACCCCGCAATACTCTGCCATACCCTGGAATACCCCGCAATACTCTGCCATACCCTGGAATACCCCGCAATACTCTGCCATACCCTGGAATACCCCGCAATACTCTGCCATACCCTGGAATACCCCGCAATACTCTGCCATACCCTGGAATACCCCGCAATACTCTGCCATACCCTGGAATACCCCGCAATACTCTTCCATACCCTGGAATACCCCGCAATACTCTGCCATACCCTGGAATACCCCGCAATACTCTGCCATACCCCGCAATACTCTGCCATACCCCAAAATACCCCGCAATACTCTGCCATACCCCGCAATACTCTGCCATACCCCGCAATACTCTGCCATACCCCGCAATACCCTGGAATACCCCGCAATACTCTGCCATACCCTGAATACCCCGCAATACTCTGCAATACCCTGAAATATCCCGCAATACCCAGCCATACTCTGCAATACTCAGTGATACCCAGCCATACTCTGCAATACTCAGTGATACCCAGCCATACTCTGCCATACCCAGCCATGCTCTGCAATACCCCGCAAAAATCTGCAATACTCTGCCATAACCCGCAATACTCTGCCATACCCAGCCATACTCTGCAATACCCCGCAATACCCAGCCATACTCTGCAATACTCGGTGATACCCAACCATACTCTGCAATACTCGGTGATACCCAGCCATACTCCGCCATACCCAGTCATACTCGGCGATACTCTGCAATACCCAGCCATGCTCAGCCATACCCAGCCTCTGTATGTGACCAGGCTGTGGAAGTCTCACACATGTGGTATCCCCGTACTCAGGAGGAGTAGGAGAATCTATTTTGGGGGGTCATTTTTGGTATGTACATGCTATGTGTTAGAAATATTGTATAAATGGACAACTTTGTGTTAAAAAAAAAAAAGCGTTTTAACCACTTCCCGCCTTCCGTCATACGACGTCCTTGACTTTGTGCGGGGATATCTGAATGATGGGGGCAGCTACAGGCATCATTCAGATATCATATTTTTCAGCCGGCGATTCCCTATACCATGAGAACGATCATAGCGGCTGTTACACTGCTTGATCGTTCTTACGGGAGGCGAGAGGGGACGCCCCCCCTCCCGCCGCCCTCCGGTGCTTCTACCGACTCACCGCTACGATCGAAGCCAGGATCTTTTTTTTTTTTTTTTTTTTAATTTCAGGAACAGCCTAGAGGTGAGATGTGGGGTCTTATTGACCCCATATCTCACTGTAAAGAGGACCTGTCATGCCATATTCCTATTACAAGGGATGTTTACATTCCTTGTAATAGGAATAAAAGTGATCAAAAAAATTTTTTTTTTGGAAAAAAGTGTCAAACTAAAATAATTAAAGTAAAATGAACAATAAAAAAAAAAAAAAAAATTTTTAAAGCGCCCCTGTCCGTGTGCTCGCATGCAGAAGCGAACGCATACGTAAGTCCCGCCCACATATGAAAACGGTGTTCAAACCACACATGTGAGGTATCGCTGCGATCGGTAGAGCGAGAGCAATAATTTTGGCCCTAGACCTCCTCTGTAACTCAAAATTTGTTACCAGTAAAAAATTTTAAAGCGTCGCCTATGGGGATTTTTAAGTGGCGAAGTTTGGCACCATTCTACAAGCGTGTGCAATTTTGAAAGGTGACATGTTAGGTATCTATTAACTTGGCGTAACTTCATCTTTCATATTATGCAAAAACATTGGGCTATCCTTACTGTTTTGTTTTTTTTAAAAGCAAAAAACTGTTTTTTTTCCAAAAAAAACGCGTTCGAAAAATTGCTGCACAAATATCGTGCGAGATAAAAAGTTGCAATGACCGCCATTGTATTCTCTAGGGTCTTTGCTAAAAAAACATATATAATGTTTTGGGGTTCTATGTAATTTTCTAGCAAATAAATGATGATTTTTACATGTAGGAGAGAAATGTCAGAATTGGCCTGGGTGCTCCAGAACGCCTGAAGGTGCTCCCCTGCATGTTGGGCCTCTGTATGTGGCCACGCTGTGTAAAAGTCTCACACATGTGGTATCGCCATACTCGGGAGTAATAGCAGAATGTGTTTTGGGGTGTAATTTGTGGTATGCATATGCTGTGTGTGAGAAATAACCTGCTAATATGACAATTTTGTGAAAAAAAAAAAACGAAAAAAAAAAAACTTCATTTTGCAAAGAATTGCGGGAAAAAATGACAACTTCAAAAAACTCATCATGCATCTTTCTAAATACCTTGGAATGTCTTCTTTCCAAGAAGGGGTCATTTGGGGGGTATTTGTACTTTTCTGGCATGTTAGGGTCTCAAGAAATGAGATAGGCCGTCAGTACTTCAGGTGTGATCAATTTTCAGATATTGGTACCATAGCTTGTGGACGCTATAACTTTCACAAAGACCAAATAATATACACTAATTTGGGTTATTTTTACCAAAGATATGTAGCGGTATAAATTTTGGCCAAAATATATGAAGAAAAATTACTAATTTTCAAAATTTTATAACAGAAACGAAGAAAAATTATTTTTTTTACAGATTTTTCGGTCTTTTTTCTTTTATAGCGCAAAAAATAAAGAACCCAGTGGTGATTAAATACCACCAAAAGAAAGCTCTATTTGTGTGAAAAAAAGGACAAAAAATTCATATAGATACAGTTTTGCATGACTGAGTAATTGTCATTCAAAATGTGAGAGCACCAAAAGCTGAAAATTGGTCTGGTTATTAAGGGGGTTTAAGTGCCCAGTGGTCAAGTGGTTAATTCTCCTCTCCCGATCAGCATATTCTCACCTTTCTTTCACTTCTTCACTGCTCCTATCAGCTACCAAAAACAGGAGAAGACACCTTGTGTAAGCCACAAGTCACTCAAGTTGTAGAATACACAGATGATTTCTGATATGAAAGCACTGATGCTTAAAGGCTAAGTTCACCTTTTGGGAAAAAGTAATATATGCACATATTTTTGCAGGAAAGCCTTGCTGCAAGGCTTGTGAATGAACTATAAGGGTGCTCATCAGTGCCCTCGCATTTCATCGAGAACTACAAGCCATCAGCCACAATGGCTGAGGAGGGTACTTGCAGTATCTCTGTGAAGGACTGAAGCAGGTGTGTGGGCGGAGCCCCACACAGCCACACTATTTTCCAACTATGGCAGTGGGTGCAAAGAGAAAAACTCCCACCCACTGTCACAGGAAGGGAGCACAGAGAGTGCATGGGGCAAGGTTGGGGCATGTGATTTATAATATTGTAACATATACCATGCTCTGAAAGGTGAACTTATCCTTTAATGATTGGACCTACTCCCACATGGAATGAGTTATATGCTGCTCTATACACATACTAATTTTTTCCTTCACACCAGGTAGCTGAATGGAGTAACGAAATAAAGGTAGCTATATAGTGCTTGGCATTACTGAATTAAAGTTCATAAATCTGTTGCCTTTTCCTTCATGGTCAAAGCAAGGTTTTTCACTGTTATGTTTAACAAATTCTGCCATCATTTACTGTAGCAAAACATTTTTTAACTGATCTATGTTTTTGTCAAACACACTACCAGAGTATTTCATTATTTCAGTAAATATTTTCATGATCAGTAATGATTCTTTAGGAAGTTATAGATCAGTACTGACTTTTACTTTCTCTAAACAGTAAACTTAAGATAAGAATTAAAAAGTAGCCAGTAGGAATAGGACGACATAAAAATGACTACTGAGTAGAAAACTACTTTATAAATTATTTATTTTACAGAGCCCTCACTGAGAAAATTGGAACAGCCAGCACAAACAAAGAAAGGCAACAATATAAAGAAACAAATGTTGAAAACAAAACATAACTAGCATCCTACTGGGCAGACTGGTTAAAGAGAAAAATAAGAATTCATAATACAAACATTAGTTTCCTAAGTTTGCAGTAATCTATTATATTGATTTTACACTTTGCTAATACATGCTAAAATATAAGGAATACCTTTGCCATCTCCCACGATGTAGATCCATCATCAATGACTATGCCTGCCGCACCACCACACCCAAAAAAAAATAAAAATAAAGCTTTGCTTGTGCCGAAGGCCCCCAATGAAGGTTCCCACCATCTGCCTGCTCCACTGACTGACAGTTCTTAAATAGCTAATAGGGGGGCCACCCGATGATGTCACTTGTGGCACCGCCTCCTGTGATGTCAGCGGCCCAGCATGCACCGGTTGATGATGTCATAGGGGGGTCTTTGCCTCCAGGTGATGTCGCCAGGTGGCCCCGCCCATTAGCAATTTAGGAACTGTCAATCAGAGGAGCAGGCAGATGGCGGGAGCCTTTGGCACTATCAGAGCTTTTGTTTTTCTTTTTTTCGGGTCTGGCGGTGCAGCAGGCATTGTGATTGATGATGTATCTACATCAGGGGACATTCTTTTTTCTATTTTTTATAACATGAATTGTCAAAAACTTGTGTAGTGTCTTTACTCACTTTTTACACTTTTATTGGTAAATGGTTAGGTGTACTATGTATCCCATACTCATTCACATAGGAGGGGGCCGGATATGGAGGCCCCCTTATTAAATTGGGCTTCTGGATTAAGCCCCCCTCCCGCAGACCCCCACAACCACTGGCCAGGGGTGTGGGGAAGAGGCCCTTGTCCCCACCAACATGGGGACAAGGTGCTTTTGTGGGCAGAGTCCTCCCTGACCCAAAGCAACCCCCATGTTGAGGGCACGTGGCCTGGTACGGTTCGTCCCCTCCCTTTCCTGACCTGCCAGGCTGGATGTTCAGATAATAGTCTGATATGGATTTTGGGTGGACCCCACTCCATTTTTTTGCAGATTTTTTTTATTGCAATTCTTGTTTTTACATTCAGCTGTCAGCAGGGAAGTAATCGGTTGTTAACCACCAGCCGACCAGCCACCGTTATCATACTGCGGCACTCAGCTGTCTCCCGCAAATCGCCGTAGCTGTACATCAGCCTTTTAAACAGGCATAGCAGGCGTGTGCCCCCGCTGCATGGTGGGGGACCCAATGCACGTGGCCAGTGGTCACAATGACGGACAGCCAAGAGCGATAGCAGGCACAAGAGCCAGAATGGGGATTTGTGTGTAAACACACAAATCCCTGTTCTCTCAGGAGAGGAGATACAGATCATCTGCTCCTACTAAGTAGGAACAACGATATGTCTCTTCCTCTAGTCAGTCCCACCCCCCCACAGTAAGAAACATAAATGAGGGAACACATTTAACCCCTTGATCACCCCTTATTGTTAACCCCTTCCCTACCAGTGACATTTACACAGTAATCAGTGCATTTTTATAGCACTGATTGCTGTATAAATGTCAATGGCCCCAAAAACGTGTCAAAAGTGTTCGATCTGTCCGCCGCAATGTTGCAGTCCCAATAAAAAATGCGGATTGTCGCCATTACTAGTAAAAAAAATAATAATAAAAATACCATAAATCTATCCCCTATTTAGTAGACACTATAACTTTTGCATAAACCATTCATTATACGCTTATTGCGATTTTTTTTAACAAAAATATGTAGAAGAATATATATCGGCCTAAACTGCTAAAGAAATTTATTTTTTTCAATTTGGGGGATATTTATTAAGCTTTATTTGTGGGGGAAAAAAGATGTCAATTTTGTTATGGTACCACTTAGCACGACCACACAATTGTCAGTTAAAACGACGCAGTGCCGTATCGCAAAAAATGGCCTGGTCATTAAGGGGGCAAATCATTCCGAGGCTGAAGTGGTTAAGGATGTGGCAGCCAGCTTCCCAGACCGCTCCTTAACCACTAGCTATACACTGTGTTATGGAGAAAATCAATGCAAAGTGCATGTTAAAACGCATCAAAAACGCAAAACTTGCGTTTTTCATGAGGGTCCATTACATGAAAAATGCAATTTACTTTGGGCAAAAAAGTCCTTGACCCTTTCCAAAAATGCACCAACTGAAAAACACATAGATGTGAACGTGTACCTTAGGAAACCTTGTTAAATGTACTGTAGTGCGTTTCTGCAAAAGCATTAAAAAATGCATTGGTGTGAACTGATCCTTAAAGAGTTCTTCTTTGCATGGACCTATTCTCCTGATTTCCTTTCTAAGCTGACAGAGTCATTTTTAGTTTTGAGGTTTAGAAGGAGAAAATTAAATGGTGTGGACAGTTAAATATGTATTTATTTCTGTGTCAGTCTGTTGCAACCTTTCATTGTAAAAAGCTGCTTGTCTATATTTAATTTGAATGACTGCCACACAGAATTTAGGATAGGATACATTGATTTGAAATATGCTTCTAATGTCATACAAATTTTACATTATAGAAGCAACAGAAGAAAAGAAAGACCAGATACCTAGCAAACTAAAGAAAGGTAATACATAAATCACTTTAAACTGTGCTTGTTGAGATTTTATATTGCTACACATTGGCTTTTCAATAATATCATGTAAGTAGAAAACTAAGTAAAAAAGAACAGTAATCCTTAGGACTTGTGTCTGCGAGAATCAAAACCTGCTTAAGGCTGGGTTCACACTGGTCCGACAAACGCTCCGACATTGGGAGCTCATGTCGCATGACGTGTGAAATGTAATGTTTCCCTATGGGAGCCGTCCTAACTGGTCCGACACAAGTCGTTCCGACTTTAGAAATGCTCCCTGTACTACTTTGGTCCGACTTTGATCCTACTTCAGCCTATTGACTATCATTGAAGTCGGATCAAAGTCGGATTGCCGTCTTGCATGATCCGACTTCGGCACGCGACTTGTGCTCAGATGATCTTGAGGGGGAACTCCGCGCCAAATTTTAAATAAAAATCCGGCATGGGTTCCCCCTCCAAGAGCATACCAGGCCCTTAGGTCTGGTATGGATCTAAGGGGAACCCCTACGCCAAAAAAATCGGCGTGGGGTCCCCCCTAAAATCCATACCAGACCCTTATTTATTATTAAAGACCCTTTATTATTAAAGGGGGCTCCCGGATTCCGATAAGCCCCCCGCCCGCAGACCCCGACAACCAACGGCCAGGGTTGTCGGGAAGAGGCCCTTGTCCTCATCAACATGGGGACAAGGTGCTTTGGGGTGGGGGGGCCGCAGCGCGCCCCCCTCCACCAAGGCAACAACCCCCCATGTTGAGGGCATGCGGCCTGGTACGGTTCAGGAGGGGGGGGGGCGCTCGCTCGTCCCCACCCCCATTCCTGTCCGGCCGGGCTGCGTGCTCGGATAAGGGTCTGGTATGGATTGGGGGGGACCCCCCACGCCGTTTTTTCGGCGTAGGGGGTTCCCCTCAAGGTCCATACCAGACCCAAGGGCCCGGTATGCTCTTGGAGGGGGAACCCATGCCGGATTTTTATTTAAAATTTGGCGCGGAGTTCCCCCTCAAGATTCATACCAAACACAGTGCCGGGCATTGGCGGGGATCCAAGTCGGATCCCCGTTCATTGAAAGTCGGACACATGCCGGCTTCATGTCGCAGGGCAAAGTCGGATCCAAAGTAGGACGGCTGTCGTGTCGCACCAGTGTGAACCCAGCCTAAAGCAGGTTGAATGCAGGTCAGAAAAAGGTCAACTGCTGGTCAAATGCACCTGTCTATGAATTCTGAATTATCTCAAAAGCTTCTCAAACTGATGCCATCAACACAAACCCAAAGCCTGTAGGGAGACACATGCCCTTAAGAACAAATCACAATAATTACACAAGTAAAACATTTTTTTTTTTGGTTGTACAGAATGAGAAGGATTACTTACTGTACTGTGTACAAAGCCATTGTGAATTGTGTAACATTATAAGCCCATTACAGTGGGGAAGCTTTAAAGACTAGGAACAGGGGAAGTGAGTATTCGTTACCATGGGGCATCTAATTGTATCAAATACAAGTAAATACAACATGTATTGTAGTTTGACAACTACCCAAAAATTATTTATTTTACAGAGGCTCCAGTGAATAAAGTAGAAGAACCAGCACAACCAAAAAAAGGTAGCCATATGAAAAGGAAAAAGAAAATAAGACATTGTTAGAGAATTTGCAGCCTAGGGCTGCTCTACATAACATAAAATGGGGGGGGGGGGTGCTGCGCTAACCAGGAAAATAGCTAGAGATCTCTATGTATAGTCACTTACTATGTGCTAAAAGCCATGTGATATGAGAAAAGCATCAGTGATAACGAATGAGATAAAAGATGAAAATCGCATGAATACATTAAAATCGCATAAGGTTAGTGTTATTACTAAAAACCTAGTGGGATATAAGAAAATATATAATCCAAGGGAGTGGTAAAGGTTACTTCATGTGAACAATAAAACATATATCTACAACCATCCAATAGGTAATGCAAAACAAATATATATAAAAGTGCTAGTGCTCAAGTGCCCTGAATACAATTATTCAGACAAATAACAAATCATAAAGTGAATAGAAAATAAATAATAAATAAATCCAGTGGGAAAATGATATGATCACCAGATCCTAGTGGTGAAATGAGTATAGTATATAAAATCCAGTGTGGATGGTCAAATGGATAATATAATGACCCAATCCGAATGCTAGTGTCCAAAGATGATATATGTCATATCAGTGAATTCAGCAAATGCGTGCTAAAAACAAGTCTTATCAATGGTGCACAAAAAACAGTGCTCAGTAAACGACAATAAATGACAGTGAGGTGATGGGATGCAAAAACACTCTGTGTCCTCTTCGTGCAGCATGCGCTAGTGTGGGTAATGGCTCCTTACCTAGCGGTGCTAGGTCAACCGCATAATGAGTTGCTTAACCATAGGATCCTGGGTCTCAATCCCGTCACTATGTCCACGCTTGCCGGCTCTGCGAGATCCTTATGGCAGCTGGATGTATATAGCTATGGTCCTAGCTGGGGTCATGGGCAAGTGCGGGTCCTAGCTCCTCCTCCACATCTCAGATGTATGTAAATGAATATATAGGACAAGGGTACCCAATAGTGAAGTAGGTTTTAAAAGGGGGTCGCTTTATTCACACAAAACATAAGTAGAAGTACTCACATTTAACAGTATCAAATCACAGCCTTTATCCTACGAGCAGCGAGCTCGTAATGCTTACAGCAGTGTAAACAAGCCTATTCCTTCCCTACGCGTGACGTCACAGATCACGTGACTTCTTCAGGGGATCATTTTTTGCTTATTTTTTGGGCTTATGTTTGGCCCTTGTTCTGGTGTGTGCAGCTGTCCAGTTGTATATGCTCTCTACAGTCCTCTATCTTGTTCTGTTCTTTCGCTTCTTTTTCCAAATTTGGTAGCGCAGGAATAGCTTTCATTTCATCTACATAACATAGCTGCTCTACATAACATATTGTCTGTAAATAATAATAACGTTAAACAAATAATAATAAGGAGAAGAAAAGAAAGGCTGACTGACAATGAATTTGTCGCATTCCCTTACATTGATGCTGAATTGAGAAATACCCCCTTTCATTACTGGTCAGTAAAATACTTTGATAGTCAAATGGAACAGGCTTCCTTAGATTGGTGGCCTGTAGGAGGAATATGGGTGGGTGAGTTCCTGTCATTCATCTGATCCTCTTCCATTCACAGAATGTATTGCATTGTGGGACAACAATAGTATGAATTTTGTGAATGGCAGAGGGAGTAGAAAGGGGTGGGTGAGTGTTGCAAGTCATTCACAGTTGCAATCACTACAACATTGAAAGATTGCCATTATGGCCAGTATCTGCAGAAGGATATCTACATTAACCTGTTATGGACTGCCCCACGCAGATATACTAAGGCAGGGCAGCCCTCCTGCCTGATATCAGATACCTATACTTGATTTCGTACACTGGGTCTGGGGCGCATGCGCGTGCCCCTCTCCGGCTGTGATTGGACACAGTGGGAGCCAATCAGAGGTTCTGGCGCATGTGATGTACACCAGGACACATAGATTATTCTCATGAGAGGCAGAAAACAAGGTGTAAACAAGGCAGACCGCCATTCTGTGAGAGGGGGAGATGAAGATCTTGTGTTACTGCTAAGCAGGAACACGAAGCTCTCTCTTTCCCCAGTCAACGTATCCCCCACACAGTTAGAGAGTACTCCCTATGAGCACATTTAACCCTTTGATTGTCTCTGATTGTCTCTTATCCCCTTCCCTGCCAGTGTCTTTGTAAATATATCCCATAGTTTGTAGATGTTATCTAACTTTTGCGCAAATCTTACAAAATTTTACATTTTTTATTTGGTATAATTTATAGCATAAAGTAAAAAATATTGGACTTTTTTTTTTCTAACGCAAAAAATAAAAACTGCAGAGGTGATCAATTACCACCAAAAGAAAGCTCTATTTGTGGGGGAAAAAAAGGACATCATTTTTTTGGGGGTACAGCATTATACAACCGTGCAATTGTCAGTTAAAGTAACACAGTGCAATATTGCAAAAATGTACCTGGTCATGAAGGGGATAAACCTTCTGGGCTGAAGTGGTAAAGCAGCAGCCTACATGACATGGAATACACACCAAGTAAGCAGTGTGTTTGGTTCCCCCCCCCCAAAAAAAAAAATAAACTTCAGCTTTAGGAAGAATATTTTAGCATTGTTTCATAAAATATTCACAATTTTACCTTTGAAACTGAGCATTTTCTACTCCTTCAGTAAAGTTTTGACAAAAGTACATTACTCGCAGCAGGACTGGGAGAATATGAGAAAGGCTGTCCTTCAGCTAATGAGCCATATTGTGTTATTAAAGTTTAGAGGAAAACAGATACTTGTAATCAAATATGTTGAAATAAAAATGGGCATTTATATTTGTATTACGGGTTATATTTTCATCCACTTTTTTGGTGGAGATGCAAAAGAAAAAATAAGAGCTAGTAAAACCAAAAAGTAAAAAGTACTACCGAAAAGTAGTACATTAAAGCGGTGTTCCACCCAAAAGTGGAACTTCTGCTTTAAAGCCTGCTCCCCAGCTCCTGATGGTGAAACTGAGCTTTTGGGGAGGAGGGGGGGAGCGGGTACATGATCTGGAAAGGTACCCACAGTCACTTCCCTCCCAGACATCTTAGGCGATTGGAAGTGGAAGTTTTCCTTCCCCCTCTCTCCTGTCTTCTGGGACACAGGACAGGTCCTGGAAGACTTCAGAACCAATCACAGAGTGCAGCGCCACTCGCACATGCGCTGGCTGTGAAGCCCCAAGCTGTCACAGCTGGGTGCCCATAGTAGAGATATCGCGCCACCGAGGGAGGAGAGAGGAAGAAAACTACTGGGGCGAGTGCACCGCTGGACCATGGGACAGGTAAGTGTGTATTTATAAACTAGTTAAGGACCACAGGGATTTTCTCCCTTAATGACCAGGCCATTTTTTGCGATACGGCACTGCGTCACTTTAACTGACAATTGCGTGATGCTGTACCCAAACAAAATTTGCGTCCTTTTTTCCCACACAAATAGAGCTTTCTTTTGGTGGTATTTGATCACCTCTGCATTTTTTTTCTTACGCTTTAAAAAATAAAAGACCAAATAATTAAAAAAAAAAAAACAATATTTTTTTATTTTTGCTATAATAAATATCCCCAAAAAAATGTAAAAAAACTAATTTCTTCATAATTTTAGGCAGATATATATTCTTTGGTAAAAAGAATTGCAATAAATAGAACTGCAGCAGCTGGTCTTAAAGTGGTTAAAAGTCAGCAGCTACACTTTTTGTAGCTGCTGACTTTTAATAAACACACAAATGACTGGAACTCTGCTTTAATGTTTTGTCAAAACAGAAAGGGCTGCTGTGTGACAGAATGAAGTTAAAACAGTTACTAAAACCTTTATTAGCAGCGTAGTGAATGTCACTAACCTTTTGAAACTTGTATAGCGCAATTCAAGTGGGTCATCAATAAGGTGGAACCTGATGTGCACCTCGGGGAATAAAAGAGAATTAACAGCTTGTTTCTACTTTATTTTTATTTCAACCTGCCAATGTAGTAATGTAGATAAATCCAATAGTAGGCGATTCAAGAGCTTTTCAACCTTTTTTGGCATAAATGTGGTAGTCTGGAAAATCATCCATCAAGACACAAGGTTTCATTCCAAATATATCACAGCTCCCTTATTAAATTATCCTAGCATTAACTATATTATTTTTATTCCCTACCTGGGGTGACCTAAAAAAAGTATTTCACATTTTTTATAATGTACTAATTATTGTTTAAATATTTTTTAGCGACACCAGTGGAAAAACCTGTAAAGCCATCGCCAGAACCTAAGAGAGGTAAAAACATTATGTACAATTCTACGAGATGTTATTTTAAATGAAAGCGACATTTCTGTTTTATTTATTTATTTGTAATATTTAGAGCAAACATTTGATAATAGTAATTTATTCAAAATTCTTTCACTTAATTAATTCAACCTAAAACCTCCATTATGCAAATTTGATCAAATAAAACACAAAAGGTTAATAATGAATGATGCTTGATTATTATAATAGTATTACAATATAAATTATACTTCCATGTACTGTAGTGTACTGAAGATTGATGATGCCTTCCTTGTATCTCTTTTGAACCTGTATTTTTAGAGACCTCTGTGAAAAAACAGGAAGAGCCAGCAGAACAAAAAGGTAACTGACTTGAAAACAAACCAAAATAGTTAAAGAGAAACTGAACTCTGGCGTACTGTGCCCAAAAAACAATCAAAAGTCCCACTATTAAATAAAAAGTGTGGCACTTAAAGCAACACTTTTTTTTACATTTTATTTATGACATATCTAGTATCAGGATACTGTTTTGACAGCTTCCCCGTTTAAGGGTCCTGTCACACTGATACATTTTTCCGGGGTTTTTTCTTTGCAAGAAAACCACAAGAAAATTAATTCCCTTTAAATCCAATGGGATTTTTCCTATGGGACCTGCACCAGAAATAGTTAATACGCACAAAAAGTGTGCATTTTTGGTGCATTTTTGAGTCACATGTCCATTTTTCACAGGTGCAGGCAACCCAAAAATGCACCAGAAATGCACAGCAAATGCATCAGAAACACAGCGAAATTGTGGTAAAAATGCATATGTGTTTTTACCGCAAATTTGCTACAGAGCAGTGCGAAGGTACCCTTAATATTTTTTTAACCTAAGTGCAGATTTTTCCTTATAAGTCCCCATTATTGCCTGTAGTCTCCATTTAATGTCCCATAGATAAAAGTTCTGAAACAGAATGGGGAAGTGAGAACCTGCGATTCTGTTCACACAGCCCTCATAATATGTCATGTTGCAAACAAAAGCTCTCAGACGTTAGAAGAGACAGCACTCTGTATAAACAGAGTTATACAGAGTGCGATACTTCTATATCCTTATAGCTTGAAATTAGTGTGCCAGGTTACTGTGCTTTTGGTATTCCAGCTGTCTTCATTCGGCTGATCTTTCCATGCTACTGACTTGCCATACCTTGTATAAAAGTAATCATCTTGCCAAAGGGAGGATGTTACTTTCTTATGTAAGAGAACAGTCAGCAACAAAGCAGTGACATCAGTAAACCTCACCACAAATCTCTTGAGACTAGAAGTCAGAGGCAGCAGTGTTTTAGGTACACACTACAGATACACTGTACACCTGTGAGCCTGTAGAAACAGGAGTGCCATGTCTAGATGTTATTTCTAACATAGTTCAGTTTCCCTTTAAAACGTCAAGAAAACCTCTTTTAAAAGACATACTGTATAGGACATGTATAGGCTCTCATTGCTCAATGTACCTTCCTAAACTGCTAAATATTTTGTTAATTTAAATCAGGATTAGCCTCAGGCAGCCTTATCCTTTGAACAAGACTAGATGATAGGGCCATGACAGTGGGCATTTTGCAGCTGCATTTGCCCAGGTACACTTTTTCATCAATTGCCCATTGCCTCTAGCAACAGTTTTTTTCCAGTTCCTAGGCCCTGCACCCTGCTGAAATAAATCTAATTTAGTAATTACAAGTAATGTCCAGAGTCTTCCTAGTAAGCTCCTCTGGGGCTAGAATAGCACAGTGGAACAAGGAACCCTTTACATGTTCATAGCTGCCAACTGTCCCGGATTTCCCGGGACATTCCCGGGACTTGGACTTCATTCCCGGATTTGTGGTGTCCCGGGAAATGTCCCGAAAAATCCGGTTCCCGTTTTTGAAACCGCCGCCGCCGCTAGAGGCCGGCCGCCATTTTGTGGAAGTTCAGGAAGACGGCTGGGGGGGCTAGACGAAGCTTCTGTGTCGCCGCCCACCCCCTGCCCCGCTCCGCCTCGGCCCGCCCCGCTCTGCCTCGCCCCGCTCCGCCTCGGCCCGCCTACCCCCTGCCCCGCTGCCAGTCTGATATGGAAAGGGGCGGGGGTTCTAGGTGGGGGGGAGCGCGCGCACCGCTGTGGGACACCTGATGTGAGTGGGGGGGCACTGGGGACACCTGATGTGAGTGGGGGGGCACTGGGGACACCTGATGTGAGTGGGGGGGCACTGGGGACACCTGATGTGAGTGGGGGGGCACTGGGGACACCTGATGTGAGTGGGGGGGGCACTGGGGACACCTGATGTGAGTGGGGGGGTGGCACTGGGGACACCTGATGTGAGTGGGGAGGGCACTGGGGACTCCTGATGTGAGTGGGGGGGCACTGGGGACACCTGATGTGAGTGGGGGGGGCACTGGGGACACCTGATGTGAGTGGGGGGGCACTGGGGACTCCTGATGTGAGTGGGGGGGGCACTGGGGACACCTGATGTGAGTGGGGGGGCACTGGGGACACCTGATGTGAGTGGGGGGGGCACTGGGGACACCTGATGTGAGTGGGGGGGGCACTGGGGACACCTGATGTGAGTGGGGGGGGGCACTGGGGACACCTGATGTGAGTGGGGGGGGAAATGGGGACTCCTGATGTGAGTGGGGGGGGGGCACTGGGGACTCCTGATGTGAGTGGGGGGGGGCACTGGGGACACCTGATGTGAGGGGGGGCACTGGGGACACCTGATGTGAGGGGGGGGCACTGGGGACACCTGATGTGAGTGGGGGGGCACTGGGGACACCTGATGTGAGTGGGGGGGGGCACTGGGGACTCCTGATGTGAGTGGGGGGGGGCACTGGGGACACCTGATGTGAGGGGGGGGCACTGGGGACACCTGATGTGAGGGGGGCACTGGGGACACCTGATGTGAGTGGGGGGGGGCACTGGGGACACCTGATGTGAGTGGGGGGGCACTGGGGACACCTGATGTGAGTGGGGGGGCACTGGGGACACCTGATGTGAGTGGGGGGGGCACTGGGGACACCTGATGTGAGTGGGGGGGTGGCACTGGGGACACCTGATGTGAGTGGGGGGGCACTGGGGACTCCTGATGTGAGTGGGGGGGCACTGGGGACACCTGATGTGAGTGGGGGGGCACTGGGGACACCTGATGTGAGTGGGGGGGGCACTGGGGACACCTGATGTGAGTGGGGGGGGCACTGGGGACACCTGATGTGAGTGGGGGGGCACTGGGGACACCTGATGTGAGTGGGGGGGCACTGGGGACACCTGATGTGAGTGGGGGGGCACTGGGGACTCCTGATGTGAGTGGGGGGGGCACTGGGGACTCCTGATGTGAGTGGGGGGGCACTGGGGACACCTGATGTGAGGGGGGGCACTGGGGACACCTGATGTGAGGGGGGGCACTGGGGACACCTGATGTGAGTGGGGGGGCACTGGGGACACCTGATGTGAGTGGGGGGGGGCACTGGGGACACCTGATGTGAGGGGGGGCACTGGGGACACCTGATGTGAGGGGGGGCACTGGGGACACCTGATGTGAGGGGGGGCACTGGGGACACCTGATGTGAGGGGGAGCTCCACCGGGGACACCTGATGTGAGGGGGAGCTCCGCCGGGGACACCTGATGTGAGGGGGGGCTCCGCCGGGGACACCTGATGTGAGGGGGGACTCCTGATGTGAGGGGGGCTCCGCCGGGGACTCCTGGTGTGGGGGGGGCTCCGCCGGGGACTCCTGGTGTGGGGGGGGCTCCGCCGGGGACTCCTGGTGTGAGGGGGGCTCCGCTGGGGACTCCTGGTGTGAGGGGGGGCTCCGCTGGGGACATCTGATGCAAGGATGGACTCTGCTCGGACATCTGAAGCAAGGACGGACGGTTGGTGGCAGGCGACGTGGCTGGTGACACGCTCAGGGATCCCACTGATTCTGCATTATGGTGAGTTGAATGATTTAATTTTATATTACAATATAATAATAAAAATAATGCGCTTCAATCATCCTGACACCATAACAACCATGGTGCCGGGATGATTGAAGTGCTAACACCAGGTGTTTGGAGTATCTTTATCTGCTGATTGTTAAACTTTCTAGAATACACATATTTCTATTGTGTAGGATCTGGGGCTGCTGTCCCGTCATTTCCCTCTCTCTCCCCCTCTCTCCCCCTCTCTCCCCCTCTCCATCCCTCATTCATTTCAGACTCTAACCACACCCTCTAGAGCCACGCCCATTTAAGCCACGTCCACAATTTCTCGTAAACCACGCCCATTTTTCGCCACGACGCGCTTCGCGCGCCGCACTTGTCTGTTTTTGCTAGGCCACGCCTGCTGACGAATGCCCCGCCCCCTAATTATTGGATAGCTCCGCCTACAGCCACAAAAGTGTCCCACATTTTTTTTTTACAATGTTGGCAACTATGCATGTTAGGAAGAACTCTGCTGCTTCTAAACAGAAATATTATGGGGTTTTTTTATTATTATTTTGGCACATTAGGGGGGTTTACTAAAACTGGAGCATGCAAAATTTGGTGCAGCTCTGGTTAGAAACCAATCAGCTTACAGATTTTATTGTGAAAGCTTCACTGAACCAGCAGATGATTGGCTACCATGCACAGCTGCACCAGATACTGAGTGCTCCATTTTCAGTAAATCTCTCACATAGAGCTAACTGTATCTCAATTCCAATCCTCAAGGCACACCAACAGGTGGTGACTTCAGGTTTTCCCTCAGAAGAAATGGCTGTGGTAATTACAGATCAAATCAACTGTGCAAAATAATGGAAAGCCTCAAAATATGACCTGTTGGTGTGCCTTGAGGACTGGAATTGAGAAACACAGAGCTAAGCTTAAGAATCCCTGTTAAACAGCAAAACTTTATATTTTATGTATAGGTGTTTTTTAGTGGTTTCAACATTTGTGTGTCAGTGGCCCAGAACAAATATGCAGAGGTGTTCTGGTTTTGCTGAACTGCATGTGTGTTCCAGGACAGTGCCATATGTAGTACTGAAACAAACCAGGCAAATGGAATTTGTAATAGGTCAGAAATAGCAGCTTCCACATTTCTTTCAGTACTCCAGTACAGTATAATCTTTCGGGCTCAGCACATGCCAGCAATTTAGAAATGTATTACATAATGAAACAATATTTTTCTAATTCTTAGCCAGCTCAAAACAGCATTACAATAATGTTATTATGTTTGGGGAATTTAGCATTATAATTTAGCATTATAATAGAGAAAAAAATAGAAATGAAATCTACTGAAATAAAGAAAGGTAAAGACATAATGATATTAAAAATATATTTATTTGTATTTATATATATTAAATTATTGTATGCACTGCATAACTGCCCAGTCTGGATAATTAAACAATGGTTCCAGAAAATGTATATCATATTTAAAAAGCTAATTTGAAAGAAAAAACAGTCAAGGATATGGTTACGCACAACTATCAAAAGATAAAAGGGGTTTGGCAGTCCCTCATCCCTGGTGCTACTTTTTGGCAGCACAACTGCAACATTTAAGAGGCTGTAATAATTCATCTGAGGAGAATCAGGGCAGGGGAATTATGTTACTAGGTACAAGTCATAACTTATTGATGGAGGCTGAATCTCTTTCATTTAAATTTCCCACGTTTTTGTTAATAAAGAAAGTATGGAAAGTGATCAAGGAGATACTAGAATGTCAGGGGATTACAGAATTCTCACCATTGTGGGATAATATGGAAAAACGAAAAAAAAAGAAACTGCGATATATATATATATATATATATATATATATATATATATATATAAAATATATAATTATATTTAATGCTTAATTTTTAAAATTATGTGCTTCAGTGTGTGGTGAACAAATAGTAAGAAAGAATATAAGGGAATCCCAGAGAGCATTATTCTGAATATCCCATAAAGCAATATTCAGGTTGCTAGAATCAGAAGCTGGTGTGAGGCTGTAAAGGCTGTAAAACACATTTTACAATACAAAAACAATTTCAGAATAAATTCTGTAGGGGTTTCTTTTAAAACATATTTGTTTTTCTTTTGTCAAACAGTAGATGTATTATGGCCTTAAATTTTGAAGGGGGTATAATGGGAGTGGAGTAAATAATACATTTTTACTACTTATGGACTGCCCCACGCAGATATACTGTGGCAGGGCAGCCCTAACTGTGCATGATTTCGTGCATGGGGTCTGGGGCACACACGCGCACCGCCGGCCACCCGCTACCGCTGTGATTTGACACAGCAGAAGCCAATCAGCAGGTCTGGCTGATGCGATGTCAGCTGAGACTCGCCGATCATTCTGAGGAGAGGCAGAACTGTAGTCTGCCTATGTAAACAAGGCAGACCGACGTTCAGCCAAAGGGAAAAATTGAGGTTTTGTGTTTCTGCTGAGCAGAATATATATATAAATATATATTTTTTTTTAATTGTCAGACTTTTTTGTTTATAGCACAAAAAATAAAAACCGCAAAGGTGATCAAATACCACCAAAAGAAAGCTCTATTTGTGGGAAAAAAAGGACATCAACTTTATTTGGGTACAGTGTCGCATGACCGCGTAATTGTCAGTTAACCAATTCAGCCCCCGAATATTTGGCTGCTCAATGACCAGAGCACTTTTTACAATATGGCACTGCACTACTTTAACTGGTAATTGCGCGGTCATGCAATGCTGAGATTGGCGTCCTTTTTTTCCCACAAATAGAGCTTTCTTTTGATGGTATTTAATTGCCTCTGAAATTTTTGTTTTTTGCGATATAAATGGAAAAAGACCGAAAATTTTGAAAAATTATGAAAAAGAATTATATTTTATACTTTTTTGTTATAAAAAAATCCAATAAACTCAATTTTAGTCATATATTTAGGCCAAAATGTATTCAGCCACATGTCTATGGTAAAAAAAAATGTCAATAAGCATATATTTATTGGTTTGCGCAAAAGTTATAGCGTCTACAAACTAGGGTACATTTTCTGGAATTTACGCAGCTTTTAGTTTATGACTGCCTATCTCATTTCTTGAGGTGCTAAAATGGCAGGGCAGTACAACCCCCCCAAATGACCCCATTTTGGAAAGTAGACACCCCAAGGAAATTGCTGAGAGGCATGTTGAGTTCTTTGAATATTTTCTTTTTTTGCACATGTGATTGAAAAATTACAAAAAAAAAATTACACAAAGTTGTGACTAATTTGTATATTGTTCACACATGCCATGGTTATATGTGGAATTGAACCCCAAAATACATTTTGCTGCTTCTCCTGAGTATGGGGATACCACATGTGTAAGACTTTTTGGGAGCCTAGCTGCTTACAGGACCCCGAACATCAAGCACCGCCTTCAGGATTTCTAAGGGCAAAAATTTTTGATTTCACTCCTCACTACCTATCACCGTTTTGAAGGCTATAAAATGCCAAGATAGCACAACCCCCCCCAAATTACCCCATTTTGGAAAGTAGACACCCCAAGCTATTTGCTGAGTATCATGCTGAGTCCATGAAATATTTTATATTTTGCCACATTTGTCATTGCAGGAAAATGACAAACTTTTTTTTTTGCACAAAGTTGTCACTAAATGATATATTGCTCAAACATGGCATGTGCATATGAGAAATTACACCCCAAAATACATTCTCCTGCTTCTCCTGAGTATGGGGATATCACATGTGTGAGACTTTTTGAGAGCCTAGCCATGTATAGGACCCTGAAAACCAATCACAGGCTTTCTAAGGGCGTAAAATGGTGATTTTACTTCCTCACTACCTATCACAGTTTCGGAGGCCATTAAATGTCAAGATAGCACAACCCTCCACCCCAAATTACCCCATTTTGGAAAGAAGACACTTCAAGCTATTTGCTGAGAGGCATGTTGAGCCAATTAAATATTTTATATTTTGCCACAAGTTCAGTAAAAATACATTTTTTTTTACACAAAGTTGTCACTAAATGATATATTGTTTAAACATGGCTTGGTTATATGTGGAATTACACCCCAAAATACATTCTGCTGCTTCTCCTGAATATGGGGATACCACATGTGTGGGACTTTTGACAGTCTAACCATGTACAGGACCCCAAAAACCAATCACCGCCTTCAGGCTTTCTAAGGGCGTACATTTTTTATTTCACTCCTCACTACCTATAACAGTTTTGGAGGCCATGAAATGCCCTGATAGCAAAAAAACCCCAAATGACCCCATTTTGGAAAGTAGACACCCCAAGCTATTTGCTGAGAGGCATGTTGAGTATTTTGCAGATCTCGATTTTTGTCACAAAGTTTTGAAAATTGAAAAAAGAAAAAAAAACATTTTTCTTTTCTTTCTTCATTCACATCTGAACCATCCTAGGACAGCCTGATTACCTCCCTAATTAGTGTTGAAATGCTGACTTCCAAGGAACTCTTTTAGGGATCCAAACAGGTGGAAATCACTCAGAGTGAATTCCGGACTGTAAGGGGGATGTGGTAATACCTCCCAGCCGAGTTGCTGTAATGTGAACATGTGCAGTGAGCAGTATGAGCTTGTACATTGTCCTGGAGAAACAGGACCCCCTTAGTGAATAAACCAGGCCTGTTTTTTCCGCAGACACGTATGTATATGACTCTGTACACTACAGTAATATTCACTGTTGATAGTGGCAACACTGGGTAGAAAAACCACATGAATACCACCACACTTGTCCCAGAAAACACTTGCCATCACTTTTCCTGCAGTTGTGTTAAAAACATTTTTGGTGGTGGAGAGTCCGTGGTGGAGCTGTTCCACGCACACACTAACACTGTTGTCTGCCTTCTTTATTAACAGTCTCTGGACTGGCCCACAACATGTGCACTGCCTATCAGTAATAGGACACACTTGCTACTGCGTGTAGCACCACCGCACTAGCATCCCTTTTTATACATTTAAAATTAAAAGTCCCACTTTGACACGAATGCCTCTCATATAATGTGAGAGAAATAAATACAGAAATATATTTTGAACTATTATACATTATTTAACTATGTAGAGACGCCAGAGAGGAAACCAGAAAAAGTATCTGTGGAACCCAGAAAAGGTAATCACTCTCTAGTATTACACTTGTTAACAGCAAAGGTGGTTATAGTGTAAATGAGGTAAATGAGGTAAATGTGAGCAAGATAATTTGAACAATGAATCCTTATTTTACTATACAGAGACTCCAGAGAAGAAACCTGAAAAAGTATCCACAGAACCCAAGAAAGGTAATCACTCACCAGTACTGCATTTATAAACTGTAAAGTTTGCTGTAATATGAGTGAGGCAAATGCAGAAAGATATTTTGAACTTTTACATCTTATTTCACTATTCAGATATACCAGAGAAGAAATTAGAAAAGATATCTGCGGAACCCAAAAAAGGTAAATCACTTATTTAGTTCTAAGAAATGAAGGGGATTATATTGTGAGCAGAGTAAATGCAAAAATTTATTTTGGACTATTACATTTTATTTTACTATACAGAAGCAACAGAGAAGAAATTTGAAAAAGTACCTGTAAAACCAAAAACAGGTAATCACCAATAAGTATTACATTGTTAATGTGTGAAGATAGATATAAGGTGAGCAAGGTAAATATATAGAAAGATATTTTGAACTAGTACACCTTATCTTACTACACAGAGACACCAGAGAAAAAAATAGAAAAAGTACATGTAGAACCCCAAAAAGGTAATTACTAATCAGTACTCCCATTTTTAAGTGAAACAGTTGTTATAATGTAAGTTAGGTTAACACAGAAGGATATTTTGAACTAATATACATTCTTTTACTATGTAGAGACACAAGAGAAAAAGACAGAGAAAGTGTCTGTTGAACCCAAAAAAGGTAATCACTCATTAGTATCACACTTGTAAATTGCAAAAGTGGTTATGATGTGAGAGAGATAAATGCAGCAAGACATTTAGAATTATTAATGCTTATTTTACTATACAGATACCCCAGAGAAGAAACCTGAAAAAGTATCTGTAGAACCCAAAAAAGGTAATCACTCATCAGTTCTGATTTTGAAAATTGTAAAGGGTTGTTATAATATTAGTGCGGCAAACGCAGAAAGATATTTAGAACTATTACATCTTATTTTACTATGCAGAGACACTAGAGAAGAAACTAGAAAAAGTATCTGTGGCACTCAAAAAAGGTAATCGCTTATTAGTATCTCACTTGTAAATTGCAAAGGGGGTATAATGTACTGCAAGAGAGGAAAATGCAGCAATAGATTTTGAACGAATAATCTTTATTTTACTATACAGAGACTCCAGAGAAGAAACCTGAAAAAGTATCTGTAGAACCCAAAAAAGGTAATCACTCACCAGTACTGATTTTGTACATTGAAAGGGGTTGTTATAATATTGCTGCAGCAAATGCAGAAGGATATTTAGAATCATTACATCTTATTTGACTATACAGAGATACCTGAGAAGAAAGTAGAAAAGATATCTGCGGAACCCAAAAAAGGTAAATCACTTATTTACTTCTAAGAAATGAAGGGGATTATATTGTGAGCAGAGTAAATGCAAAAATATATTTTGGACTATTACATTTTATTTTACTATACAGAAACACCAGAGAAGAAATTTGAAAAAGTACCTGTAAAACCCAAAACAGGTAATCACCAATAAGTATTGCATTGTTAATGTGTGAAGATAGATATAAGGTGAGCAAGGTAAATATAGAAAGATATTTTGAACTAGTACACCTTATCTTACTACACAGAGACACCGGAGAAAAAATTAGAAAAAGTACATGTAGAACCCAAAAAAGGTAATTACTAATCAGTACTCCCATTGTTAAGTGAAACAGTTGTTATAATGTAAGTTAGGTTAACACAGAAAGATATTTTGAACTAATATACATTCTTTTACTATGTAGAGACACAAGAGAAAAAGACAGAGAAAGTGTCTGTTGAACCCAAAAAAGGTAATCACTCATTAGTATCACACTTGTAAATTGCAAAAGTGGTTATGATGTGAGAGAGATAAATGCAGCAAGACATTTAGAACTATTAATGCTTATTTTACTATACAGAGACCCCAGAGAAGAAACCCGAAAAACTATCTGCAGAACCCAAGAAAGGTAATCACTCATCAGTACTGCATTTCTAAACTGTAAAGGGTTGTTATAATATGAGTGTGGCAAATGCAGAAAGATATTTTAAACTATTATACCCTTTTTGACTATTCAGAGATACCAGAGAAGAAATTAGAAAAGGTATCTGTGGAACCCAAAAAAGGTAAATCACTTGTTTACTTATAAGAGTTTAAGGGGGT
This sequence comes from Lithobates clamitans, assembly GCA_037952925.1. NCBI lineage: Eukaryota > Metazoa > Chordata > Amphibia > Anura > Ranidae > Lithobates > Lithobates clamitans. The sequence goes on from JBBGZY010000039.1 coordinate 22,928,882, forward strand.
TATATCATGAATATAAACACAGAAATATATTTTGGACTACTGCACCTTATCTTACTACACAGAGACACCAGAGGAGAAATTAGAAAAAGTAGAACCCAAAAAAGGTAATCATCTATCAGTACTGCATTGTTAATGTGAAAAGGTAGATATAATGTGAGAAAGGTAAACATAGAAAGATAATATGAACTATTACACCTTATTTTACTATGCAGAGACACTAGAGAAGAAACTAGAAAAAGTATCTGTGGCACTCAAAAAAGGTAATCACTCATTAGTATCTCACTTGTAAATTGCAAAGGGGGTATAATGTACTGCAAGAGAGGAAAATGCAGCAATATATTTTGAACGAATAATCTTTATTTTACTATACAGAGACTCCAGAGAAGAAACCTGAAAAAGTATCTGTAGAACCCAAGAAAGGTAATCACTCATCAGTACTGCATTCGTAAACTGTAAAGGGTTGTTATAATATTAGACCGGTATATGAAGAAAAATATTTTGAACTATCTTATTTGACTATTCAGAGATATCAGAGAAGAAATTACAAAAGGTATCTGTGGAACCCAAAAAAGGTAAGTCACTTGTTTACTTACTAAGAGATTAAGGGGTTTATATTGGGAGTGGAATGAACACAGAAAGATATTTTTTTTTTCCCCAAACTTTTTTATTGAGTTTCGCAACAATACAAAAGCAGGACAAGTATGGCAAACAACATGCAGTATAACACACTGTGAATGGTCCACATGAATACAGATTTGTAAATTCTTTGTTTCAAAGGTGGTTATGGGAGGCAAGAAAGGTAGAACATCAGCTCGGTAATACCCTGTTTCCCCGAAAATAAGACCTAGCATGATTGTCGGTGATGGCTGTAATATAAGCCCTACCCACCAAATAAGCCCTACCCTGTTTCCCCGAAAATAAGCCCTACCCTGAAAATAGGACCTACAAGGACTTGAACTAGGGTTTATTTGGGGGGTAGGGCTTATATTGCAGCCATCACCGACCATCACGCTAGGTCTTATTTTCGGGGAAACAGGGTATATAACAGCACAGATGAGCAGCAGATGAGAACACACAATAGGACATCATACTAATGTAATCACTCACCAGTACTGATTTTGTAAATTGTAAAGGGTTTGTCACGTACCTGGTAGGTTGTGAGCCTGGAGTGCAGGAAAAGACCTCCCTTACAGCTCCCACTCCCGTTCCCCTGGAATGGAGACAGAGGGCCAGGAGTGAAGAGTGGTATGGGTGCCTGGCAGGATCAACAATTGCTGAAAGTCCAGTAGTGGTGGCACCCTCTGGAGTCAGTAGTCTGGGGTGTAGACTGAGGATAGAGACTGGAATGCAGGACTGGAACCAGGAACAACAGCAGGTAGTAGCAGACTGGAAGCTGGACTGGAACCAGGAACAACAGCAGGTAATAGCAGACTGGAAGCTGGACTGGAACCAGGAACAACAGCAGGTAATAGCAGACTGGAAGCTGAACTGGAACCAGGAACAACAGCAGGTAATAGCCTGGGCGCTGGACTGGAACAACAGCAGAAGATAGCCTGGAACACTGGACTGGAACCAGGAACAACAGCAGGTAATAGCCTGGAACGCTGGACTGGAATACAGCAGAAGGTAGCCTGGAACGCTGGACTGGAACCAGGAACAACAGCAGGTAATAGCCTGGAACGCTGGACTGGAATACAGCAGAAGGTAGCCTGGAACGCTGGACTGGAATACAGCAGAAGGTAGCCTGGAACGCTGGACTGGAACCAGGAACAACAGCAGGTAATAGCAGACTGAAAGCTGAACTGGAACCAGGAACAACAGCAGGTAATAGCAGACTAGAAGCTGATGAACACAGCGGAGGGTCAACAAGCCGGTGGTCAGTAACGTTCGGACAGCAGAGGTACCAGGGGTAATGCAGAGGGATGGTCAGGCAAGCCAAGAGGGTCTGGTGCAGTCAGATAGCAGGATCGTCAAACAGGAAGCCGGGTCAGATAACAGGATACACAGATCAGATCAGGTAACACTCACAGAACGCTGTAGAGCAGACAGCGGAGATGGTGTGTGATAGACCGGTTTAAATAGCCCGCCTGATAGCGGGAGTGCGCGCGCGCGTGCCGTGCGTGACCGCACCCGTGAACGCGCGCGCATGCGCAGTGGAACCTGTGGCCGTGTTCCCGGACGCCTGGATCGCCGGTTACTGGCAGGATCTTCATGACATTGCCCCCCCCAAGGGGCAGCCTCCGGATGCCCCTTTGAGAAAATTTCTCTGGATGGGATCTTTTAAAAGATTGTAACAGATCTTCAGCATGAATATTATCTTCTGGTTCCCAGGAATTCTCTTCTGGGCCAAACCCCCTCCACTTTATCAAAAATTGATTCTGGTTAGCTCTTTTCCTATAGTCCATAATAGCCTCCACCTCGAATTCCTCCTCCCCATCTACCAAGATTGGATCAGGAGGATCCGTACTTCGGCCCGGGAATGGGTTGGAGACAGAGGGTCTGAGCAAAGACACGTGAAAAACTGGATGTACTTTTAGTGAGTTCGGGAGTTCAAGTTCATATGCAACTTCATTAATTCTCCGTTTAACGGAAAATGGCCCAAGAAACTTGGGGCCCAATTTTTTGGACGGGCAAGCTAACTTGAGGTTTACTGTGGACAAACATACCTGATCCCCAGGTGCAAGTAATAGCTCACCTCGCCTCTTTTTGTTGAAGGTTGCTTTGTTATATTCCTGGGTCCTGGTCATGGTCTCCTGTAAAACTTGGTTGTTGGAAGAAAAGAAATCCAATTTCTCCTGAACTGCGGGTACTGTACATTCTGGAAGAGAGTTAGGCAAAAATGAAGGGTGGAAACCGTAATTTGCAAAAAATGGAGTCTGTTTGATAGCAGAGTGAATAGAGTTGTTATAGGCGAATTCGGCCAATGGAAGAACAAAAATCCATCCTGGGCAAAAGAAGAAAAACATCGCAAATATTGTTCAAGGGTCTGATTTGTTCTTTCTGTTTGCCCATTCGTCTGAGGATGATAAGCTGATGAGAATGAAAGTTCAATGTTTAAAGTTTTACATAGAGACCTCCAGAATCGGGAGGTAAACTGTACCCCCCGATCTGAAACTATATTGACTGGTACCCCATGAAGCCTGATGACTTCTTTGATGAAAGCTTGTGCCGTCTCTGTGGCTGACGGGGTGCCTTTCATTGGGACAAAGTGAGCCATCTTCGACAACCGGTCCACTATGACAAAGATTGAAGTGAAGCCCTCAGCCGGGGGTAATTCTACAATAAAGTCTATAGAGAGCATTTTCCAGGGTCTATCTGGGACAGGCAAGGGCTTTAGGAGTCCCCATGCCTTTGTTCTGTGCCCTTTGTTTCTGATACAGGTGGTACAGGACTCTACAAACCTTTTACAATCCTCACGTAGCTGAGGCCACCAAAAGGTACGCTGTACCAAATCCGTGGTCTTAGCCGCGCCAAAGTGTCCAGCCAATGCATGATCATGGCAGAGTTCTAATACTGCAACTCGTAATGTCTCAGGTATAAAGATCCTATTCTCATGCCACAGTAACTCATCCTTAACTTGGAGTTCTGCTCTAATGGAAGATTCCAATCCTGTGGAAGCCTGCTTAATTTGGGAAAGCAGGTTTCCCTGAAGCAAAAGAAAGTTCCCCGGAGCCAGAATGGTGTCTGGAGGAGAAATCTCTTGGGGTTTATGAAACATCCTGGATAGGGCGTCAGGTTTGGTATTTTTGGAACCAGGGCGATAAGTGACATGGAAGGAGAACCTGGAGAAAAAGAGAGCCCACCTGGCCTGACGTGGCTTCAACCTCTTTGCAGATCTCAAATACTCCAGGTTCTTGTGATCTGTAAAGATTAGAACTGGGTGAGCGGCGCCCTCCAACAGATAGCGCCACTCCTCTAATGCTGACTTGATTGCCAACAACTCTCTGTAACCTACATCATAATTCCTCTCTGCTGTGGACAATTTATGATAAAAGAAGGCAACAGGGTGCAGCAGGGCCTTAGTTCCCTGTCTTTGGGATAGCACTGCCCCTACGGCGATTTCAGATGCATCCACCTCTAATATAAATGGCAGAGAGGAATCTGGATGTTTGAGTACAGAGGCGGAGGTAAAAAGACCCTTGAGAGTCTCAAAAGCTTTTTGGGCTTCAACTGACCAATGGAAGTGTGTACCTTGTTTTGTTAGTTGGGTGATAGGTGTAATGATAGCTGAAAACCCCTTAATAAATTTACGGTAAAAGTTAGCGAACCCAACAAACCGCTGGATTCCTTTTTTGTCTGTCGGGACTGGCCAATCTAGAACTGCCGTGACCTTATGAGGATCCATCTTGATGCCCTTACTAGAAATGACTAACCCCAGAAATGGAATACTTTCCTGTTCGAATTCTCATTTTTCAGCCTTTGCATATAGACCATGTTGTCGAAGCCGGCTCAACACACTTCTGACGTGCCTGCGATGGGATTCAAGGGAACAAGAGAAAATTAATATGTCGTCTAAATAGACAATAACAAACAGATCAAGAAAGTCACATAACACATCATTGATAAAGTACTGAAATGTGGCAGGGGCATTGCACAGGCCGAACGGCATCACGAGGTATTCAAAATGTCCATAGCGGGTACGAAAAGCGGTCTTCCATTCGTCTCCGTCCCTAATACGAACTAAATTGTAGGCCCCGCAGAGATCAAGTTTGGTAAATATAGTGGCCGACCCTAACCTTTGGAACAACTCTGGCACCAGGGGAAGAGGGTACCGATTTTTCACAGTAATCTTGTTTAGTTCACGGTAATCCACACAAGGTCTGAGGGTCTTATCCTTTTTCTGCACAAAGAAGATGCCGGCACCTGCGGGGGACGTGGATGGATGAATGAAGCCTCTTTTAAGGTTCTCATCAATGTATTCTTTCAAGGCCCCTTGTTCCACCTCAGTTAGAGGAAAGATTCTTCCAAACGGAATTTCAGCACCGGGGAGTAATTCGATTGGACAGTCATAGGCCCGGTGAGGAGGTAACACCTCGGCCCTCTGTTTGCTAAATACATCCAGAAAGTCATGATATGCAGCAGGGATGGACAAATGTAGACCAGGGTCTGTATCCAGGCAGAGCAGAGCAGAGTCTTTCTGGACATTCTGGGTTCTGCAGAACTGTTGACAATAGGAAGAAGGGAAGGTAACCTCACCCGTGATCCAATTAATGTCCGGATTATGTGCCTGTAACCATGGCATACCGAGGATTATGGGAAACAGAGGTGAAGTGATAATATCCAGGCGTAGCTGTTCTTGATGTACGTTAGAAATGGAGACGGGTATTGGGATGGTCTCCTGGGTGACAGGTCCAGATTTGATAGCGGTTCCATCAGCTAAGTGGATGGAGAACCCGTGGGCTTTGGGTAACAGAGGTATCTGATGTTGGGTGGCAAAAAGAGAGTCCATGAAACAACTGCAGCCTCCGGAATCAATAATAGCGGTTATTTGCAGAGTCCTTCCTGGAAGCTGTAGCAGAAGAGAAAGAGCAAGGTGAGTGGTACTTCTAGCCAGAGGTGCAACATAGTCTGTGGACAAAGATAAACACTTACGGAGTTTGATGGGACAGTTCCTGACATAGTGCCCAGGTTCCCCGCAATACAGGCACAGATTATTTGTTCGACGACGTTGTCGTTCCTCCTGGGTGAGAGAAGGCCGTAGGACTCCTACTTGCATTGGCTCAGGTCGATTAAACATGGAGACAGGTGGTGCTGGTGCTGAATGATGGGGAACCTTAGGGGTAACCCAAGTTGGACGGGAAGACCCCATCGCTCTCTCAGACCTACGCTCTCGTAGACGTCGATCGATCTGAATGGCCAGATCGTTTAAGGCATTTAGAGTCAGTGGTGTACCCACCCTGGCCAATTTATCCTTCAGTGAGTCAGATAGTCCCATCCGAAATTGATAGCGGAGAGCCGCATCGTTCCAATTAGTGTCCGCACTCCACTTTCTGAATTCAGCCACATAGTCCTCTGCGGCCCGGCGACCCTGTTGAAGGGTATGCAGGACAGTCTCCGCAGTTACGGACAGCTGGGGGTCATCATACAACTGACCCAGTGCGTCAAAGAAAGTAGAGAGGTTGTTTAAGGATATATCCTTTTGCTCCAAGAGGCGATGGGCCCAGGTTTGGGGGTCCCCAGAAAGCAGAGAAATTACATAGCCCACCTTGGTAGCCTCCAGGGAAAAGGTACGTGGCTGAAGAGCGAAGAATAATTCACAGGAGTTACGGAAGGCCCTGAACTTATGGCGATCTCCGGAGAAATGTTCGGGTGTAGGAACCTTTGGTTCTGGGGGAAGCATCACCACCGTTGAGGAAGGCCCAACTGAAGGAGCAGGAGCAGAGGAAGCCCCCATGGGGCTGGACAAAGTTAATACTCGTTCCTCCAACCTGGTATATCCTTGCTGCAGGTTCTTGACTGCTTCAGTCAATCCTGCCAGGTGTGCACAAAGTTCCTCCATAGGAGAGGTTCCCTGCTCAGGCTCTGACATGGCTGTCTGCTACTGTCACGTACCTGGTAGGTTGTGAGCCTGGAGTGCAGGAAAAGACCTCCCTTACAGCTCCCACTCCCGTTCCCCTGGAATGGAGACAGAGGGCCAGGAGTGAAGAGTGGTATGGGTGCCTGGCAGGATCAACAATTGCTGAAAGTCCTGTAGTGGTGGCACCCTCTGGAGTCAGTAGTCTGGGGTGTAGACTGAGGATAGAGACTGGAATGCAGGACTGGAACCAGGAACAACAGCAGGTAATAGCAGACTGGAAGCTGGACTGGAACGAGGAACAACAGCAGGTAATAGCAGACTGGAAGCTGGACTGGAACCAGGAACAACAGCAGGTAATAGCAGACTGGAAGCTGGACTGGAACCAGGAACAACAGCAGGTAATAGCAGACTGGAAGCTGAACTGGAACCAGGAACAACAGCAGGTAATAGCCTGGATGCTGGACTGGAACAACAGCAGAAGATAGCCTGGAACACTGGACTGGAACCAGGAACAACAGCAGGTAATAGCCTGGAACGCTGGACTGGAATACAGCAGAAGGTAGCCTGGAACGCTGGACTGGAACCAGGAACAACAGCAGGTAATAGCCTGGAACGCTGGACTGGAACACAGCAGAAGATAGCCTGGAACGCTGGGCTGGAACACAGCAGAAGGTAGCCTGGAACGCTGGACTGGAATACAGCAGAAGGTAGCCTGGAACGCTGGACTGGAACCAGAAACAACAGCAGGTAATAGCAGACTGAAAGCTGAACTGGAACCAGGAACAACAGCAGGTAATAGCAGACTAGAAGCTGATGAACACAGCGGAGGGTCAACAAGCCGGTGGTCAGTAACGTTCGGACAGCAGAGGTACCAGGGGTAATGCAGAGGGATGGTCAGGCAAGCCAAGAGGGTCTGGTGCAGGCAGATAGCAGGATCGTCAAACAGGAAGCCGGGTCAGATAACAGGATACACAGATCAGATCAGGTAACACTCACAGAACGCTGTAGAGCAGACAGCGGAGATGGTGTGTGATAGACCGGTTTAAATAGCCCGCCTGATAGCGGGAGTGCGCGCGCGCATGCCCGTGCGTGACCGCACCCGTGAACACGCGCGCATGCACAGTGGAACTCGTGGCCGTGTTCCCGGACGCCTGGATCGCCGGTTACTGGCAGGATCTTCATGACAGGGTTGTTATAATATTGGTTCAGCAAATGCAGAAGGATATTTAGAATTATTACATCTTATTTGACTATACAGAGATACCTGAGAAGAAAGTAGAAAAGATATCTGCAGAACCCAAAAAAGGTAAATCACTTATTTACTTCTAAGAAATGAAGGGGATTATATTGTGAGCAGAGTAAATGCAAAAATATATTTTGGACTATTACATTTTATTTTACTATACAGAAACACCAGAGAAGAAATTTGAAAAAGTACCTGTAAAACCAAAAACAGGTAATCACCAATAAGTATTACATTGTTAATGTGTGAAGATAGATATAAGGTGAGCAAGGTAAATATATAGAAAGATATTTTGAACTAGTACACCTTATCTTACTACACAGAGACACCAGAGAAAAAATTAGAAAAAGTACATGTAGAACCCCAAAAAGGTAATTACTAATCAGTACTCACATTGTTAAGTGAAACAGTTGTTATAATGTAAGTTAGGTTAACACAGAAAGATATTTTGAACTAATATACATTCTTTTACTATGTAGAGACACAAGAGAAAAAGACAGAGAAAGTGTCTGTTGAACCCCAAAAAGGTAATCACTCATTAGTATCACACTTGTAAATTGTAAAAGTGGTTATGATGTGAGAGAGATAAATGCAGCAAGACATTTAGAACTATTAATGCTTATTTTACTATACAGATACCCCAGAGAAGAAACCTGAAAAAGTATCTGCAGAACCCAAAAAAGGTAATCACTCATCAGTTCTGATTTTGAAAATTGTAAAGGGTTGTTATAATATTAGTGCGGCAAACGCAGAAAGATATTTAGAACTATTACATCTTATTTTACTATGCAGAGACACTAGAGAAGAAACTAGAAAAAGTATCTGTGGCACTCAAAAAAGGTAATCACTCATTAGTATCTCACTTGTAAATTGCAAAGGGGGTATAATGTACTGCAAGAGAGGAAAATGCAGCAATAGATTTTGAACAAATAATCTTTATTTTACTATACAGAGACTCCAGAGAAGAAACCTGAAAAAGTATCTGTAGAACCCAAAAAAGGTAATCACTCACCAGTACTGATTTTGTACATTGAAAAGGGTTGTTATAATATTGCTGCAGCAAATGCAGAAGGATATTTAGAATTATTACATCTTATTTGACTATACAGAGATACCTGAGAAGAAAGTAGAAAAGATATCTGCGGAACCCAAAAAAGGTAAATAACTTATTTACTTCTAAGAAATGAAGGGAATTATATTGTGAGCAGAGTAAATGCAAAAATATATTTTGGACTATTACATTTTATTTTACTATACAGAAACACCAGAGAAGAAATTTGAAAAAGTACCTGTAAAACCCAAAACAGGTAATCACCAATAAGTATTGCATTGTTAATGTGTGAAGATAGATATAAGGTGAGCAAGGTAAATATAGAAAGATATTTTGAACTAGTACACCTTATCTTACTACACAGAGACACCAGAGAAAAAATTAGAAAAAGTACATGTAGAACCCCAAAAAGGTAATTACTAATCAGTACTCCCATTGTTAAGTGAAACAGTTGTTATAATGTAAGTTAGGTTAACACAGAAGGATATTTTGAACTAATATACATTATTTTACTATGTAGAGACACAAGAGAAAAAGACAGAGAAAGTGTCTGTTGAACCCAAAAAAGGTAATCACTCATTAGTATCACACTTGTAAATTGCAAAAGTGGTTATGATGTGAGAGAGATAAATGCAGCAAGACATTTAGAACTATTAATGCTTATTTTACTATACAGATACTCCAGAGAAGAAACCTGAAAAAGTATCTGTAGAACCCAAAAAAGGTAATCACTCATCAGTACTGATTTTGAAAATTTGAAAGGGTTGTTATAATATTAGTGTGGCAAACACAGAAAGATATTTAGAACTATTACATCTTATTTGACTATTCAGAGAAACCAGAGAGGAAATTAGAAAAGGTATCTGTGGAACCCAGAAAAGGTAATCATTCGTAGTATTTGTAAGTCATGAACATGAAGGTTGTTATAATGTAGGTAAGGTTAACACATAAACATATTTTGAGCTAATATACATTATTTTACCATGCAGAGACACCAGAGAAGAAACCAGAAAAGGTATCTGTGGAAACCAAAAAAGGTAATCACTTGTTAGTATCACATTTATAAATTGCAAATGTGGTTATAATGTGAGAGTGGTAAATGCAGACATATATTTTGAACTATTAATCCTTATTTTACTTTACAGAGACTCCAGAAAAGAAACCTGGAAAAGTATCCGTAGAACCCAAGAAAGGTAATCACTCATCAGTGCTGCATTTGTAAACTATAAAGGTTGTTATAATATGTGTGGCAAATGCAGGAAGATATTTTGAACTGTTATACCTTATTTTACTATTCAGAGATACCAGAGAAGAAATTAGAAAAGGTATCTGTGGAACCCAAAAAAGGTAAATCACGTATTCCCTTATAAGAGATGAAAGGGGTTATATTGTGAGTGGAGTAAACTCAGAAATACACCTTATTTTACTACACAGAGACACCAGAGAAGAAATTAGAAAAAGTACACGTAGAACCTAAAAAAGGTAATCACTAATCGGCACTGCATCATTAATGTGAAAAAGTAAATATAATGCGAGCAAGGAAAACATAGGGGGTCATTTACTATAGCGCTATGGCGCTAATTCGCGCAAATTGCCGCGAATTAGCGCTAATTCACGGCAATTTAGCGCTAATTCGCGGCAATTTAGCGCGAATTAGCGGTAATAGCGGTAATTCGCGCGAAAACGGTATTCACTATAGCGCTGGTGAGAAAATTCTCCCAAAATCGAATTTACTATAGCTCTCAGAAACTAAATAGAGCCCAAACCCTTACTCTGCTAAAACCTAGAGAATTGCACATGGAAATAATTTTTAGAGCATGATATAATTGCCTAAATGGTACTGAAATATGCGGTATATTATTTAAAGATTATCTGCTTTTAAACTGTGTGAAAAAGTGATTTCTACACTGAAATATCTTTAAAAGTCTGAAAAGTGAAAAATTCCCCGTTTTGGACAACTAGGTGCCAACACAACTGAGCATGCTCAGACCTGAAAATAACTCTCATTTTAACTCAAGTGTCTTTTTTACCTGGAGGTATAGTAAATACCAAAATGAGAGCTAATTAGAGAGCATTTTTTGGGAGTTAAAATCTGCTCTAATTTAGTCCAAATGAAGTTTCAGTCACTGATTCTAATGGAACAATTCTAACTTTCACAAAAAAATCCTTTTAATGTTGAGATGAAATGTATCTTTCTGTGAAATACATTTTCCTTTGCAACATTGTTGCTTCTACTTAAAATATTTTGATTATAATAATGCTACAATGTGGAATGTTTTGATGTTTTGGTAAAATATATTTTTCTCTGTCACTTTCACTTGTTTTTCTTCATCTCACAACCATCTTTACCCCAAACTCACACAGGTGTCTTAAAATCCACAAACAATACCATTGCTGATGAAAATTTAAAATGAATCACAATTTTTTGTGCTTTGTATTATTTGCAAATATTCATAATTTGAGCCCAAAAATGTGATATGTGTACCAACATCAGAAAGCAAAATGTCATTCCCAAAAATTTGAGGGTAATATTCTACTCTCACCCACAAAAAACACCAAATATCACAGAATAAATCAAGAAGAATAACTCTTGAGTAATGTAATTCCATCACCTGTATGTCCATAGAAATGCAGTATTTATGTGTTTTTATGTGTATTTATGTGTAGTTATGTGTAGGAGGGTCTCACACGTGGCAGCTCTGTGGCTTAGAGGTTAGAACTTCTGCTTAGTATCTCTGAGGGTCTGGGTTCAAATCCCAACCATGTTACTTCATGTAGAGAAGTTGTCTCATTTCCCAGGTCCTATAACTATGTCTAATTGTAGTAGTTATGTGTAGGAGGGTTCCACCACCATTGTAAGTCTTTTCCAGATACACTATATAGCCAAAAGTATTGGGACGCCTGCCTTTACACACACATGAACTTTAATGGCAGCCCAGTCTTAGTCAGTAGGGTTAAAATTTGATTTGGCCCACCCTTTGCAGCTAGAACAGCTTCTGGGAAGGCTGTCCACAAGGTTTAGTCTGCCTATGGGAATGTTTGATCACTCTTCCAGAAGTGCATTTGTGAGGCCAGGCACTGATGTTGGATGAGAAGGCCTGGCTTGCAGTCTCTACTCTAATTCAGCCAAAGGGTGTTCTATCGGGTTGAGGCCAGGACTCTGTGCAGGCCAGTCAAGTTTCTCCACCCCAAACTTGCTCATCCATGTCTTTATGGACCTTGCTTTGTGTACTGGTGTGCAGTCATGTTGGAACAGGAAGGGGCTTTCCCCAAACTGTCCCCACAAAGTTGGGAGCATGAAATTGTCCAAATTGTCTTGGTATGCTGATGCCTTGAGAGTTCCCTTATCTGAAACTAAGAGGCCAAGCCCAACCCCTGAAAAACAACCCCGCACCATAATCCCCCTCCACCAAATCATTTGGACCAGTGCACAAAGCAAGGTCCATAAAGACATGGATGAGTGATTTTGGGGTGGAGGAACTTGACTGGCCTGCACAGAGTCCTGACATCAACACAACAGAACACCTTGGGGATAAATTAGAGAGGAGACTGTAGGTCAGGCCTTCTTGTCCAACTTCAGTGCCTGACCTCACAAATGCACTTGGAAGAATGGTCAAACATTCCCATAGACACACTCCTAAACCTTGTGGACAAGAAGAGTTGAAGCTGTTATAGCTGCAAAGGGTGGGCCAAATAAGTTTTGAACCCAATACTAATACTGGGATGCCATTACAGTTCATGTGTGTTTAAAGGCAGGCATCCCAATACTTACGTCAATATACTGTATATTGCTTGTGACACTGAGCATGGCTTTGGACTTAGGGCTAGTTCACACCACAGAGATGCAGAGAACATGTGTGGGTCTGCCCTGGTGGCTAAGTGGGTAGCAGTTCTGTCTAGCAGCACCTGGGATGTTGGTTCACTTCCACCAACATGCTAATGCTTGTGTTGAAGTTTATATGTTCTCCCTGTGTGGGTTTCTCACCACAATCTAAAGACATGCTGGCATCTTATTTGTCTCCTGTCGAAATAGGTTCTAATGTAAGAAAGTTAATTTTGGACTTTATATTGGAAGCTCATTGCAGCCAGGGACTGATGTTAATGTTTATTAGCACTAATCATGCCCAGGGACTTGGACATTTCAAATTTTAGGGTTTACACTGCACAGGTAAATATGCTTAGAAAACTTTTGCTTTGTTTATGTGGATGCAAATGGACTTTGATCTTTGTCCTGTAGTTGGAGATTTGATGCACATAGCCAAGGCTAACGCAGTTGCAAATCCTATTATGTGTTCCTGCTCATCAGGTGCAATCACTTTAGACATACATGAAGAGACAGATTGAAAGATACTGGTGGGCGTGTACTTCTATTGGGTGTGTCAGTGTGCTAACAATACAACCTCTCTTATATAAAGGCCTGCAGTAGGGGGGTTCGTTTGGCCTGAGAAGGTCAGGTTTTTTGTTGTGATGGAGAAGGAATGATATTGGGAGATTTGATGAAATTCTTGTGCATTTTTTCAATCAAAAGTGGGTTTATGTGGCCATGCTGTCAATGTTGTGTGTGTATTGTTCCTGTCTGATCATGCAAACATCGTTTGGAAGCATCTGCTGACCTACTATTTTTGATCTCGTTTAATTGTGTACACCGAAATGCAGCTTCCAGTAGAACATGGTCACCAATGTATGTATGTGTGGATTGTGGGCTGGTGGTGGGTGTTTTTAATAAGTCTTTTGCAATATTATGTTGGAATGCTTTGTAAGAATGACTGTTAAGTATGTTTCTATAATCTTTCAGATAATAATGTGATGTGTTGCCCGTTATACACTGAAATTAAAGCTGTGTCCACTCTAAGGTTTTGTCTAATTTTAGATTGTAAGCTCCTATGAGCAGGGCCCTTAAAATTCCGTTGCTAAATGTAGTACCATATATCCTGTCCAAATTTTTTTGAAGCTAGTAAATGTAAATTTATTTTTTTTCTGCTGGTAAAATAAAAGTACATTTGAGCTCTTGTTGTGGTGTGTGTGGGGTTTTTTTTTTTTCCTTATACTTTTCTTTCTCTTTAGTTTTTGTGGGTGGTGGTTTTGGGAAAGTGCAATATCTCTTTTATATTTTATTTCAATATGTATTTGTGCACCAAAAAACTAATCTCTTTGCCCTGGTTCACATGCTACTTTGAAATTGTGCTACTTCACTTGAAGTAGCATGATTTCAAAGTAGCAAGGTCAGCGTGATTTCAGGTGGCTTCATACACAAATGTCTATTGAAGTCGTACCTGAAATCGGCAAAAGTAGTGCAGGAACTACTTTAGCAAATTGATGTGGTGCCACAAAAAAAATGTTGCATCAATTGGAACAGTGCCAGTGCCATTGCCAAGAGTCACGCGATTTGATCTCTCAAATCGCATGACCAATCGCTCCAATGTAAACCTAGGCTTCTGCACAACTGCAAGTTTTATATATAAAGATTCCACCTTTATCATTAACAGCTGTGGAGAATAGCAGGTAATGAATTCAGCTGGTGGATAGGCAGTGTTTGAATGTGTCAGCTCTGGTTCACATTGGTGTGATTTGACATGTCAAATCTGTGGCAATTGCACTGTTCTAATTAGTGCGATTTGTATTGATATTGGTGCAGAAACCTGCAACGATGTCTCTGATGTTGCCCCCACAGTCGGGACTGACATGCAGGAATGAAATTGTGGGAGTTCAGCTGAACGCTTTCCTCCTGTCAGTGTGAACCAGGGCTCAAACTGGGCCTTTTGCCTTTGTAATTCACCTGCTGCTAACCCAGGGACACCATTTCTTAGCAAACTCCCTTAAGTTTACCTTCAAATATATGTAGAAATACAGATTTGCATATCTGAAAATAAAAAAATACTAATCATGGTTGAGATCAAATATTCGCAGCTGCAATCAAAAGTGTGGTTTCACCTTCTGACCTGGAAATTAGTCATTGTATGCACCCGGAAGTTCTTGTGCTGGTCAGGATCTCAATCTAGGTGGACATGGCGAGGTCTCTTTAGCAGAGAGGAGGCGCTGCTCATTGGCCGGGTAAGTGTAGGATATGTACTTGTACTTAATCAATGTAGGGGTGTATGTCATAGTTCGATTTGGTGTGGGTGGGGTTCATTGATTTGCTTCCGTCCCATGTGCACACATCAATTCCTGCATTTGTTCTGCTGATGTAAATCAGTAAGGACTATGCAAGTATAAATGAGAGATCCTTTTATTAAAATATATATGACTTGTTTCACAGCTGGGCGAATTTTCCAGCAGATTTGGACCTCTGAGTTGCATGGCAAGTTGTACCCCATGATTCTCAATGACAACCATTCATATCTGTGCTACTAAGTCGCACCAACTTCAAAGTAGTCCCTGTACTACTTTGGTGTGACTTGAGGTATATCGGGTACAATATTACACAGGCATTCCCAGAAGTTGGGGCCAAGTTGCAGCAGCAAAGTGGCAGCAAAATAGGGTGACTTACAGGTCGCAGCAGTGTGAATGAGATTCAAGGATAACACCTTTGAATTTGGCCCTATTGTCACTTGTGCATCCTGAAAGTGTAGCAAATTCGTCCCTGCACTACCTTGGTTTGACTGATGCAATTTGAGGTCCATACACCACAAGATTACACAGACATTGCTTCAAGTCATGACAAAGCTGTGCAATTTTAAGGTCGCACAAGTGCAAATGGGGCCTTATTCAAAGGTGTTATCAATTAATCGCATTAGGTTACTTTCACACTTGGGTGACTTTTCATGGAGCTTTGGACCTCAGAGTCACATGAAAAGTTGTCCCCCTTGATTTCCATTAATATTTATTAGAGCTGCACGATTAATCGTCATCGTAATTTTTTTCCCCTTTACGATCTTGAAAAAAGCGTTTCACGATTCTTGCTATTGCAAAGAACTCTCTCTGCTCTTCTGAAGCCACAGCCGAAAAACCAGGAAGTCTGCCAAGAATTAGAACATTCTTTATCAGTGAACTTGACTAGAAACCTTGTAACAATTTGTCAATTAAATAGAATTCTGTGTAAGTGAGGAAAGTTTAACCACTTAAACACTAAACATTTTTCTGACATTTGTTGGTTTCAGGTTAAAATCATTTTTTTTTTGCTAGAAAATTACTTAAAACCCCCCAACATTATATATATATTTTTAGTAGAGACCCTAGAGAATAAAATGGTGGTTGTTACAATATTTTATGTATTTGCGCCTTTCAAATGCAATTTTTTTTGGAAAAAATTACTTTAATGATTTAAAAAAAAAAAGAAAAGTTAGCCCAATTTCTTGTGGGATAATGTGAAAGATTTTATGTCACGAGAATCGTGATCTTTTTATTCTAAGCAAAAAAATTGTGATTCTCATTTTGGCCAGAACCGTGCAGCTCTAATATCTATGCAACTTCACCCATGTTCACATAGGTCTGAATTGACATGTCAAATTGTAGGCCAAATCGGCGCCTATTGATGGCAATGGAACTGTCCAAATTGGTGCGACGCCACAACAATTCCCAAAAGTAGTTCCTGCACTACTTTGGGCGACTTCAGGGGGCGATTTCTTACCTCCCAACTTTTTGAGATGGGTATAAGGGACACCTATTAGCAAAAGTAGGTAGGCATAGGACACCTTCTTAAAGGAGAACAGTTGGGACCTATGTGATTTCACTAGACATTTGTGCAGGAAAGTGCACTGATGTCTCTGAAATCGCTGACAAAGTCGGGCTGAGTCACACTTGTGCAACTTTGGACATGAGAGTCGTATGACAAGTCATACCCCATGATTTTCAATGTGTACCATTCATATCTGTGCGACTTCAAGTAACACTGACTTCAACGTAGTCCCTGTACTACTTTGGTCTGACTTTGATGCGAGTTGAGGTCCATAGACCTCAAGTTTACACAGGCATTCCCTGGAATTGCGGCAAAATTGCTGATGCAAAATCGTGGGAAAGTTGCGTGTCTTTCCCTGCGACTCCTGCGTCCATAGACCTCAAGATTACACAGGCATTGCTTAAAGTCGCATTAAAATCTCGCAACTTTCAGGTCGCACAAGTGTGAAAGGTGCCTAAGTCACTGTGCTGAGTACTATTTTATACCTAGAATATAAAGTAGTCCCAACATCAAACACTAGTAAACATATGTTCTCAATATAATTGTGCTCAAATGGCTGAAAATCACACAGATGGTATCACCTACTGAAAGCTTGCATTGTACTCAGCAGCGTATGCTGAAAAGAGGCGAACGCCTATTAGCCAATGCCACATCGGCACATCGGCATGAGCATGGTTGTTACTATAATATTAATGCCTGAAATGCAAAACATTATTGTATTGAATCAAACATTAGTAAATGTATTTTCTCTGTAGGTAAGTGCTCAGCTCTGTAGCATAGCGGTATACCCTGCTGCCCCCAAAAGTTCAAGCCATGAATTCAAATCCCACTGACAGCATTACCTCCTAGAAGTGTGCATTGTACTCAGAAGCATAATTAGCCAAAGCACATCAGCTTGCTTTATTCCATATTTTAACTCTTCAAATGCATGCAATGGTATGTACTTATTCAATAATATTATGGTATGGAATTCCAAAATTCAAGGAAAAAAATGTCGTAGGGTCCCCCCAGTACATACCAGGCCCTTCGGTATGGACTTTAAGGGGAACCCCACACCAAATTGTAAAATAAATTTGATGTGGGGCCCCCCAAAATCCATACCAGACCCTTATCCGAGCATGCAGCCTGGAGGTCAGGATAGGGGGGGACGAGTGAGCACCCTCCCCTTCTGAACCTTACCAGGCCACATGCCCCAAAGCACCTTTTCCCCATGTTGATGGGGACAAGGGCCTCTTCCCGACAACCCTGGTCGGTGGTTGTCGGTCTGCAGGCAGGGGGTTTATCAGAATCTGGAAACCCCCTTTAAAAAGTCGGCTCCCAGATCCTGCCCCCTATGTGAATATGTATAGGGTACATTTTACCCCTACCCATTCACCAAAAAAAGCAGTGAAATGTAAAAAAAATCAATAGCCGGTTTTTGACAAGTCCTTTATTGTAAAATAGCTCCGAGCTGTCTTCTTCCCTTGGCCATCTTCTCCAGACGCTGTCTCTCCCTCCTCCATCTTCTCCCCGAGCTGTATTCTCCCAGAGCCGTCTCTCCTGCCGCTGCCATGTTCTCCATCTGCTGTCTTCTTCCGCACCGCTGGTTACCTGCTAATAAAAAAAAAGCTGCTCTTTTTCCATGGTGGTCTTCCTCTGCTGTGTTGTCACCCGCTGTGTGGCGTCTCTTACATAGCCATGGAGCGGACTCTCCGGGTGACATTATCGGATGGCCACAGAAGACCGCCACAAGAAGAGCGGCTTTTTTTTTTATTAGTGGGTAACCGGCTGCGCTGAAGAACACATCAGCGGGGGAAGATGGTGGCAGCAGGAGAGACAGCTCGGGGAGAAGAAACATCAAACACTAGTGAATGTATTTTCTATGTATGACTGTGCTACGCCCAATAGGCTAGTGGTCAGCACTTCTACCTTGAAGAACTCATGGGTTCAAATCCCACAGAGAAACACTAAAAGATTGAATTGGTGAAAAAAAAGCAAATGACTATTAGCCAATTAGCCAAAGCAGCATATGCTGAAAATAGGTGAATGCCAATTAGCCAATGCACTTTAAATTTGGCTGATTATATTAACTCTTCAAATGCATGCAATGATATGTAAGTATTCAATACTATTATGGTGTGAAATTCCAAACACCACACACTAACTAATGGGCAGATTACATTTTTTTGTTTGTTCATTTTAATTCACTTGTGCACTGAAAAAATAAACACAGCTGGGGGATGGTAGGTTGGCTGGTATTTGAACTTGTACCGTGAGTGCTGTGGAGACATCTGAGCAGACTACTAAGCCATTGTGCTAAGTATGAGACCTACATAATAGTGTAGTATGATTAAAGAATGAATATAAATAATTACCGCTTTATAGTCACCTAAATTAAAAAATTAAAAACAACATACAACAAATATGTAACCTAAATGTTTAATACATGTAACTTTACAGAATAGCAGACATTACTATGTAATAATCATTCATAACTGCATTAGTTAGCAAAAGAAGGAAAGAAATAGGAATACTAATTGCAACATACATCAATAGATGCACACGAGGTAGAGCACATCTCACATAAAAATGTTTCTTTCACATACATGGATCATGGCTACAGTACACTGCTATATAACAACTTGATAAGAATTGGCATTTGTATATACGCGGAAGCGCTAATTAGCGGCAATTTAGAATTTTCAACCGTTTGTTCTCCACTTATATCGCTGATTTTCATGCGCAAATTCGCCGTTTTGTTTCCATTTGGCTAAAATTGGCTCTATTATTTGCCATAGTGCCCAGTACTTCCTGGAGTTATAGTAAATGACCCCCATAGACTGATATTTTGAACTATTACACCTTATTTTACTATGCAGAAGCACTAGAGAAGAAACTAGAAAAGGTATCTGTGGAACCCAAAAAAGGTAATCATTCATAGTACTTGTAAGTTAAGAAGATGATTGTTGTTATGAGGAGCATTCAAGTCAAACCGGGACTTTTCAGTTTATATAATAAAAGAACAAATTTCAAGGAGTGGAAGCTGTATTTATTTCTTTACATACTCTCCTTCTACATTTATACACTTGTCCCAATGTTTAAGTGATGTCTGTAAAGCGGTGGCATAGAAAGACTTGTCAGTATGTCTGAATCATCCTAGGACAGCCTGCCTAACTTCATCATCAGTGCTGAAATGCTGACCTCCAAGGAACACTTTTAGGGGCCCAAAATCACTCAGATCAAGCTCCGGGCTGTACGAAGGATGTGGCAATGCGTCAGTTATTGTAATGTGCACGTAGTGCAGTGAGCAGTATGAGCTTGTGCATTGTCCTGGAGAAACAGGACCCCCTTAGTGAATAAACAAAGCCATTTTTCCCGCAGACACGTACAGTGCCTTGAAAAAGTATTCATACCCCTTGAAATGTTCCACATTTTGTCATGTTACAACCAAAAACATAAATGTATTTTATTGGGATTTTATGTGCTAGACCAACACAAAGTGGCACATTATTGTGAAATGGAAGGAAAATGATAAATGGTTGTCAAAATATTTTACAAATAAATATTTGAAAAGTGTGGTGTGCATTTGTATTCAGCCCCTTTTACTCTGATACCCTCAACTAAAATTGTTGGAACCAATTGCCTTCTGAAGTCACCCAATCAGTAAATAGAATCCACCTGTGTGTAATTTGATCTCAGTATAAACAAACAGTATCATGAAGGCCAAGGAACACACCAGACAGGTCAGGGATAAAGATGTGGAGAAGTTTAAAGCAGGGTTCGGTTATAAAAAAAAAAAAATCCAAAGCTTTGAACATTTCACGGAGCACTGTTCAATTCATTCTCCAAAAATGGAAAGAATATGGCACAACTGCAAACCTACCAAGACATGGCCGTCCACAGGCCAAGCAAGGAGAACATTAATCAGAGAAGCAGCCAAGAGGCTCATGGTAACTCTGAAGGAGCTGCAGAGACCCACAGCTCAGGTGGGAGAATCTATCCACAGGACAACTATTAGACATGCACTCCACAAATCTGGCCTTTATGGAAGAGTGGCAAGAAAACCAGCCATTGTTGAAAGAAATCCATAAGAAGTCCCATTTGCAGCTTGCGAGAAGCCATGTGGGGGACACAGCAAACATGTGCTCTGGTCAGAATAGATCAAAATTGAACTTTTTGGCCTAAATGGAAAATGCTATGTGTGACGGGAAACTTCCCCAATTTAAATCTTAGAACAAAACCTGTTAGAGTCTGCAAAAGACTTGAGACTGGGGCAGAGGTTCACCTTCTAGCAGGACCCTAAACATTCAGCCAGAGCTACAGTGGAATGGTTTAGATCAAAACATATGCATGTGTTAGAATGGGCCAATCAAAGTCCAGACCTAAATCCAACTGACAATCTGTGGCAAGACTTGAAAATTGCTGTTCACAGACACTCTCCATCCAATCTGACAGAGCTTGAGCTATTTTGCAAAGAAAAATGTGGCAAAAATGTCACTCTCTAGATGTGCAAAGCTGCTAGAGACATACCCAAAAAGACTTGCAGCTGTAATTGCAGTGAAAGGTGGTTCTACAAATTATTGACTCGGGGGGGCTGAATACAAATGCACACCACACTTTTCACATATTTATTTGTAAAAAAAACTGAAAACCATTTATCATTTTCCTTTCACTTCACAATTATATGCCATTTTATATTGGTCTATCACATAAAATCCCAATACAATGCATTTACATTTTTGGTTGTAACATGACAAAATGTGGAAATGTTCAAGGGGTGTGAATACTTTTTCAGGGCACTGTATGCACACAACTCAGTACATGACAATAAAATTCACTGTTGATATTGGCACCATGGTGTAAAAAATCCACATGAACAATGCCACGTTGATCCCAGAAAACACTTGCCATCACTTTTCATGCAGACGCAAGTATTTAAAAGTTTTTTGTTGGTAATGAGTCTGTGTGGAGCTGTTCCATGCACACATTAACATTGTTGTCTCTGGACTGGCCACAACATGTGCACCGCCTATAAGTAATAGAGCACACTTGCTACTTACTACTGTGTGTAGCATCGCCATGTTAGCATCCCTTTTTATACCTTTAAAATTAAAAGTCCTGGTTTGATTTGAACACCCCTCGTAATGGGAGAGAGGTAAATTCAGAAATATATTTTGAACTACTATACATAATTTTTTTATGTAGAGACACCAGAGAGGAAACCAGAAAAAGTATCTGTTGAACACAAAAAAGGTAATCACTCATTAGTATCACACTTATAAATTGCAAAGGTTGTTATAATTTAAAGAAGGTAAATGCAGACATAAATTTTGAACTATTAATCCTTATTTTACTATGCAGAGACTCCAGAGAAGAAACCTGAAAAATTATCTGCAGAACCCATGAAAGGTAATCATTCATCAGTACTGCATTTCTAAACTGTAAAGTTTGCTTTAATATGAGTGTGGCAAAGGCAAAAATATATTTTGAACTCTTACACCTTATTTGACTGTTCAGAGAAACCTGAAAAGAAATTAGAAAAGGTATCTGTAGAACCCAAAAAAGGTAAATCACTTATTTACTTATAAGAAATGAAAGGGATTATATTGTAAATGGCGTAAACGCAGAAAGATATTTTTGGACTATTACATCTAATTTTACTATACAGAAACACCAGAGAAGAAATTCGAAAAAGTACCTATAAAACCCAAAACAGGTAATCACTAATAAGTATTGCATTGTTAATGTGTAAAGGTAGATATAAGGTAAGCAAGGTAAACACAAAAAGATATTTTGAACTACTATACCTTATCTTACTACACAGAGACACCAGTGAAGAAATTAGAAAAAGTATCTGTTGAACCCAAAAAAGGTAATCACTTAGTATCACACTTGTAAATTGCAAAGGTGGTTATAATGTAAGAGAGGTAAATGCAGCAATATATTTTGAACTATTAATCCTTATTTTACTATACAGAGACTCCAGAGAAGAAACCTGAAAAAGTATCTGCAGAACCCAAGAAAGGTAATCACTCATCAGTACTGCATTTATAAGCTGTAAATGTTGTTATAATATGAGTATGGCAAGTGCAGAAAGATATTTTAAACTATTATACCTTATTTGGCTATTCAGAGATACCAGAGAAGAAATTAGAAAAAGTATCTGTGGAACCCCAAAAAGGTAAATCCCTTATTTACTTATAAAGGGTAAGAGATTAAGGTGGGTATATTGTAAAAGAGGTAAATGCAGCAATACATTTTGAACTATTAATCCTTATTTTACAATACAGAGACTTTAGAGAAGAAACCTGAAAAAGTAATTGTAGAACCCAAAAAAGGTAATCACCCATCAGTACTGATTTTGTAAATTGTAAAGGGTTGTTATAATATTAGTGTGGCAAATGCAGAAATTTTGAACTATTACATCTTATTTGACTATTCAGTGATATCAGAGAAGAAATTAGAAAAGGTATCTGTGGAACCCAAAAAAGGTAAATCACTTATTTACTTATAAGAGACTAAGGGGGTTATATTGTGAGTGGAGTAAAGGCAGAAATATATTTTGAAATAATAAACCTTATCTTACACTACACAGAGACACCAGAGAAGAAATTAGAAAAAGTACATGTAGAACCCAAAAAAGGTAATCACTCATCTGTACTGCA
This sequence comes from Lithobates clamitans, assembly GCA_037952925.1. Taxonomy (NCBI): domain Eukaryota; kingdom Metazoa; phylum Chordata; class Amphibia; order Anura; family Ranidae; genus Lithobates; species Lithobates clamitans. The sequence continues at coordinate 22,951,952 of JBBGZY010000039.1, forward strand.
AAGTTAATATGAAAAGGTAGATATATTGTGAGCAAGGTAAACATAGAAAGATATTAGAATAATTACACCATATTTAACTATGCAGATATACCAGAGAAGAAATTAGAAAAGGTATCTGTGGAACCAAAAAAAGGTAATTATTCATAGTACTTGTAAGTCGTGAAGATAAAGATTGTTATAATGTAAGTGAGGTTAACGCAGAAGAATAGTTTGAGCTAATGTACATTATTTTACTATGCAGAGACACCAGAGAAGAAACTAGAAAAAGTATCTGTGGAAACTAAAAAAGGTAATCACTCATTAATATTGCACTAGTAAATTGCAAAGGTGGTATAATGTAAGGCAGGTAAATACAGCAATAGATTTTGAACTATTATTCCTTATTTTACTATACAGAGACTCCAGAGAAGAAACCTGAAAAAGTATCTGTAGAACCCAAGAAAGGTAATCACTCATCAGTACTGCATTCGTAAACTGTAAAGGGTTGTTATAATATTAGACCAGTATATGAAGAAAAATATTTTGAACTATCTTATTTGACTATTCAGAGATATCAGAGAAGAAATTAGAAAGGGTATCTGTGGAACCCAAAAAAGGTAAGTCACTTGTTTACTTACTAAGAGATTAAGGGGTTTATATTGGGAGTGGAATGAACACAGAAAGATATATTTTTTTTTCCCAAACTTTTTTATTGAGTTTCGCAACAATACAAAAGCAGGACAAGTATGGCAAACAACATGCAGTATAACACACTGTGAATGGTCCACATGAATACAGATTTGTAAATTCTTTGTTTCAAAGGTGGTAATGTGAGGCAAGAAAGGTAGAACATCAGCTCAGTAATATATAACAGCACAGATGAGCAGCAGATGAGAACACACAATAGGACATCATACTAATGGTCATACATTATCATTCCAGCATATCCAGGGTTTCCATAACTTGAGAAAACTAGGAAGTTTGCCATTTCTTAAAGCTAATAGGTGTTCATGCATAAAATAGATTTTTAGAACCTCTACAGTTTTTAAAGGATTTGGTGCATGTGACTGTTTCCAGGATCTAGTGATGGTGGATCTAGCTGCCAGAATTGTATGCATCACCACTGTGTTAAAATGAGAGGAAATATTATCTATTCTCAAATTTCCTCCAGAAACCACAGACATTCTTACAGTACCATAGAAGGTGTGATAATTTACCAACAGTAATATAACACAATATAGAATATCATGAAAATGACATACAAAATTACAAGAGAATTGAACCATGACATTTGTGATATATACAATTTATTTGTATGTAATTTTCATGATATTCTATATTGTGTTCAATTATTTCTATTGGGCCACTCTATTGCACGAATCGGTGTAATATTACGACGCTCCATGTAATAGCTATAGCAGGCGCCTGCGGTGTGTCGCCAGAGCCTATGCGTGTGGCCGGCAGCCGCGATGTCCACTGGCCACCCGTGATCCCTCCACAGAGAGCCAGAAAGGGGATCTGCCAGTGTAAACAGGGCAGATCCCCATTCTGACAGGGGAGCTTGTAGGTAGTAAAATTACGTCATCAGAGAATAGCTGGTAGTATGTTGCTTCTGCTTAGTTTGGAACCCAGATATTTGGGGGTGTGATCTAATCATTTCAGCTAGCAGTTCTATTAGGTTTTGGAGAGCATTTCAGATGTATAAACTTGAGCAGAGGGTTTGGAGTATAGAGCATGAATAGCATGATATAAATATCCACCAAATCCAAACTTAGTCAGAGTATGTGACATGTAAGACCAGTGAATCCGGTCAAATCCCTTTACAACATCAATGGATAGTAGCAAAGATGGCACCCAAGAAGAATTAATGTATATTATTGATTATTTGTCTCGTGACATCTGATGTTTATCTACGGGCTGTAAAGGCAGACTGGTCAGACTTAATCAGTGTAGGAAGCATTTTTTTAGCAGACGACTCGCAATCAGTTTGGCATATCTTTACATTCACATTTAATAACTATATGGGGTGGAAGTTTTGAGGGGTTGTGGGGTCTTTGCTTAGTTTTGGTATAGTAACTATATAGGCTTTGAGCATCTCCAGGAGAAAGGTAGAGGTCCTGGCCATTTCATCAAATAGAGATACAACATGTTGTACTAGGCTATGCTGAAAAGTTTTGTAGTACTCTGCCACAAAACTATCTGGGCCTGGAAATTTACCAGTGGGTAGAGTGGTAATTATCGTCTGTATTTCCGCCTGTGTGAACACTGCATTAAGCTCTTGTATTTTGGAGTGATTTTGAGAGGAGAAGCTCATTTTTGCTAGAAAGTCTATTATCACTGATTGTGATGGTTGAAGGTTGAACTGTGTTTGGGTCATCTTTAAGGTTATACAGAGACCCATAATGGTGGGCAAACGAGTCATCTATTTTTTAGGGATCTATTATCTTGTGATTATCAGCTGGGTGATAGAGAAAAGGAATTTTTGATGTGGTTCCCTGAGCTTGGAATTGCTTAGCTAAGAGTTTGCCTGCTCTGTTCCCAGAGGAATACAAATTAGGTTTAAGGGCCTTGGTGTACCGATCATACTGATCAAGCAGCAGCCTATGTAGTTCAAGATGGAGTTTTGTTAGCTCCGAGGAGGTTTTGGGGTAACACAGCTTTTATTTGTGGTTTCTAAGGCACATATTCATTGTGTCAGGTCATTTAATTTCTAATTTTTATCCCTTTTTTCTCTGGCACTCAGTTGAATAAGTACACCTCGCATGTAGGCCTTATGGGCATTCCAGATAGTAAAAAAATGTGTCACTGAACCAGTATTGCTGGTAAAAAACTCAGTCAAATGCGAACAATATGTGGTGTTCGGGGAAAATTCAGAACACCATTAAAGACTATGGGACATTAACATGAAAAATCAAAAGTGTTAATTTTAAAGGCTTATATGCAAGTTATTGTCATAAAAAGTGTTTGGGGACCCGGGTCCTGCCCCAGGGGACATGTATCAATTATTTATTTATTTTTTTTTAAAACGTCCGTTTTTTTCGGGCGCAGTGATTTTCTTAATGCTTAAAGTGAAACAATAAAAATGAAATTTTCCTTTAAATATTGTGCCTGGTTGATGTCTATAGTATGTCTGTAAAGTGACGCATTTTTCCCGTGTTTAAAACAGTACCACAGCAAAATGACATTACCAAAGGAAAAATTTAAAACTGATCGCGGCTGTAATGACTTGTCAGGTCTCAGCAATATAGATAAAAATCATTGAAAAAAAGAGCATGGGATTCCCCCAGTCAATTACCAGGCCCTTTGGGTCTGGTATGAATATTAAGGGAAACCCCGAATCAAAATTAAAAAAAAAATTGTGTGGGGTTCCCCTAAAATCCATACCAGGCCCTTTGGGTCTGATATGGCAATTAGGGGAACGCTGCACCAAATTAAAAAAAAAAGGCATAGGGGTCACCCTCAAAATCTATACCAGACCTAAGGGTCTGGTATGGATTTTAAGGGGAACCCTGTGCCAAAATTTAAAAAAATGGCATAGGGGTCCCCTCAAAATCCATACCAGACCCTTATCCAAACTTGCAACCTGGCAGACTACAGGAAAAGAGGGGGGACAAGAGAGCGCCTCCCTCCTGAACCGTACCAGGCCACATGCCCTCAACATGGGGAGGGTGCTTTGGGGTAGCCCCCCAAAGCACCTTGTCCCCATGTTGATGGGGACAAGGGCTTCATCCCCACAACCCTTGCCCAGTGGTTGTCGTGGTATGAGGGTGGGGGCTTATCAGAATCTGGAAGCCACCTTTAACAAGGGGACCCCCAGATCCCACCCCCCTGTGTGAGTGAATTGATAATGGGGTACAAATACCCCTACCATTTCACAAAAAAAGTGTCAAAATGGTAAAAAAAGACAATAGCCGGTTTTTGACAATTCCTTTATTATTAATGTCTTCTTCTTTCCCCTGCTTCTTCCGCCATCATCTTCTGGTCTTCCTTCGTTTTCCTCCTTCTTCCTCCATCTTCTTCTTCCCCCACTTCTTCCTCCATCTTCTTCTGCTTCTTCCTCCGGTCTTCTCCATCTTCCTCTGGCATCTTCCTCTGGCTTCTTCTTCCCCGCTTCATCCTCAGGACAATTCGCCTCAATGGGAGGCTTCCGCTGTGTGACGCTTCTGTTCTTTTGACAGTTCTTATATAACTGGGGGCGGTGACCCCGCCCCCTCTGATGCACAGGGACTTCCCAATGGCTTCCCCGTGGTGTCAGAGGAGGGCGGGGTCACCCATTTACATAAACGGGTGACCCCAGCCACTATAGACACCCCCCAGGCATGATATTTAAAGGAATGTTTCATTTTTATTGTTTCACTTTAAGCATTAAAAAGTCACTGCTCCCAAAAAAAGACTGTTTTTTAAAAAAATGTTTGCATTGATACATGTCCCCTGGGGCAGGACCTGGGTCCCCAAACACTTTTTATGACAATAACTTGCATATGAGCCTTTAAAATGAGCACTTTTGATTATTCATGTTCGTGTCCCATAGACTTTAATGGTGTTCGTGTGTTCTGCCAAATGTTTTGCCTGTTTGGCATGTTCTGATGTGAACTGAACCTCGGGGTGTTCAGCCCATCCCTAGTAGTCAAATTAGATTTGACATTTATGCCCCTAGAACACCCGATGGTGCTCCCTGCATGTTGGGCCTCTGTATGTAACCAGGCTGTGTAAAAGTCTCCCACATGTAGTATCACCATACTCAGGAGGAGTAGGAGAATCTATTTTGGGGTGTAATTTTTGGTATGTACATGCTATGTGTTAGAAATATTGTATATATAGACAACTTTTGTGTAAAAAAAATGCGTTTTCATTTTCGTCACACATTTTCCAAAAACTTGTAGAAAATAATGACATGTTCAAAAGACTCATTATGCCTCATAGATTATACATTGGGTTGTTTTCTTTCCAAAATTGGGTAATTTTTGGGGCGTTGTCATTGTCCTGGTTCTCCGGGGCCTTCAAAATTGTAAGAGGTAATCAAGAAATTATATGTGTAATTTATGCTCCAAGAACGCCTGACGGTGCTCCCTGCATTTTGGGCCTATGTATGTGGCCACGCTGTGTAAAAGTCTCACACATGTGGTATCGCCATACTCAGGAGGAGTAGCAGAATGTGTTTTGGAGTGTAATTTGTGCTATGCATATGCTGTGTGTGAGAAATAACCTGCTAATATAACAATTTTGTGAAAAAAATCTTGATTTTTCAAAGAATTGTGGGAAAAAAATTACAACTTTAAAAAACTCACCATGCTTCTTACTAAATACCTTGGAATTTCTACTTTCCAAAAAGGGGTCATTTGTGGGGTATTTGTACTTCCCTGGCTTGTTAGGGTCTCAAGAAATGAGATCACGGGTCGTCAGTACATCAGGTGTGATCAGTTTTCAGAGATTGGCACCATAGCTTGTGGACGCTATAACTCTCACAACGACCAAATAATATACACCAATTTGGGTTATTTTTATCAAATGTGTGGCAGTATAAATTTTGGCCAAAATTTATGAAGAAAAGTTACTAATTTGCAAAATTTTATAACAGAAACAGAATTTTCTGTCCTTTTTTCTTTTATAGAGCAAAAAAAAATACCATCAAAAGAAAACTCTATTTGTGTGAAAAAAGGACAAAAATTTCATATAGGTACAGTGTTTCATGACTGTGTAATTGTCATTCAAAATGTGAGAGCACAGAAAACTGAAAATTGGTCTGGTTAGGAAGGGGGTTTAAGTGCCCAGTGGGTAAGAGGTTAAACAGGATGTTGTGATTATTGAGCGTTTTAGTCACCTTAAGCATGTTTTTCCTCAGCTGCATAGTATGGCAAGATAGGTCAGGAAAGATTTTCAAGGCTGCATAAGTAGGAAAAATGGACTTTTATGTGTAAGAAGTGCATCCAGAAAATCACCTCTCTCGGAATGTTGTCAGTAAGGTGAGATGGCCTAGGAAGGTGGTGTACTCTATCCACAACTAGTTATATTGGAGAAGCATTAGGGAGGACAGAACGGAGCAATGATTGGATGAAGACAGGCCGTTGATCATTTAGAACTGATTCAGAAACGCCTCTAATTTTTAGGTTGTTTTTTCGGGACCTATCTTCCAAATCCGCATGTTTGACCTTCATCCAAACAATGCAATCTCCCTTGTCAGATTGAGAATCAACCAAGGCATTGAAGGATGAGGCAAATTCTTCCATTTTTGTTTCTACATAATTCCTTCTGTTCCCCAGGTCGTCAATGTCAACTCTCACTTGTCTCAGGGAGGCGGTAATGTCCACTTGTAGGATAGCACAGAGGGACACCAGCATTTTTTTATTGTAGAATGGAGAATAGGTGTGTTGATAGTAGGGAAGCTGGCTATGGAATCTGGTTGTGGACTAGATTCTTCCATGTGCTCATGTGCCCCACTAACCCTGTCCTGGGCTTCTCTTTGCATGACCTGATCTTTTGCTGGCATCTTGGGCCTAGATTTGGCTTGACTCCTGGTAGAGGGAGTAGAGAGGCCAGATCTAGTAGGAGAAGTGGTCCCTGTAATCCCTTGGCTCTGTTGCAGTACAGCCTTGGCCGCCAGGAAAGCCCAGGCCCGGTGTGCGTCCACTGCCATTTTGGTGTGGCCTGTAGTCTCCGATGCTGGCACCATTTTGGCATGGTCCGCAGTCGGTCGGCTTGAGAAAGCTGATAATTATTGCAACTGGGCCCAGTCCTTCCTCTTACGGGACATCTCCGCTGGATGGGGCAACTGCAGGTAGGTTGTGGAGGCTTTGTGGCAGCGGCACTGGCAGGTGGCCGAAACAGATGTATATCCCCAGCGGTACAGCGGAGCTCTTCTATTAACCAGCCATCTTAGCTCAGGGTCACCATGCAACCCCCAAGGAAGATATTTTGAACTATTAAACGATATCTTACTACACAGATAAATCAGAGACAATATTAGAAAAAGTACCTGTAGAGCCCAAAAAAGGTCATCACTAATCAGCACTGCATTGTTAATGTAAAAAGGTTGACATAATGTGAGCAAGGTAAACATAGAAAGATATGTTGAACTATTACACCTTATTACTATGCAGAGATACCATAGAAGAAGTTAGAAAAAATATCGGTGGAACCCAAAAATGATTCATAGTACTTCTAAATTGTAAAGATGAGGGTTGTTGTTATAAGCAAGTAAGGTTAACGCAGAAGAATAGTTTGAGCTAAAATATATATTTTACTATGCAGAGACACCAGAGAAGAAACCAGAAAAGATATCTGTGGAAACCAAAAAAGGTAATCACTTGTTAGTATCGCACTTGTAAATTGCAAAGTTGGTATAATTGTAAGGCAGGTAAATGGAGCAATATATTTTGTACTATTAATCCTTTTTTTACTATACAGAGAGTCCAGAGAAGAAGCGTGAAAAAGTATCTGTAGAATCCAAGAAAGGTAATCACTCATCAGTACTGCATTTGTAAACTGTAAAGGGTTGTTATACTATTAGTGTGGTATATATAGAAAGATATTTTGAACTATGTCAGATACCAAAGAAGAAATTAGAAAAGGTATCTGTGGAACATAAAAAAGGTAAATCATTTATTTACTTATAAGAGATTAAGGGGGTTATATTGGGAGTGAAGTAAACGCAGAAAGATATTTTGAACTATTAAACGGTGTCTTGTGACACAGAGGCACCAGAGAAAAAATTGGAAAAAGTACCTGTAAAACCCAAAAAAAGGTAATCACTAATTAGAAATACATTGTTAATGTGAAAAGGTAGATATAATGTGAGCAAGATAAACATAAAAAGATATGTTGAACTGTTACACCTTATTTTACTATGCAGAGATATCAGAGAAGAAATTAGAAAAGGTATCTGTGGAACCCAAAAAAGGTAATCATTCATAGTACTTGTACATCGTGAAGATGAATGTTGTTACAATTCAAGTAAGGGTAATGTAACAGAATATTTTGAACTATTATACATTATTTTACTATGCAGAGACACCAGAGAAGAAACCAGAAAAGGTATCTGTGGAAACCAAAAAAGGTGATCACTCAATAATATTGCACTTGTAAATTGCAAAGGCAGTTATAATATAATGGAGGTAAATGCAGCAATATAATTTGAACTATTAATACTTATTTTACTATACAGAGACTCCAGAGAAGAAACCCGAAGAAGTATCTGCAGAACCCAAGAAAGGTAATCACTCATCAGTACTGCATTTGCAAAGTGTAAAGATTGTTATAAAATGAGTGCGGCAAATGCAGAAAGATATTTTAAACTATTATATCTTATTTGACTATACAGAGATACCAGAGAAGAAATTAGAAAAAGTATCTGCAGAACCCCAAAAAGGTAAGTCATTCATAGTACTTCTAAGTTGTAAAAATTAAGCTAGTTATAATGTGAGTTGGGTGAATGCAGAAAGATATTTGAACTATTTCCACCCCACCTCTTCACAAGGTACGCATTAAACAATTACCCATAGAGGTCTTTGATACTTTGCTACCCTATATTTGGTAGAACATCTTTACATAGGGGGCAATCTTAAGAGCATAGAGGATCTGCGGGAGTAATACGGATGCTCTAAGGCCGATCTCTTCAAGTTTATCAGTATAAGGCATTTTATTTTCACCTCACCTCTTTTTTAGCTTCAGTTTCACACCAAAAGGTGACAATTTTATGAGCAAACCCGTCTCCCCCTTAAAGGCATCTCACACTTTTATAATATTTTGCAGAATAAGTTAATGTTTACTAAAACCTCCCCCATCCTTGCCTGGGAGAATGGCCTCAAAAATACATACACAGTATCCCAATGGCTCTCCGCTCATCATTGTTCATATGTAATTTCCCATTACGTTAACCACTGGGAGCTTGCACAGAAAATTGTAACCCGGTGATACCTTGGTTCCTACCGCATAGCCCAGTTTTGTTTTGTTCTTCTGGATCCTCTCTGTGCTGTCAGGGTTGTGGCCAAGTTGGTAATTTTTTTTATATCCTCTGGACCTGGAAAAATCTACAAAACTTTTGGCGGAATGTGTTTCAGCTCCTTTCCACTGTCTCTGGGATCCTTACAAGCTCGAAGTCATCTTTGGCGATTTTAAATCTAGGGATAAATAAATTCTCAGTGGTCTTCCAGATGATAATTTCTAGTATCTTGATGGCCGCTAAACATTATGAGACATTGGAAAAGGGAGCTGGCACCCAATCTATTGGAAGTCATAGCCACTATTCAGGAACATTATTCCTTTGAAAGTGTATTGCTCTTGGAACAGACACGCTGGTAACATTTGAGAAAGATTGGCAACCATGGCTACTCTGGTATTACAAATAACCTATTGATGTGCAACTCTGTGGGGGTCATTTACTATAACTCCAGGAAGTACTGGGCACTATGGCAAATAATAGAGCCAATTTTAGCCAAATGGAAACAAAACGGCGAATTTGCGCATGAAAATCAGCGATATAAGTGGAGAATAAACGGTTGAAAATTCTAAATTGCCGCTAATTAGCGCTTCCGCGTATATACAAATGCCAATTCTTATCAAGTTGTTATATAGCAGTGTACTGTAGCCATGATCCATGTATGTGAAAGAAACATTTTTATGTGAGATGTGCTCTACCTCGTGTGCATCTATTGATGTATGTTGCAATTAGTATTCCTATTTCTTTCCTTCTTTTGCTAACTAATGCAGTTATGAATGATTATTACATAGTAATGTCTGCTATTCTGTAAAGTTACATGTATTAAACATTTAGGTTACCTATTTGTTGTATGTTGTTTTTTATTTTTTAATTTAGGTAACTATAAAGCGGTAATTATTTATATTCATTCTTTAATCATACTACACTATTATGCAGGTCTCATACTTAGCACAATGGCTTAGTAGTCTGCTCAGATGTCTCCACAGCACTCATGGTACAAGTTCAAATACCAGCCAACCTACCATCCCCCAGCTGTGTTTATTTTTTCAGTGCACAAGCGAATTAAAATGAACAAACAAAAAAATGTAATCTGCCCATTAGTTAGTGTGTGGTGTTTGGAATTTCACACCATAATAGTATTGAATACTTACATATCATTGCATGCATTTGAAGAGTTAATATAATCAGCCAAATTTAAAGTGCATTGGCTAATTGGCATTCACCTATTTTCAGCATATGCTACTTTGGCTAATTGGCTAATAGTCATTTGCTTTTTTTTTCACTAATTCAATCTTTTAGTATTTCTCTGTGGGATTTGAACCCATGAGTTCTTCAAGGTAGAAGTGCTGACTGCTAGCCTATTGGGTGTAGCACAGTCATAAATAGAAAATACATAGAAAATACATAGAAAATACATTCACTAGTGTTTGATGTTTCTTCTCCCCGAGCTGTTTCTCCTGCTGCCACCATCTTCCCCCGCTGATGTGTTCTTCAGCGCAGCCGGTTACCCACTAATAAAAAAAAAAGCCGCTCTTCTTGTGGCGGTCTTCTGTGGCCATCCGATAATGTCACCCGGAGAGTCCGCTCCATGGCTATGTAAGAGACGCCACACAGCGGGTGACAACACAGCAGAGGAAGACCACCATGGAAAAAGAGCAGCTTTTTTTTTATTAGCGGGTAAGCAGCGTTGCGGAAGAAGACAGCAGATGGAGAACATGGCAGCGGCAGGAGAGACGGCTCTGGGAGAATACAGCTCGGGGAGAAGATGGAGGAGGGAGAGACAGCGTCTGGAGAAGATGGCCAAGGGAAGAAGACAGCTCGGAGCTATTTTACAATAAAGGACTTGTCAAAAACCGGCTATTGATTTTTTTTACATTTCACTGCTTTTTTTGGTGAATGGGTAGGGGTAAAATGTACCCTATACCTATTCACATAGGGGGCAGGATCTGGGAGCCGACTTTTTAAAGGGGGCTTCCAGATTCTGATAAACCCCCTGCCTGCAAACCGACAACCACCGACCAGGGTTGTCGGGAAGAGGCCCTTGTCCCCATCAACATGGGGAAAAGGTGCTTTGGGGCATGTGGCCTGGAAAGGTTCAGAGGGGGAGGGTGCTCACTCGTCCCCCCCTATCCTGACCTCCAGGCTGCATGCTCGGATAAGGGTCTGGTATGGATTTTGGGGGGCCCCACATCAAATTTATTTTACAATTTGGTGTGGGGTTCCCCTTAAAGTCCATACCGAAGGGCCTGGTATGTACTGGGGGGACCCTACGACATTTTTTTCCTTGAATTTTGGAATTCCATACCATAATATTATTGAATAAGTACATACCATTGCATGCATTTGAAGAGTTAAAATATGGAATAAAGCAAGCTGATGTGCTTTGGCTAATTATGCTTCTGAGTACAATGCACACTTCTAGGAGGTAATGCTGTCAGTGGGATTTGAATTCATGGCTTGAACTTTTGGGGGCAGCAGGGTATACCGCTATGCTACAGAGCTGAGCACTTACCTACAGAGAAAATACATTTACTAATGTTTGATTCAATACAATAATATTTTGCATTTCAGGCATTAATATTATAGTAACAACCATGCTCATGCCGATGTGCCGATGTGGCATTGGCTAATAGGCGTTCGCCTCTTTTCAGCATACGCTGCTGAGTACAATGCAAGCTTTCAGTAGGTGATACCATCTGTGTGATTTTCAGCCATTTGAGCACAATTATATTGAGAACATATGTTTACTAGTGTTTGATGGTGGGACTACTTTATATTCTAGATATAAAATAGTACTCAGCACAGTGACTTAGGCACCTTTCACACTTGTGCAACCTGAAAGTTGCGAGATTTTAATGCGACTTTAAGCAATGCCTGTGTAATCTTGAGGTCTATGGACGCAGGAGTCGCAGGGAAAGACACGCAACTTTCCCACGATTTTGCATCAGCAATTTTGCCGCAATTCCAGGGAATGCCTGTGTAAACTTGAGGTCTATGGACCTCAACTCGCATCAAAGTCAGACCAAAGTAGTACAGGGACTACGTTGAAGTCAGGGTTACTTGAAGTCGCACAGATATGAATGGTACACATTGAAAGTCATGGGGTATGACTTGTCATACGACTCTGATGTCCAAAGTTGCACAAGTGTGACTCAGCCTGACTTTGTCAGCGATTTCAGAGACATCAGTGCACTTTCCTGCACAAATGTCTAGTGAAATCACATAGGTCCCAACTGTTCTCCTTTAAGAAGGTGTCCTATGCCTACCTACTTTTGCTAATAGGTGTCCCTTATACCCATCTCAAAAAGTTGGGAGGTAAGAAATCGCCCCCTGAAGTCGCCCAAAGTAGTGCAGGAACTACTTTTGGGAATTGTTGTGGCGTCGCACCAATTCGGACAGTTCCATTGCCATCAATAGGCGCCGATTTGGCCTACAATTTGACATGTCAATTCAGACCTATGTGAACATGGGTGAAGTTGCATAGATATTAGAGCTGCACGGTTCTGGCCAAAATGAGAATCACAATTTTTTTGCTTAGAATAAAAAGATCACGATTCTCGTGACATAAAATCTTTCACATTATCCCACAAGAAATTGGGCTAACTTTTCTTTTCTTTAAATCATTAAAGTAATTTTTTCCAAAAAAAATTGCATTTGAAAGGCGCAAATACAGTGTGACATAAAATATTGTAACAACCACCATTTTATTCTCTAGAGTCTCTACTAAAAATATATATATAATGTTGGGGGTTTTAAGTAATTTTCTAGCAAAAAAAAAAATGATTTTAACCTGAAACCAACAAATGTCAGAAAAATGTTTAGTGTTTAAGTGGTTAAACTTTCCTCACTTACACAGAATTCTATTTAATTGACAAATTGTTACAAGGTTTCTAGTCAAGTTCACTGATAAAGAATGTTCTAATTCTTGGCAGACTTCCTGGTTTTTCGGCTGTGGCTTCAGAAGAGCAGAGAGAGTTCTTTGCAATAGCAAGAATCGTGAAATGCTTTTTTCAAGATCGTAAAGGGGAAAAAAATTACGATGACGATTAATCGTGCAGCTCCAATAAATATTAATGGAAATCAAGGGGGACAACTTTTCATGTGACTCTGAGGTCCAAAGCTCCATGAAAAGTCACCCAAGTGTGAAAGTAACCTAATGCGATTAATTGATAACACCTTTGAATAAGGCCCCATTTGCACAGCTTTGTCATGACTTGAAGCAATGTCTGTGTAATCTTGTGGTGTATGGACCTCAAATTGCATCAGTCAAACCAAGGTAGTGCAGGGACAAATTTGCTACACTTTCAGGATGCACAAGTGACAATAGGGCCAAATTCAAAGGTGTTATCCTTGAATCTCATTCACACTGCTGCGACCTGAAAGTCACACTATTTTGCTGCCATTTTGCCGCTGCAACTTGGCCCCAACTTCTGGGAATGCCTGTGTAATATTGTACCCGATATACCTCAAGTCACACCAAAGTAGTACAGGGACTACTTTGAAGTTGGTGCGACTTAAAGTAGCACAGATATGAATGGTTGTCATTGAGAATCATGGGGTACAACTTGCCATGCAACTCAGAGGTCCAAATTTGCTGGAAAATTCGCCCAGCTGTGAAACAAGTCATATATATTTTAATAAAAGGAGCTCTCATTTATACTTGCATAGTCCTTACTGATTTACATCAGCAGAACAAATGCAGAAAGTGATGTGTGCACATGGGACGGAAGCAAATGTGTGGTGATGCCAAACAAATCAATGAACCCCACCCACACCAAATCTAACTATGACATCCACCCCTACATTGATTAAGTACAAGTACATATCCTACACTTACCCGGCCAATGAGCAGCGCCTCCTCTCTGCTAAAGAGACCTCGCCATGTCCACCTAGATTGAGATCCTGACCAGCACAAGAACTTCTGGGTGCATACAATGACTAATTTCCAGGTCAGAAGGTGAAACCACACTTTTGATTGCAGCTGCGAATATTTGATCTCAACCATGATTAGTATTTTTTTATTTTCAGATATGCAAATCTGTATTTCTACATATATTTGAAGGTAAACTTAAGGGAGTTTGCTAAGAAATGGTGTCCCTGGGTTAGCAGCAGGTGAATTACAAAGGCAAAAGGCCCAGGTTCACACTGACAGCAGGAGGAAAGCGTACAGCTGAACTCCCACAATTTCATTCCTGCATGTCAGTCCCAACTGTGGGGGCAACATCAGAGACATCGTTGCAGGTTTCTGCACCAATATCAATACAAATCGCACTAATTAGAACAGTGCAATTGCCACAGATTTGACATGTCAAATCACACACCAATGTGAACCAGAGCTGACACATTCAAACACTGCCTATCCACCAGCTGAATTCATTACCTGCAATTCTCCACAGCTGTTATATATAAAGATTCCACCTTTATCATTAACTTGCAGTTGTGCAGAAGCCTAGGTTTACATTGGAGCGATTGGTCATGCGATTTGAGAGATCAAATCGCGTGACTATTGGCAATGGCACTGTTCCAATTGATGCAACATTTTTTTTGTGGCACCGCATCAATTTGCTAAAGTAGTTCCTGCACTACTTTTGCCGATTTCAGGTGCGACTTCAATAGACATTTGTGTATGAAGCCACCTGAAATCACGCTGACCTTGCTACTTTGAAATCATGCTACTTCAAGTGAAGTAGCACAATTTCAAAGTAGCATGTGAACCAGGGCAAAGAGATTAGTTTTTTGGTGCACAAATACATATTGAAATAAAATATAAAAGAGATATTGCACTTTCCCAAAACCACCACCCACAAAAACTAAAGAAAGAAAAGGAAAAAAAAATAACCCGACACACAACAAGAGCTCAATGTACTTTTATTTTACCAGCAGAAAAAAAATAAATTTACATTTACTAGCTTCAAAAAAATTTGGACAGGATATATGGTACTACATTTAGCAACGGAATTTTAAGGGCCCTGCTCATAGGAGCTTACAATCTAAAATTAGACAAAACCTTAGAGTGGACACAGCTTTAATTTCAGTGTATAACGGGCAACACATCACATTATTATCTGAAAGATTATAGAAACATACTTAACAGTCATTCTTACAAAGCATTCCAACATAATATTGCAAAAGACTTATTCAAAACACCCACCACCAGCCCACAATCCACACATATATACATAGATGACCATGTTCTGCTGGAAGCTGCATTTCGGTGTACACAATTAAACGAGATCAAAAATAGTAGGTCAGCAGATGCTTCCAAACGATGTTTGCATGATCAGACAGGAACAATACACACACAACATTGACAGCATGGCCACATAAACCCACTTTTGATTGAAAAAATGCATAAGAATTTCATCAAATCTCCCAATATCATTCCTTCTCCATCACAACAAAAAACCTGACCTTCTCAGGCCAAACGAACCCCCCTACTGCAGGCCTTTATATAAGAGAGGTTGTATTGTTAGCACACTGACACACCCAATAGAAGTACACGCCCACTAGTATCTTTCAATCTGTCTCTTCATGTATGTCTAAAGTGATTGCACCTGATGAGCAGGAACACATAATAGTATTCGCAACTGTGTTAGCCTTGGCTATGTGCATCAAATCTCCAACTACAAGACAAAGATCAAAGTCCATTTGCATCCACATAAACAAAGCAAAAGTTTTCTAAGCATATGTACCTGTGCAGTGAAAACCCTAAAATTTGAAATGTCCAAGTCCCTGGGCATGATTAGTGCTAATAAACATTAACATCAGTCCCTGGCTGCAATGAGCTTCCAATATAAAGTCCAAAATTAACTTTCTTACATTAGAACCTTTTTCGACAGGAGACAAATACGATGCCAGCATGTCTTTAGATTGTGGTGAGAAACCCACACAGGGAGAACATATAAACTTCAACACAAGCATTAGCATGTTGGTGGAAGTGAACCAACATCCCAGGTGCTGCTAGACAGAACTGCTACCCACTTAGCCACCAGGGCAGACCCACACATGTTCTCTGCACCTCTGTGGTGTGAACTAGCCCTAAGTCCATAGCCATGCTCAGTGTCACAAGCAATATACAGTATATTGGCCTAAGTATTGGGATGCCTGCCTTTAAACACACATGAACTGTAATGGCATCCCAGTATTAGTATTGGGTTCAAAACTTATTTGGCCCACCCTTTGCAGCTATAACAGCTTCAACTCTTCTTGTCCACAAGGTTTAGGAGTGTGTCTATGGGAATGTTTGACCATTCTTCCAAGTGCATTTGTGAGGTCAGGCACTGAAGTTGGACAAGAAGGCCTGACCTACAGTCTCCTCTCTAATTTATCCCCTTATCCTTCTGTTGTGTTGACGTCAGGACTCTGTGCAGGCCAGTCAAGTTCCTCCACCCCAAAATCACTCATCCATGTCTTTATGGACCTTGCTTTGTGCACTGGTCCAAATGATTTGGTGGAGGGGGATTATGGTGCGCGGTTGTTTTTCAGGGGTTGGGCTTGGCCTCTTAGTTTCAGATAAGGGAACTCTTAAGGCGTCAGCATACCAAGACAATTTGGACAATTTCATGCTCCCAACTTTGTGGGGACAGTTTGGGGAAAGCCCCTTCCTGTTCCAACATGACTGCACACCAGTACACAAAGCAAGGTCCATAAAGACATGGATGAGCAAGTTTGGGGTGGAGAAACTTGACTGGCCTGCACAGAGTCCTGGCCTCAACCCGATAGAACACCCTTTGGCTGAATTAGAGTAGAGACTGCAAGCCAGGCCTTCTCATCCAACATCAGTGCCTGGCCTCACAAATGCACTTCTGGAAGAATGATCAAACATTCCCATAGGCAGACTAAACCTTGTGGACAGCCTTCCCAGAAGCTGTTCTAGCTGCAAAGGGTGGGCCAAATCAAATTTTAACCCTACGGACTAAGACTGGGCTGCCATTAAAGTTCATGTGTGTGTAAAGGCAGGCGTCCCAATACTTTTGGCTATATAGTGTATCTGGAAAAGACTTACAATGGTGGTGGAACCCTCCTACACATAACTACTACAATTAGACATAGTTATAGGACCTGGGAAATGAGACAACTTCTCTACATGAAGTAACATGGTTGGGATTTGAACCCAGACCCTCAGAGATACTAAGCAGAAGTTCTAACCTCTAAGCCACAGAGCTGCCACGTGTGAGACCCTCCTACACATAACTACACATAAAAACACATAAAAACACATAAATACTGCATTTCTATGGACATACAGGTGATGGAATTACATTACTCAAGAGTTATTCTTCTTGATTTATTCTGTGATATTTGGTGTTTTTTTGTGGGTGAGAGTAGAATATTACCCTCAAATTTTCGGGAATTACATTTTGATTTCTTGATGTTGGAACACATATCACATTTTTGGGCTCAAATTATGAATATTTGCAAATAATACAAAGTACAAAAAATTGTGATTCATTTTAAATTTTCATCAGCAATGGTATTGTTTGTGGATTATAAAGACACCTGTGTGAGTTTGGGGTAAAGATGGTTGTGAGATGAAGAAAAACAAGTGAAAGTGACAGAGAAAAATATATTTTACCAAAACATCAAAACATTCCACATTGTAGCATTCTTAAAATCAAAATATTTTAAGTAGAAGCAACAATGTTGCAAAAGAAAATGTATTTCACAGAAAGATACATTTCATCTCAACATTAAAAGGTTTTTTTGTGAAAGTTAGAATTGTTCCATTAGAATCAGTGACTGAAACTTCATTTGGACTAAATTAGAGCAGATTTTAACTCCCAAAAAATGCTCTCTAATTAGCTCTCATTTTGGTATTTACTATACCTCCAGGTAAAAAAGACACTTGAGTTAAAATGAGAGTTATTTTCAGGTCTGAGCATGCTCAGTTGTGTTGGCACCTAGTTGTCCAAAACGGGGAATTTTTCACTTTTCAGACTTTTAAAGATATTTCAGTGTAGAAATCACTTTTTCACACAGTTTAAAAGCAGATAATCTTTAAATAATATACCGCATATTTCAGTACCATTTAGGCAATTATATCATGCTCTAAAAATTATTTCCATGTGCAATTCTCTAGGTTTTAGCAGAGTAAGGGTTTGGGCTCTATTTAGTTTCAGGGAGCTATAGTAAATTCGATTTTGGGAGAATTTTCTCACCAGCGCTATAGTGAATACAGTTTTAGCGCGAATTACCGCTATTAGTGCTAATTCGCGCTAAATTGCCGCGAATTAGCGCTAAATTGCCGCGAATTAGCGCTAATTCGCGGCAATTTGCGCGAATTAACGCTATAGCGCTATAGTAAATGACCCCCTGTATAGCAGTACATGATGAAAAACCTCTATTTCCTTTTATACTTCAGTATCAATTGTATTTGTGTAATATATGTATGTATACCATTATGCCCTGTGAGGCTAGCTTCTTTGTTTATTATTTTCCTTCCTTGTCCTACCTGCAGTTGCAGGCTCACTTATGTTCTAAAATGTCATAAAAATGCATGTAAATTAAAGATATTTGAACTAGTATATATTATTTTACTATACAGAGACACCAGAGAAAAAACTGGAAAAGGTATCTGCAGAACCCAAAAAAGGTACATCATTCATAGTACTTGAAAGTCATGAAGATGAAGGTGGCTATAATGTGAGTGAGGTAAAGGAAGAAAGATATTTTGAGCTATTATACATTATTTTATTTTTATGCAGATATAACAGAGAAGAAATCAGAAGGGATATCTGTGGAAAGCAAAAAAGGTAATCACTCATGAATATTGCACTTGTAAATTGCAAATGTAGTTATAATGTAAAAAAGGTAAACGCAGACATATATTTTGAACTATTAATCCTTATTTTACTATACAGAGACTCCAGAAAAGAAACCTGAAAAAGTATCCGTAAAACCCAAGAAAGGTAATCACTCATGAGTTCTGCATTTGTAAACTATAAAGGTTGTTATAATATATGTGTGGCAAATCCAGGAAGATATTTTGAACTATTACATTTCATTTGACTATTCAGAGATACCAGAGAGGAAAGTAGAAAAGGTATCTGTGGAACTTAAAAAAAGTAAGTCATTCATAGTATTTGTAAGTTATGAAAATGAAGTTGGCTATAATGCGGGTGGGGCAAATGCAGAAAGATATTTGAACTAGTATTCATTATTCATTACTCACACCCAATTTACTATGCAGAGCAACCAGAGAAGACATTAGAAAAGGTGACTGTGGAAACCAAAAAAGGTAAATAACTCATAGCATTTGTAAATCAAGATGAAGGTGGCTATAGTGTGAGTAGAGTCAATGCAGCAAGATATTTTTAACTATTAAACCATATTTTACTACACAGAGACACCAGAGAAGAAACTTGAAAAATTACCTGCAGAACCCAAAAAAGGTAATCACTCATCAGTATTGCATTTGTAAAACATAAGGGTTGTTATGATATGAGTGAGGAAAATGCAAAAAGATATTTTAAATTATTACATCTTATATTGCTATGCAGAGATACCAGAGAAGAAACTATCTGTGGAAACCAAAAAAGGTAAATCATCTCTACTATTTGTATGCTATGAAGGTGGTTATAATATGAGTAAGGTAAATGTGGAAATACTACATATGTTCAACTATTACCAGTGGACTAGTGGCTTAGCAGTTAACACTTATCCCTGGTAGTGCTTTTATAAGTTCAAATCCTGACCATGACCCCACCTGAATAGACTGTGCATGCTCTTCCTGTGCTTGCATTTACTCCAGGTATTCTGGTTTCCTTCCACATTCCAAGGAAATGCTTGTAGATTAATTGGATCTTATCTAAATGAACCCTGGTATATGAAAGTGAGCTAGGAATCTTAGATTGTAAGATCCTTGAGGAAATGGACTGATGTGAAATTGTCTCCGTAAATTGTCAGAGCTATATAAATACATGTAATAAATAAGTTTCCAATTTTTTTACTATACAGAGAAACCAGTGAAGAAATTAGAAAAGGTATCTGTGGAACCAAAAAAAGGTAAATCAACCATCATGTTTGTAAATCATGGATGTGGATACATTGTGAATAGGGTAATTGGAGAAATATATTTTAAACTAATATATATTTTTTTTACAATACAGAGACTCAAGAGAAGAAACCTGAAAAAGTATCTGCAGAAGCCAAGAAAGGTAATCACTCATCAGTAGTGCATTTGTAAACTGTAAAGGGATGTGATAATATTAGTGCGGTATATGCAGAAAGATATTTTGCACTATTAAACCTTATCTTACTACACAGAGACACCAGAGAAGAAATTAGAAAAAGTACCCATAGAACATAAAAAAGGTAATCACTAATTAGTACTGCATTGTTAATGTGAAAAGGTATATATAATGTGAGCAAGGTAAACATAGAAAGAGATTTTGAACTATTACACCTTACTTTACTATGCAGAGATACCAGAGAAAAAATTAGAAAAGGTATCTGTGGAACCCAAAAAAGGTAATCATTCATAGTACTTGTAAGTCATGAAGAGAAAGGTTGTTATAATGTAAGTAAGGTTAATGCAGAAGAATAGTTTGAGCTATTATACAATATTTTACTATGCAGAGACACCAGAGAAGAAACCAGAAAAGGTATCTGTGGAAACAAAAAAAGGTAATCACTCATTAGTATCGCAGTATTACAAATCATGTATTTGTGAGTTGTTAAGGTAGTTATAATGTGAGAGAGGTTAACACAGAAACTATTTTGAACTGTTAAACCTTATTTTACTGTGCAGAGACTCAAGAGAAAAAACTCTTAAACAGTACGATTGCAATGTGAATGAGGTAATCAGAAAAATTTATTTTGAACTAATATACATGTATTTTTATTTTTTATGCAGAGACTCCAGAAAAGAAAGCTGAAAAAGTATCAGTGGAACTCAAAAAAGGTATTCATTCATTAGTATTGCTTTTGCAAAATGTAAAGGTGGTTATAATATGAATGGGGAAAACACAGAAAGATGTTTTGAACTATTACATCTTATTTGACTGTTCAGACACACCAGAGAAGAAATTAGAAAAGATGCCTATGGAACCCAAGAAAGGTAAATCATTCATAGAACTTGTAAGTCATGAAAATGAAGTTATAGTCTGAGTGGGGTGAATGCAGAAAGATATTTAGGCTAATAGACATTAATTTACTATTCGGAGACACCAGAAATAATGATAGAAAAAGTTTCTGCAGAACCCCAAAAAAAGTAATCACTCATCAGTATAGGTTCTTAGTGGAAGAATGGAAGAAATGTGGTGAAATCACAGAATTTCTTCTCTTACTGAGGATTTGTACTTTATGTGTTTGGCTCAATAAAGGATTTTTGCTATTGGTGCAATTAACTTTCACATTACCTATTTATGTTTGTTTGAACAGATTGTTTGTTATCCATTTATTATTTTATGCCCAAGTTGTTGAAGCGCTGCACTTATATATCACAATTTTTTTTACTATGCAGGGACTCCAGAGAAGAAACCTGAAAAAGTATCTGCAGAACCCAAAAAAGGTAATCACTCATCAGTATTGCATTGCTAAGGTATAAAAATAATGTGTGAGTAAACACAGAAAAGAAACTAGAAAAGGTATTTGTGGAATTCAACAAATGTAAATAGCTCATAGTACTGCATTTGTTAAGTGTAAAGGTTGGTATTTTACGAGTACGGCAAATGCAACTAATATACATTTTTGTACAATGAAGAATGTCAATATAGCAGCCTCAGCACACAGTGTAGAATACACTATACAATTGAAACGGTGCAAAATTCAGCATAACAAGCACTGTTTTAGACTTATCCAATAAGGGTCACATGCACTCAAAGTGATTCTTGGTTAAGGACACGTGGTGAAATCACAGAATTTCTTGTCTCACTGAGGATTTGCACCTTATGTGTTTGGCTAACAAAAAGATTTTTGCTGTTGGTGCAATTAACTTTCACATTACCTATTTATTTTTGTTTGAACAGATTGTTTGTTATCCATTTATTATTTTATGCACAAGTTGTTGAAGCGCTGCACTTATATATCACAATTTTTTTACTATGCAGAGACACCAGAGAAGAAACCTGAAAAAGTATCTGCAGAACCCAAAAAAGGTAATCACTCATCAGTATTGCATTGCTAAGGTATAAAAATAATTATGTGTGAGTAAACACAGAAAAGAAACTAAAAAAGGTATCTGTGGAACCCAACAAATGTAAAGGTTGGTATTTTACGAGTACAGCAAATGCAACTAATATACATTTTTGAACAATGAAAAATTTCAATATAGCAGCCCCAGCACACAGTGTAGAATACACTATACAATTGAAACAGTGGCAAAATTGAGCAAAACAAGCACTGTTTTAGACTTGTCTCATGAGGGTCACATGCACTCTGGTATGCCTCAGAGTGATTCTTGGTGGAGGACACGTGGTGAAATCACAGAATTTCTTGTCTCACTGAGGATTTGCGCCTTATGTGTTTGGCTAACAAAAGGATTTTTGCTGTTGGTGCAATTAACTTTCACATTACCTGTTTATGTTTGTTTGAACAGATTGTTTGTTATCCATGTATTATTTTATGCACAAGTTGTTGAAGCGCTGCACTTATATATCACAATTTTTTTACTATGCAGAGACTCCAGAGAAGAAACCTGAAAAAGTATCTGCAGAACACAAAAAAGGTAATCACTCATCAGTATTGCATTACTAAGGTATAAAAATAATTATGTGTGAGTAAACACAGAAAAGAAACTAGAAAAGGTATCTGTGGAATTCAACAAATGTAAATCACTCATAGTACTGCATTTGTTAAGTGTAAAGGTTGGTATTTTATGAGTACGGCAAATGCAACTAATATACTGTACATTTTTGTACAATGAAAAATGTGAATATAGCAGCCCCTGGAAATAGCGTAGAAGACACTATACAATTGAAACTGTGGCAAAATTCAGCATAACAAGCACTGTTTTAAAATTGTCTCATGAGGGTCACATGCACTCTGGTAAGCCTCAGCGTGATTCTTGGTGGCAGACACGTGGTGAAATCACAGAATTTCTTGTCTCACTGAGGTTTTGCGCCTTATGTGTTTGGCTAACAAAAGGATTTTTGCTGTTGGTGCAATTAACTTTCACATTACCTATTTATGTTTGTTTGAACAGATTGTTTGTTATCCATTTATTATTTTATGCACAAGTTGTTGAAGCTCTGCACTTATATATCACATTTTTTTTTACTATGCAGGGACTCCAGAGAAGAAACCTGAAAAAGTATCTGCAGAACCCAAAAAAGGTAATCACTCATCAGTATTGCATTGCTAAGGTATAAAAATAATGTGTGAGTAAACACAGAAAAGAAACTAGAAAAGGTATTTGTGGAATTCAACAAATGTAAATAGCTCATAGTACTGCATTTGTTAAGTGTAAAGGTTGGTATTTTACGAGTACGGCAAATGCAACTAATATACATTTTTGTACAATGAAAAATGTCAATATAGCAGCCCCAGCACACAGTGTAGAATACACTATACAATTGAAACGGTGCAAAATTCAGCATAACAAGCACTGTTTTAGACTTATCCAATAAGGGTCACATGCACTCAAAGTGATTCTTGGTTAAGGACACGTGGTGAAATCACAGAATTTCTTGTCTCACTGAGGATTTGCACCTTATGTGTTTGGCTAACAAAAAGATTTTTGCTGTTGGTGCAATTAACTTTCACATTACCTATTTATGTTTGTTTGAACAGATTGTTTGTTATCCATTTATTATTTTATGCACAAGTTGTTGAAGCGCTGCACTTATATATCACAATTTTTTTACTATGCAGAGACACCAGAGAAGAAACCTGAAAAAGTATCTGCAGAACCCAAAAAAGGTAATCACTCATCAGTATTGCATTGCTAAGGTATAAAAATAATTATGTGTGAGTAAACACAGAAAAGAAACTAAAAAAGGTATCTGTGGAACCCAACAAATGTAAAGGTTGGTATTTTACGAGTACAGCAAATGCAACTAATATACATTTTTGAACAATGAAAAATTTCAATATAGCAGCCCCAGCACACAGTGTAGGATACACTATACAATTGAAACAGTGGCAAAATTGAGCAAAACAAGCACTGTTTTAGACTTGTCTCATGAGGGTCACATGCACTCTGGTATGCCTCAGAGTGATTCTTGGTGGAGGACACGTGGTGAAATCACAGAATTTCTTGTCTCATTGAGGATTTGCACCTTATGTGTTTGGCTCACCAAAGGATTTTTGCTGTTGGTGCGATTAACTTTCACATTACCTATTTATGTTTGTTTGAACAGATTGTTTGTTATCCATTTATTATTTTATGCACAAGTTGTTGAAGCGCTGCACTTATATATCACAATTTTTTACTATGCAGAGACTCCAGAGAAGAAACCTGAAAAAGTATCTGCAGAACCCAAAATAGGTAATCATTCATCAGTATTGTATTGGTAAGGTAAAAAAATAATTATGTGTGAGTAAACACAGAAAAGAAATTAGAAAAGGTATCTGTGGAATTCAACAAATGTAAATAACTCATAGTACTGCAGTTGTTAAGTGTAAAGGTTGGTATTTTATGAGTACGGCAATTGCAACTAATATACATTTTAGTACGATGAAAAAAGTGAATATAGCAGCCCCAGCACACAGTGTACAATACACTATACAATTAAAACTGTGGCAAAATTCAGCAAAACAAGCACTGTTTTAGACTTATCTCATGAGGGTCACATGTACTCTGGTAAGCCTCAGAGTAATTCTTGGTGGAGGACATGTAATTAAATCACAGAATTTCTTGTCTCATTGAGGATTTGCACCTTATGTGTTTGGCTCACCAAAGGATTTTTGCTGTTGGTGCGATTAACTTTCACATTACCTATTTATGTTTGTTTGAACAGATTGTTATCCATTTATTATTTTATGCACAAGTTGTTGAAGCGCTGCACTTATATATCACATTTTTTTACTATGCAGAGACTCCAGAGAAGAAACCTGAAAAAGTATCTGCAGAACCCAAAAAAGGTAACCATTCATCAGTATTGCATTGGTAAGGTAAAAAAAAAAAATTATGTGTGAGTAAACACAGAAAAGAAACTAGAAAAGGTATCTGTGGAATTCAACAAATGTAAATAACTCATAGTACTGCATTTGTTAAGTGTAAAGGTTGGTATTTTATGAGTACGGCAAATGCAACTAATATACTGTACATTTTTGTACAATGAAAAATGTGAATATAGCAGCCCCTGGAAATAGTGTAGAAGACACTATACAGTTGAAACTGTGGCAAAATTCAGCATAACAAGCACTGTTTTAGACTTGTCTCATGAGGGTCACATGTAGGGATGAGCTTCGAGTTCGAGTCGAACTCATGTTCGACTCGAACATTGGCTGTTCGCAAGTTTGTCGAACAGCGAACAATTTGGGGTATTCGCGGCAAATTCGAATGCCGCAGAACACCCTCTAAAAGTCAATGGGAGAAATCAAAAGTGCTAATTTTAAAGGCTTATATGTAAGTTATTGTCATAAAAAGTGTTTGGGGACCTGGGTCCTGCCCCAGGGGACATGGATCAATGCAAAAAAAAGTTTTAAAAACGGCCGTTTTTTCAGGAGCAGTGATTTTAATAATGCTTAAAGTCAAACAATAAAAGTGTAATATCCCTTTAAATTTCGTACCTGGGGGGTGTCTATAGTATGCCTGTAAAGGGGTGCATGTTTCCCATGTTTAGAACAGTCTGACAGAAAAATGACATTTCAAAGGAAAAATTTCATTCAAAACTACCCGCGGCTATTGCATTGCCGACAATACACATAGAAGTTCATTGATAAAAACGGCATGGGAATTCAACACAGGGAAACCCCGAACCAAAATTAAAAAAAAAAAAATGACGTGGGAGTCCCCCTAAATTCCATACCAGGCCCTTCAGGTCTGGTATGGATATTAAGGGGAACCCCGGCCAAAATTTAAAAAAAAATGATGTGGGGTTCCCCCTAAATTCCATACTAGACCCTTCAGGTCTGGTATGGATTTTAAGGGGAACCCCGCGCCAAAAAAAAATGGCGTGGGGTCCCCCCAAAAATCCATACCAGACCCTTATCCGAGCACGCAACCTGGCAGGTAGCAGGAAAAGAGGGGGGACGAGAGTACGCCCCCCCTCCTGAACCGTACCAGGCTACATGCCCTCAACATTGGGAGGGTGCTTTGGGGAAGCCCCCCAAAACACCTTGTCCCCATGTTGATGAGGACAAGGGCCTCATCCCCACAACCCTGGCCAGTGGTTGTGGGGGTCTGCGGGCGGGGGGCTTATCGGAATCTGGAAGCCCCCTTTAACAAGGGAACCCCCAGATCCCGGCCCCCCCTGTGTGAAATGGTAAGGGGTACTTACCCCTACCATTTCACTAAAAAAATGTCAAAAATGTTAAAAATGACAAGAGACAGTTTTTGACAATTCCTTTATTTAAATGCTTCTTCTTTCTTCCTTCATCTTCTTCTGGTTCTTCTGGCTCATCTGGTTCTTCCTCCAGCGTTCTCGTCCAGCATCTCCTCCGCGGCGTCTTCTATCTTCTTCTCCTCGGGCCGCTCCGCACCCATGGCATGGGGGGAGACTCCCGCTCTTCTCTTCATCTTCTTCTTCATCCCCTTCCTCCTTCTTCTCTTCTGCTCTTCTTCATTTTCTTCTCCGGGCCGCTCCGCACCCATGCTGGCATGGAGGGAGGCTCCCGCTGTGTAACGGCGTCTCCTCGGCTGCCGGTTCTTAAATAACGGGGGGGCCCCCCGGTGACCCCGCCCCCTCTGATGCACGGGACATGACGGGACTTCCCTGTGGCATTCCCCGTGATGTCACAGGGAAGTCCCGTCAAGTCACTGTGCATCAGAGGGGGCGGGGACACCGGGTGGCCCCGCCCCCCATTATTTAAGAACCGTCAGACGAGGAGACTCCGTCACACAGCGGGAGCCTCCCTCCATGCCAGCATGGGTGCGGAGCGGCCCGGAGAAGAAAATGAAGAAGAGAAGAAGGAAGAAGAGAAGAGGATGAAGAAGAAGATGAAGAGAAGAGAGGGAACCTCCCCCATGCCATGGGTGCGGAGCGGCCCGAGAAGAAGAAGATAGAAGACGCCGCGGAGGAGATGCTGGATGAGAACACCGGAGGAAGAACCAGAAGAGCCAGAAGAAGAAGAAGATAAAGGAAGATAGAAGAAAGAAGAAGCATTTAAATAAAGGAATTGCCAAAAACTGTCTCTTGTCATTTTTAACATTTTTGACAGTTTTTTAGTGAAAAGGTAGGGGTAAGTACCCGCTTACCATTTCACACAGGGGGAGGGCTGGGATCTGGGGGTCTCCTTGTTAAAGGGGGCTTCCAGATTCCGATAAGCCCCCCGCCCGCAGACCCCAACAACCACCGGCCAGGGTTGTGGGGATGAGGCCCTTGTCCTCATCAACATGGGGACAAGATGTTTCGGGGGGCTACCCCAAAGCACCCTCCCAATGTTGAGGGCATGTGGCCTGGTACGGTTCAGGAGGGGGGCCGCACTCTCGCCCCCCCTCCTTTCCTGCGGCCTGCCAGGTTGCGTGCTCGGATAAGGGTCTGGTATTGATTTTTGGGGGGATCCCACACCGTGTTTTGGGTTTTTTTTGGTGCGGGGTTCCCCTTAAAATCCATACCAGACCTGAAGGGTCTGGTATGGAATTTAGGGGGAACCCCACGTCATTTTTAAAAAAAATTTTGGCCGGGGTTCTCCTTAATATCCATACCAGACCTGAAGGGCCTGGTATGGAATTTAGGGGGACTCCCACTTCATTTTTTTAAAAAATTTTGGTTCGGGGTTTCCCTGTGTTGAATTCCTATGCCGTTTTTATCAATGAACTTCTATGTGTATTGTCGGCAATGCAATAGCCGCAGTTAGTTTTGAATGAAATTTTTCCTTCAAAATGTCCTTTTGCTGTCAGACTGTTCTAAACATGGGAAACATGCGCCCCTTTACATGCATACTATAGACACCCCCCAGGTACGAAATTTAAAGGGATATTACACTTTTATTGTTTGACTTTAAGCATTATTAAAATCACTGCTTCTAAAAAAACAGCCGTTTTTAAAACTTTTTTTTGCATGGATCCATGTCCCCTGGGGCAGGACCCGGGTCCCCAAATACTTTTTATGACAATAACTTGCATATAAGCCTTTAAAATTAGCACTTTTGATTATTCATGTTAGTGTCCCATAGACTTTAACGGTGTTCGCGAGTTCGAGCGAACTTTTTTCCTGTTCGCTTGTTCTGGTGCGAAACGAACAGGGGGGTGTTCGGCTCATCCCTAGTCACATGCACTCTGGTAAGCCTCAGCGTGATTGTTGGTGGCAGACACGTGGTGAAATCACAGAATATCTTGTCTCACTGAGGATTTGCGCCTTATGTGTTTGGCTAACAAAAGGATTTTTGCTGTTGGTGCAATTAACTTTCACATTACCTGTTTATGTTTGTTTGAACAGATTGTTTGTTATCCATGTATTATTTTATGCACAAGTTGTTGAAGCGCTGCACTTATATATCACAATTTTTTTACTATGCAGAGACTCCAGAGAAGAAACCTGAAAAAGTATCTGCAGAACACAAAAAAGGTAATCACTCATCAGTATTGCATTACTAAGGTATAAAAATAATTATGTGTGAGTAAACACAGAAAAGAAACTAGAAAAGGTATCTGTGGAATTCAACAAATGTAAATCACTCATAGTACTGCATTTGTTAAGTGTAAAGGTTGGTATTTTATGAGTACGGCAAATGCAACTAATATACTGTACATTTTTGTACAATGAAAAATGTGAATATAGCAGCCCCTGGAAATAGCGTAGAAGACACTATACAATTGAAACTGTGGCAAAATTCAGCATAACAAGCACTGTTTTAAAATTGTCTCATGAGGGTCACATGCACTCTGGTAAGCCTCAGCGTGATTCTTGGTGGCAGACACGTGGTGAAATCACAGAATTTCTTGTCTCACTGAGGTTTTGCGCCTTATGTGTTTGGCTAACAAAAGGATTTTTGCTGTTGGTGCAATTAACTTTCACATTACCTATTTATGTTTGTTTGAACAGATTGTTTGTTATCCATTTATTATTTTATGCACAAGTTGTTGAAGCTCTGCACTTATATATCACAATTTTTTTACTATGCAGGGACTCCAGAGAAGAAACCTGAAAAAGTATCTGCAGAACCCAAAAAAGGTAATCACTCGTTAGTATTGCATTGCTAAGGTATAAAAATAATTACCGTATGTGTGAGTAAACACAGAAAAGAAACTAGAAAGGGTATCTGTGGAATTCAAGAAATGTAAATAACTAATAGTACTGCATTTGTTAAGTGTAAAGGTTGGTATTTTATGAGTACGGCAAATGCAACTAATATACTGTACATTTTTGTACAATGAAAAATGTGAATATAGCAGCCTCTGGAAATAGTGTAGAATACACTATACAATTAAAACTGTGGCAAAATTCAGCATAATAAGCACTGTTTTAGACGTGTCTCATGAGGGTCACATGCACTCTGGTATGCCTCAGAGTGATTCTTGGTGGAGGAAACGTGGTGAAATCACATAATTTCTTGTCTCACTGAGGATTTGCGCCTTATGTGTTTGGCTAACAAAAGGATTTTTGCTGTTGGTGCAATGAACTTTCACATTACCTATTTATGTTTGTTTGAACAGATTGTTTGTTATCCATTTATTTTTTTATGCACAAGTTGATGAAGCGCTGCACTTATATATCACAATTTTTTTACTATGCAGAGACTCCAGAGAAGAAACCTGAAAAAGTATCTACAGAACCCAAAAAAGGTAATCACTCATCAGTATTGCATTACTAAGGTATAAAAATAATTATGTGTGAGTAAACACAGAAAAGAAACTAGAAAAGGTATCTGTGGAATTCAACAAATGTAAATAACTCATAGTACTGCATTTGTTAAGTGTAAAGGTTGGTATTTTACGAGTACGGCAAATGCAACTAATATACATTTTTGTACAATGAAAAATGTCAATATAGCAGCCCCAGCACACAGTGTAGAATACACTATACAATTGAAACGGTGCAAAATTCAGCATAAAAAGCACTGTTTTAGACTTATCTAATGAGGGTCACATGCACTCTGGTAAGCCTCAGAGTGATTCTTGGTTAAGGACACGTGGTGAAATCACAGAATTTCTTGTCTCACTGAGGATTTGCACCTTATGTGTTTGGCTAACAAAAAGATTTTTGCTGTTGGTGCAATTAACTTTCACATTACCTATTTATGTTTGTTTGAACAGATTGTTATCCATTTATTATTTTATGCACAAGTTGTTGAAGCGCTGCACTTATATATCACAATTTTTTTACTATGCAGAGACTCCAGAGAAGAAACCTGAAAAAGTATCTACAGAACCCAAAAAAGGTAATCACTCATCAGTATTGCATTACTAAGGTATAAAAATAATTATGTGTGAGTAAACACAGAAAAGAAACTAAAAAAGGTATCTGTGGAACCCAACAAATGTAAAGGTTGGTATTTTACGAGTACAGCAAATGCAACTAATATACATTTTTGTACAATGAAAAATGTCAATATACTGTAGCAGCCCCAGCACACAGTGTAGAATACACTATACAATTGAAACAGTGGCAAAATTGAGCAAAACAAGCACTGTTTTAGACTTGTCTCATGAGGGTCACATGCACTCTGGTAAGCCTCAGAGTGATTCTTGGTGGAGGAAACGTGGTGAAATCACAGAATTTCTTGTCTCATTGAGGATTTGCACCTTATGTGTTTGGCTCACCAAAGGATTTTTGCTGTTGGTGCGATTAACTTTCACATTACCTATTTATGTTTGTTTGAACAGATTGTTTGTTATCCATTTATTATTTTATGCACAAGTTGTTGAAGCGCTGCACTTATATATCACAATTTTTTACTATGCAGAGACTCCAGAGAAGAAACCTGAAAAAGTATCTGCAGAACCCAAAATAGGTAATCATTCATCAGTATTGCATTGGTAAGGTAAAAAAAAAAAAATTTTGCGTGAGTAAACACAGAAAAGAAACTAGAAAAGGTATCTGTGGAATTCAACAAATGTAAATAACTCGTAGTACTGCATTTGTTAAGTGTAAAGGTTGGTATTTTATGAGTATGGCAAATGCAACTAATATACTGTACATTTTTATACAATGAAAAATGTGAATATAGCAGCCCCTGGAAATAGTGTAGAAGACACTATACAGTTGAAACTGTGGCAAAATTCAGCATAACAAGCACTGTTTTAGACTTGTCTCATGAGGGTCACATGTAGGGATGAGCTTCGAGTTCGAGTCAAACTCATGTTCGACTCGAACATTGGCTGTTCGCAAGTTTGTCGAACAGCGAACAATTTGGGGTGTTCGCGGCAAATTCGAATGCCGCAGAACACCCTTTAAAAGTCGATGGGAGAAATCAAAAGTGCTAATTTTAAAGGCTTATATGCAAGTTATTGTCATAAAAAGTGTTTGGGGACCTGGGTCCCGCCCCAGGGGACATGGATCAACGCAAAAAAAAGTTTTAAAAATGGTCGTTTTTTAAGGAGCAGTGATTTTAATAATGCTTAAAGTCAAACAATAAAAGTGTAATATCCCTTTAAATTTCGTACCTGGGGGGTGTCTATAGTATGCCTGTAAAGGGGCGCATGTTTCCCGTGTTTAGAACAGTCTGACAGCAAAATGACATTTCGAAGGAAAAATTTCATTTAAAACTACCCGCGGCTATTGCATTGCCGACAATACACATAGAAGTTCATTGAAAAAAATGGCATGGGAATTCAACACAGGGAAACCCCGAACCAAAAAAAAAAAAAAAAAATGACGTGGGAGTCCCCCTAAATTCCATACCAGGCCCCTAAGGTCTGGTATGGATATTAAGGGGAACCCCGGCCAAAGATTAAAAAAAAAATTACGTGGGGTTCCCCCTAAATTCCATACCAGGCCCTTATCCGAGCACGCAACCTGGCAGGCTGCGGGGAAAGAGGGGGGACGAGAGTGCGCCCCCCCCTCCTGAACCGTACCAGGCCACATGCCCTCAACATTGGGAGGGTGCTTTGGGGTAGTCCCCCAAAACACCTTGTCCCCATGTTGATGAGGACAAGGGCCTCATCCCCACAACCCTGGCCGGTGGTTGTGGGGGTCTGTGGGCGGGGGGCTTATCGGAATCTGGAAGCCCCCTTTAAGAAGGGAACCCCCAGATCCCGACCCCCTGTGTGAAATGGTAAGGGGTGCTTACCCCTACCATTTCACAAAAAAACTGTCAAAAATGTTAAAAATGGCAAGAGACAGTTTTTGACAATTCCTTTATTTAAATGCTTCTTCTTTCTTCCTTCATCTTCTTCTGGTTCTTCTGGCTCTTCTGGTTCTTCCTCCGGCATTCTCGTCCAGCATCTCCTCCGCGGCATCTTCTATCTTCTTCTCCTCGGGCCGCTCCGCACCCATGGCATGGGGGGAGGCTCCCGCTCTTCTCTTCATCTTCTTCTTCATCCTCTTCTCTTCTTCCTTCTTCTCTTCTTCTCTTCTTCATTTTCTTCTCCGGGCCGCTCCGCACCCATGCTGGCATGAAGGGAGGCTCCCGCTGTGTGACGGCGTCTTCTCAGCTGACGGTTCTTAAATAACGGGGGGCGGGGCCCCCCGGTGACTCCGCCCCCTCTGACGCACGGGACATGACGGGAATTCCCTGTGGCATTCCCCGTGACGTCACAGGGAAGTCCCGTCAGGTCACCGTGCGTCAGAGGGGGCGGGCTCACCGGGTGGCCCCGCCCCCCGTTATTTAAGAACCGTCAGACGAGGAGACTCCGTCACACAGTGGGAGCCTCCCTCCATGCCAGCATGGGTGCGGAGCGGCCCGGAGAAGACAATGAAGAAGAGAAGAAGGAAGAAGAGGATGAAGAAGAAGATGAAGAGAAGAGTGGGAGCCTCCCCCATGCCATGGGTGCAGAGCGGCCCGAGGAGAAGAAGATAGAAGACGCCGTGGAGGAGATGCTGGATGAGAACACCGGAGGAAGAACCAGAAGAGCCAGAAGAAGAAGAAGATAAAGGAAGATAGAAGAAAGAAGAAGCATTTAAATAAAGGAATTGCCAAAAACTGTCTCTTGTCATTTTTAACATTTTTGACAGTTTTTTAGTGAAAAGGTAGGGGTAAGTACCCGCTTACCATTTCACACAGGGGGAGGGCTGGGATCTGGGGGTCCCCTTGTTAAAGGGGGCTTCCAGATTCCGATAAGCCCCCCGCCCGCAGACCCCAACAACCACCGGCCAGGGTTGTGGGGATGAGGCCCTTGTCCTCATCAACATGGGGACAAGATGTTTCGGGGGGCTACCCCAAAGCACCCTCCCAATGTTGAGGGCATGTGGCCTGGTACGGTTCAGGAGGGGGGCCGCACTCTCGCCCCCCCTCCTTTCCTGCGGCCTGCCAGGTTGCGTGCTCGGATAAGGGTCTGGTATTGATTTTTGGGGGGATCCCACACCGTTTTTTGGGTTTTTTTTGGTGCGGGGTTCCCCTTAAAATCCATACCAGACCTGAAGGGTCTAGTATGGAATTTAGGGGGAACCCCACGTCATTTTTAAAAAAAATTTTGGCCGGGGTTCTCCTTAATATCCATACCAGACCTGAAGGGCCTGGTATGGAATTTAGGGGGACTCCCACGTCATTTTTTTTTTAAATTTTGGTTCGGGGTTTCCCTGTGTTGAATTCCCATGCCGTTTTTATCAATGAACTTCTATGTGTATTGTCGGCAATGCAATAGCCGCAGTTAGTTTTGAAAGAAATTTTTCCTTCAAAATGTCCTTTTGCTGTCAGACTGTTCTAAACATGGGAAACATGCGCCCCTTTACATGCATACTATAGACACCCCCCAGGTACGAAATTTAAAGGGATATTACACTTTTATTGTTTGACTTTAAGCATTATTAAAATCACTGCTTCTGAAAAAACAGCCGTTTTTAAAACTTTTTTTTGCATGGATCCATGTCCCCTGGGGCAGGACCCGGGTCCCCAAATACTTTTTATGACAATAACTTGCATATAAGCCTTTAAAATTAGCACTTTTGATTATTCATGTTAGTGTCCCATAGACTTTAACGGTGTTCGCGAGTTCGAGCGAACTTTTTTCCTGTTCGCTTGTTCTGGTGCGAAACGAACAGGGGGGTGTTCGGCTCATCCCTAGTCACATGCACTCTGGTAAGCCTCAGCGTGATTGTTGGTGGCAGACACGTGGTGAAATCACAGAATATCTTGTCTCACTGAGGATTTGCGCCTTATGTGTTTGGCTAACAAAAGGATTTTTGCTGTTGGTGCAATTAACTTTCACATTACCTGTTTATGTTTGTTTGAACAGATTGTTTGTTATCCATGTATTATTTTATGCACAAGTTGTTGAAGCGCTGCACTTATATATCACAATTTTTTTACTATGCAGAGACTCCAGAGAAGAAACCTGAAAAAGTATCTGCAGAACACAAAAAAGGTAATCACTCATCAGTATTGCATTACTAAGGTATAAAAATAATTATGTGTGAGTAAACACAGAAAAGAAACTAGAAAAGGTATCTGTGGAATTCAACAAATGTAAATCACTCATAGTACTGCATTTGTTAAGTGTAAAGGTTGGTATTTTATGAGTACGGCAAATGCAACTAATATACTGTACATTTTTGTACAATGAAAAATGTGAATATAGCAGCCCCTGGAAATAGCGTAGAAGACACTATACAATTGAAACTGTGGCAAAATGCAGCATAACAAGCACTGTTTTAAAATTGTCTCATGAGGGTCACATGCACTCTGGTAAGCCTCAGCGTGATTCTTGGTGGCAGACACGTGGTGAAATCACAGAATTTCTTGTCTCACTGAGGTTTTGCGCCTTATGTGTTTGGCTAACAAAAGGATTTTTGCTGTTGGTGCAATTAACTTTCACATTACCTATTTATGTTTGTTTGAACAGATTGTTTGTTATCCATTTATTATTTTATGCACAAGTTGTTGAAGCTCTGCACTTATATATCACAATTTTTTTACTATGCAGGGACTCCAGAGAAGAAACCTGAAAAAGTATCTGCAGAACCCAAAAAAGGTAATCACTCGTTAGTATTGCATTGCTAAGGTATAAAAATAATTACCGTATGTGTGAGTAAACACAGAAAAGAAACTAGAAAGGGTATCTGTGGAATTCAAGAAATGTAAATAACTAATAGTACTGCATTTGTTAAGTGTAAAGGTTGGTATTTTATGAGTACGGCAAATGCAACTAATATACTGTACATTTTTGTACAATGAAAAATGTGAATATAGCAGCCTCTGGAAATAATGTAGAATACACTATACAATTAAAACTGTGGCAAAATTCAGCATAATAAGCACTGTTTTAGACGTGTCTCATGAGGGTCACATGCACTCTGGTATGCCTCAGAGTGATTCTTGGTGGAGGAAACGTGGTGAAATCACATAATTTCTTGTCTCACTGAGGATTTGCGCCTTATGTGTTTGGCTAACAAAAGGATTTTTGCTGTTGGTGCAATGAACTTTCACATTACCTATTTATGTTTGTTTGAACAGATTGTTTGTTATCCATTTATTTTTTTATGCACAAGTTGATGAAGCGCTGCACTTATATATCACAATTTTTTTACTATGCAGAGACTCCAGAGAAGAAACCTGAAAAAGTATCTACAGAACCCAAAAAAGGTAATCACTCATCAGTATTGCATTGCTAAGGTATAAAAATAATTATGTGTGAGTAAACACAGAAAAGAAACTAGAAAAGATATCTGTGGAACCCAACAAATGTAAAGGTTGGTATTTTACGAGTACAGCAAATGCAACTAATATACATTTTTGTACAATGAAAAATGTCAATATAGCAGCCCCAGCACACAGTGTAGAATACACTATACAATTGAAATGGTGCAAAATTCAGCATAAAAAGCACTGTTTTAGACTTATCTAATGAGGGTCACATGCACTCTGGTAAGCCTCAGAGTGATTCTTGGTTAAGGACACGTGGTGAAATCACAGAATTTCTTGTCTCACTGAGGATTTGCACCTTATGTGTTTGGCTAACAAAAAGATTTTTGCTGTTGGTGCAATTAACTTTCACATTACCTATTTATGTTTGTTTGAACAGATTGTTATCCATTTATTATTTTATGCACAAGTTGTTGAAGCGCTGCACTTATATATCACAATTTTTTTACTATGCAGAGACTCCAGAGAAGAAACCTGAAAAAGTATCTACAGAACCCAAAAAAGGTAATCACTCATCAGTATTGCATTACTAAGGTATAAAAATAATTATGTGTGAGTAAACACAGAAAAGAAACTAAAAAAGGTATCTGTGGAACCCAACAAATGTAAAGGTTGGTATTTTACGAGTACAGCAAATGCAACTAATATACATTTTTGTACAATGAAAAATGTCAATATACTGTAGCAGCCCCAGCACACAGTGTAGAATACACTATACAATTGAAACAGTGGCAAAATTGAGCAAAACAAGCACTGTTTTAGACTTGTCTCATGAGGGTCACATGCACTCTGGTAAGCCTCAGAGTGATTCTTGGTGGAGGAAACGTGGTGAAATCACAGAATTTCTTGTCTCATTGAGGATTTGCACCTTATGTGTTTGGCTCACCAAAGGATTTTTGCTGTTGGTGCGATTAACTTTCACATTACCTATTTATGTTTGTTTGAACAGATTGTTTGTTATCCATTTATTATTTTATGCACAAGTTGTTGAAGCGCTGCACTTATATATCACAATTTTTTACTATGCAGAGACTCCAGAGAAGAAACCTGAAAAAGTATCTGCAGAACCCAAAAAAGGTAATCATTCATCAGTATTGTATTGGTAAGGTAAAAAAAAAAATTATATGTGAGTAAACACATAAAAGAACGTAGAAAAGGTATCTGTGGAATTCAACAAATGTAAATAACTCGTAGTACTGCATTTGTTAAGTGTAAAGGTTGGTATTTTATGAGTATGGCAATTGCAACTAATATACATTTTTGTACAATGAAAAAAGTCAATATAGCAGCCCCAGCACACAGTGTACAATACACTATACAATTAAAACTGTGGCAAAATTCAGCATAACAAGCACTGTTTTAGACTTATCTCACGAGGGTCACATGTACTCTGGTAAGCCTCAGAGTGATTCTTGGTGGAGGACATGTGATGAAATCACAGAATTTCTTGTCTCATTGAGGATTTGCACCTTATGTGTTTGGCTCACCAAAGGATTTTTGCTGTTGGTGCGATTAACTTTCACATTACCTATTTATGTTTGTTTGAACAGATTGTTTGTTATCCATTTATTATTTTATGCACAAGTTGTTGAAGCGCTGCACTTATATATCACAATTTTTTACTATGCAGAGACTCCAGAGAAGAAACCTGAAAAAGTATCTGCAGAACCCAAAATAGGTAATCATTCATCAGTATTGCATTGGTAAGGTAAAAAAAAAAAAAATTTTGCGTGAGTAAACACAGAAAAGAAACTAGAAAAGGTATCTGTGGAATTCAACAAATGTAAATAACTCGTAGTACTGCATTTGTTAAGTGTAAAGGTTGGTATTTTATGAGTATGGCAAATGCAACTAATATACTGTACATTTTTATACAATGAAAAATGTGAATATAGCAGCCCCTGGAAATAGTGTAGAAGACACTATACAGTTGAAACTGTGGCAAAATTCAGCATAACAAGCACTGTTTTAGACTTGTCTCATGAGGGTCACATGTAGGGATGAGCTTCGAGTTCGAGTCAAACTTATGTTCGACTCGAACATTGGCTGTTCGCAAGTTTGTCGAACAGCGAACAATTTGGGGTGTTCGCGGCAAATTCGAATGCCGCAGAACACCCTTTAAAAGTCGATGGGAGAAATCAAAAGTGCTAATTTTAAAGGCTTATATGCAAGTTATTGTCATAAAAAGTGTTTGGGGACCTGGGTCCCGCCCCAGGGGACATGGATCAATGCAAAAAAAAGTTTTAAAAATGGTCGTTTTTTAAGGAGCAGTGATTTTAATAATGCTTAAAGTCAAACAATAAAAGTGTAATATCCCTTTAAATTTCGTACCTGGGGGGTGTCTATAGTATGCCTGTAAAGGGGCGCATGTTTCCCGTGTTTAGAACAGTCTGACAGCAAAAGGACATTTCGAAGGAAAAATTTCATTTAAAACTACCCGCGGCTATTGCATTGCCGACAATACACATAGAAGTTCATTGAAAAAAATGGCATGGGAATTCAACACAGGAAGACCCCGAACCAAAAAAAAAAAAAAAAATGACGTGGGAGTCCCCCTAAATTCCATACCAGGCCCCTAAGGTCTGGTATGGATATTAAGGGGAACCCCGGCCAAAGATTAAAAAAAAAATTACGTGGGGTTCCCCCTAAATTCCATACCAGGCCCTTATCCGAGCACGCAACCTGGCAGGCCGCAGGGAAAGAGGGGGGACGAGAGTGTGCCCCCCCATCCTGAACCGTACCAGGCCACATGCCCTCAACATTGGGAGGGTGCTTTGGGGTAGTCCCCCAAAACACCTTGTCCCCATGTTGATGAGGACAAGGGCCTCATCCCCACAACCCTGGCCGGTGGTTGTGGGGGTCTGTGGGCGGGGGGCTTATCGGAATCTGGAAGCCCCCTTTAAGAAGGGAACCCCCAGATCCCGGCCCCCCTGTGTGAAATGGTAAGGGGTGCTTACCCCTACCATTTCACAAAAAAACTGTCAAAAATGTTAAAAATGGCAAGAGACAGTTTTTGACAATTCCTTTATTTAAATGCTTCTTCTTTCTTCCTTCATCTTCTTCTGGTTCTTCTGGCTCTTCTGGTTCTTCCTCCGGCATTCTCGTCCAGCATCTCCTCCGCGGCATCTTCTATCTTCTTCTCCTCGGGCCGCTCCGCACCCATGGCATGGGGGGAGGCTCCCGCTCTTCTCTTCATCTTCTTCTTCATCCTCTTCTCTTCTTCCTTCTTCTCTTCTTCTCTTCTTCATTTTCTTCTCCGGGCCGCTCCGCACCCATGCTGGCATGAAGGGAGGCTCCCGCTGTGTGACGGCGTCTTCTCAGCTGACGGTTCTTAAATAACGGGGGGCGGGGCCACCCAGTGACCCCGCCCCCTCTGACGCACGGGACATGACGGGAATTCCCTGTGGCATTCCCCGTGACGTCACAGGGAAGTCCCGTCAGGTCACCGTGCGTCAGAGGGGGCGGGCTCACCGGGTGGCCCCGCCCCCCGTTATTTAAGAACCGTCAGACGAGGAGACTCCGTCACACAGTGGGAGCCTCCCTCCATGCCAGCATGGGTGCGGAGCAGCCCGGAGAAGACAATGAAGAAGAGAAGAAGGAAGAAGAGGATGAAGAAGAAGATGAAGAGAAGAGTGGGAGCCTCCCCCATGCCATGGGTGCGGAGCGGCCCGAGGAGAAGAAGATAGAAGACGCCGTGGAGGAGATGCTGGATGAGAATGCCGGAGGAAGAACCAGAAGAGCCAGAAGAAGAAGAAGATGAAGGAAGATAGAAGAAAGAAGAAGCATTTAAATAAAGGAATTGTCAAAAACTGTCTCTTGTCATTTTTAACATTTTTGACAGTTTTTTTGTGAAAAGGTAGGGGTAAGTACCCGCTTACCATTTCACACAGGGAGGGCTGGGATCTGGGGGTCCCCTTGTTAAAGGGGGCTTCCAGATTCCGATAAGCCCCCTGTCCGCAGACCCCCACAACCACCGGCCAGGGTTGTGGGGATGAGGCCCTTGTCCTCATCAACATGGGGACAAGGTGTTTTGAGGGGCTACCCCAAAGCACCCTCCCAATGTTGAGGGCATGTGGCCTGGTACAGTTCAGGAGGGGGGGCCGCACTCTCGTCCCCCCCTCCTTTCCTGCGGCCTGCCAGGTTGCGTGCTCGGATAAGGGTCTGGTATGGATTTTTGGGGGGACCCCACACCGTTTTTTTTTTTATTTTGGCGCGGGGTTCCCCTTAAAATACATACCAGACGTGAAGGGTCTGGTATGGAATTTAGGGGGACTCCCACGTCATTTTTTTAAAATTTTGGTTCGGGGTTTCCCTGTGTTGAATTCCCATGCCGTTTTTATCAATGAACTTCTATGTGTATTGTCGGCAATGCAATAGCCGCGGGTAGTTTTGAATGAAATTTTTCCTTCGAAATGTCATTTTGCTGTCAGACTGTTCTAAACACGGGAAACATGCGCCCCTTTACAGGCATACTATAGACACCCCCCAGGTACGAAATTTAAAGGGATATTACACTTTTATTGTTTGACTTTAATCATTATTAACCACTTCCCGCCCGCCCTATAGCGGATTGACGTCCGGGAAGTGGTTCTGTTATCCTGACTGGACGTCATATGACGTCCAGCAGGATAACATGCCGCAGCGCGCCCCCGGGGGCGCGCATCGCGGCGATCGGTGGAGCGGTGTGTCAGTCTGACACACCGCTACACTGATCTTGGTAAAAAGCCTCCAGAGGAGGCTCTTTACCACGTGATCAGCCGTGTCCAATCACGGCTGATCACGCTGTCAATAGGAAGAGCCGTTGATCGGCTCTTCCTCACTCGCGTCTGACAGACGCAAGTGGAGGAGAGCCGATCGGCGGCTCTCCTGGCAGGGGGGGTCTGCGCTGATTGTGCAGCCCCCCCGCAGATCACCACACTGGACCACCAGGGATCGCCACTAGGACCACCAGGGAAGGGGCAACATGTGGATGGCCAGGTATGTACCCCATGGCCATCCACATGTGCCCAGTGTGCCAAATCTGTGCCAATCAGTGCCCACAAATGGGCACTGATTGGCACAATTATGTTGCAGTGATGCCCAGCAATGCCACCCTTAGGGGCATCACTGCAAACAAGTAATGCCATCAGTGCCACCCATCAGTGTCCATTCATGCCACCTGTCAGTGCCCATCCGTGCCCATCAGTGCCCATCTATCAGTGCCCATCCGTGCCCATCTGTGCCAACTATCAGTGCCACCCATAAGTAACCATCAATGCCACCTACAAGTGCCCATCAATGCCACCTATGAGTGCCCATCAGTGCCGCCTATGAGTGCCCATCCGTGCCACCTATGAGTGCCCATCAGTGCCGCATACCAGTGCCACCTATCGGTGCCCATCAGTGCCACCTATCAGTGCCCATCAGTGCCGCCTATCAGTGCCCATCATCAGTGCCCATCAGTGCCACCTCATCAGTGCTACCTCATCGGTGCCACCTCATCGGTGCCCATCAGTGCCGCCGTATCAATGCCCGTCAGTGCAGCCATATCAGTTCCCATCATTGAAGAAGAAAACATACTTATTTACAAAAAGTTTTAACAGAAACAAAGAAAAACTTGTTTTTTTTCAAAATTTTCGGTATTTTTTTATTTGTTGCACAAAAAATAAAAACCGCAAAGGTGATCAAATACTACCAAAAGAAAGCTCTATTTGTGGGAACAAAATGATAAAAAATTTGTTTGGGTACAGTGTAGCATGACCGCGCAATTGTCATTCAAATTGCGACAGCGCTAAAAGCTGAAAATTGGTCTGGGCGGGAAGGTGTCTAAGTGCCTGGTATTGAAGTGGTTAAAATAACTGCTCCTGAAAAAACGGCCGTTTTTAAAACTTTTTTTTGCATGGATCCATGTCCCCTGGGGCAGAACCCGGGTCCCCAAACACTTTTTATGACAATAACTTGCATATAAGCCTTTAAAATTAGCACTTTTGATTATTCATGTTCGTGTCCCATAGAGTTTAACGGTGTTCGCGTGTTCGAGCGAACTTTTTTCCTGTTCGCATGTTCTGGTGCAAACCGAACAGGGGGGTGTTCGGCTCATCCCTAGTCACATGCACTCATGTAAGCCTCAGCGTGATTGTTGGTGGCAGACACGTGGTGAAATCACAGAATTTTTTGTCTCACTGAGGATTTGCGCCTTATGTGTTTGGCTAACAAAAGGATTTTTGCTGTTGGTGCAATTAACTTTCGCATTACCTGTTTATGTTTGTTTGAACAGATTGTTTGTTATCCATTTATTATTTTATGCACAAGTTGTTGAAGCGCTGCACTTATATATCACAATTTTTTACTATGCAGAGACTCCAGAGAAGAAACCTGAAAAAGTATCTGCAGAACCCAAAAAAGGTAATAACTTATTAGTATTGCATTGCTAAGGTATAAAAATAATTATGTGTGAGTAAACACAGAAAAGAAACTAGAAAGGGTATCTGTGGAATTCAAGAAATGTAAATAACTAATAGTACTGCATTTGTTAAGTGTAAAGGTTGGTATTTTATGAGTAAGGCAAATGCAACTAATATACTGTACATTTTTGTACAATGAAAAATGTGAATATAGCAGCCTCTGTAAATAGTGTAGAATACACTATACAATTAAAACTGTGGCAAAATTCAGCATAACAAGCACTGTTTTAGACGTGTCTCATGAGGGTCACATGCATTCTGGTATGCCTCAGAGTGATTCTTGGTGGAGGAAACGTGGTGAAATCACAGAATTTCTTGTCTCACTGAGGATTTGCGCCTTATGTGTTTGGCTAACAAAAGGATTTTTGCTGTTGGTGCAATGAACTTTCACATTACCTATTTATGTTTGTTTGAACAGATTGTTTGTTATCCATTTATTATTTTATGCACAAGTTGATGAAGCACTACACTTATATATCACAATTTTTTTACTATGCAGAGACTCCAGAGAAGAAACCTGAAAAAGTATCTGCAGAACCCAAAAAAGGTAATCACTCATCAGTATTGCATTGCTAAGGTATAAAAAAAATTATGTGTGAGTAAACACAGAAAAGAAACTAGAAAAGGTATCTGTGGAATTCAACAAATGTAAATAACTCATAGTACTGCATTTGTTAAGTGTAAAGGTTGGTATTTTGTACGAGTACGGCAAATGCAACTAATATACATTTTTGTACAATGAAAAATGTCAATATAGCAGCCCCAGCACACAGTGTAGAATACACTATACAATTGAAACGGTGCAAAATTCAGCATAAAAAGCACTGTTTTAGACTTATCTAATGAGGGTCACATGCACTCTGGTAAGCCTCAGAGTGATTCTTGGTTAAAGACACGTGGTGAAATCACAGAATTTCATGTCTCACTGAGGATTTGCACCTTATGTGTTTGGCTAACAAAAAGATTTTTGCTGTTGGTGCAATTAACTTTCACATTACCTATTTATGTTTGTTTGAACAGATTGTTTGTTATCCATTTATTATTTTATGCACAAGTTGTTGAAGCGCTGCACTTATATATCACATTTTTTTTACTATGCAGAGACTCCAGAGAAGAAACCTGAAAAAGTATCTGCAGAACCCAAAAAAGGTAATCATTCATCAGTATTGCATTGCTAAGGTATAAAAATAATTATGTGTGAGTAAACACAGAAAAGAAACTAGAAAAGGTATCTGTGGAATTCAACAAATGTAAATAACTCATAGTACTGCATTTGTTAAGTGTAAAGATTGGTATTTTATGAGTATGGCAAATGCAACTAATATACTGTACATTTTTGTACAATGAAAAATGTGAATATAGCAGCCCCTAAAAATAGTGTAGAAGACACTATACAATTGAAACTGTGGCAAAATTCAGCATAACAAGCACTGTTTTAGACTTATCTCATGAGGGTCACATGCACTCTGGTAAGCCTTAGCGTGATTGTTGGTGGCAGACACGTGGTGAAATCACAGAATTTCTTGTCTCACTGAGGATTTGCGCCTTATGTGTTTGGCTAACAAAAGTATTTTTGCTGTTGGTGCAATTAACTTTCACATTACCTATTTATGTTTGTTTGAACAGATTGTTTGTTATCCATGTATTATTTTATGCACAAGTTGTTGAAGCGCTGCACTCATATATCACAATTTTTTTACTATGCAGAGACTCCAGAGAAGAAACCTGA
The DNA here is from genome assembly GCA_037952925.1 of Lithobates clamitans. Taxonomy (NCBI): domain Eukaryota; kingdom Metazoa; phylum Chordata; class Amphibia; order Anura; family Ranidae; genus Lithobates; species Lithobates clamitans. The sequence continues at coordinate 22,995,825 of JBBGZY010000039.1, forward strand.
AAAAGTATCTGCAGAACCCAAAAAAGGTAATCACTCATCAGTATTGCATTGCTAAGGTATAAAAATAATTATGTGTGAGTAAACACAGAAAAGAAACTAGAAAAGATATCTGTGGAACCCAACAAATGTAAAGGTTGGTATTTTACGAGTACAGCAAATGCAACTAATATACATTTTTGTACAATGAAAAATGTCAATATAGCAGCCCCAGCACACAGTGTAGAATACACTATACAATTGAAACAGTGGCAAAATTCAGCAAAACAAGCACTGTTTTAGACTTGTCTCATGAGGATCACATGCACTCTGGTAAGCCTCAGAGTGATTCTTGGTGGAGGACACGTGGTGAAATCACAGAATTTCTTGTCTCATTGAGGATTTGCACCTTATGTGTTTGGCTCACCAAAGGATTTTTGCAGTTGGTGCAATTAACTTTCACATTACCTATTTATGTTTGTTTGAACAGATTGCTTTTTATCCATTTATTATTTTATTCACAAGTTGTTGAAGCGCTGCACTTATATATCACAATTTTTTACTATGCAGAGACTCCAGAGAAGAAACCTGAAAAAGTATCTGCAGAACCCAAAAAAGGTAATCATTCATCAGTATTGTATTGGTAAGGTAAAAAAAAATTATATGTGAGTAAACACATAAAAGAAATTAGAAAAGGTATCTGTGGAATTCAACAAATGTAAATAACTCATAGTACTGCAGTTGTTAAGTGTAAAGGTTGGTATTTTATGAGTACGGCAATTGCAACTAATATACATTTTTGTACAATGAAAAAAGTGAATATAGCAGCTCCAGCACACAGTGTACAATACACTATACAATTAAAACTGTGGCAAAATTCAGCATACCAAGCATTGTTTTAGACTTATCTCACGAGGGTCACATGTACTCTGGTAAGCCTCAGAGTGATTCTTGGTGGAGGACATGTGATGAAATCACAGAATTTCTTGTCTCATTGAGGATTTGCACCTTATGTGTTTGGCTCACCAAAGGATTTTTGCTGTTGGTGCGATTAACTTTCACATTACCTATTTATGTTTGTTTGAACAGATTGTTTGTTATCCATTTATTATTTTATGCACAAGTTGTTGAAGTGCTGCACTTATATATCACAATTTTTTACTATGCAGAGACTCCAGAGAAGAAACCTGAAAAAGTATCTGCAGAACCCAAAAAAGGTAATCATTCATCAGTATTGCATTGCTAAGGTATAAAAATAATTATGTGTGAGTAAACACAGAAAAGAAACTATAAAAGGTATCTGTGGAATTCAACAAATGTAAATAACTCATAGTACTGCATTTGTTAAGTGTAAAGATTGGTATTTTATGAGTATGGCAAATGCAACTAATATACTGTACATTTTTGTACAATGAAAAATGTGAATATAGCAGCCCCTGGAAATAGCGTAGAAGACACTATACAATCGAAACTGTGGCAAAATTCAGCATAACAAGCACTGTTTTAGACTTGTCTCATGAGGGTCACATGCACTCTGGTAAGCCTCAGCGTGATTGTTGGTGGCAGACACGTGGTGAAATCACAGAATTTCTTGTCTCACTGAGGATTTGCGCCTTATGTGTTTGGCTAACAAAAGTATTTTTGCTGTTGGTGCGATTAACTTTCACATTACCTATTTATGTTTGTTTGAACAGATTGTTTGTTATCCATGTATTATTTTATGCACAAGTTGTTGAAGCGCTGCACTTATATATCACAATTTTTTTACTATGCAGAGACTCCAGAGAAGAAACCTGAAAAAGTATCTGCAGAACCCAAAAAAGGTAATCACTCATCAGTATTGCATTGCTAAGGTATAAAAATAATTATGTGTGAGTAAACACAGAAAAGAAACTAGAAAAGATATCTGTGGAACCCAACAAATGTAAAGGTTGGTATTTTACGAGTACAGCAAATGCAACTAATATACATTTTTGTACAATGAAAAATGTCAATATAGCAGCCCCAGCACACAGTGTAGAATACACTATACAATTGAAACAGTGGCAAAATTCAGCAAAACAAGCACTGTTTTAGACTTGTCTCATGAGGGTCACATACACTCTGGTAAGCCTCACAGTGATTCTTGGTGGAGGACACGTGGTGAAATCACAGAATTTCTTGTCTCATTGAGGATTTGCACCTTATGTGTTTGGCTCACCAAAGGATTTTTGCAGTTGGTGCAATTAACTTTCACATTACCTATTTATGTTTGTTTGAACAGATTGCTTGTTATCCATTTATTATTTTATGCACAAGTTGTTGAAGCGCTGCACTTATATATCACAATTTTTTACTATGCAGAGACTCCAGAGAAGAAACCTGAAAAAGTATCTGCAGAACCCAAAAAAGGTAATCATTCATCAGTATTGTATTGGTAAGGTAAAAAAAAATTATATGTGAGTAAACACATAAAAGAAATTAGAAAAGGTATCTGTGGAATTCAACAAATGTAAATAACTCATAGTACTGCAGTTGTTAAGTGTAAAGGTTGGTATTTTATGAGTACGGCAATTGCAACTAATATACATTTTTGTACAATGAAAAAAGTGAATATAGCAGCTCCAGCACACAGTGTACAATACACTATACAATTAAAACTGTGGCAAAATTCAGCATACCAAGCATTGTTTTAGACTTATCTCACGAGGGTCACATGTACTCTGGTAAGCCTCAGAGTGATTCTTGGTGGAGGACATGTGATGAAATCACAGAATTTCTTGTCTCATTGAGGATTTGCACCTTATGTGTTTGGCTCACCAAAGGATTTTTGCTGTTGGTGCGATTAACTTTCACATTACCTATTTATGTTTGTTTGAACAGATTGTTTGTTATCCAATTATTATTTTATGCACAAGTTGTTGAAGCGCTGCAATTATATATCACAATTTTTTTACTATGCAGAGACTCCAGAGAAGAAACCTGAAAAAGTATCTGCAGAACCCAAAATAGGTAATCACTCATCAGTATTGCATTGGTAAGGTAAAAAAAAAAATTATGTGTGAGTAAACACAGAAAAGAAACTAGAAAAGTTATCTGTGGAACCCAACAAATGTAAAGGTTGGTTTTTTACGAGTACGGCAAATGCAACTAACATACATTTGTGTACAATGAAAAATGTCAATATAGCAGCCCCAGCACACAGTGTAGAATACACTTTACAATTGAAATGGTGCAAAATTCAGCAAAACAAGCATTGTTTTAGACTTGTCTCATGAGGATCACATGCACTCTAGTATGCCTCATGCCCCGTACACACGGTCGGATTTTCCGTCAGAAAATGTGTGATAGGACCTTGTTGTCGGAAATTCCGACCGTGTGTAGGCTCCATCACACATTTTCCATCGAATTTTCCGACACACAAAGTTTGAGAGCAGGCTATCAAATTTTCCGACAACAAAATTCATTGTCGGAAATTTTGATCGTGTGTACACAAATCCGACGGACAAAGTGCCACGCATGCTAAGAATAAATAAAGAGATGAAAGTTATTGGCCACTGTCCTGTTTTTAGTCCCGACGTACGTGTTTTACGTCACCGCGTTTAGAATGATCGGATTTTCTGACAACTTTGTGTGACCGTGTGTATGCAAGACAAGTTTGAGCCAACATCCGTCGGAAAAAATCCTAGGATTTTGTTGTCGAAATGTCCGAACAAAGTCTGACCGTGTGTACACGGCATCAGAGTGATTCTTGGTGGCAGACACGTGGTGAAATCACAGAATTTCTTGTCTCACTGAGGATTTGCACCTTATGTGTTTGGCTCACCAAAGGATTTTTGCTGTTGGTGCAATTAACTTTCACATTACCTATTTATGTTTGTTTGAACAGATTGTTTGTTATCCATTTATTATTTTATGCACAAGTTGTTGAAGCTCTGCACTTATATATCAAATTCTTTTTACTATGCAGAGACTCCAGAGAAGAAACCTGAAAAATTATCTGCAGAACCCAAAAAAGGTAATCACTCATCAGTATTGCATTGGTAAGGTCAAAAAATAATTATGTGTGAGTAAACACAGAAAAGAAACTAGAAAAGGTATCTGTGGAACCCAACAAATGTAAAGGTTGGTATTTTACGAGTACAGCAAATGCAACTAATATACATTTTTGTACAATGAAAAATGTCAATATAGCAGCCCCAGCACACAGTGTAGAATACACTATACAATTGAAACAGTGGCAAAATTCAGCAAAACAAGCACTGTTTTAGACTTGTCTCATGAGGGTCACATACACTCTGGTAAGCCTCAGAGTGATTCTTGGTGGAGGACACGTGGTGAAATCACCGAATTTCTTGTCTCATTGAGGATTTGCACCTTATGTGTTTGGCTCACCAAAGGATTTTTGCTGTTGGTGCAATTAACTTTCACATTACCTATTTATGTTTGTTTGAACAGATTGTTTGTTATCCATTTATTATTTTATGCACAAGTTGTTGAAGCTCTGCACTTATATATCAAATTCTTTTTACTATGCAGAGTCTCCAGAGAAGAAACCTGAAAAATTATCTGCAGAACCCAAAAAAGGTAATCACTCATCAGTATTGCATTGGTAAGGTCAAAAAATAATTATGTGTGAGTAAACACAGAAAAGAAACTAGAAAAGGTATCTATGGGACCCAACAAATGTAAATAACTCATAGTACTGCATTTGTTGAATTTAAATGTTGGTATTTTTTGAGTACTGCAAATGCAACTAATATACATTTTTGTACAATGAAAAAAGTGAATAAAGCAGCCCCAGTACACAGTGTAGAATACACTATACAATTGAAACTGTGGCAAAATTCAGCATAACAAGCTCTGTTTTAGACTTGTCTTATGAGGATCACATGCACTCTGGTAAGCCTCAGATTGATTCTTGGTGGAAGACACGTGGTGAAACCACAGAATGTGTTGCCTCACTGAGGATTTGCACCTTATGTGTTTGGCTCACCAAAGGATTTTTGCTGTTGGTGCGATTAACTTTCACATTACCTATTTATGTTTGTTTGAACAGATTGTTTGTTATCCAATTATTATTTTATGCACAAGTTGTTGAAGCGCTGCAATTATATATCACAATTTTTTTACTATGCAGAGACTCCAGAGAAGAAACCTGAAAAAGTATCTGCAGAACCCAAAAAAGGTAATCACTCATCAGTATTGCATTGGTAAGGTAAAAAAAAAATTATGTGTGAGTAAACACAGAAAAGAAACTAGAAAAGGTATCTGTGGAACCCAACAAATGTAAAGGTTGTTTTTTTACGAATACGGCAAATGCAACTAATATACATTTTTGTACAATGAAAAATGTCAATATAGCAGCCCCAGCACACAGTGTTGAATATACTTTACAATTGAAATGGTGCAAAATTCAGCAAAACAAGCATTGTTTTAGACTTGTCTCATGAGGGTCACATGCACTCTAGTATGCCTCATGCCCCGTACACACGGTCGGATTTTCCGACAGAAAATGTGTGATAGGACCTTGTTGTCGGAAATTCCGACCGTGTGTAGACTCCATCACACATTTTCCATCGGATTTTCCGACACACAAAGTTTGAGAGCAGGCTATAAAATTTTCCGACAACAAAATCCATTGTCGGAAATTCTGATCGTGTGTACACAAATCCGACAAACAAAGGGCCACGCATGCTAAGAATAAATAAAGAGATGAAAGCTATTGGCCACTGCCCTGTTTATGGTCCCGACGTACGTGTTTTACGTCACCGCGTTTAGAATGATCGGATTTTCTGACAACTTTGTGTGACCGTGTGTATGCAAGACAAGTTTGAGCCAACATCCGTCGTAAAAAATCCTAGGATTTTGTTGTCGGAACGTCCGAACAAAGTCCGACCGTGTGTACGCGGCATTAGAGTGATTCTTGGTGGCAGACACGTGGTGAAATCACAGAATTTCTTGTCTCACTGAGGATTTGCACCTTATGTGTTTGGCTCACCAAAGGATTTTTGCTGTTGGTGCAATTAACTTTCACATTACCTATTTATGTTTGTTTGAACAGATTGTTTGTTATCCATTTATTATTTTATGCACAAGTTGTTGAAGCGCTGCACTTATATATCAAATTCTTTTTACTATGCAGAGACTCCAGAGAAGAAACCTGAAAAATTATCTGCAGAACCCAAAAAAGGTAATCACTCATCAGTATTGCATTGGTAAGGTCAAAAAATAATTATGTGTGAGTAAACACAGAAAAGAAACTAGAAAAGGTATCTATGGGACCCAACAAATGTAAATAACTCATAGTACTGCATTTGTTGAATTTAAATGTTGGTATTTTTTGAGTACTGCAAATGCAACTAATATACATTTTTGTACAATGAAAAAAGTGAATATAGCAGCCCCAGTACACAGTGTAGAATACACTATACAATTGAAACTGTGGCAAAATTCAGCATAACAAGCTCTGTTTTAGACTTGTCTTATGAGGATCACATGCACTCTGGTAAGCCTCAGATTGATTCTTGGTGGAAGACACGTGGTGAAATCACAGAATTTCTTGTCTCACTGAGGATTTGCACCTTATGTGTTTGGCTCACCAAAGGATTTTTGCTGTTGGTGCGATTAACTTTCACATTACCTATTTATGTTTGTTTGAACAGATTGTTTGTTATCCATTTATTATTTTATGCACAAGTTGTTGAAGCACTGCACTTATATATCACAATTTTTTACTATGCAGAGACTCCAGAGAAGAAACCTGAAAAAGTATCTGCAGAACCCAAAAAAGGTAATCACTCATCAGTATTGCATTGCTAAGGTATAAAAATAATTATGTGTGAGTAAACACAGAAAAGAAACTAGAAAAGGTATCTGTGGAACCCAACAAATGTAAAGGTTGGTATTTTACAAGTACAGCAAATGCAACTAATATACATTTTTGTACAATGAAAAATGTCAATATAGCAGCCCCAGCACACAGTGTAGAATACACTATACAATTGAAACAGTGGCAAAATTCAGCAAAACAAGCACTGTTTTAGACTTGTCTCATGAGGGTCACATACACTCTGGTAAGCCTCAGAGTGATTCTTGGTGGGGGGCGTGGCCAAGACAGGCAGGTGAGAGGACGCATTTCCCACAGCTCCCAGTAGTGATCCGGTAACCGATCCTCCCCCAGCCCACATACCGACTCAGTAAAGCACACACCGCGCGGACAGGACAAGCTGAAAGACTCTTGGTCTAAAACAAGTAAGACGCCAAAACTCACTGGTAAAGACGCCCCTAGAGATATGATCTACTATGCACAGAAAATGGCTGGGACATTGGGAACAGAGCAGTCATCCAGCCAGGCTGGGACACAGGCTATGCAGGGAGACATCACACAGGTGCTCTGGGGAGAGGAGGAGGGGGAGCAGTCAGCCCCTGCATCTGGGGAACTACAAAGCCCAGCGGACCCAGACGCTGTACAGCCTACTTTAGCTGATATACTCAGAGCTGTGAACAACTGCACAGCTTCAGTTAACAACTTGAAGGAGCAATTTGGGGGCCTGAGAGAAGATGTGTCATTACTAAGGCAAGACATGCAAAAGATACGTGAGCGCACCACGGCTGTGGAAAGCAGAGTCAGTGACATGGAAGACCAATTACCACCTATAACACAAGATACCAGAACAGCACTGCAATTAGCCAGGGATGCATGCGATCATGCTGAGGATTTGGAAAATCGCTTAAGGCGAAACAATGTTTTCATAGTGAGGTTGCCTGAGAAGGTGGAGGGCAGGGACCCCACTACATATGTTGAAAACTGGCTAGTGGAACTTTTTGGGAAAAATGCATTCTCCCCACTGTTTGCGGTGGAACGTGCTCATAGAGTGCCCTCACGCCCTCCTCCACCAGGGGGCCCTCCAAGATCCATTCTTGCAAGAATTTTACATTACAAGGATAGAGAAGCAGTGCTGAGACATGCTCGAGAGAAGGCAAATGTTCTCCACAATGGTGTCCGGGTATCCTTCTACCCGGACTTCTCGGCAGAAATCCAGAGGCGCAGAGCTAAATTCACTGACGTGAAACGCAGATTGAGACTTTTGCAACTCCCATACGCTATGCTATATCCGGCGAAACTTCGGATTGTGGTGAGTGGCCAAGCACAATTCTTTGAATCCGCTAAGGACGCTTCAGTCTGGTTGGATAGAAATGAGCAGGCACTGAAACGGCAGGCTCCACAAGACGAAGACTGAAAGGACTGAACCGGCTACTTGCAGAGGGCTGGGGTACTAGAAAATGTTATTCTGTTCCCTTTTTTCTAGATGGGCAACTAGATCATACCTTATCCTCTATTCCCAGTGTTGACAGATGTTCCTTGGCTGGGGGACTGAATATTCCTAAGCAGTGCAATGAGAGCAAATTGGACTAAAATTGAATTTACGAATGATTATTTTCAGTAAAAAAGAGCGATGGAATGTCGCATACGTTGCTAAAGTTGCCATGTTGGCAGAATGTGCAGTTTATAGCACAAGAGAGTTTTCTTTTTCACCACCCCCCTCTGAAGCGGGGAAGATTCTAGCAATAAGAGTTACAAGCAGAACGAATGATACCTCAACAGGACACGAATTCATCAAACCTACGGCAAACCTAGCAGAACCTCGCTACAGAAATGGATCCACTACCTTGCACAGGTGCACACAAAGTACCGGTCAACACTACTCACCTACAAGCAGACATGGCGGACATCCCATTAGTATCCTGGAACGTTAGGGGACTACACTCCCCATTGAAGCGTACCATGATTCGCATGTGTTTGAAGAAGTACATCCCCGGAATTCTCTGTTACCAGGAGACCCACTTGACGGCGGACACTGTGAGCTTCCTGGGATACTCCTGGGTAGGAAAGGCCTATCACTCCACGCACACCTCCTATTCTAGGGGGGTGAGCGTGTTGATCCATGGCAACCTGGACTTTGAAGAAATCGCAAATGAAATTGATAGTGAAGGTCGTTATGTTTTTCTCCATTGCAGGTTGGGTACACTGACTTGTGTGCTGGCGGTGGTATACATTCCTCCCCCCTTCTCGGCGGCGGTGCTTAGGTCTCTGCTGACATTTATGGATGGCAGGCCTGACGCACCGCTGTTAGTAACGGGGGACTTTAATTGCTGCTTAAATCCAGTTGAAGATAGACACCCAGGACCCGGAGCCTCTGCCCTCTCCAGGGCTACCCCCCTGGCGCGGTTGTTGCAAGAGGTGGGCTGGGTGGATGTCTGGAGACATAGGAACCCAGGAGTTAGACAATTTACATGTTTTTCCAAGACCCATGGTTGTTTATCTAGAATTGACCTGGGGGTGTGCAGCTTAAACATGCTCCCGTTTGTTTCTGATATGATACATAGGCCCCGCAGTGTATCGGATCACTCACCAGTGGTTATACGGCTTATAATTGCCCCAATAGTTACACTACCTAAAGCCCCGTGGAAATTCAATGCTTTTTGGTTGAAACTATTCCGCTCACACGAGGGGATAGTTGGGAGCATGTGTGAGTTTTTCCGCACCCAGGATCCAAATGAATCGATGATTTGGCAATGGGATGCCTTTAAGGCATATTTGAGGGGTGTGTTAATTGCTGAAATGAATAAGGTTAAACAAGACTCTTCAGCACTTAAAAATGAACTTGAAACTAGAGTACAAGAGATGGAACAATTATATGTCACGGATCCTTCTGATTCGACCAAGGAGGCATGGCAGGCGGCTCTTTCTGCATACCGCCAACTGCTGTCCTCATCGGCCGTCAAGAAGAGATTCTTTGCTAAGCAGGGGTTTTTTGAGAAGGGTGAGAAAACAGGTCGCATACTGGCGAGAATCGCAAATTCATACCAAAAGTCCCCAACTATAGGTGCTATTAGGACTAAAGAGGGTAACATAGTTAACACGCCTGAAAGGGTGCTGCAGGAACTAAACATGTTTTATGAAGATTTGTATAAGCCGGGTACATCTTATACTTCTGAGGAGTTAGAACAATACTTAGGACAGATAGATTTCCCTAGATTAAACAAAGATCAGAGAGGGCTCTTGGAGAATCCCCTTACAGTAGAAGAACTTCAGGAGGCGGTTGGATCCTTTCCCAACTGCAAAGCGCCCGGGGAGGACGGAATTCCCATAGAAATATATAAACAGTATCCTACTGAGTTACTACCCCAGTTGCTTAAAGTCTTTAATAGAGCCCGGGAGGAAGGCCGCCTATCAAAATCAATGTCAAGGGCCAATATTATTCTGCTACTCAAACCTGGTAAGGATCCAGTAGACCCAGGGGCGTATCGCCCGATTTCCCTGCTACAGAGTGACGTGAAAATATTAGCGAAAGCTCTGGCCAATAGATTAAATGGAGTTATTACTTCAATTGTCCATGGAGACCAAGCTGGTTTCATGCCCAATAAATCGACGGCAGTTAATTTGAGAAGACTGTTCCTTAATATGCAATCCAAAGCAGACAATATGGGTTCCAGGGCCTTGCTGTCACTGGATGCCACTAAGGCATTTGACAGCATAGACTGGAATTATCTGTGGTCGGTCTTGCAGAGTTTTGGATTTGGCCCCCAGTTTGTTTCTTGGGTTAGGCTCCTTTATAGTCGACCGGAGGCCGCTGTGAGGGTTTCCGGCCATCTTTCCCCAAGCTTCGTGTTGAGGAGGGGTATGAGACAGGGATGTCCCCTGTCTCCTCTCCTCTTCGCGTTGGCTATTGAACCATTGGCGATTGGGATCAGGGCAAATCGGAGCATTACAGGCTTCTGTTACGGTGACATGCAGGAAAAAATTATGTTGTACGCCGATGACACCATGCTCCTACTCGGTGACACCAGCCCCTCCCTTCAGGAGGCCATGTCGACCATATCTAAATTTGGGAAGTTCTCTGGCCTGCACATAAATTGGTCAAAGTCTGCCCTTCTCTTATTAGATGGAGATGAATCACAGGAGGTGTGCGCCACTTGTCCCATCCTGATTGCAACTACTTTCAAATACTTAGGGATCCAAATTACGTCCCAGCCCCGGGACTTCATACATTTAAATATATTTCCACTCCTACAGCGCTTCAGAGACAAAATTAAGACCTGGAACTCTCTCTTAATGTCAGTAGCAGGTAGAGTAAACCTAGTGAATATGATTCTCATGCCACAGCTACTTTATTTTCTACATAATACCCCTATGGTTATCCCCTTAAAAATATTTCACATAGTAAATGCCATTTTCCGAACCCTTATTTGGAAAAATGGTCCCGCCCGGATCAAATTAGAACATCTACAGAGACCCAAGGACTGTGGTGGTTTGGCATTGCCCAACCCATGGCTGTACTACCTGGCCTCTCAACTGCAGCATCTGATTGGTACATTTGTCCCATCACAAAACTCATCTCACAGGCTAATGATTCACACAGTGGGTAAGGGACCGATTCACATGGCTTTAGAGGCATTGGCCTTCACTAAACCACATAAAAAATACCCAACGTTCAGTCTGATTCAAAAGGTGTGAAATAAGACCAAATATCTCCTGAACGTGGATGGATATACGGAATATAGTCCCATTTGGCACAATGACACATATGGGGAACTAGCGAAATTACAATGCGGAGCTCTTTGGAAGCAGTTTGGAATCACTCATATAAAGCATATATTTAGGGAGGGTGTGTTGCGCACGTTTTCTGATTTAAAAGAAGCGTATAATCTGCAGCATCAATGTTATTCTACTATATGCAACTCAGACACGCAGTACAGACACAGGGCCGCTCCTCGGAGTGGCGCTTATCGCCAACCCCGGTTTTCAACCTTCTGGGGGATGCTGGCTCATCTAAAGGATTTATCTCCCAATGCTATGCCATCCTGTTACAATCCGTGATGAGACATCATCCCTTGAGGGTGAGAGAGAGGTGGGAGGCAGAGGTGGGACAGCTAGACGGGGATCAGTGGGAGGAGATCTTTCAGGCAGTGAACCAATGTTCACTTAATGTGTCACAAAAACTCACCCAACTATATATACTATTGAGAACATATTATACTCTGCACAGGTTACATTTAATGAACAGGCTGATGGAACCAACATGTACTAGATGTAAACGTGAACATGGTGACCTGATACACATGCTGTGGAGATGTCCCAAGTTACACATGTATTGGGCAGGAGTGGTGCAAAATATTAACTCAATCTTTAATGTGAGTCTTCCACAGGACCCTAGAGCGTGTCTCTTGGGTGCTTTGGAGGAATACGAATGGGAAGGACACAACAGAGAAGCTGTGCATAGAGTACTTTTTCAGGCCAGAAGGCTGATTATGACTCACTGGAAATCCGATAGGTCCCCGACTGTTAAGGAGTGGACCGAAAGTATTAACACGACTCTAAAAATGGAAAAGTTGATTTACCAACATAGAGGTAGCATGCCAAAATTTGAAAAAATATGGGGTCCATGGCTAGATGTACCGGGATTAGCACCTATGGAACTGGTATATGATAGGTTGTTAGGAATCAATGCCGGGTGAGATATGGATAGAGGTTAACTGTGATCGGAACAAGCTTTCTGCTGTTATATTGAGATCGTTACTTGGCTATTGGATTATGTGTTGCATAAGAGGTACTGTGTAATACTGTTTACAATGTTTGTAATGCTTTCCCTGCAAACTCAATAAAATCTTGTTGGATCAAAAAAAAAAAGAGTGATTCTTGGTGGAGGACACGTCTTGAAATCACAGAATTTCTTGTCTCATTGAGGATTTGCACCTTATGTGTTTGGCTCACCAAAGTATTTTCGCTGTTGGTGCAATTAACTTTCACATTACCTATTTATGTTTGTTTGAACAGATTGTTTGTTATCCATTTATTATTTTATGCACAAGTTGTTGAAGCTCTGCACTTATATATCAAATTCTTTTTACTATGCAGAGTCTCCAGAGAAGAAACCTGAAAAATTATCTGCAGAACCCAAAAAAGGTAATCACTCATCAGTATTGCATTGGTAAGGTCAAAAAATAATTATGTGTGAGTAAACACAGAAAAGAAACTAGAAAAGGTATCTATGTGACCCAACAAATGTAAATAACTCATAGTACTGCATTTGTTGAATTTAAATGTTGGTATTTTTTGATTACTGCAAATGCAACTAATATACATTTTTTTACAATCAAAAAAGTGAATATAGCAGCCCCAGTACACAGTGTAGAATACACTATACAATTGAAACTGTGGCAAAATTCAGCATAACAAGCTCTGTTTTAGACTTGTTTTATGAGGATCACATGCACTCTGGTAAGCCTCAGATTGATTCTTGGTGGAAGACACGTGGTGAAATCACAGAATTTCTTATCTTACTGAGGATTTGCACCTTATCTGTTTAGCTCACCAAAGGATTTTTGCTGTTGGTGCAATTAACTTTCACATTACCTATTTATATTTGTTTGAACAGATTGTTTGTTATCCATGTATTATTTTATGCACAAGTTGTTGAAGTGCTGCACTTATATATCACAATTTTTTTGCTATGCAGAGACTCCAGAGAAGAAACCTGAAAAAGTATCTGCAGAACCCAAAAAAGGTAATCACTCATCAGTATTGCATTGCTAAGGTATAAAAATAATTATGTGTGAGTAAACACAGAAAAGAAACTAGAAAAGGTATCTGCGGAACCCAACAAATGTAAAGGTTGGTATTTTACGAGTACAGCAAATGCAACCAATATACACTTTTGTACAATGAAAAATGTCAATATAGCAGCCCCAGCACACAGTGTAGAATACACTATACAATTGAAACGGTGGCAAAATTCAGCAAAACAAGTACTGTTTTAGACTTGTCTCATGAGGGTCACATGCACTCTGGTAAGCCTCAGAGTGATTCTTGGTGGAGGACACGTGGTGAAATCACAGAATTTCTTGTCTCATTGAGGATTTGCACCTTATGTGTTTGGCTCACCAAAGGATTTTTGCTGTTGGTGCGATTAACTTTCACATTACCTATTTATGTTTGTTTGAACAGATTGTTTGTTATCCATTTATTATTTTATGCACAAGTTGTTGAAGCGCTGCAATTATATATCACAATTTTTTTACTATGCAGAGACTCCAGAGAAGAAACCTGAAAAAGTATCTGCAGAACCCAAAATAGGTAATCACTCATCAGTATTGCATTGGTAAGGTAAAAAAAAATTATGTGTGAGTAAACACAGAAAAGAAACTAGAAAAGGTATCTATAGAACCCAACAAATGTAAATAACTCATAGTACTGCATTTGTTGAACGTAAAGGTTGGTAATTTATGAGTACGGCAAATGCAACTAATATACATTTTTGTACAATGAAAAAAGTGATTATAGCAGCCCCAGCACACAGTGTAGAATACACTATAAAATTAAAACTGTGGCAAAATTCAGCTTAACAAGCACTGTTTTAGACTTGTCTCATGAGGATCACATGCACTCTGGTAAGCCTCAGAGTGATTCTTGGTGGAGGATACATGGTGAAATCACAGAATTTCTTGTCTCACTGAGGATTTGTACCTTATGTGTTTAGCTCACCAAAGGATTTTTGCTGTTGGTGCAATTAACTTTCACATTACAGGCATACCCCACTTTTAGGTACACAGTGGGGTTTATTTACTAAAGCTGGAAAGTGCAAAATCAGGCTCCCTTCTGCAAAGAAACCAATGAGTTTCTAACCCCAGATTGTTCAATTAAGCTTTGGTAATAAAATCTGGAAGCTCATTAGTTTTTATGCAGAAGTGAGCCTGATTTTGCACTTTCCAGCTTTAGTAAATAAACCCCATTGTGTACTTAGAGTGGGGTATGCCTGTACCTATTTATGTTTGTTTGAACAGATTGTTTGTTATCCATGTATTATTTTATGCACAAATTGTTGAAGTGCTGCACTTATATATCAACATTTTTTTACTATGCAGAGACTCCAGAGAAGAAACCTGAAAAACTATCTGCAGAATCCAAAAAAGGTAATCACTCATCAGTATTGCATTGCTAAGGTATAAAAATAATTATGTATGCGTAAACACAGAATAGAAACTAGAAAGGGTATCTGTGGAACCCAACAAATGTAAAGGTTGGTATTTTACAAGTACGGCAAATGCAACTAATATACATTTTTGTACAATGAAAAATGTCAATATAGTAGCCCCAGCACACAGTGTAGAATACACTTTACAATTGAAACGGTGCAAAATTCAGCAAAACAAGCACTGTTTTAGACTTGTCTCATGAGGGTCACATGCAATCTAGTATGCCTCAGAGTGATTCTTGGTGGCAGACATGTGGTGAAATCACAGGATTTCTTGTATTACTGAGGATTTGCACCTTATGTGTTTGGCTCACCAAAGGATTTTTGCTGTTGGTGCGATTAACTTTCACATGACCTATTTATGTTTGTTTGAACAGATTGTTTGTTATCCATTTATTATTTTATGCACAAGTTGTTGAAGTGCTGTACTTATATATCACAATTTTTTTTTACTATGCAGAGACTCCAGAGAAGAAACCTGAAAAAGTATCTGCGGAACCCATAAAAGGTAATCACTCATCAGTATTGCATTGGTAAGGTAAAAAAATAATTATGTGTGAGTTAACACAGAAAATAAACTAGAAAAGGTATCAACGGAACCCAACAAATGTAAATAACTCATAGTACTGCATTTGTTAAATGTAAAGGTTGGTATTTTATGAGTATGGCAAATGCAACTAATATACATGTTTGTACAATGAAAAAAGTGAATATAGCAGCCCCATCACATAGTGTAGAATGCACTATACAATTAAAACTGTGTGAAAATTCAGCATAACAAGCATTGCTTAGACTTGTCTCATGAGGATCACATGCACTCTGGTAAGCCTCAGAGTGATTCTTGTTGGAGGACACATGGTAAAATCACAGAATTTCTTGTTTTACTGAGGATATGTACCTTACGTGTTTGGCTCACCAAAGGATTTTTGCTGTTGGTGCAATTAACTTTCACATTACCTATTTATGTTTGTTTGAACAGATTGTTTGTTATCCATTTATTATTTTATGCACAAGTTGTTGAAGCGCTGCACTTATATATTACAATTTTTTTACTATGCAGAGACTCCAGAGAAGAAACCTGAAAAAGTATCTGCAGAACCCAAAAAAGGTAATCACTCATCAGTATTGCATTGGTAAGGTAAAAAAAATAATTATGTGTGAGTAAACACAGAAAAGATACTAGAAAAGATATCTACAGAACCCAACAAATGTAAATAACTCATAGTACAGCATTTGTTGAATGTAAAGGTTGGTATTTTATGAGTATGGCAAATGCAACTAATATACATTTTTGTACAATGAAAAAAGTGAATATAGCAGCCCCACTACACAGTGTAGAATACACTATACAATTGAAACTGTGGCAAAATTCAGCATAACAAGCACTGTTTTAGACTTGTCTCATGAGGATCACATGCACTCTGGTAAGCCTCAGAGTGATTCTTGGTGTTAGACACGTGGTGAAATCACAGAATTTCTTGTCTCACTGAGGATTTGCACCTTATTTGTTTGGCTCACCAAAGGATTTTTGCTGTTGTTGCAATGAACTTAACAAATTAATGGGGTGGCAACTACATGGAAAATGAGGTTCAATGTAAAAAATGTAAAATAATGCATTTGGGTGGCAAAAATATGAATGCAATCTATACACTGGGGGGAGAACCTCTGGGGAAATCTAGGTTGGAAAAGGACCTGGAGGTCCTAGTAGATGATAGGCTCAGCAATGGCATGCAATGCCAAGATGCTGCTAACAAAGCTAACTGAATATTGGCATGCATTAAAAAGGGGATCAACTCCAGAGATAAAACGATAATTCTCCCACTCTACAAGACTCTGGTCCGGCCGCACCTAGAGTATGCTGTCCAGTTCTGGACACAAGTCCTTAGGAAGGATGTACTGGAAATGGAGCAAGTACAAAGAAGGGCAACAAAACTAATAAAGGGTCTGGAGGATCTTAGTTATGAGGAAAGGTTGCGAGCATTGAACTTATTCTGTCTGAAGAAGAGACGCTTGAGAGGGGATATGATTTCAATACACAAATACCGTACTGGTGACCCCACAATAGAAATAAAACTTTTTCACAGAAGAGAGTTTAACAAGACTCGTGGCCACTCATTAAAATTAGAAGAAAAGAGGTTTAACCTGAAACTACGTAGAGGGTTCTTTACTGTAAGAGTGGCAAGGATGTTGAATTCACTTCCACAGGCGGTGGTCTCAGTGGGGAGCATAGAATACTGACACATAATGCCACATAGGTTGGACTTGATGGACTTGTGTCTTTTTTCAACCTCACCTACTATGTAACTATGCAACTTTCACATTGCCTATTTATGTTTCTTTTAACAGATTGTTTGTTATCCATTTATTTTTTTACTATGCAGAGACTCCAGAGAAGAAACCTGAAAAAGTATCTGCAGATCCCAAAAAAGGTAATCACTCTTCAGTATTGCATTGGTAAGGTAAAAAAAATATTTATGTGTGAGAAAACACCGAAAAGAAACTAGAAAAGGTAATTACGGAGCCCAACAAATGTAAATAACTCATAGTACTGCATTTGTTAAATGTAAAGGTTGGTATTTTATGAATACGGCAAATGCAACTAATATACATTTTTGTACAAAGTAAAAAGTGAATATAGCAGAACCATCACACAGTGTAGAATACACTATACAATTGAAACTGTGTGGAAAAATCAGCATAATAAGCACTGTTTATGACGTGTCTAATGAGGGTCACATGCACTCTGATAAGCCTCAGCGTGATTGTTGGTGGCAGACATGTGGTGAAATCACAGAATTTCTTGTCTCACTGAGGATTTGCGCCTTATGTGTTTGGCTAACAAAAGGATTTTTGCTGTTGGTGCGATTAACTTTCACATTACCTATTTATGTTTCTTTTAACAGATTGTTTGTTATCCATTTATTATTTTATGCACAAGTTGTTGAAGCGCTGCACTTATATGTTACAATTTTTTACTATGCAGAGACTCCAGAGAAGAAACCTGAAAAAGTATCTGCAGAATCCAAAAAAGGTAATCACTCTTCAGTATTGCATTGGTAAGGTAAAAAAAATAAATACTGTATTTATCGGCGTATAACACGCAGCGGCGTATAACACGCACCCCAATTTAGGAGGGAATATTAAGGAAAAAAAACTTTTAGGAGGGAAGTTGAAGAGAAAAAAACTTACATTTAAATGCCCATCATTGCAGCCTTCTCAGTGCAGCCTTGCCCCAGTGCAGCTATGTCAGTGCAGTCATGTCAGTGCAGCCTTCCCCAGTGCAGCCATGTCAGCGCAGCCTTGTCAGTGCAGCCTTCCCCAGTGCAGCCATGTCAGTGCAGCCTTGTCAGTGCAGCCATGTCAGTGCAGCCTTGTCAGTGCAGCCTTCCCCAGTGAAGCCTTGTCAGTGCAGCCTTGTCAGTGCAGCCTTCCCCAGTGCAGCCTTGCATCCTGTCCTTCAAAATCGCCGACCGCGATTTGAAAATGGCGCCACCGGCGCCGAAAGACACAGAGCCGGTCCTCGGCTCTTCTCGGCGGCTCTCATTCACTTTCGGCTCCACTCGTAGTCCCGCCCGGGATGGGCGTGACTATTAGCGGAGCTATCCGAACCTAGCCGAGCGGTGCTCGAGTGAAAACAAAAGTGGCCGAGAAGAGCCGAGGACCGGCTCTGTGTATTTCGGCACCGGCGGCGCCATTTTCAAATCGCGGTCGGCGACTTTGAAGATCTGGCTGCTCCGGATCGCAGAGGATCGGCGTATAACACGCACCCGCAATTTTCCCATGATTTTAAGGGGAAACAAGTGCGTGTTATACGCTGATAAATACGGTATGTGTGAGTAAACACCAAAAAGAAACTAGAAAAGGTAATTACGGAACCCAACAAATGTAAATAACTCATAGTACTGCATTTGTTAAATGTAAAGGTTGGTATTTTATGAATACGGCAAATGCAACTAATATACATTTTTGTACAATGTAAAAAGTGAATATAGCAGAACCATCACACAGTGTAGAATACACTATACAATTGAAACTGTGTGGAAAAATCAGCATAACAAGCACTGTTTTAGACGTGTCTAATGAGGGTCACATGCACTCTGGTAAGCCTCAGAGTGATTCTTGGTGGAAGACAGGTGGTAAAACCACAGAATTTTTTGTCTCACTGAGGATTTGCACCTTATGTGTCTGGCTCACCAAAGGATTTTTGCTGTTGGTGCAATTAACTTTCACATTACCTATTTATGTTTGTTTGAACAGATTGTTTGTTATCTATTCATTATTTTATGCACAAGTTGAAGCTCTGAACTTATTTATCACAATTTTATTACTATGCAGAGATTCCAGAGAAGAAACCTGAAAAAGTATCTGCAGAACCCAAAAAAGGTAATCACTCATCAGTATTGCATTGCTAAGGTAAAAAAAAATAATTATGTGTGAGTAAACACAGAAAAGAAACTAGAAAAGGTATCTGTGGAATTCAACACTTTTAAATAACTCATAGTACTGCATTTGTTAAGTTTAAAGGTTGGTATTTTATGAATATGGCAAATGCAACTAATATACTCTACATTTTTGTACAATGAAAAATGTCAATATAGCAGCCCCAACACACAGTGTAGAATACACTATACGATTGAAACTGTGGCAAAATTCAGCATAACAAGCACTGTGTTAGACTTGTCTAACGAGCGTCACATGCACTCTGGTATGCCTCAGAGTGATTCTTGGTGGAAGACACGTGGTGAAACCACAGAATTTCTTGTCTCACTGATTATTTGCACCTTATGTGTTTGGCTAACCAAAGGATTTTTGCTGTTGGTGCAATTAACTTTCACATTACCTATGTATGTTTGTTTAAACAGATTGTTTGTTATCCATTTATTATTTTATGCACAAGTTGTTGAAGCGCTGTACTTATATATCACAATTTTTTTACTATGCAGAGACTCCAGTGAAGAAACCTGAAAAAGTATCTGCAGAACCCAAAAAAGGTAATCACTCATCAGTATCTAATTGCTAAGGTATAAAAATAATTGTGTGTGAGTAAACATAGAAAAGAAACTAGAAAAGGTATCTGTGGAACCCAACAATTGTTAAGGTTGGTATTTTATGAGTATGGCAAATGCAACTAATATACATTTTTGTACAATGAAAAATGTCAATATAGCAGCCCCAGCACACAGTGCAGAATACACTATACAAATGAAACGGTGGCAAAATTCAGCAAAACAAGCACTGTTTTAGACTTGTCTCATGAGGGTCACATGCACTCTGGTATGCCTCAGAGTGATTCTTGGTGGCAGACACGTGGTGAAACCACAGAATGTGTTGTCTCACTGAGGATTTGCAGCTTATGTGTTTGGCTAACCAAAGGATTTTTGCTGTTGGTGCAATTAACTTTTACATTACCTATTTATGTTTGTTTGAACAGATTGTTTGTTATCCATTTATTATTTTATGCACAAGTTGTTGAAGCGCTGCACTTATATATTACAATTTTTTTACTATGCAGAGACTCCAGAGAAGAAACCTGAAAAACTATCTGCAGAACCCAAGAAAGGTAATCACGCATCAGTATTGCATTGCTAAGGTATAAAAATAATTATGGGTGAGTAAACACAGAAAAGAAACTAGAAAAGGTATCTGTGGAACCCAACAAATGTTAAGGTTGGTATTTTACGAGTACGGCAAATGCAACTAATATACATTTTTGTACAATGAAAAATGTCAATATAGCAGCCTCAGCACACAGTGTAGAATACACTATACAATTGAAACGGTATCAAAATTCAGCACAACAAGCACTCTTTTAGACTTGTCTCATGAGGGTCACATGCACTCTTGTATGCCTCAGAGTGATTATTGGTGGCAGACACGTTGTGAAATCACAGGATTTCTTGTCTCACTGAGGATTTGCACCTTATGTGTTTGGCTAACCAAAGAATTTTTGCTGTTGGTGCAATTAACTTTCATATTACCTATTTATGTTTCTTTGAACAGATTGTTTTTTATCCTATTATTATTTTATGCACAAGTTGTTGAAGCGCTGCACTTATATATCACAATTTTTTTACTATGCAGAGACTCCAGAGAAGAAACCTGAAAAAGTATCTGAAGAACCCAAAAAAGGTAATCACTCATCAGTATTGCATTGGTAAGGTAAAAAAAATAATTATGTGTGAGTAAACACAGAAAAGAAACTAGAAAAGATATCGACAGAACCCAACAAATGTAAATAACTCATAGTACAGGATTTGTTGAATGTAAAGGTTGGTATTTTATGAGTATGGCAAATGCAACTAATATACATTTTTGTACAATGAAAAAAGTGAATATAGCAGCCCCACTACACAGTGTAGAATACACTATACAATTAAAACTGTGGCAAAATTCAGCATAACAAGCACTGTTTTAGACTTGTCTCATGAGGATCACATGCACTCTGGTAAGCCTCAGAGTGATTCTTGGTGTTAGACACGTGGTGAAATCACAGAATTTCTTGTCTCACTGAGGATTTGCACCTTATTTGTTTGGCTCACCAAAAGATTTTTGCTGTTGTTGCAATGAACTTAACAAATTAATGGAGTGGCAACTACATGGCAAATGAGGTTCAATGTAAAAAAATGTAAAATAATGCATTTGGATGGCAAAAATATGAATGCAATCTATACACTGGGGGGAGAACCTCTGGGGAAATCTAGGTTGGAAAAGGACCTGGAGGTCCTAGTAGATGATAGGCTCAGCAATGGCATGCAATGCCAAGCTGCTGCTAACAAAGCTAACTGAATATTGGCATGCATTAAAAAGGGGATCAACTCCAGAGATAAAACGATAATTCTCCCACTCTACAAGACTCTGGTCCGGCCGCACCTAGAGTATGCTGTCCAGTTCTGGACACAAGTCCTTAGGAAGGATGTACTGGAAATGGAGCAAGTACAAAGAAGGGCAACAAAACTAATAAAGGGTCTGGAGGATCTTAGTTATGAGGAAAGGTTGCGAGCATTGAACTTATTCTGTCTGAAGAAGAGACGCTTGAGAGGGGATATGATTTCAATACACAAATACCGTACTGGTGACCCCACAATAGAAATAAAACTTTTTCACAGAAGAGAGTTTAACAAGACTCGTGGCCACTCATTAAAATTAGAAGAAAAGAGGTTTAACCTTAAACTACGTAGAGGGTTCTTTGCTGTAAGAGTGGCAAGGATGTTGAATTCACTTCCACAGGCGGTGGTCTCAGTGGGGAGCATCGAATACTGACACATAATCCCACATAGGTTGGACTTGATGGACTTGTGTCTTTTTTCAACCTCACCTACTATGTAACTATGCAACTTTCACATTGCCTATTTATGTTTCTTTTAACAGATTGTTTGTTATCCATTTATTATTTTATGCACAAGTTGTTGAAGCGCTGCATTTATATATCACAATTTTTTTACTATGCAGAGACTCCAGAGAAGAAACCTGAAAAAGTATCTGCAGATCCCAAAAAAGGTAATCACTCATCAGTATTGCATTGGTAAGGTAAAAAAAATATTTATGTGTGAGAAAACACTGAAAAGAAACTAGAAAAGGTAATTACAGAGCCCAACAAATGTAAATAACTCATAGTACTGCATTTGTTAAATGTAAAGGTTGGTATTTTATAAATACGGCAAATGCAACTAATATACATTTTTGTACAATGTAAAAAGTGAATATAGCAGAACCATCACACAGTGTAGAATACACTATACAATTGAAACTGTGTGGACAAATCAGCATAACAAGCACTGTTTATGACGTGTCTAATGAGGGTCACATGCACTCTGATAAGCCTCAGCGTGATTGTTGGTGTAACAAAAGGATTTTTGCTGTTGGTGCAATTAACTTTCACATTACCTATTTATGTTTCTTTTAACAGATTGTTTGTCATCCATTTATTATTTTATGCACAAGTTGTTGAAGCTCTGCACTTATATATCACAATTTTTTTACTATGCAGAGACTCCAGAGAAGAAACCTGAAAAAGTATCTGCAGAATCCAAAAAAGGTAATCACTCTTCAGTATTGCATTGGTAAGGTAAAAAAAATAATTACTGTATTTATCGGCGTATAACACTCAGCGGCGTATAACACGCACCCCAATTTAGGAGGGAATATTAAGGAAAAAAAACTTTTAGAAGGGAAGTTGAAGAGAAAAAAACTTACATTTAAATGCCCATCATTGCAGCCTTCTCAGTGCAGCCTTGCCCCAGTGCAGCCATGTCAGTGCAGCCATGTCAGTGCAGCCTTCCCCAGTGCAGCCATGTCAGTGCAGCCTTGTCAGTGCAGCCTTCCCCAGTGCAGCCATGTCAGTGTAGCTTTGTCAGTGCAGCCATGTCAGTGCAGCCTTGTCAGTGCAGCCTTCCCCAGTGCAGCCTTGTCAGTGCAGCCTTCCCCAGTGCAGCCTTGTCAGTGCAGCCTTCCCCAGTGCAGCCTTGTCAGTGCAGCCTTGTCAGTGCACCCTTCCCCAGTGCAGCCTTGTCAGTGCAGCCTTCCCCAGTGCAGCCTTGTCAGTGCAGCCTTCCCCAGTGCAGCCTTGTCAGTGCAGCCTTCCCCAGTGCAGCCTTGCATCCTGTGATCCCGGACCCCTGCCATCCTGTCCTTCAAAATCGCCGACCGCGATTTGAAAATGGCGCCACCGGCGCTGAAAGACACAGAGCCGGTCCTCGGCTCTTCTCGGCGGCTCTCATTCACTTTCGGCTCCACTCGTAGTCCCGCCCGTGATTGGGCGTGACTATTAGCGGAGCTATCTGAACCTAGCCGAGCGGTGCTCGAGTGAAAATACTTAATTCCGCTATATGTAAATAAAAATGAAGTGTGCAACCACAAATAAGCACAGTAATCATAAATTATTACAAACCAATGATAAAGTCCACTTCAGAAATTTAAATTTTAGGTGAATTA
This sequence comes from Lithobates clamitans, assembly GCA_037952925.1. Taxonomy (NCBI): domain Eukaryota; kingdom Metazoa; phylum Chordata; class Amphibia; order Anura; family Ranidae; genus Lithobates; species Lithobates clamitans. The sequence goes on from JBBGZY010000039.1 coordinate 23,019,749, forward strand.
ATAACGTTTATGTGTATTCAGTGCAAAGCATGGATATCCGTGATATTCAGCGCTGCATATTCTTACTTCAGAAAGGGAAAGATTTAACTAGCCTCTTACCAAACAGGATGGACCCCAAGTTATAGGGATTCTAACACGCTTGTTAACAAAGGGGCCACCTGCAATATCCTCCTCTGTCGGCTCAGCTGCAAAAACGTCCTTCCCCAGTAAGGATAGCTCCTCCAAAATCTTCAGGAACAATATTCAAAGGTATCCAGATCCACCGATAAATTATTTCAATGCTCTCCAGCATATATAGCAAGTATGAAATTCAAAAAAGAGGGAGAAACTTCATAGTGCAGCAGAAACTTAAGTTTTATTTTCCAATATCATTGTACATTACAATAGCGTAGCATATCCAAATAAACACAGCCACAGAACTGATTCCCTGCTGGCTGTAACGTGATGACGTCACAGATTACTGCTCTGCCCGACGGGTTTCCCTGTAAGAAGCATCAACTGGGAACAGAGACGATCATGAGACTTCACTCACCACATAATTTATACTGAACTGGGCAGGCGGGACACCTGAAGTAACTAATTGATACAAGCTTCCCCAGTGTCACCTGAGAAGACCAAATTATTGCAATTCACAGCACAAATTTAAATACTAAAAACGTATTGCATACAATATAAATAAAGACATAATACAATATAAGCCTTCTAATGTTAAAATAATCATTTAAAATAACTACCTTCAATGCAAACTTTACATAATTGTTAGGATATTGCTAATTAGCATAAAAACATCTGTAAATGCCAATACCTATCATTAAAATTAACCAAAAAATTTTAATTCATTAAAGTTCTAAAACCTTAGCCTATATATATATTGAATATTTACCAATATCACCTATAACGTTAACCCCCAACATTCTCTCTATTTATAGAATAGTTACTAGCCTAGGATAAATATCCAAAATAGACCATTTGTGGATACAAATACATCTACTCGTTCGGCAGCCTATAGAACCGGGGCAGATACATGCATCCAGATCTGTACATGGGATAGAATATCACCATACCCCAGATTAATAACTTTGATCCCTGTTATATTTTATAATATTATTAACTGTTATTAATATAACAGTTAATATCCCATTCTACATTCAATGTTTGACTGGAGGTTAAAAATCCATCGAGTTTCCCATGAGATATGCCTCTTAAGATTTTTGCCTCTCCCATTACATGTGTATTTTTCAATCGCAATAACCTGTAAAGAAGAATGGTTTATACTGTGACATTCCCAAAAATGTCTGGATACACTATGGCTAATGAATCCTTTATGGATGTTGGATAGATGTTCACCAATTCTAATATTCAATGGTCGTGTGGTTCTCCCAACGTACTGGAGACCACACGGACAGATCAGCAAGTAGATGACCCCTATTGTACCACGGGTAATAAAATCATCAATCTCATATTTTTTGGATGTAATATTAGAAGAAAAGGATGAAGTTCTAATAGTTCTAGATGTTCTACATACTTTACACCTTTTACATGGAAAAAACCTTTTAGGTTTCCAAACATGCTAACCTTAGGGGGAGGGGGATTAAGTACACTTGGTGCCAGTGTGTCTTTTAATGTATTGCTTTTCCTAAAAATGACACTAGGTTTATCCGAAAGTTTGGAGCCAAGGATCCTATCGTTTTTTAAAATCTGCCAGTGCTTTTTAATTATCTTATTAACCCACCAATACTGGGAGGAAAGGGTGTGGTTAAAGCCCACTCAAACGAATTATCGTCATTGAGTGCTTTATTTTTAGTGACCAGCAGCTGACTTCTATCCATATTCAGGACTTTATCCAATTCTTGATCTAAATTTCCCTTATTATAGCCTTTTTCAATGAATCATTGTTTTAAAACTTCAGCTTGTAGTGCAAAATCCCCTGTTTTAGAGCATTTTTTTCTAATTTGCTGGAACTGGCCCTTTGGTATGCCTTAAGCCAGCTAGGATGATGGCAGCTTTCTAATGGGATAAAACCATTTTTGTCAGTAGATTTAAAAAAAGTCTTCATCAGCAGTTGATCCTGTTCTTTAAAAATAACCAAATCTAAAAAGGAAACAGAGGATGCACTATAATCATCAAGTAGGGATTGGCGAACAGTTCGGCCCAAGCATAAGTTCGGGCCGAACTTTCATTATTTGGTCAATCGGCGAACCTCAGAACAAACGAGTCATTTGACAATTTGTTTGCCCCCCAACTGACCACAATGCATGGCAGTGCTGAACAGTGCATTGCAAGCCCTGATTGGCTGAAGTAGTGAAAGCTTCAGCCAATCAGGGCACAGAGCACTGTCAGAGTCATGATTGGACACTATCATCATAACTTTATCCAATCATGGCTCATTCCTGCCCCACAGTATAAAAGTATTCTTTCAATGGCAGCCATTTTCAGTGTAATAAATAAATAAATCCAGATATAGCAACGGCAGCCATTTTGCCATGGACCACAGACATTATAGTAATGGGCTTCAGCTTTTATAATGTCTGCGGTCCATGGCAAAATGGCCGCTGTTGCTATATCTGGATCATAAAGCATCCGTCCAATTAGATCCCCCTGATGAAGACACATGATCCCTGTGTCGAACACGCGTAGGGGAGGGGCCGGGATGGAGCTGACAGCACGGAGGTGAATTGAGGAGACGAGCATACCATACTACATGCCATATCGACGGCCTTTTATCATTTGAAAGCCTAGAATAGAATGGTGCACTCACGCACCTGTGCAATGCGAGTACCCCATTGTGGGGAGTGTGTTTTTCAAATAAATCCTTGCGTTATTACACTATTGAGTTTTTTCTTATTTATGGTTTGGAGCGGTACTGACTGAACCATTTTATCACCTCTATGGTTTTTATTTTTTGTACTATACACAAAAAAAGAGTGACAATTTTGAAAAAAAAAATTTACTTTTCGCTATAATAAATATCCCCAAAAATGTTTTTAAAAAACAAATTTCTTCATCAGTTTAGGCCAATATATATTCTTCTACATATTTTTGGTAAAAAAATTGCAATAAGCGTATATTGATTGGTTTGCACAAAAGTTATAGAATCTACAAATTATGGGAAAGATTTATGGCATTTTATGACATTTTTCTTTTTTTTTTTTTACTAGTAATGGCGGTGATCTGTGATTTTCAGTATTATTGCGACTTTGCGGCGGACTGATCAGACACTTTTGAGATTTTTGAGACCATTGACATTTATACAGTGATTAGTACTATAAAAATGCACTGATTACTGTGTAAATGACACTGGTAGGAAAGGGGTTAACACTAGGGGGATATCAAGGGGTAAATGTGTGTTCCCTCAGTGTGTTCTAACTGTATGGGGATAGGACTGAGTAGGAGAGGAGACTTTTTGGTGTTCCTACTTTCTAGGAACAAACAACATGTCTCCTCTCTTTTGACAGCACAGGGATTTGTGTGTTTACACTGGCACTTGTGGATGCGATCGCACATGGCCAGCAGTGATCGCTACTCCTGGCCACACGCATCAGCCCCCACCGTGCAGCGGGCGCTAGTGCGCCCCTCCCGCCGCAGGCACGCTACCCTCCCATGGCACACGCGCCTACTGGCGGCTCTTAAAGGAACCACATATATGTATGGGGTTTCGTGCAGCGGTGCCATTGTGCTGCAGTATATGTATGCAAGGCGGTCAGAAACCGGTTAAAATTGACATTTTTCACAAACTTTTTTTTATTGATATATGTCCCCCAGGGCAGGACCCAGACCCCTATAACCATTGTATGCCCAAATACTTGCATATAAGCCTTCAAAATGGACACTTTTGATTTTTGACGTTGGGGTCCCATTGACTTTAATGGGGTTTGATATTCGGGTCTGAACTTTCACGGTGTTTGAAAGTTCTGGTGCGAACCTAACAGGGGTCCATTTGGCCCTTCCCTAATCATAAGTAAAACTGATCCCCCATTGATTGGAGTTCAGATAATTCATAAATTCATGTAGTGACTCTACGTCCCCTTTCCATAAAAAGAAGGCATCATCAATATAGCGACACCAAAAAAGGTAACGAGTCACCACATGAAAACAAAAAATCGTTTTCCCACAGAGCCATAAACAACTTGGCTAAGCTGTGGAAAAACGATTTTTTGTTTTCATGCGGTGACTCTCTCCTTTTTTGGCATCGCTATATTGATGACGCCTTCTTTTTATGGAAAGGGGACATAGAATCACTACACAAATTTTTTAAATATTTGAACTACAATCAATGGGGGATCAGTTTTAATTATGATTATAGTGCATCCTGTGTTCATTTTTTAGATTTGGTTATTTTTAAAGAACAGGACCAACTGCTGACAAAGACTTATTTTAAATATACTGACAGGAATGGTTTTATCCCATTAGAAAGCTGTCATCATCCTTGTTGGCTTAAGTCCATATCAAAGGGCCAGTTCCAGTGAATTAGCAGAAATTGCTCTAAAACAGGGGATTTCGCACTGCAAGTTGAAGTTTTAAAACAACGATTCATTGAAAAAGGCTATAATCAGGGAAATTTAGATCAAAAATTGGATAAAGTTCTGAATATGGATAGAAGTCATCTGCTGGTCACTAAAGATAAAGCACTCAATGACGATAATTTGTTTGAGTGGGCTTTTATTACCACCTTTTCCTCCCAGTATTGGTGGGTTAATAAGATAATTAAAAAGCATTGGCAGATTTAAAAAAATGATCCTTGGTTCCAAATTTCCGGATAAACCTAGTGTCATTTTTAGGAAAAGCAATACATTAAAAGACACACTGGCACCAAGTGTAGTTAATCCCCCTCCCCTAAGGTTAGCATGTTTGGAAACCTAAATGTTTTTTTTTCCATGTAAAAGGTGTAAAGTGTGTAGAACATCTAGAACTTCATTCTTTTCATCTAATATTACATCCAAAAAATATAAGATCATATCATCTACTTGCTGATCTGTCCGTGTGGTCTCCAATACATTGGGAGAACCATGCGGGCATTGAATATTAGAATTGGTGAACATCTATCCAACATCCGTAAAGGATTAATTGGCCATAATGTATCCAGACATTTTTGGGAATGTCACGGTAGAAACCATTCTTCTTTACAGGTTATTGCCATTAAAAATTATACATGTAACTGGAGAGGCAAAAATCTTAAGAGGCATATCTCACGGAGAGAATCTCGATGGATTTTTGACCTCTAGTCATACATTGAACGTAGAATGGGATATGAACAGTTATATTAATAACAGTTAATAATATTATAAAATATAACAGGGATCAAAGTTATTAATCTGGGGCATGGTAATATTCTATCCCATGTACAGATCTGGATGCATGTATCTGCCCCAGTTCTATAGGCTGCCGAACGGAGTAGATGTATTTGTATCCACAAATGGTCTATTTTGGATATTTATCCTAGAATAGTAACTATTGTAAAAAATGGAGAGCACGTCGGGGGTTAATGTTATAGGTGACATATTCAATATATATATATAGGCTAAGGTTTTAGAATTTTAATTAATTTTTATTTTTTGGTTCATTTTAATGATAGGTATTGGCATTTACAGATGTTTTTTATACTAATTAGCAATATCCTAACAATTATGTGATGTTTGTATTGAAGGTAGATATTTAAAATTATTATTTTAACATTAGAAGGCTTATATTGTATTGTGTCTTTATTTATATTGTATGCAATACATTTTTAGTATTTAAATTTGTGCTGTGAATTGCATTAATTTGGTCTTCTCGGGTGACCCTGGGGGAGCTTGTATCAATTAATTACTTCTGGTGTCCCGCCTGCCCAGTTCAGTATAAATTATGTGGTGAGTGATGTCTCATGATTGCCTCCGTGCCCAGTTGATGCTTCTTACAGGGAAACGCGGTGGGTGGAGCAGTAATCTGTGACATCACCACATTACAGCCAGCAGGGAATCAGGTCTGCGGCTGTGTAAATTTGGATATGTTACGCTATTGTAATGTGCAATGATATTGGAAAATAAAACTTTAGTTTCTACTGCACTATAAGGTTTTTTCCCCTTTTTTGAATTTCATACTTTCTATACATGCTGAGGGGCATTGAACTAATTTATCGATGGATCTGGATACCTTTGAATATTGTTCCTGAAGATTTTGGAGGAGCTATCATTACTGGGGAAGGAAGCTGAGCCAACAGAGGAGGATATCGCAGGTGGCTACTTTGTTAACAAGCGTGTTAGATCCCTATAACTTGGGGTCCATCCTGTCTGGTAAGAGGCTATTTAAATATTTCCCTTTCTGAAGTAATAATATGCAGCGCTGAATATCATGGATATCCATACTTGGCACTAAATACATATAGACTTTATTTATCCTAAAATGTATATTTCTCATGTGGACTTTATCATTTGTTTATAATCATTTATGATCACTGTGCTTATTTGTGGTTGCGCACTTTAATTTTGTTTCCAAAATGCACAAAGATATTTTGAACTATTATACCTTATTTTTTTTTGCTAATACACCAGAGAAGATACTAGAAAAGGTATCTGTGGAACCCCGAAAAGGTAATTTACTCATAGTATTTGTAAGTCATGAAGCTGAAGGTGATTATAAAGTCAGTGAGGTAAGTGCAGAAAGGTATGAAATAATTTACAATTGTTTACTATGCAGAGACACCAGAGAAGAAACTAGAAAAGGTATCAGTGGTAATCAAAAAAGGTAAATCACTCATTAGGTTTATACTTGTAGGTTGTGAGGGTAGTCTAATGTCTAAAGGAAGGTTAAGAGAAAATATTTTGAGCTGTTAATCCTTATTTTACAATACAGAGACACCAGAGAAGAAACCAGAAAAAGAATCTGAAGAACTCAGAAAAGGTAACCACTCATCAGTATTTGTAAGTCATGAAGGTGGTAATAATGTGAATGGAGTAAATGAAATATATTTTGAACTATTAAATCTTATTTTACTATGCAGAGACCCCAGAGAAGAAATTGGAAAAAGTTTCTGCAGAACCAAAAAAAGGTAATCACTTACCAGTATTGCATATGTAAGTTATCAAAGGAAATTATTTTTGAGTAAACATGGAGAAGAAACAAAAAGTTATCTGTGGAACCCAAAAAAGGTAACTCACTTATAGTTCTTGTAAGTTGTGAAGGTGGTTCTAATGTGAGTGGAGTAAACACAGAAAGATATTTTTAACTTATTTTACTATATAGAGACACCAGAGAAGAAACTAGAAAAAGTAGCTATCAAACCTAATCTCTCATTAGTATTGCATTGGTAACATGTAAGAGTTAGTAAAATGTGAGCGAGGTAAGCGCAGAACCCAAAAAAGGTAAATTATTCATAGTACTTGTATATTGTGAAGGTGAAGCTGGTTAGAATGTGAGTGGAGCAAACACAGAAGGGTATTTTGAATGATTTCACCTTATTTTACTATGCAGAGACACCAGAGAAGAAACAAGAAAAGGTATCTCTGGAAGGAAAACAAGGTAAAGCACTCATCAGTATTGCATTTGTAAGGTATAAAATTGTTTTTTTTACAAATAAACACAGAAAAGAAACTAGAAAGGGTTATCTGTGGAACCCCAAAAATGTAAATAACTAATTAGTACATAACTCAGTACTTTTAAGTTTTGAAAAGTGATTACAATGTGATAGGAGTAAACACAGAAAGATGTTTTAAACTATTGCATGTTATTTTACTATATAGAGACACCAGAGAAGAAATTAGAAAAAGTATCATCTGAATCCAAAAAAGGTAATCACTCTTTAGTATTGCATTGGTAATGTGAAGTGCCCTGTACACATGGTCGGACATTGATCAGACATTTCGACAACAAAATCCATGGATTTTTTCTGACGGATGTTGGCTCAAACTTGTCTTGCATACACACGGTCACACAAAGTTGTCGGAAAATCTGATCGTTCTGAACTCAGTGACGTAAAACACGTAGGTCAGGACTATAAACGGGGCAGTAGCCAATAGCTTTCATCTCTTAATTTATTCTGAGCATGCGTGGCACTTTGTGCATCGGATTTTTGTACACACGATCGGAATTTCCGACAACGGTTGTTGTCTGAAAATTTTATAGCAAGCTCTCAAACTTTCTGTGTCGGAAACTCCTATAGAAAATGTGTGATGGAGCCTACACACGGTTGGAATTTCCAACAGCAAGGTCCTATCACACATTTTCCATTGGAAAATCCTATCGTGTGTGCAGAGCATAAGGGTTATTAAAATGTGAGCAAGGTAAACATAGGAAACAATTTTGAACTATTATACCTGATTTTAAATTGCAGAGACACCAGAGAAGAAGCCTGAAAAGGTATCTGTGGAAACCAAAAAAGGTAATCACTTCTTAGTATTACATTTGTAAATTGAAAAGGTGGGTATATTGTAAATGAGGTAAATGCAGCAATACATTTTGAACTGGTAATCCTTATTTTACAATACAGAGACTCCAGAGATGAAACCTGAAAAAGTAACTGTAGAATCCAAGAAAGGTAATCACCCATCAGTACTCTATTTGTAAACTGTAAAGGGTTGTTACAATATTAGTACGGCATATGCAAAAAGATATTTTGAACTATTACATATTATTTGACTATTCAGAGATATCAGAGAAGAAATTAGAAAAGGTATCTGTGGAGCCCAAAAAAGGTAAGATATTCATAGTACTTGTAAGTCATAAAATTAAGCTGGTTATATTGTGAGTGGGGTGATCATAGAAAGATATTGAACTAGTATACATTATTTTACTATACAGAGACACCAGAGAAAAAACTGGAAACGTTATCTGCAGAACCCCAAAAAGGTAAATCCAATAGTACTTGAAAGTCATGAAGATGAAGGTGGCTATAATGTGAGTGAGGTAAACGCAGAAAGATATGTTGAGCTATTATACATTATTTTACTGTACAGAGACACAAAAAAAAAAATTAGAAAAAGTTTTTGCGGAACTCAAAAAAGGTAATCACTAATTTGTATGGCATTTGTAAGGTATAAAAGTAATTATTTGTGAGTAAACACAGAAAAGCAACTAGAAAAGGTATCCATAGAACCCCAAAATATAACTAACTCATAATACTCTTAAGTTGGAAAGGTAGTTACAATGTGATGGGAGTAAAAACAGAATGATATTTTGAACTATTGCATCTTATTTTATTATATAGAGACACCAGAGAAGAAATTAGAAAAAGTACCTGTCGAACCTAAAAAAGGTAATCACTCATTAGTATTGCATTGATAATGTGTAAGAGTTAGTAAAACATAGACAACTATTTTGAACTATTATAACTGATTTTACTATTCAGAGACACCAGAGAAGAAACTAGAAAAGGCATCTGCAGAACCCAAAAAAGGTAATTATCCATAGTACTTGTAAGTCATGAAGGTGGCTATGATGTGAGATAAATGCAGAAATATATTTTCAACTATTCCACTTTACTTTCTGTACAGAGACACCAGAGAAGAAACTAGAAAAGGTATCGGTGGAACCCAAAAAAGGTATATCATTGATAGTATTTGTACATTATGAAGATTGTTCTAATGTGAGTGAGGTAAATGCAGAAAGACATCTTTAACTATTCCACCCTCTTTACTATGCAGAGACACCAGAGAAAAAACTAGATGAGATATCTGTGGAACCCAAAAAAGGTATATCACTTGAGTCATGAAGGCGATTATATTGTGGGTGAGGTTAAAGGTAGCAAGACATTTTGAACTACTACACCTTATTTTACTCTATAGAGACACCAGAGAAGAAACTAGAAAAGGTTTCTGTGGAACCCAAAAAAGGTAATCACTGATTAGTATTGCATTTGTAAGGTATAAAAGTAATTATTTGTGAGTAAACACAGAAAAGCAACTAGAAAATGTGTCTGTGGAATCCCAAAATATAACTAACTCATAGTACTTGTAAGTTGGAAAGGTAGTTATAATGTGATGGGAGTAAAAAAATTAGATTTTGAACTATTGTATCTTATTTTACTATATAGAGACACCAGGGAAGAAACTAGAAAAAGTACCTGTCGAACCTAAAAAAGGTAACCACTCACTAGTATTGCATTGATAATGTGTAAGAGTTAGTAAAACATAAGAGGTAAACACAGACAACTATTTTGAACTATTATAACTAACTTTACTATCCAGAGACACCAGAAAAGAAACTAGAAAAGGTATCTGTGGAATCCAAAAAAGGTATATCATTGATAGTATTTGTAAATTATAAAGGTTGTTCTAATGTGAGTGAGGTAAATGCAGAAAGACATCTTTAACTATTCCAACTTCTTTACTATGCAGAGACACCAGAGAAAAAACTAGATGAGATATCTGTGGAACCCAAAAAAGGTATATCACTTGAGTCATGAAGGGGATTATATTGTGAGTGAGGTTAAAGGTAGCAAGATATTTAGAATTATTACACCTTATTTTACTACACAAAAAAACAGAGTAAACATTAGAAAAGGTATCTGCTGAACGTAAAAAATGTAATCACTCATTAGTATTGCATTGATAATGGGTAAAAGTTGTTACGTTGTGAGTAAGTTAAACCATTTATAGTACTTGTAAGTCATTAAGGTGGTTATAATGTAAGTTAGGTTAAAGGCAGAAGGATAAACACCTTATTTAACTATGTAGAGAATAAATTAGAAAGAGTATATGTAGAACCCAAAAAAGGTAATCACTAATCAGTATTGCATTGTTAATGTGAAAATGTAGATATAATGTTAGTGGAATAAAAACAGAAATATATTGTGAACTATTAATCTTTATTTTACTACACAGAGACACCAGAGAAGAAATTAGAGAAAGTACCTATAGAACCCAAAAAAGGTAATCACTAATCAGTATTGCCTTGTTAATGTGAAAAGATAGATACAATGTGAGCAAGGTAAACGAAGAAAGATATTTTGAACTATTACACCTTATCTTACTACACAGAGACACCAGAGAAGAGGTTAGAGAAAGCACCTGTAGAACACAAAAAAGGTAATCACCAATCAGTATTGCCTTGGTAATGTGAAAGGATAGCTATAATGTGAGCAAAGTAAACAAATAAAGATATTTTTAACTACCGCACCTTATTTTACTCTATAGAGACACCAGAGAAGAAAATAGAAAAGGTATCTGTGGAATCCAAAAAAGGTAAATCAGTAGGTTGTGAAAGTAAAGGTTGTTATTATGTGAGTGGTGTGAATTCAAAAAGATATTTGCAACTATTACATCTTGTTTTTACCAATACAGAGACACCAGAGAAGAAATTAGATACAATATCTATGGAACCACAAAAAGGTACTGTACATCATTTGTAGCTTTTGTACATCATAAAGGTGTGGTAATAATCTGGGTGTGATAAGTGCAAAATGATATCTAAGCAGAGACACCAGATAGGAAAATAGAAAAGTTGTCTGCAGTACCTAAAAAGATAATTACTCATTAATATTACACTTGTAAGTGTAAGTAAGAAAAAATAGGAAAGAAGTCCAAAGAACCAAACAAAGGAAAAGTATAAATATACAGTATCTCACAAAAGTGAGTACACCCCTGGCATTTTTTAAATATTTTATTATATCTTTTCATGTGAATACTTTTCAACACTGAAGAAATTACACTTTGCTACAATGTAAAGTATTGAGTGTACAGCTTGTATAACAGTGTAAAATCTGCCCCCTCAAAATAACTCAACACACAGCCATTAATGTCTAAACTGCTGGCATCAAAACTGAGTACACCCCTAAGTAAAAATGTCCAAATTGGGCCCAAAGTGTCAATATTTTGTGTGGCCACCATTATTTTCCAGCACTGCCTTAACCCTCTTGGGCATGGAGTTCACCAGAGCTTCACAAGTTGCCACTGGAGTTCTCTTCCACTCCTCCATGACGACATCACGGAGCTGGTGGATGTTAGAGACCTTGCGCTCCTCCACCTTCCATTTGAGGATGTCCCACAGATGCTCAATAGGGTTTAGGTCTGGAGACATGCTTGGCCAGTCCATCACCTTTACCCTCAGCTTCTTTAGCAAGGCAGTGATCATCTTGGAGGTGTGTTTGGGATCGTTATCATGTTGGAATACTGCCCTGCAGTCCAGTCTCCGAAGGAGGGAGGGGATCATGCTCTGCTTCAGTATGTCACATTATATGTTGGCATTCATGGTTCCCTCAATGAACTGTAGCGCCCCAGTGCTGGCAGCACTCATGCAGCCCCAGACCATGACACTTCCACCACCATGCTTGACTGTAGGCAAAACACACTTGTCTTTGTACTCCTCACCAGCTCATAAATGGACGTTTTTGGGAGTTTGGGCGTTTTTTTAAAAAGCCCATAAACTGCCCTCTATGTTATCTTATGTGTCCATGCACACATAAATGTTTTTGGATGTTTATCAGCAGTGGAGTTTGTGGGCTGTTGTCTGAACACCCTAAAATCACATTCAGGAGCTGTTTTTCTGACCACAAAAAAGCAGCTGTTTTTCTGACCATTCCTATAGACACACTCCTAAACCTTGTGGACAGCCTTCCCAGAAAAGCTGAAGCTGTTATAGCTGTAAAGGGTGGGCCAACTCAATACTGAACCCTACAGACTAAGAATAGGATGCCAATAAAGTTCATGTACGTGTAAAGGCAGGTGGCACAGTACTTTTGGTAACATAGTATATATATATATATATATATATATATATATATATATATATATATATATATATATATATATATATATATATAGATAGATATAGATATATATATATATATATATATATATATATATATATATATATATATATATATATATATAGATAGATATAGATATATAGAGTGGGGACAGAAAGTATTCAGACCCCCTTACATTGTTCACTCTTTGTTATATTGCAGCCATTGGCTAAAATCATTTAAGTTCATTTTTTTTCCTCATTACTGTACACACAGCACCCCATATTGACAGAAAAACATAGAATTGTTGACATTTTTCCAGATTTATTAAAAAAGAAAAACTGAAATATCACATGGTCCTAAGTATTCAGACCCTTTGCTCAGTATTTAGTAGAAGCACCCTTTTGATCTAATACAGCCATGAGTCTTTTGGGGAAAGATGCAAAAGTTTTTCACAATTGGGTTTAAGTCAGGGCTCTGGCTGGGCCATTCAAGAACAGTCACGGAGTTGTTGTGAAGCCACTCCTTCGTTATTTTAGCTGTGTGCTTAGGGTCATTGTCCTGTTGGAAGGTAAACCTTTGGCCCAGTCTGAGGTCTTGGCCGCATTCATCTTTCCCTCGATTGAAACCAGTCGTCCTGTCCCTGCAGCTGAAAAACACCCCCACAGCATGATGCTGCCACCACCATTTTTCACTGTTGGGACTGTATTGGACAGGTGATGAGCAGTGCCTGGTTTTCTCCACACATACCGCTTAGAATTAAGGCCAAACATTTCTATCTTGGTCTCATCAAACCAGAGAATCTTATTTTTCACCATCTTGGAGTCCTCCAGGTGTTTTTTAGCAAACTTCATGTGGGCTTTCATGTGTCTTGCACTGAGGAGAGGCTTCCGTTGGGCCACTCTGCCATAAAGACCCGACTGGTGGAGGGCTGCAGTGATGGCTGACTTTCTACAACTTTCTCCCATCTCCCGACTGCATCTCTGGAGCTCAGCCACAGTGATCTTTGGGTTCTTCTTTATCTCTCCCATCAAGGCTCTTCTCCCCCAATAGCTCACTTTGGCCAGACGGCCAGCTTTAGGAAGGGTTCTGGGCATCCCAAACGTCTTCCATTTAAGGATTATGGAGGCCACTGTGCTCTTAGGAACCTTAAGTGCAGCAGATCTGTGCCTTGCCACAATTCTGTCTCTGAGCTCTTCAGGCAGTTCCTTTGCTCTTCCTTTGCCCTCTCATTTGCTCTGACATGCATTGTGAGTTGTAAAGTCTTATATAGACAGGTGTGTGGCTTTCCTAATCAAGTCCAATCAGTATAATTAAACACAGCTGGACTCAAATGAAGGTGTGGAACCATCTCAAAAATGATCAAAAGAAATGGATATCACCTGAGTTAAATATATGAGTGTCACAGCAAAGGGTCTGAATACTTAGGACCATGTGATATTTCAGTTTTTCTTTTTCAATAAATCTGCAAACATGTCAACAATTCAGTGTTTTTTCTGTCAATATGGGGTGCTGTGTGTACATTAATGAGGAAAAAAATGAGCTTAAATGATTTTAGCTGCAATATAACAAACAGTGAAAAAGTTAAGGGGGTCTGAATACTTTCCGTCCCCACTGTGTATAATATATATATATATATATATATATATATATATATATAGTCTTTTTTACAGGCTATATACAGGCAAACCCCACTTTTAAGTACACAATGGGGTTTATTTACTAAAGCTGGAAAATGCAAAATCAGGCTCACTTCTGCATAGAAACCAATAAGCTTCTAACCCCTGCTTGTTCATTTAAGCTTTGGTAATAAAACCGGAAGCTCATTAGTTTCTATGCAGAAGTGAGCCTGATTTTGCACTTTCCAGCTTTAGTAAATAAACCCCATTGTGTACTTAAAAGTGGGGTATGCTTGTACAACCTCTACAGCCTATTAACATGCAATATTTATTTATTATTTATTTTATTATAACAAGCTAATATTTATTATATCAGAGACAAAACTTTATTTATCTATTTATTTTTGGCTACAGTAGGGGAGGGTTAAAATTGTAATTTCACTGCATGCCTTTTATACTCAACAGGAAGTGAAAAAAACTCAATCCAAAGTGAATTAAATCCCCACTTAGACAGTTGTCATAGGAACAAGTATTCCCAGTGGGTTGTTCTGGTGTCAACTTAAAATTCTATGGGGGTTATTTATGAAAGGCAATTGCACTTGGCACTGCAAGTGCACTTGGAAGTGCAGTTGCTGTAGAGGGGGACATGCAAGGAAAATAAAAAACAGCATTTTAGCTTGCACATGATTGGATGATAAATTAGCAGAGCTTCCCCTCATTTCAGATCTACCCCTCAAATTTAAAGCGACTGCACTTCCAAATGCATTTGTAGTGCAAAGTAGATTTACCTTTCATAAGTGAATCTCCCTAGTAGGGACACAGGCAGCAGTAAAACCTATAAACATATCAATCTAGGACCTGTCACTGATGTAGAGTGCATGGTTACTGGTGATAGCATATTAAAGCTCATAAAAAAGAAAAAGCCAGCACCCCTCAGTTGTTTATTGACAGCGCAACAAAACAGGAGGCAAAGCGAAAGGAACATGTTTTTGGCACTTTTTATTTGTCACCTGTTTTAGTTAACTGTCAATAAACAACTGAGGCTACAACAAATACCCAATTGTGATTCTAACCATCACTACTCCATTAAAATCTAAAAAAAGGCATTGCCTTTAGTTATACTTTAAGGTAGATAGGCACTATATGCAGTAATCTACAATGACTCTGGTAACTGTAGACAATATACATTTATAGTTTTGGAAAAGTTGGGGAACAATGCAAACGTCTTTGCCGATGATAAATCCATCAGCTTTTTATTGTTGTGCCACCAGTGGAGATTTCCATACAATTTCTGTTCCAGTGACAACATTCTTAATGGGAAAGAAAATTAGAGGAAATCTACTCAGCTGAGGCAAAGAATGCAATAGAACCTAAACCCTTCCACTCTCTAAATCAAAATAATAAAAACAGTTCTAACTGTTCCCTATTAATAATTACAATATTTTAACATACAAAATGAAACAGTATTGTTGCTTCTGACTATTATTTCTCTATATTTAAAATAATACATGTTAATTCTCTTAAACATTCTTAATTACTATTTAAACCAAGTTGGTCTACATTTAAAATCCATTTCTTAAAAAGGACATGATATGATGTGCAGCTAGTCACCTTAATTTACAGTTGTTTTTGGTGTTAAGAGCAAGCAATCTAAGGTTGTCTTTGTTATTTCATGTACATACATTTAATAAAATAGACCGTTACTTATTCATTGCCAATTTCTCTTGTAGAAACTCATGAGAAAAAACCCAAAGAGCCAGCAGAACCTAAACAAGGTATCTAAAAAAATAGTCTCTGGCTGGCTTAGGGGTAAGACAATTAAGACAATTAAGGGGTAAGACAATTGGGGCCTTAGGCCTGTCATACTTATAGACACCAAAAAACATATACTGGCTCTATATTATCAAGTGTTTTTTGCTGGCATTATGCTGTATATTTCTTGAATCCCAGGGCTGATAATATGCTTCCTACACCAAAGAGTACCAGTTTTTTTTTTCACAAACAACAAAAGCTGGCATTATTATTTTATTGAATTAAGGAGCCCCAAAACTTACAGTACAATAAACATTGCATGTATTCTTCACATACCAGGTTCACCTTAGTATTTTACTGAGAGGATTTCAAATAGTTTAAACTGAAAAAGAGTAATCATTAAGGAGATGTGGGCAAATGATCTTACATGTGGAAATCTTTCTTTCTTCGGAGGGGCGCACAAAGATATAGAAGATATAGAATATGTTAATAAACCACAAGTGTACATATCACATCATATATCACATAAGGGCACTGAGCTTCTTAGTGTGGAATTTAGGAGTTTTTTGGTCATGCATTTAAACTGGAAAATGAGGGCAAAGATTTATTTGATGAGGAGTATTTCTGTCCCCAGCAGGTTAAAAAAATGTGAGGTAGACATGTGTGGTTTGTTTCATTCCAAATCGAAATTTGGACAAATTAGAATAAAATAGACTATAACAGAAAAAATCGAATCAAAAGAATATAACCATCTTCTGAAATTCAAATTTTGAATAGAACAAATTCAAATTAGAATAAAATAGAAAAGAATACAAAAGAAAAGAAAAGAATAACATTTAAAAAAGAATAGAATAGAAAGAATATAACCATTTCCCAAAATGCGAATAGAATAAATTCAAATTGAATAGAATAGAAAATTATAGATTAGAATAGAATAGTAAATAAAAGAATGGAATAGAATAGAATAGAATAGAAAAAACAATAGAATAGAAAGAATACAACCATCTTCCAAAATTTTTATTTTGAATAGAATAAATTCAAATTTGATTAGAAAAAAATAGAATAGAAAAGAATAGAAAATAAAATACGAGAATAGAAAAGAATAAAATAGAATAAAATAGGAAAAAACAACAGAATAGAATACATATAACAATAAAATAAATAAAAAAATAAAAATAAAAATAATAGAACAGAATAGAAAATAATAGAATAAAATTAAATAAAAACAATAGAATAGAATGGAATAGAGAGAATATAACCATCTTCCAAATTTTAAATTTTGAATTGAATAAATTTGATTTCAATTCAAATTCAAATGGAATTTGAATTCAAATTGATGCAAATTTTCCCAGTTCAGTTGAATTTAGTTCAATTTCACCGAATTGGGAAAATTTGGATGAATTTGAATAAAACAAAATGAATTTAGATAATGAATTAAACGTATTTAACTAAACAAATTTATGTAAATAACAAACCAAAACGAAACAAAACTAAACATATTTTTTTATTCTGCACATGTCTAATGTAAGGGTTTGTGTTGCTAAGGACTGCTCGGGTGGTTAATTCAGTTAAAAGTTCTGGTGCTAAAAATAAAGCAGTATATAGCAGTGTTTGTCATGTCATGTGCACTAATACTGATAGTTTAGGTAACAACTTTTGTGAGCTGACAGCTCTTATATCTAGGGGTAACTTGGAGCTTTATGCAAATACAGAGACATGGTTCAAGAATTCACATGACTGGGAAATAACTTTACAGGCTAAACACTACAGGTATACAGGAACAAAAAGAGTAGGGAAGAGTGGAGGTGGAGTTACCTTATATGTCAAAAATAGCATAACGCTAAAATTAATTAAAAAAACAAATTCAGTACTTTAAACCCTTCAGACCTGCCTTTCAACCAGAGAGGGATCTTCCCTTAGAATCGGTGTAGTATACAGACTGCCAGGACAAAATGAAGATAATGATAACTTGTTAACTGACTAGATAACTCAAATTGCCATGAAGGGAGAGGTATTGTTTATGGATGTCTGAAATTATCGTATTTATCGGCGTATAACACGCGCCGGTGTATAACACGCACCCCAAGTTTAGGAGAGATATTTAAGGAAAAAAACTTTTAGGAGGGAAGTTTAAGGAAAAAAAACTTACATTTAAATGCCCATCAATGCAGCCTCATCAGTGTTCACCTGCAGCCTTGTTAGCGCCATTGCAGCCTTTTCAGTGTCAGTGCAGCCTTGTCAGTGCAGCTTTGCCCCAGTGCAGCCTTGTCAGTGCAGCTTTGCCCCAGTGCAGCCTTGTCAGTGCAGCTTTGCCCCAGTGCAGTCTTGTCAGTGCAGCTTTGCCCCAGTGGTCAGTGCAGCCTTGCCCCCAGTGTCCATGCTTGATCGCCGCCGACATACACAGTACAGATCGCCGCCGACAGTAATTTGTGTTTTAAATATGGCCCTGCGGAGTTCGGAGGGACTCGGCGCCGGCGGAACTGAACGAACACCGCTGAGATACACATAGTCGAGTGTATTCGGCTCTTTCCGGCGCCGCTCACAGTCCCGCCCAGTCCCGCCCTATGATGGACATAACACAGGTCCAATGGCGGGACTGGGTGTGACTGTGAGCGGCGCCGGAAAGAGCGGAATCCACTCGACTATGTGTATCTCGTCTCTGTGATTTCGGCGGCGCTCGTTCAGCTCCGCCGAGTCCCTCCGAACTCCGCGGCGCCATATTTAAAACTACTCACTATGTGAATGTCGGCGGTGATCGCCGCCGATAGCTCACAATTAGTGGGTATCGGCATATAACACGATTACCCACGATACCCACGATTTTCCCCTGATTTTAAGGGGAAAAAAGTGCGTGTTATACGCCGATAAATACAGTAACTGTCATTCTCAAATTGCTATTACAAATAGGAGCAGGGATGTAATGGAGGCAATGAATGAGGTTTCTCTGAAACTTTTAGCAAAAAAGCCCAAACTGAGGTGATCATTTTCTAGACCTAGTACTGAGAAATGTGGATCTATTGTCTAAAGTCGAGATGGGAGAAAATGTAGGTTCTGATGATCAACAGTGTCTTTATTTTGATATTAAAACAATAACTGAAAAATCATATACAAAAATAAAAGTTTTACATTTCAAAAGGACACATTTTGCTGTAATGGAGACATTTCTAAAAAATGAATTAAAAGGTTGAAGTAAAATGACAGGAGTAAGTAATCAGTGGGCACTGTTATAATCTACCATCCTGGATGCAACTAGATTATACGACAGGACAATTAGTAAGAGTAAAAGGAAGAAAAAAGCAATATGGTTCACTAATAAGGTACTGTAAGTAGGAAAGTAAAAAAAAAATCAGTATATAGGAGATTCAAGGAAACAGAAAGAAGTATATAAAAATAGACAAAAGGAGGTCAAACACATTATCAGGGCTGTCAAAGCACAGAAGGAGGAGGAAATTACATTAATTGAGAAAGGAGACCAAACCTTTTTTTTTTGGGTACTATACATCAACAATAGAAGGAAAAAATACAATGGAATCACTAAAAACAAAAATGGGCACAACACTTATGTTGAGGGAGACCTGGATGTAGCAATCTTTTGAAACAATGAATTCTGTTCAATCTTCTCAGAAATAAATTGTAATAACAATTAACAGACTCTTCAGGTCTGGTATGGATTTTAAGGGGAACCCTGTGCCAATTTTTTTTTAAAAATGGCGTGGGGTCCCCCCAAAAATCCATACCAGACCCTTATCTGAGCACGCAAACTGGCAGGCCGCAGGAAAAGAGGGGGGAATGAGAGAGCGCCCCCCCCTCCTGAACCGTACCAGGCCACATGCCCTCAACATTGGGAGGGTGCTTTGAGGTAGAAACCGAAGGAAGAAGGAAGAAAGAAGGAAGAAGACTTTAAATAAAGGAATTGTCAAAAACTGTCTCTTGTCATTTTTAACATTTTTGACACTTTTTTGTGAAATGGTAGGGGTGCTTTTGTACCCCATTGCAATTTCACATGGGGGGCGGAAACTGGGGGTTCCCTTGTTAAAGGGGGCTTCCAGATTCTGATAAGCCCCCCTGCCCACAGACCCCCACAACCACCAGCCAAGGGTTGTGGGGATGAGGCCCTTGTCCTCATGAACATGGGGACAAGGTACTTTGGGTTCTACCTCAAAGCACCCTCCCAATGTTGAGGGCATATGGCCTGTTACGGTTCAGGAGGGGGGCGCTCTCTCGTCCCCCCTCTTTTCCTGTGGCCTGCCAGGTTGCGTGCTCGGATAAGGGTCTGGTATGGATTTTTGGGGAGACCCCATGCCATTTTTTTAAAATTTTGGCGTAGGGTTCCCCTTAATATCCATACCAGACCTGAAGGGTCAGACCGAGTGGTCCAACGGCATTTTTTTTTTAAATTTTGGTTCGGGGTTTCCCTGTGGGGAAATCCCATGCCATTTTTGTCAATGAACTTTTATGTGTATTGTGGGACCAACAATTCAATAATAGCCGCGAGTAGTTTTAAATGACTTTTTTCCTTTGAAATGTCATTTTGCTGTCAGACTGTTCTAAACACGGGAAACATGCGCCCCTTTACAGGCATACTATAGGTACAAAATTCTAAGGAATATTACACTTTTATTGTTTCACTTTATTATTGTTACACTTTTATTGTTTCACTTTCACAGCATTTTTAAAATCACTTCTCCCGAAAAACCGTCCGTTTTTAAAACTTTTTCTTGCAGTGATACAAGTCCCCTGGGGCAGGACCCAGGCCCCCAAAAACTTTTTTTATGACAATAACTTGCATATAAGCCTTTAAAATTAGCACTTTTGATTATTCATGTTTGAGACCCATAGACTTTAATGGTGTTCGCGTGTTCGAACAAATTTTTTGCCTGTTCGGATGTTCTGGTGCTGTAAGGGAAGTCGTCCGCAGAATACAGCTGATGCTCACAGGCGCACACCTGTGCGCAGGCGCCAGCAAGGAATTCGCAGAACAACCACGTGCGCATCAGTGTATGCGTATGCGCGGGCACGATCGTGCGTTCGTGGGTGCGATCGTGCGCGCGCACGCCTGTCATCAGAACTGGCGCCAGACGGCCTATTTAAACACAGACTGAGTACTGGCTGGTTGCTGCTTGGTCTACAGCATGTACCTGAATTCCTGTTACCTGTGTTGATTCCTGATTACCATTCTGGCCTGTGACCTGACCTCTCTCCTGCCTGCTGTTATACCTGCTGCCGAACCTGCCTGTGACCTGACCTCTCTCCTGCCTGCTGTTATACCTGATCTGCCTACCTGCTGCCGAACCTGCCTGTGACCTGACCTCTCTCCTGCCTGCTGTTATACCTGATCGGCCTACCTGCTGCTGAACCTGCCTGTGACCTGACTTCTCTCCTGCCTGCTGTTATACCTGATCTGCCTAGCCGTTGTCAAATCTGCCTGTGACCTGACTACGTTCCTGCCAGCTGCATCATCTGATCTGTCTCTCTGCTGCCAAGACCTGCCAGTGGTCCAGCTACGCTCCTGTATCTTCCAGTCAAGTTCAGCCGTCCACCTGTGTGTTTCCGGCAACTTCCTGCACAGACTTCGGGACTTCCTTAGGCACTCTTACCCCACCGTGCTCCAGCGCCAGCTGTTCCACTACCAGCGGCCCTTGAGCCGGAGTTGTACGGGAGGCCTTCCTCTACACGTCAGGCTCACCATTAGGTACGTGACAGCACCAAGCAGCCATGACTGAGCCTGCAGGAGGAACCTCTCCTCTACATGAAGTCTGCCATCGTCTCACAGAATGTCTCACAGGCCTTACTCAAGCGGTCAAGTCCCTGCAGGAGAAATATGGCGTCTTGTGGAGCATGTGCAAGTCCAGCTTTCTTCAGCCATTCCCACTGCAATGATGACATCCCCAGAACCATGAGTACCTAATCCTGACAGATTTTCTGACTAAGTTCAGAGCATTCCGCAATGCCTGTCAGCTCTATTTTTCACTCCAGCCACGGACTTTTGCTGCAGAAACTACTAAGGTGGGGTTCATTATATCCCTACTTCAAGGGGAGCCCCAAACCTCGTGGATCCCCCTCTGTTTCTCCAGCAAGTCAGGCGGTCCTGCCAGCAAGCTCTGCTCAATTGGCACTTCCTTTTACCTTTCAGCTCCCAGGGAGAAGCGTGTCAGCTACCGCAATTGTGGACTCTGGGGCATGAAGTTGCTTCGTTGATCTGGCATTTGCTTCCCAACAAGGTATTCCTTTTCAATCCAAAGAGCAGGGACTTCCCGTATTTCTGGCTGATGGCTCTCATATAAAGTCCGGACTGGTGACCCAGGAAACCCCTCCACTGTTAACTATGACCGCTACCGGTCATAAAGAACTTTTGCGTCTAGACGCCATCTCTTCACCTCTGTACCCTGTCATTTTGGGTCTACCATGGCTACAGGCCCATAACACGGTGATTGATTGGAAATCAGGCAGTATCAAGTACCAATCATCTTACTACCGGAAGCACTGTCTGTCCAATCCCACTGTTGCACCCACCACTCTGTTGTGTATGGACATTGATGCTGAGCTCTGCCAAAAGGTGCCTGGGGCCTATCACGAGTTTCTTGATGTTTCCAGCAAATGGGTAGCAGACACCTTACCTCCACACAGGGCCTACGATTGCCCCATTGAACTCCTGTCTGGGGCTGCTATTCCGTTTGGTCGGATCTTCCCACTGTCTGAGAAAGAATTAGCAGCTCTAAAGGAATATATTGATGAGAGCCTCCAGAAAGGCTTCAGTCGCCCTTCTACTTCACCTGTCGGGGCGGGAATATTCTTTGTGGAGAAGAAGGACCATTCACTACGGCCATGTGTAGATTACCGGAACCTGAACAAGATTATGGTGAAGAACCGTTACCCTCTTCCCTTGGTTCCTGAGCTTTTTCAAAGACTTCGTTCTACTACTATTTTTACTAAACTTGACCTGAGGGGAGCTTACAACCTCATCCGCATACGGCAGGGGGACGAGTGGAAAACCGCCTTCCGTACCCGTTTGGCCACTACGAATATCTCGTTATGCCCTTTGGCTTATGTAATGCCCCGGCTACCTTCCAACACTTTATCAATGACGTTTTCAAAGACTACTTGGACATTTTCATTATTGTTTACTTAGATGACATTATTGTGTTCTCTACTTCCCTTGCTGACCATCGGGAGCATGTCAAGAATGTTCTCTGCCACCTCCGCTTTCATGGACTCTATGCCAAGCCCAAGAAATGCGAGTTTGATCGGCAGAGTATCCAGTTCTTGGGCTTGATCATTTCTACCAGAGGAATTGAAATGGACCCTCAAAAAGTGTCTGCAATCCTGACCTGGCCTGCGCCCACTGATAAGAAGGGGATCCAGTGGTTCGTTGGGTTTGCTAATTTTTACTGCAGATTTACCAAGAACTTTTCAGCTATCATTTCACCAATTACCCAACTCACCAAACAGGGTACTCGTTTTCACTGGTCTCCTGAAGCCCAGGCTGCTTTTGAAACTCTTATAGGACTGTTTACAACTGCTCCTGTATTGAGTCACCCAGATCCGGCACTACCTTACATTCTGGAGGTAGATGCTTCCGAAAGTGCAGTTGGGGGAGTTCTGTCCCAGCGCCAAGGTCCCAAGGACTTAGTTCATCTGGTAGCTTTCTTCTCTAGAAAACTTGCTCCAGCAGAGAGAAACTATGACGTTGGAGATCGGGAGCTTCTTGCCATAAAGGCCGCCCTGGAAGAGTGGAGGTATTTGTTAGAAGGAGCCGCTCATCCAATATCTATTTACACCGATCACAAGAACCTCAAATACTTAAGGACTGCTAAGAGACTAAAACCTCGCCAGGCCCGATGGGCACTTTTCTTTTCGAGGTTCTTGTTCCACATCACATATAGACCCAGATCAAAAAACATCAAGCCTGATGCGCTGTCGCGTATGTTCGAGGATCCAAAAGTCTTACCAGTACCTGACACCATCCTACCAGCAGGAAATTTTCTATTGCTGCAGTCCGACCTAATGTCACAGCTGAAGCAGGCATCCGCAGTTTCCCCTGATCCTATCGGGGAGACGTTACAGGCAAGAGATGTTCTTCTTTGGAGAGGGAACCAAGTCTTCGTCCCAGAAGCAGTCCGGTTATCCGTTCTAGGATTCTGCCATGATCACCCCCTAGCAGGTCACTTCGGCATTCGCAAAACGATAGACTTAATGCAACGCACATTTTGGTGGCCTAATTTGGATAAGGACTGCAAAGAATACATAGATACCTGCATTACCTGCATCTGGAGTAAGAGCACTCGAAACAAGGCATGGGGTTTGCTCAGACCCTTACCTGTGCCCGACAGGCCGTGGACCATGATCTCCATGGATTTTATAGTTGAACTACCACCCTCTGAAAACTGTACAGCCATCTTCGACATCGTGGACCGGCTGGCTAAAATGGCTCATTTCTTACCCTTAAAGGGTACACCCTCTGCTGCTGAGACTGTTTGAGTGTTTATTAAGGAAATTGTTAGACTCCATGGGGTACCCATCGACATTGTCTCTGACTGTGGAGTCCCTTTACTTCAAGGTTCTGGAGGGCACTGTGTGAAGCCTTAAGAATTAAACTTTCCGTGTCATCCGCATATCATCCGCAATCTAACGGTCAGACCGAATGGACCGAATCAGACGTTGGAGCAGTACATCCATTGTTTCACCTCGTTTGTGCAGGATGACTGGGTATCACTCTTACCCTTAGCCGAGTTTGGGTATAACAATTCGTGTCATGCAGCTACCAAGCAATCTCCGTTCTTTTCAAATTATGGCTTCCATCCCACCTTTTTTCCTGACTTTGTCCCTGAGTCCTCAGTACCGGCTGTCCAAAGCACTGTGAATTTCTTCAATCACAACAACAAGCTGTTGAAAGAGACTGTAACCAAGGCTCGACAGGATAATAAGAGAGCTTTCGATAGGAAGAGGAGAGGGGAACTCATTGTGCAACCTGGGGACCGGTTTGGTTGGCAACAACCAATCTGAGACTGGCCTGCCTGTCAAAGAAGTTGGCCCCTAAATTCCTTGGGCCATTTCCTGTGAGGAGAAGGATTAATGATGTTTCCTATGAACTATCTCTACCAGAATCCTTCAGCATACATCCGGTATTTCATGTATCTTTGTTAAAGCGCGCATTGCCTGATCCTTTCACTAATCGGGAGTCTAGACCACCTGAACCAGTGATGATCAATGGGGACGAGGAGTTCGAGGTGGAAGCGATTGTAGATTGCAGGAGGAGAAGGGGTCAACTACAATATTTGATCAAGTGGAGAGGTTATGGACCGGAAGAGAACTCCTGGGAACCAGAGCAGAATGTACATGCTATGGACTTAATACATGCCTTCTTCCGCAGCCATCCTCTGAAGAGGAACCAACTGGGCATCCGGAGGTTGCCTGTAAGGGGGGGCAATGTCAGGGAAGTCGTCCGCAGAATACAGCTGATGCTCACAGGCGCACACCTGTGCGCAGGCGCCAGCAAGGGATTCTATGAACAACCACGGGCGCATCAGTGTATGCGCATGCGCAGACGCGATCGCGCATTCGTGTGCGCGCGCACGCCTGTCTTCAGAACTGGCGCCAGACGGCCTATTTAAACACAGACTGAGTACTGGCTGGTTGCTGCTTGGTCTACAGCATGTACCTGAATCCCTGTTACCTGTGTTGATTCCTGATTACCATTCTGGCCTGTGACCTGACCTCTCTCCTGCCTGCTGTTATACCTGATCTGCCTACCTGCTGCCGAACCTGCCTGTGACCTGACCTCTCTCCTGCCTGCTGTTATACCTGATCTGCCTACCTGCTGCTGAACCTGCCTTTGTCCTGACTTCTCTCCTGCCTGCTGTTATACCTGATCTGCCTAGCCATTGCCAAATCTTCCTGTGACCTGACTACGTTCCTGCCAGCTGCATCATCTGATCTGTCTCTCTGCTGCCGAGACCTGCCAGTGGTCCAGCTACACCCCTGTCTGCTTCCAGTCAAGCTCAGCCGTCCACCTGTGTGTTTCCGGCAACTTCCTGCACAGACTTCGGGACTTCCTTAGGCACTCTTACTCCACCGTGCTCCAGCGCCAGCTGTTCCACTACCAGCGGCCCTTGAGCCGGAGTTGTACGGGAGGCCTTCCTCTACACGTCAGGCTCACCATAATGTACTGATGCAAATTGTGGACAAGGAAAGATTACTCCTGCGCTTGTGAGGATGTATTAGGTTTAAAATGGTAGTATTGTGAGCTGTAGAAGAACTGAAAAAGATGGTGTTGCGTGTCCCGCTGCCCAAAAAACTGACCCCGGGGTGGTCAGGGTAAGACTATATGGAGAAAGGTGGATGGAGGGCGCTTGATGGATTGCTCACATCAAAAAGTGTAAAATTTATTCATATGAAATAAAAGCAAATAAATAATACCAATACTATGTTCAAGCAAACAGGTAACAAAATATGTAAAGCATGGAAATTAAAAATAGGTTAAAAATAACACAAGCCCATGTTGAGGTGAGTGTTTAGAGTTGGCTGACGCGTTTCAAGGATAACCTCTTCATCAGAGCCTTTGAGAACCAGGGCACAGTCTGTATGTGCCAGTAGGCCAACATGTGTACATAAAAGGGATGGCTAGTTGGGAAGTGTAGCCTGAGATGAAAAGTAAGTTTTTCTGTGTTCCATACCAGTCCACGTTCAAACGTTCTATGTGGTATGTTGACGGTGTGTGTGTGTTCTCCTTTAAATTGTTGAAGTGGGACTGTGGGGTAGTGTGGACCTGTCCTGTCTTACGGGCTGGATGGAGGAGAGACAGGCTGCAATCTCTCCTCCATCCAGCCCGTGAGACAGGACAGGTCCACACTACCCCACAGTCCCACTTCAACAATTTAAAGGAGAACACACACACCGCCAACAGCTGATCACGGTGTAAACAGGAAAAGCCGTGTTTTTCCTTTTCCTTACTCGTGCCTGTCAGACGCGAGTAGAGGAGAGCCGATCGGCTGCTCCTCTGACAGGAGGGGTCTGCGTTTATTGGTTATCAGCACAGCCCCCCGAGGATGCCAACCCAGGACCACCAGGGACGCCACCAGGGATGTCCACCACTTGGACCACCAGGGATGCTAATCAGTGCCCACAATTGATGCCAATCAGTACCCACAATTGATGCCAATCAGTGCCCATCACTAATGCCTGCCAGTGCCTCCTTATCAGTGCCATCTATCAGTGTACATCAGTGACACCCATCAGTGTCCATCAGTGCAACCTACCTGTGTCCATCAGTGCTGCCTTTCAGTGCCCATCAATGTCATCTATCAGTGCCCATCAGTCCCACCTATGAGTGCCCATCAGTGCTGCCTATCAATGCCCATCAGTGCTGCATATCAGTGCTGCATATCAGTGCCACTTCTCACTGCCCCCCATCAGTGCTGCATGTTAGTGCCCATCATCAGTGCCCATCAGTGCCCATCAGTGCCACCTCATTGGTGCCACCTCATCACTGTCCACCAGTGCCGCCCTATCAGTGCCTGTCAGTGCAGCCTCATCAGTGCCCATCAGTGAAGGAGAAAACTTACTTATTTACATATCTACAAAGTTTCGTAACAGAAACAAAGAAACACTATTTTCAAAATTTTCAGTCTTTTTTATTTGTTTAGCAGAAAATAAAAATCCCAGAGATAATCAAATACCACCAAAAGGAAGCTCCATTTGTGGGAACAAAATGATAAAAATTTTGTTTGGGTACAATGTAGCATGATTGCGAAATTGTCATTTAAAAAGCGACATCGCTGGAAGCTGAAAATTGGCTTGGGCAGGAAGGAGGGAAAGTACCCAGTATTGAAGTGGTTAAGGAGAATACAGAAAATACAGAGAATTAATGGGTGCCCTGGATGCAGCCTTATTTAAAAAAGAAAATGATTGGAGATCTTGTTGATAGTGACCAATTATGTTTCATTTTGTGAAAATGAAGAATAAAATAAGCTTTTCGTACTTGCTGTAAAATCTTTTCTTGAAGTCTATTGAGGGACAAACAAAAAATGTAGATGTTAGCCCCTGGGTAGACCTGCTTCTAACCATCATGCCTCAATTTTGTGAGCAAGCAGTACAAAAAGCCAACACAGCTGTGCAGGAACTGTGTCCTCCAATGGACATCAAGAAAAAGATGGTATGGTAAGTACAAAATCCTATTTTCTCTATTATCCATTTAGAGACACAGAAATTCTTAATTGACAAAGAATGTTCAAAAGAAAAGGTGTTTAACTTCCTTTTACATTAGCAAAAAACTAGTTAGAGGCAAAGTTATACTGGGGCTGGCATTAGGATTTTTATTTGCCAATGTCCCAACTTCCTGTAGGGCAGTGGTTCTCAACTCCGGTCCTCAGGACCCACTAACAGGCCAGGTTTGCAAGATAACTGAAATACATCACAGGTGATATCATTTGCTGCTCAGTGATTGCAGTATTCTAGTCTGCATCTCCCCAAGGTAATACTTAAAATCTGGCCTGTTGGTGGGTCCTGAGGACTGGAGTTGAGAACCACTGCTGTAGGGGATAGTAAAAACTGATTTTGAAAATTCTTGTGCCTCTCAATGGACGATAAAAAGAAAATATGATTAATCACTCAAGTTCTTCAGTTTTTTTTTTATTGGCCTATTCATAATCTTCCATTCAGTCTCTGATCCTGGCTTTTATGTTAGCAGGTGTTTTTAATCTAATCACTGGCCATTGAAGTTCACAGTATTTTAAATTGTTACTTGGAAAAGGAGTTTTGTAGTTGGCATAGTGTACAAAATCTGTTAATTGGGTATTGGAGCTTATTTAGTCTTTTTAGTTATAAAAAGATTTATGGCTTTTGAAATGTGTGTGGTGGTTGGTGGGGGGGGGGATAGTGTGGTATGTAGTACTTAGCTTGGCTGACTATACATTGTAGTCCCATCCGATTGTTGTGGAGTGCAGATGATATTGGTGTATATCTTAATAAATGTTTATTTTTTAATCTTGTTACATTTATGTAATATAAAATGACACTAGTCCCAGCATTCTCTTTTTTTAGAAAAACCTGCAAAAATACATGAAAAGGAACCTGCAGAAACAAAGAAAGGTATTAAAATATATCTACTTTCATTAAAATCAGTTCTTGAGCTCCAGTCAAGTGACCATACTTATGACCATAGCTATGCTTAGAATGGCATCTTGGGAACATTATGTCATCAGCTGCTGCAGAAAGCATGTCCTCAATCTTCCATCACCCAATTATCATTTAATGGAACTGCTGTAATGTTTTTTCAGCTTACAAGGTGGGGACACAACATCAGAAGGCTGATATGTGTGAGGCAAATGGGTTACCTTACTAAAGGCAAATAGGATGTTCCCTTTGAAAGTGAAGTTTTACAATGGAAGCTCTGATAACATCCATCATCCAACCATATGCAAGCAAAAAAGCTGTTTTATTTATTTTTCTTGCACATGATAGGGTACTCCTTGCAAAGTAAGATTTCACCACATTTATTAAACTCTGGGGAAAATTCCCTTGCACTATGCAACTTCCCTTGCAAAGTGAACAACCTTTTTGCCTTCAGTAAATCAACCCCAAAATGTGTACACACAGTTGCATACATACAAGTTACTGCACTAGTTCCATGATTTTACTCTAGGAGCATGCCTGAGCAGATATTTTGCTGGTCTTCTGTTGAGAAAGGAGCATAAAAGCATTGCCATGTGGAGTCTGCAATCTTTTAGAGAAGTTATAAATACTGCAAATGTTACACATTAAAATTAAATTGAAATTTCAACCTGCAACTTCCTGTAAAAGAAAATGTTTACTTACCTGTGCAATGTGGGGAGAGTCAATGTTTGACTTTTTTGCACAGCTGCAGTGCAGTTGGACTCATTTTCCCCAGAGCTTAGTAAATTTGGTAAAGCTCTGCTGATTTCCATCATCCAATCATGTGCAAGCAAAAATGCTGTTTTTTTTTTCCTTGCACCTAATTAGGTATTCTATACAAAATGAGACTTTACCACATTCACTAAACTCTGGGGAAAATTGATGCAACTGCACTTCCAAAGTGCACAGTCTATTTGTCTTTAGTGAAGCCACCCAGTGTGTCCCCTGTCACGTGTTGTGGTTTCTCAAGCTGGCTGCTTCTTCACTACTTCACTTCACTGTTTTTTCCTCAAGAAAGTGAAGAATGGACTTGCAGCCTGCATTATTTATATACCAGTATATGAGTCACTATAGCATGAACAATATTCATAATCTAATATATATATATATATATATATATATATATATATATATATTTATGGTTGGAGCCCTATGTCCGGTATGTACATGGATACCACTTACAGTAAAGATAGGACTTACCATCGGAAATAGACCTGAAAGTGTGGACTTACCATATGAAATGGACCTGAAAGTGTGCCTTGGTCTAATGGCCGGTATGCCAAAAATAAGGGGGCATACCCTGGTTTAAGAAATGATTATTCTGTAAGAGAAATGAATGAAATGAATAGTTTGAGAAATGCTGTGAAATGGGGATGGGAGGGTGGGTATCGCGCACAGGAAACCGACAAGCACCACAGGTGAGCGGGCTGCTTAAGTACCCCCCGGGCTCCTCCCATAAATTCAGGCCACCATACTGGCCTTCCTACTTATGGTTGGAGCCCTATGTCCGGTATGTACATGGATACCACTTACAGTAAAGATAGGACTTACCATCGGAAATAGACCTGAAAGTGTGGACTTACCATATGAAATGGACCTGAAAGTGTGCCTTGGTCTAATGGCCGGTATGCCAAAAATAAGGGGGCAAAAACATTCAGGTAGGGTTATGATTTTATTGATTTTCAATTACTTATTGAGCCAATTTGGAGAATGCCTGTGCCATCTCTGTTTGTGGATTGGGGATATACCGGGCGAAGCAGGCTGACTTCCACCTGCCCAGTCTTTTAATGATGTGGTCTGGAACTCCGTGGCGGGATGCCGCGGAGGCTGCTCCGATGCGAAAAGAGTGTCTGGAATACTGACTAGGGTTAAGATGAAGATTGCGGAGAAGTATTCTTATGTGTTCCACAAACTGAGAGGCGTTTAAGGGTTTAACTGGGAACGGTAGAAGGGGACTGCTGTCTGGTTGTTCAGGCAGGAGTGACAGGAGCCGGTTGAGTACGGCGACTGGGCACCAGCTGTTGTCGGTTTTGTAGAGGTGAATGTTCGCTCCTGAGCCCGTTTGCTGGGTTTTAGAGACCTCGAGGTGCAGGATGAAGTGGTCTTGGTATCTAAGTAAGTGTCGTCTGCATAGTACTCGATCTGTGGATTTGTTAGAGGTGAATTCTCCAGGGCGCAAGAACCCATAGTACGCTAGATATATCGCTGCTTGTAAGACGATGCTGCGGAGCAGACCGAATGGCGAGGTAGCCAGCATAGTTGACATGTCCCTAAAGATGGGTCCCGTAATGGGCAAGCGCTTAGTGCTGATGACTGGTTGTTGTTTCTGAATTCCCCTTAGAACGGCTCGTATAGCGTGAGATGAGAATAGTGAAGGTTTCGTGGGGTCTTCAAGCGCCATAAAATGTTGAATGCCGGCTAGGTATAGCCGGATGGTGTTGTAGGATAAGGCCAGCTGCGTGTGGCAGTGTGCAGTGAAGGCCAGTACCTGCTTGATACCTGTTGGTCCTTTACGGCAGGACGTGAGGAATTTGTTAAAGGCCTTCCAAGCTGTCTGGTAGGCTTTAAGTGTGTTGTAGGAGAGAGAATGATTTATAAGTTGTGTAGCTCCGTGTAAATGTTGAACTAGTCCAGGGTCAGTTGTGACCAGACAGGGATAGGGGCCGACATCGGATCGGCATCGGGAACCTGCTTGAAAAAGGAGGAATAATTGAAACGTGACAGTGCGTCAGCTGCTGAGTTGTATCTGCCGGGAATAAATGTACAGTGTATATTGAACTGATGTTGTAGAGACAGTTGTACCAACCTGCGCAGGAAGGACATGACTGCTAGGGACTTGGACCTGCCTTTGTTGATGATGTCTGCCGTGGCCTGGTTGTCGGTGCTAAAGACTACAGTTTGTCCTGTCCAGTGGTGGCCCCAGAGTTGTGCGGCTGCCACTATGGGGTAAAGCTCAAAGAGGGCAGATGTTTGGGAAAAGCCGGGTATGATTAGTATCTGTTGAGGCCATGGTCCTGAAAACCAATGATGGCCAAAAATTGCCGCGAAACCTGTGGAGGCTGCGGCGTCCGTAACCACCTGGGGTGAATGGACCGAAACTATAGGTATGAATAGAGATATGCCATTCCAGGCGGACAAGAATTCCTCCCACATGGATAGGTCCGCTATGGCTGCGGAGTCTAAATTCAAAATCTGATCAGGGTCTTGAGTTTGCGACAGAAATCTGAGTAGGCGTGATACAAATGTGCGGCCTTGTGGAATAATTCGCATAGCGAAGTTGAGCATACCCAAGAGGGACTGCAACTGTTTTTTGGTACAGTCCTTGGTGTGTGTAAACTCGTGAAGGACTGCCCTAATGCGTGTTAGTTTGTCGAGGGGGAGACTGGCTTGCATTGCGCAGGTATCCAAGCTGACCCCGAGAAAAGTGATGCTATTTGCTGGGCCATCGACTTTGTGCTCAGCAATAGGAACATTG
Source organism: Lithobates clamitans (assembly GCA_037952925.1). Lineage (NCBI taxonomy): Eukaryota > Metazoa > Chordata > Amphibia > Anura > Ranidae > Lithobates > Lithobates clamitans. The sequence goes on from JBBGZY010000039.1 coordinate 23,052,399, forward strand.
AGGTTTCCAAAAATTACCCTAAGTTTGTCGAGATCTCCTGGGGGCTTGCTGGGTGGTTCTATCAGTAGGAAGTCATCTAGATAATGGATGACTTCATGGCATTGACCCTTGTGTAATAGTATCCAACCGAGGGACTGGGCGAACGTGTCGAAGAGCCACGGGCTACTCTTCGAACCGAAGGTGAGCTTTGTAGCAAAATAATATGTTTCCTTCCACTTGATGCCATGCCAGCACCAAAGGGATGGGTGGATGGGCAGGAGCTTGAAGGCATCCGAGATGTCGGCTTTGGAGAGCCAGGCGCCTGTGCCTGCTTTGATGATCGCCTGTATTGCCATATCCACGGAAGAATATTTTAGGGAAAACTCCTCGGAGGGGATCAGGGAATTGAGACTGGGTATGTGGGAAGAATGAGGCGCAGACAAGTCGTACACCAAACGCAATTTATTTGAAAACTTGCCCTTGACAAGCCCAATAGGGCTGACTCTCCATGTGTTGAAAGGGGGGCAACTGAAAGGGCCTATCACGTAACCTCGATCCACCTCGGCCTGTAGGAGCTGATCTATGGCTTGTTCGTCAATGGCTGCCGAACGAAGATTGGCACATTCGTGGGTAGTGTGGGGTAGTGAAATGAGGCCGGTGTGAAAGCCTGCTGTGAAGCCTTGGATAAGGAAGGTGGCCAGGGAAGGGGTGGGATGTGAAGTGAGATACCATCCTAACCATAAGAGGTTGATCCGGCTTAGTCACGCCTTCTTGTGTTGCTTGACTTCACACAAAATCCTGGGGTGTGCTCTATGACATAAGGTGCAGAGGTGAAGTAGACGGCACTGGCTAAAGTTGCAGGACCCTTGATTAAAGTTGTTACAGATGGCTGCCCCTCCCACGGTTCGGACTGGGCGTCCGAGTTTGTCCACCTGAGGCGTTGGTTCAGGGATCGGCTGACCCTGTACTGAACCTGAGGTAGAGGGAAACTCGAAAGGCCGTCTGTTTGCCGTATTGGCGCACCAGGTGGCAGTGTGGGTGGAAGACTGGCAAATCGCACACAGAGGTGAGCGTAAGCCGGCAAAGTGGCGGCAGAAGAGCTCTGTGTCCATGAGACTCCAATCTGTCGTGATCTGGAACTGTATGAGTCTGGCCGCGGCCTTGGCTGAAAAGGAACGGTGGTAGTCGTAAAAGGCAAAACCTCCGTACTTGTGGCCTAAGTCTACCACAGTATGGAGATACAAGTCCAGCTCTTCCCGCCTGCTAGGGGTGGCTGAGCACAGGACATCTCTGAGCATGCCAAAGGCCAGTGTAAACTCTGAGACTGTTAGCTTGCGGTTCAATCTGGGGTCTTTAGATTTAAGGACCACTGATATGTCGCCCCAGGAGTAGGCTTTATTTTCTGCCAAATCATGCACGGAAATGAGGAGAGAGGCCAGGTTGACGTCCTTGCCGTCCAAGATGTCCTTCCTGATACTGGTTGGGACCAGGTGGGAGGGGTAGACAATGTGGCTTGCGCCTGAGGTACCTGCAGGAAGAGGTGTCAAGCTTTGAGTTGCCGTTGGGTCGGGGACAGCCGTGGCCGGTCGGGCCTCCAGAAGTGTAACCCTGGTTTGGACGTCTGTAACTGAGGTGGATAGAGATGACACCATCGTGTGTAATTGTGAAATGGCCGATGATATCGACTGAAGGGATGCCTGTTGGGTACTGGGTCCTGCTGCTGGTGGGGGAAAGAGGAGTTTGAAAAGCTCGCCTTTCCTTGCTGTGGCGGGGAAGGGGACACCTCTGCGTCTGAGCTCTGCCGTCAGTTTGGGGATAGTCCATCCCCTAAGGGATTGCACGCTGCCGCTTTCTGAGACCGGAGAAGGTGACAGAGGGGCCGTGAGGTCTTCGCTGCCGGTCTGAGACATGGTTGCTCTGGTGAGGATTATCTTGAGCTTTTATTTCCTGGTTGACTGTAACCTATTAGGGGTGAGATGAATTTCAAGTTTTTCTTTGATCCGCTGAGTCATACTTACCCGACTTATTCTCCCATTCCCCTTTTTTTTTTTTTTTTTTTTTTTTACCTGGGGGGATATCGTCCAACCTGGTGCAGGGTGGACCTACTGAACTTTGACTGACCTGAGAAAAACGAAAAGGTGACAATTCGTGAAGGGATTGCTAACTGGTTTTTTGAAGCAACGATTTGTATGACAATGAAATGATTCGAAATGTTTGCCTTGATTATGAATGGACTCCATGACAGAGGTCCGGCCTGGTCGCCATCATTGATTCGACCGAGAACCGGGCTCTGGAGCATGTATTGAAATGAGGCAAGTGAAAACATTGGTGCACCCGGGACGATCTGGTGCTTATTTGATGCATCTGGATTCGAATCGGAGCACCGTATGAAATGAAATGAGAGAAATGATTATTAGACCGAGGCTTGAATTGGTTGTGCCGTGTTTGCGACTGGCAACCATCCGAGCTCTGGTATAGGTATGAAATGCTGTTTGGTACCAGCAAGGCATTCCGTAAAGAATCGGTGCATGTCAGATGCGACTGGTTCCGGAACGGTGATGCGTTGTGGGAGTGAAATGGTAGTAAGCTGCATGGCAGAGACATGGATCCATCCCCCGATGTCTGCGATTAGCTATGATCCGGACTTTGAAGCATGTATCAGAAATGAGGCCGAGCCCTGGGGTACGCCACAATGAATCGGTGCATTTCCATGCGACTGGATTCATGTGTGAACGTGATACGTGGAAATGAAATGATAACCATGACAGAAGGTACGAATTAGTGATAAACGTAACTCTGGAGCATGTATAGAAATGAGGCCAGTCCTGGGGCACGCCGAGACGAATCGGTGCACTGCCATGCAACTGGATTCATGTCGGAACGTGATAGGTGGAAATGAAATGATAACCATGACAGAAGGTACGAATTACTGATAAACGTAACTCTGGAGCATGTATAGAAATGAGGCCAGTCCTGGGGCACGTCGAGACGAATCGGTGCATTGCCATGCGACTGGATTCATGTCGGAACGTGATAGGTGGAAATGAAATGATAACCATGACAGAGGTATGAATGACTGAAAACGTAACTCTGGAGCATGTATAGAAATGAGGCCAATCCTGGGGCACGCCGAGACGAATCGGTGCATTGCCATGCGACTGGATTCATGCCGGAACGTGATAGGTGAAAATGAAATGATAACCATGACAGAGGTATGAATGACTGAAAACGTAACTCTGGAGCATGTATAGAAATGAGGCCAATCCTGGGGCACGCCGAGACGAATCGGTGCATTACCATGCGACTGGATTCATGCCGGAACGTGATACGTGGGAATGAAATGATAACCATGACAGAGGTACTAATGACAGACAATAACGTAACTCTGGAGCATGTATAGAAATGAGGCCAAATAACTGGGGCACACCGGAACGAATCGGTGCATCTTTTTGATGCGACTGGATTCGAATCGGAGCGCGGTAGGTGACTGAAATGAGAAATGTTTTGAAATGATTTGAAATGTCAGAAATGAGTTCTAGAATGTTTCAGAAATGAGAAATGATTGGTATCGAACTGACTTGATCCGATAACTTGCAAATTGCGACTTGCTATGGCTGTTTACTGATGCATATTTTTAACACCGACATGCTAGAAATGAAGCGACGTCTGCGTCGCGGTGCTGTCGAAATGGTAACATATCGAAAGTACGAGCGATACACATTACAATAGTGAAGTGCGAGTAACGAAATTTGAAAGTACGGTTTAGTGACATGACATGAAACGAAAAATTCGATATACATTGCAGTTTATGAAAAGCGAGTGAAACGAAAATTTTTGAAATTATGGTTTAGTGACCTGATATGAAAACGAAAAGTCCGACGGGACCTTACCTGCGACAGCCAAGCCAGCCGCGTGGTACAAACTACGAACGAAAAACGCAGACTTCGAAAGTTTTGAGAACGGTATCGAATACGGAATTTTGCGAGGCAAGAACTTGCGGACGCTGGTATATCGAATAGTCGGCCTAGTGACGTATATCGCGCACAGGAAACCGACAAGCACCACAGGTGAGCGGGCTGCTTAAGTACCCCCCGGGCTCCTCCCATAAATTCAGGCCACCATACTGGCCTTCCTACATATATATATATATATATACATACATACATATATATATATTTATGTATATATATATATATACACATACATACATACATACATATATATATATATATATATATATATATATATATATACATACACAGTATATAGGCTAGATATGCTATCTGTAATGATTTTTGTGCCATTTGTTTTGTCATATCGATATACCTATTATTTATTCATAGAAGTTGGGGTAAAGCCACATGAAGGGGACACTGCACCAACTAAGGAGGGTAATTATGTATCTATACATCTTAAACAAATACAAAATGACTTCTGATTAAAACAACAGTATCCTGAAATGACAATATTCTACAAGCTGACTTATTGATGCATCTGGGGTCTTAAAATCAGGTTATTAGCATACAGCCATTTTTTAAAGCTGAAATCTGGGCTGAAGACAAATGTACCCTTACAATGGGTGCTGCTTCACATCAAGGGTTAACTGGTCATTGTGTCCAAGGAATGAGAAATAAGGTGAATTACATGCTTCCCCAGCAGTCGGTGCTCTCCTCTGCTGTCCACTACTCCTGTGAGTGGGCACTCATTTTCCTAATGTACAATGCAGGACCACTAGCTCTTAGATATTTGAAAGAAAAAGAATATACACTAACAAAATTGAAACAAGTAAATTATATAGTTAGTCTGGTTAAATAAGAACGCATGCCTGAGTTTAGTCCACTGGAAAAAAACTTTCATCCTCAGAACCCTAAAGCCACATCACAGCATAGTGGTAACATCACATGTGGAAACAGCATATTCATACTGCAGATATACAGCAATGAGGCTCAAATCACAAAAGTGCCTAGGCACAGGATGTACACTGTTGTTTTTCAAAAATATTACAAATGGTCGATGTTCTAGGGTACTAGGGTAAGCACAATTAACATTTCTAAAGTTTCCCTATAACATAGCAAATGTTAATTTTTTGGGTTGAGATCTATTTTATCCACATGTTTTTGAGGGGTATTGCAGGCATGAGCCTGTGATTTATACTTGAAGAGGTTTTTTTTTCTCCTGACAGAGTTTTTTTATGTGAACACAGTTTTGCCTTACTCACTTAGAAGAATTAAATAACAACAATGACAAAGAGTAATTTTAAAACAGTTTCTATGCGGCTTTTTTGGGTAAAATATTTAAAGGGTAACTCCACTTTCATGGGAAAAAATAGCAAAAAAACGTATTTTTTTCTAATTGAATTTTATTAAAAATTATCTTCCCTTTTCAATCTGCAGATCTGTAATTTTCTGTAAAATGCAATATGGCTACCTGGAGGTGTTCTGTAAACAGAATGTGTACTGAACACACCCCAGAAACATAATTTCCTGCTTGTGTGGTTGGCTCACTGATTTTCTACACTAGGATACAAGTCAGATATCAGGCATCCCCTGCAACAAAAATGTAATTTTTGGTGAGATACTGCCAATAGGAAATCACTTCTAAAGGGATGCAGACTCTGCAATTTTCCTCATTACAGCCCTGCAGGTGCAGTAGCTGGTTGATAATTAAGAAACCACTCCCATTAGATTTTACTTACGACAAACACAGACAAACACACAGAAATTTCTTCAGAATAACAAAAGGTAGGGCTCTGCAACAAAGTCTGTTAAAACCCTTGCAATGTACATAGATCACCCAGAGAGGAATGTTTTTTATCAACAAAAGCACAGTTACTCTTTAAATAACATGCATCAAAAAGGTGTTTGCCCTGTTGGATATTTATAAATAACAGCACATATTTTGAAAGTAAAAATTATTTTTCAGTGACTCAGTCTGCTTTACAACAGCAAGTTTGCTTGGCATGGGGTAGATTTAATTTAAGAACATTGGCCCAACAAAATAGTAGTGCAACATTTGTACAACATTTGAACTGACTGTCAATGTCTTTTATTAAAAAAAAAACAGCGATAACACCTGAAAAAGTGATAACACCTGAAAAAGAACTAACAAAAAGTAAGTAATTGTGATGTATCTTGTTTTAGCACACAAGTAAATGTTCTTGAAGGGTCACGTATCCTGACATATAAATATCTCTCTGCCTATGTGTAGAATGTAAACCCTCCAAGAAATTGACTAGATGTTACAGCCTTTAAAGTTTTTTTCCTTAATATTTGGTGCTTAATAACATATGGATTTTTTATTTTTATTATATTGAAGTGCTGGTCACCAATATGTAGTTAAAATACTTGCGATACAGTGGAGTTTATTTACTAAAGGCAAATCCACTTTGCACTACAAGTGCACTGCAAGTGCACTTGGAAGTGTAGTCGCTGTAAATCTGAGGGGGGGCATGCAAGAAAAATAAAAAACAGCATTTTTGCTTGTACATGATTGGATGATATAAATCAGCAGAGCTTCCCCTCATTTCGATCTTCCTCTCAGATCTAAAGTGACTGCACTTCCAAGTGCACTTGCAGTGCAAAGTGGATTTGCCTTTAATAAATCAACTCCAATGTGTAATGTGGAAAGTGCAAAATCTGGTGCAGTTCTGCATAGAAAACAATCAGCTTCCAGTTTTTTTTTTTTTTTTTTTTGTCAAAGCTTAATTGAACAAGCTGAAGTTAGAAGCTGATTGCCTAACATGCACAGCTTCACCAGATTTTGCATTCTCCGGTTTTAGTAAATCAACCACTGTATGTAGTTAGTGAAAGACACAGAAGAAAACAAAAGACACCCTTATTTCCCAGTTTTACTATTAAGCTTTTTGGTTCAGCTTTGTGGCATCTATCTGTCTTGGGTATTGTCTAATTGTAACATGAATTAAAAGAGAAGTAAGGCCAATTTTTTTTTACTAGACTTCTCTTCGGGACACAGGAGTGCGCTCTTACCTACTTGTGCTAAAGTCCACTGTCAGCTGACATCACAGAGCCACTTCAGGCTCTGGAAAGATTCTGACAACAATGTCAGGATTCACTCAGATGCCTGACTAGCTGCTGGCACAGCCTCTCAGTGCACCACTGAGAGCCTAAGTCTGCAACTTACATCCCCTAGCCAGCCAGACAGTCACAGCTATCTACTCAGAGTGGACAGAGAACTGATTGATTGATTTTATAAAGAAATCTGAGAATGCAGATTTTTTTTTGGTGGGGGGGATGTGGGGGGTGCTTTCTAAAAGTCTTTTAAGTGTCATTCAGCTCCAGTTTGTGGATGTTAAACAGAGATCTTAATGGTAGTGTCGGCTGTCATGTTAAATATGCTTTCATTAAGTTTTATCTCTACTAGAAACTTGTTGAAAGCCTACTGAAGAATGCTAATCTTTAAGGTTACCTTCATTTACCATCATGCTCTTTAAAAACTCTGCAAATGCTTTCTAACTATGGTAACATGCACACTATTTTTATACAAGCTGATACCTGCATTTAAAAAGCCTTAACCTCTTCCAGCCTGCAATTCAATCCAGGTCTACATTATTAATTGCAAACTAATCAAACCTCTTCCTGATCATGTAAATGCTATCTCAGCTATGACTTAGTGATCACATGAAGGCCTAAGGCTTCACTTGCATACGAAACTTCAGTCTGTATAAGATGCTGCAGATGCCACAGGAGCCTGAAAGTTGCAGTGTGCTTGTATTTAGCACTGTAAGGACTCATTCACTTGGACATGTATAGCATGACTGAAGGATTTGTTATAGTGCCTGAGGCTGTGCACAGGCAGCTTTTGCAAGTAAATGCAGAAGCATTGGCTGTATGGAAACAGCCACACATCCTAATTTGATAGGCGTACAGGAGCAGGTGCGCACTGGACAGCATCAAAGGCATAAGGAAATGCCTCATTTATGCTATACAAGTCCAAGTGCCCCTGTGAATGAGGCCAAACTGTCAATCCATTACAGTATAAAACAAATGAAAATTGAGACAGTATTGTTAATAATGTAATTGCCATACAATTACAGCAATAACAAAGAAAAGAAAAATAGAAAAACTAGATTGACTTTTCTGTACTACAACACAGTACAATATACAGTACTTCAATGCTACTTATTTTTAATGCAACTCAGATTAAGGTAAATATTTGAGTGAACGTGCAGTGCTTGGTGGATAGCATTACCAACTGACTGATTTCACTTTTTGCCCAAAATTGTTCTAGGTATCATAATGATATTTTATTTTTTAGAGACTCCAGTAGAAAAACTTGAAAAACTAACAAAGGAAAAGCTTGGAAAAGAAACAAAGGAGCAAATAAAAAGTAAGACTACAAATACCCTAGCTAAAGTGTCTGTCTCATAAATGTAGCAGAACGCTATTTAAAAAAACTGAAACTGTCATTACTACACAAACATTAGTTCAATTAAATTTAGCATTAAAACATTTGTATTGCTTTTTCTAGCAACTCCAGTGAAACAAGAACAAGTCGTTCTTAATCAAACGAAAGGTAATTAGCAGTAATTATTTCTCTTAGTTTTGCGCATATATGCGATCTAAAACTTGTCAAAATGTAGTAATATTATTTATTGTACCTTATTTTTCTTATTTCTAATTCTAACTGGTGTGGAGAGGCGACCCCAGGTCATGGTGTGTATTAGCACCTTCAGCCTGGTTTTTGCAAAGACAGGCATGATGATTGCACACCCGTGGGCTGGGTTTATATTTCCCTCAGGAAGAGAGCTCAGGGCTCACACTTGGGAACAGCTCCACCCTACAGGCGGATGGCCTGGTATAGGAGGCGGGAGCGCTTTCAGGTGGAGACGGCTCCACGAAAGAGAGACAAGTGGTCTCTAAGAGTCTGATTGTGTATGTCTGCAGAAGGCAGATGTAGCCCGTGACCAAGCAGCACGCAGCTGTGCAAGTTAGCTCCAGGAGGGAGTTTGACTAAGTAAGAGTGAGTGAGCCGGGAGGCTGAAGTTTTTCTGTTATAAAATGATGGTGAAACCCCCTGTGAGGGAAGACTTTCTGTGAAGTTTGTTTTGTTTAAATAAAATTAGGCTGCAACGCCCTTAAAAAATACAGTCTGGACTGACCGGTGTTCCTGAAAACGTATACACCACTTGTCTTCCTACTATACAGCAGACTGCCTGAAGACAAGTCCTTATCAGTCCTCATGTTACATTGCAGTAACTCATCATGTATACTGCATCACAACAAGTCCTTCTCAGAAGTGTATCTCTCCACCGGACTTGCCATCACTTCACCAGCATCAAATACATGATCAGTCTCTTTCACATAAGAATAGGAATAGTCTTACCAATCCAGGTGACAGGTATCTGAACCTTCCATTGAGGGCGTCGTCCTTCATTGGTGCTCTCACAGGCCAATACCCCCACCTGGTTGCAGGGCAACATTGCAGGCCAAACAGGTTTCCTGTTGCCAATAATAACGGTAGGCACTTTGCCACAAACATTTTATGTGAGACCCCATTCTCCCTGTAGAGATTCTCCTGGCGCCTTTCACCATCTGATCACAGGATGAAGCAACAGATTTTTGGGCATCCCAGGCCTCTTTGTGGGAACAGTGAGCCACCTCTTCATAGCGGCCCCACCATCCAGATGACTTTTCTCGGGCATTCCAGCCATCTTTGTGGGAACAGCGAGCTACCTCCTCATAGCGGCCCCACCATCCAGATGACTTTTCTCGGGCATTTCAGCCTTCTATGTGGGAACAGGGAGCTACCTCCTCATAGCAGCCACACCATCTTGACGACTTTTCTCGGGCAACCCAGCCCTCTTTGTGGGAACTGTGAGCTATCTCCTCATAGCAGCCCCACCATCCAGATGACACTTTGTCTCTGGTTACCATGGGAGACCGCACTCTCCCTGCAGAACTTTTTCCCTTTGAATGGCCCATCTCCACAGCCAGGGACACACAGTTCCTTTTGAAAAAAAATTTTTTGGTGTACTTTCTCCTTAAGGCTGAGACACAGCACATGTCAATTTGCTTCACACAGCAACAGCAATACTTACAGTCTCTTGACACTCACGATTTCCAGCATGTGAGACTCTGGACCAGTGCCATCCGTGCCCAACGCCAATTTCTCCACCAACTGTAACGATCTGGGGTGATTATGCTCAAGTGGTGTATGCGTTTTCTGGAACACCGGTCAGTCTAGACTGTATTTTTTAAGGGCATGGCAGCCAAATTTTATTTAAACGAAACAAACTTCACAGAAAGTATTCCCTCACAGGAGGTTCCACCATCATTGTATAATAGAAAAACTTCAGCCTCCCGGCTCACTCACTCTTACTTAGTCAAACTCCCTCCTGGAGATTACTTGCTCAGCTGCGTGCTGCTTGGTCATGGGCCCCATCTGCCTCCTGCAGACATACATGCTCAGACTCCTAGAGACCGCCTGTCTCTCTTTCGTGGAGCCTGAAAGCCCTCCCGACTCCTACACCAGGCCAACTGCCTGTAGGGTGGAGCTGTTCCCAAGTGTGAGCCCTGAGCTCTCTTCCTGAGGGGAATATAAACCAGCCCACAGGTGTGCAATCATCATGCCTGTCTTTGCAAAAACCAGGCTGAAGGTGCTAATACACACCATGACCTGGGGTCGCCTCTCCAGACTGGTTATTTGGGCAATTTCCCTTCTTTCATTTTGCAAGGTGTTATCCACAGACCTTTAAAAACATGATATGTTAACTTTTGATTAATTCATATGGCAATTAGAGTTGGGCAAACAGTTTGAGCCAAGCAAAAGTTCAGCCCGAATATTGCCTGTTCACCCATTTGGTTCAAAGTGCATTCTAAGGTCCTATTTGATAAAGCCAGTGGTCTCTTGCAAGGCTTTTCCAATTAGCACTGTCAGAGCCCTGATTGGACAATGTGATCATTCTGTAATCATGGCTCAGTGCTCATAGTCCCACCCCACACTATAAAAGGTTCCTTCCAATAAAAAGCTTTTGCCTTTTGTTGGAGTGGCGATAGATAGAGCAGGGCTCAGTTTGCTACTAGTGAGTTAGTGTGTCCACCTATTGTGACTCTGAGTGTAGAATGTTAGTTTAGTGTTAGTATAGTATGTGAGTATAGTGCAGTGTTTAACACAGCATCACATAACATTTGACTCTGAATGTAGAGTGTTATGCCCTGTACACACGATAGGATTTTCCAATGGAAAATGTGTGATAGGACCTTGTTGTCAGAAATTCCAACCGTGTGTAGGCTCCATCACACATTTTCCATCGGAATTTCCGACACACAAAGTTTGAGAGCTTGCTATAAAATTTTCCGACAACAAAATCCGTTGTCAGAAATTCCGATCGTGTGTACACAAATCCGACGCACAAAGTGCCACACATGCTCAGAATAAATTAAGAGACGAAAGCTATTGGCTACTGCCCCATTTATAGTCCCAACGTACGTGTTTTACGTCACCGTGTTCAGAACGATCGGATTTTCCGACAACTTTGTGTGACCGTGTGTATGCAAGACAAGTTTGAGCCAACATCCGTCGGAAAAAATCCTAGGATTTTGTTCTCCGAATGTCCGATCAATGTCCGACCGTGTGTACAGGGCATAAGTGTAGAGTCAGTATAGTGTAGTGGCAGTGTAGTGTGTTAGTGTAGTGCAGTGTTTAAAGTGAGATTCGGGCCTAAAAAAAAAAAAAAGTCAGCAGCTACAAACACTGTAGCTGCTGACTTTAAATAAGTACTTACCTGTCCTGGGTGCCCGCGATGTCGGCCACCCGAGGCCGACCCATCCCTCGGCTCTCAGGTCCTGGCACCGCCATCCTAGGTAAGGGAAACAGGCAGTGGAGCCTTGCAGCTTCACTGCCAGTTTTCTACTGCGCACACGCGAGCGGCGCGGCACTCTGTGAATGGCCCCGTAGTGTTCTGGGAACACACACAGTTCCCAGAAGACAACGGGGCCACTCACCGAGGAGCAGAAGATACCGCGGAAAAGGAAGAGGCCGATTAGGAAGACTGCCTAGCAACAAGGATTTAGGTAAGTTTAAAAAAAATGTTTTTTTTTTTTTTAATTTTTAGGATTTTTGGTGTAACTTTTTTTTCAGGGTGGCCCTCCACTTTAACACAGCATTACATAAATATTAGTGCTGTATACAATGCTATACACCCCTTTTTTTTTCTTTGGTTGATGCGTTTTTTTTGTTTTTGGGTTTTTTTTTGGTTTTTTATGTCCCCTGTCTGCCTGTTCTTTTTAAATTGTCAGCTGCTGTTTTTTTGACCGCAACACTGGTGTTCCCCCTTTATTTTTTTATAGTTTTTACATTTCTGTCAGCATCAGTACTCAATTTAAAGTGCACCAAACACCACTTTTCATTCAATAAAGTGCAGCCAATCACATATTTCCCAGTTTCTATTCATGTCTGGGAGGTCAACAAGGACAGACAGACGTTCCCATGCCACTATGAGGGGGCCAGCAGTGTCTGTGTCCACAGGCAAAGGTGGACATGGTCTGCCCTCAGGCAGGGCATGTTTGTCTCTGTTTAGTGATGTTGCCCATGATATCGAGGCACAGCATGCAGAGGTGGTGGTGGACTGGCTTATTCAACCACCCTCATTCTCTATAACCCAAGATGACACTAGTGTCAGAGTGGCTTATTCTGCTTCCTTGTCCACAGCTACTCCTGCTGTAGCCCCAGCATCATGCATGGAGGAGTCAGCTTCAGTGATGATGAGGATGGAGGGAATGATGATGATGATGAGTTCACTGACATGACTTGGGTGTCGGATAGAGCAGTGGAGGAAAGTGAGGGGGAGAAACAACCCCAAACTAGGCAGGATGTCCTCCAGAGGCAGCCATCATGGAAGAGTAGAGAGCACCCACCCTATTCCATCAGATTGTTGAGCTGTTATCTCCCACAGCTCAGCTGTGTGGGCCTTTTTAACCCTTTCACGACTAAGCCTATTTTTAGCATTTGTTGTTTACAGGTTAAAATCCGTATTTTTGCTAGAAAATTACTTAGAACCCCCAAACATTATATATTTTTTAGTAGAGAATCTAGAGAATAGAATGGGGATTGTTGCAATATTTTATGTCACACGGTATTTATGCAGCTGTGTTTTAAACGCAACTTTTTGGGAAAAGGGACACTTCATGAATTAAAAAAAAAATGAAACAGTAAAGTTAGCCCAATTTTTTTGTATAATGTGAAAGATGATGTTACACTGAGTAAATAGATACCAAACATGTCACGCTTTATAATTGCACGCACTCATGAAATGGCGACAAACTATGGTACCTAAAAACCTCCATAGGCGACACTTTAAATTTTTTTACGGTTACCAGGTTAGCGTTACAAAGGAGGTCTAGTGCTAGAATTATTGCTCTCACTCTGGCGATCACGGCGATACCTCACATGTGTGATTTTAACACTGTTTACATATGCAGGCCGTACGCGGTTTTTTGCTGCCTGAGCTCGCGGGGACGGGGGCTCTTTAACCACTTGCCGACCGCCTACCGCATATATACTGCGGCAGAATGGCACGGGCAGGCAAAATCACGTACCCGTACGTGATCTGCCTCCCGCGGGCGGGGGGTCCGATCGGACCCCCCCCCGGTGCCATCGGCGGTCGGCATCTGACTGGGAGCGTCGGGAGGCGAGGGGGAGACCATCCGATCGTGGCCCCCCCCTCGCGATCGCTCCCAGCCAATGGGAATCCTCCTCTGCCTGTGTGTCGTTTCACACAGGCAGAGGATGTGATGTCATCTCTCCTCGGTCTGGCAGTTTCCGTTCCAGCGCCGAAGGAGAGAAGACAAGTGAGTGCACAAAACACACACACACACAGTAGAACATGCCAGGCATACCTTACACCCCCGATCCCCCCCCGATCGCCCCCCGATCCCCCCCCAATCACCCCCCCCCCCCCCCTGTCACAAACTGACATTAGCAGTATTTTTTTTTTTTTTTTTTTTTTTTCTTCTGATTACTGCATAGTGTCAGTTTGTGACAGTTAGTGTTAGGGCAGTTAGTGTTAGGCCCCCTTTAGGTCTAGGATACCCCCCTAACCCCCCCTAATAAAGTTTTAACCCCTTGATCACCCCCCCTCACCAGTGTCGCTAAGCGATCATTTTTCTGATCGCTGTATTAGTGTCGCTGGTGACGCTAGTTAGGGACGTAAATATTTAGGTTCGCCGTCAGTGTTTTATAGCGACAGGGACCCCCATATACTATCTAATAAATGTTTTAACCCCTTGATTGCCCCCTAGTTAACCCTTTCACCAATGATCACTGTATAACTGTTACGGGTGACGCTGGTTAGTTCGTTTATTTTTTATAGTGTCAGGGCACCCGCCGTTTATTACCGAATAAAGGTTTAGCCCCCTGATCGCCCGGCGGTGATATGCGTCGCCCCAGGCAGCGTCAGATTAGCGCCAGTACCGCGAACACCCACGCACGCAGCATACACCTCCCTTAGTGGTATAGTATCTGTACGGATCAATATCTGATCCGATCAGATCTATACTAGCGTCCCCAGCAGTTTAGGGTTCCCGAAAACGCAGTGTTAGCGGGATCAGCCCAGATACCCGCTAGCACCTGCGTTTTGCCCCTCCGCCCAGCCCAGCCCAGCCCACCCAAGTGCAGTATCGATCGATCACTGTCACTTACAAAACACTAAACGCATAACTGCAGCGTTCGCAGAGTCAGGCCTGATCCCTGCGATCGCTAACAGTTTTTTTGGTAGCGTTTTGGTGAACTGGCAAGCACCAGCCCCAGGCAGCGTCAGGTTAGCGCCAGTACCGCTAACACCCACGCACGCACCATATACCTCCCTTAGTGGTATAGTATCTGAACGGATCAATATCTGATCCGATCAGATCTATACTAGCGTCCCCAGCAGTTTAGGGTTCCCAAACACGCAGTGTTAGCGGGATCAGCCCAGATACCTGCTAGCACCTGCGTTTTGCCCCTCTGCCCAGCCCAGCCCACCCAAGTGCAGTATCGATTGATCACTGTCACTTACAAAACACTAAACGCATAACTGCAGCGTTCGCAGAGTCAGGCCTGATCCCTGCGATCGCTAACAGTTTTTTTGGTAGCGTTTTGGTGAACTGGCAAGCACCAGCCCCAGGCAGCGTCAGATTAGCGCCATTACCGCTAACACCCACGCACGCAGCATACACCTCCCTTAGTGGTATAGTATCTGATCGGATCAATATCTGATCCGATCTGATCTATACTAGCGTCCCCAGCAGTTTAGGGTTCCCAAAAACGCAGTGTTAGCGGGATCAGCCCAGATACCTGCTAGCACCTGCGTTTTGCCCCTCCGCCCGGCCCGGCCCAGCCCACCCAAGTGCAGTATCGATCGATCACTGTCACTTACAAAACACTAAACGCATAACTGCAGCGTTCGCAGAGTCAGGCCGGATCCCTGTGATCGCTAACAGTTTTTTTTGTAGCGTTTTGGTGAACTGGCAAGCGCCAGCGGCCTAGTACACCCCGGTCGTAGTCAAACCAGCACTGCAGTAACACTTGGTGACGTGGCGAGTCCCATAAGTGCAGTTCAAGCTGGTGAGGTGGCAAGCACAAGTAGTGTCCCGCTGCCACCAAAAAGACAAACACAGGCCCGTCGTGCCCATAATGCCCTTCCTGCTGCATTCGCCAATCCTAATTGGGAACCCACCGCTTCTGCAGCGCCCGTACTTCCCCCATTCACATCCCCAACCAAATGCAGTCGGCTGCATGAGAGGCATTTTTATGTCCTCCCGAGTACCCCTACCCAACGAACCCCCCCAAAAAAGATGTTGTGTCAGCAGCAAGCGTGGATATAGGCGTGACACCCGCTATTATTGTCCCTCCTGTCCTGACAATCCTGGTCTTTGCATTGGTGAATGTTTTGAACGCTACCATGCACTAGTTGACTATTAGCGTAGGGTACAGCATTGCACAGACTAGGCACACTTTCACAGGGTCTCCCAAGATGCCATCGCATTTTGAGAGACCCGAACCTGGAACCGGTTACAGTTATAAAAGTTAGTTACAAAAAAAAGTGTAAAAAAAAAAAAAAAAAAAACACAAACAAAAATATAAAATAAAAATAGTTGTCGTTTTATTGTTCTCTCTCTCTCTATTCTCTCTCTATTGTTCTGCTCTTTTTTACTGTATTCTATTCTGCAATGTTTTATTGTTGTTATGTTTTATCACGTTTGCTTTTCAGGTATGTAATTATTTATACTTTACCGTTTACTGTGCTTTATTGTTAACCATTTTTTTGTCTTCAGGTATGCCATTCACGACTTTGAGTGGTTATACCAGAATGATGCCTGCAGGTTTAGGTATCATCTTGGTATCATTCTTTTCAGCCAGCGGTCGGCTTTCATGTAAAAGCAATCCTAGTGGCTAATTAGCCTCTAGACTGCTTTTACAAGCAGTGGGAGGGAATGCCCCCCCCCCCCAACATCTTCCGTGTTTTTCTCTGGCTCTCCTGTCTCAACAGGAAACCTGAGAATGCAGCCGGTGATTCAGCCAGCTGACCATAGAGCTGATCAGAGACCAGAGTGGCTCCAAACATCTCTATGACCTAAGAAACCGGAAGCTACGAGCATTTTATGACGTAGATTTCGCCGGATGTAAACAGCGCCATTGGGAAATTGGGAAAGCATTTTATCACACCGATCTTGGTGTGATCAGATGCTTTGAGGGCAGAGGAGAAATCTAGGGTCTAATAGACCCCAATTTTTGCAAAAAAGAGTACCTGTCACTACCTATTGCTATCATAGGGGATATTTACATTCCCTGAGATAACAATAAAAATGATTTAAAAAAAAAAAAAATGAAAGGAACAGTTTAAAAATAAGATAAAAAAATAATAATAATAAAGAAAAAAAAAAAAAAAAAAAAAAAAGCACCCCTGTCCCCCCTGCTCTCGCGCTAAGGTGAACGCAAGCGTTGGTCTGGCGTCAAATGTAAACAGCAATTGCACCATGCATGTGAGGTATCGCCGCGAAGGTCAGATCGAGGGCAGTAAGTTTAGCAGTAGACCTCCTCTGTAAATCTAAAGTGGTAACCTGTAAAGGCTTTTAAAGGCTTTTAAAAATGTATTTAGTTTGTCGCCACTGCACGTTTGTGCGCAATTTTAAAGCATGTCATGTTTGGTATCCATGTACTCGGCCTAAGATCATCTTTTTTATTTCATCAAACATTTGGGCAATATAGTGTGTTTTAGTGCATTAAAATGTAAAAAAGTGTGTTTTTTCCCCAAAAAATGCGTTTGAAAAATCGCTGCGCAAATACTGTGTGAAAAAAAAAAATGAAACACCCACCATTTTAATCTGTAGGGCATTTGCTTTAAAAAAAATATATAATGTTTGGGGGTTCAAAGTAATTTTCTTGCAAAAAAAAATTATTTTTTTATGTAAACAATAAGTGTCAGAAAGGGCTTTGTCTTCAAGTGGTTAGAAGAGTGGGTGATGTGTGACATAAGCTTCTAGATGTTGTGCATAAAATGCCAGGACAGTTCAAAACCCCCCCAAATGACCCCATTTTGGAAAGTAGACACCCCAAGCTATTTGCTGAGAGTCATGTTGAGTCCATGGAATAATTTATATTGTGACACAAGTTGCGGGAAAGAGACAATTTTTTATTTTTTTTATTTTTTTTTGCGCAAAGTTGTCACTAAATGATATATTGCTCAAACATGCCATGGGAATATGTGAAATTACACCCCAAAATACATTCTGTTGCTTCTCCTGAGTACGGGGATACCACATGTGTGGGACTTTTTGGGAGCCTAGCCGCGTACGGGACCCCGAAAACCAAGCACCGCCTTCAGGCTTTCTAAGGCCGTAAATTTTTGATTTCACTCTTCACTGCCTATCACAGTTTCGGAGGCCATGGAATGCCCAGGTGGCACAAACCCCCCCTAAATGACCCCATTTTGGAAAGTAGACACCCCAAGCTATTTGATGAGAGGTATAGTGAGTATTTTGCAGACCTCACTTTTTGTCACAAAGTTTTGAAAATTGAAAAAAGAAAAAAAAAAAATTTTTTTCTCGTCTTTCTTTATTTTCAAAAACAAATGAGAGCTGCAAAATACTCACCATGCCTCTCAGCAAATAGCTTGGGGTGTCTACTTTCCAAAATGGGGTCATTTGGGGGGGGTTTGTGCCACCTGGGCATTCCATGGCCTCCGAAACTGTGATAGGCAGTGAGGAGTAAAATCAAAAATGTACGCCCTTAGAAATCCTGAAGGCGGTGCTTGGTTTTCGGGGTCCCGTACGCGGCTAGGCTCCTAAAAAGTCCCACACATGTGGTATCCCCGTACTCAGGAGAAGCAGCTAAATGTATTTTGGGGTGCAATTCCACATATGCCCATGGCCTGTGTGAGCAATATATCATTTAGTGACAACTTTGTGCAAAAAAAAAAAAAAAAAAAAAAAAAATTTGTCACTTTCCCGCAACTTGTGTCAAAATATAAAACATTCCATGGACTCAACATGCCTCAAAGCAAATAGCTTGGGGTATCTACTTTCCAAAATGGGGTCATTTGGGGGGGTTTTATGTCATCTGGGCATTTTATGGCCTTCAAATCTGTGATAGGTAGTGAGGAGTAAAATCAAAAATGTACGCCCTTAGAAATCCTGAAGGCGGTGCTTGGTTTTCGGGGCCCCGTACGCGGCTAGGCTCCCAAAAAGTCCCACACATGTGGTATCCCCGTACTCAGGAGAAGCAGCTAAATGTATTTTGGGGTGCAATTCCACATATGCCCATGGCCTGTGTGAGCAATATATCATTTAGTGACAACTTTTTGTAATTTTTTTTTTTTTTTTTGTCATTATTCAATCACTTGGGACAAAAAAAATGAATATTCAATGGGCTCAACATGCCTCTCAGCAAATTCCTTGGGGTGTCTACTTTCCAAAATGGGGTCATTTGTGGGGGTTTTGTACTGCCCTGCCATTTTAGCACCTCAAGAAACGACATAGGCAGTCATAAATTAAAGGCTGTGTAAATTCCAGAAAATGTACCCTAGTTTGTAGACGCTATAACTTTTGCGCAAACCAATAAATATACACTTATTGACATTTTTTTTACCAAAGACATGTGGCCGAATACATTTTGGCCTAAATGTATGACTAAAATTGAGTTTATTGGATTTTTTTTAGAACAAAAAGTAGAAAATATCATTTTTTTTCAAAATTTTCGGTCTTTTTCCGTGTATAGCGCAAAAAATAAAAACGGCAGAGGTGATCAAATACCATCAAAAGAAAGCTCTATTTGTGGGAAGAAAAGGACGCAAATTTCGTTTGGGTACAGCATTGCATGACCGCGCAATTAGCAGTTAAAGCGACGCAGTGCCGAATTGTAAAAAGTGCTCTGGTCAGGAAGGGGGTAAAACCTTCCGGGGCTGAAGTGGTTAAAAAATATTTTTTTTCTTATTTATTTTATTTATTTTTTTATTAATAAATTGTGTTTAAAAAAAAAATTTGATCACTTTTATTGCTGTCACAAGGAATGTAAACATCCCTTGTGACAGTAATAGGTGGTGACAGGTACTCTTTATGGAGGGATCGGGGGTCTAAAAGATCCCCGATCCCTCCTTTGCACTTCAAAGTATCCAGATCGCCATTTTCAGTGATTCTGCATACTGTATATTTTTTTAAAACCGGCACCATTGGCAGCCGAGTAAATGGGAAGTGACGTCATGAGGTCGCTTCCGTGTTTACATTCAGGAGACTGGAACAAAGCCATTTCTGACTTTGTTCCAGTCTATGGCTAGCCCCCGGAGGCGGCAGATTGTTGATCGGGTCTCCTGGTGGATCGGGAGGCCCGTTGAGAGTGGCGGGAGGGGGGATGCCCCCTCCTGCTCCTCCGGTATAACAGCCAAGCGGCTTTTAGCCACATCGGTTGTTATCCCTGGAAAGCCGATCGCCAGCTCTAAAAAATGGTACCGGGCATCATCCCGGTATAACCTCCGAAAGCCGAGGCCGCACATCTGCGTACGGTCAGCGGGAAGGGGTTAAGCACACGTGCAGCCAATCGCACTGTTGCAATTTGCAATCTCTGCTGCAAGCAGATCAATCATGGCAAAAACACCAGCTATTTGGGTACCACATGCTTGACAAGGCATTTAACCTCCCACCACTCAGCCTGTTGGCAAGAGCACCTGAAAGCCACATACAAGGGACACAATTCCTCTCTCTCCTCACTTTTCATATCTCCCTGCCACTTTATATCTCATGACCTCTCAGCAGCTTCTACTGACAGGGATGATGGTATAGCAAAGGGTGTCACAGATCCTTGCAACACATCTGCTAGCAGCACAACACCAGATGTAGAGTATAGCAGGCAAATTTCTCTGCCCCAGCTGCTGCATAAAAAAAACCCCTCCCTGCCACCCACATGCCCGCATCTAAATTTCAGCCTGTCCAAAAAAGAAAGCTTGCAGGCTTCTATTTTAAAATCCTGGGGATAAACTCACAAAAAAAAGCAAGTAGCAGAAACTGTATTTGATTGTTTCCATGTCCCGCACCTCACTATTAGCCAGTAAGGATGCCCATCCCCATGGTAGACTGCTTTTGATGCAAAATAAATTTAAGGGAGTTACTATCAGCCTTGAAATCTGGTGCAGGCTTGCATATTGTATATTTCCAGGATTCCCAAAACTAAAGCTAGCGCATGGTCAGGCATGTACCAGTTGCCCATCGTAAGATTTATTATGGTTATTTGTTCCCAGGAAACTGCTCAATTTTTAACTTTCAGACTGAAACATGTGTGTATAGCAGACAGCCCTTTGTGTAGCCATCCTGGCAGTATGATTATGTCAGATTTTTGCATCTCATAGCGGTATATTGTTTTGCATAGAAATTTGGCATTTTATATTGTAGGCCTGTAATTCTTCGTAATAACACACTTAAATCTGTCCAAACAAGAGTCTAGTAGACATGCTGGGTATGATAAAGTTTGAAACACAAAATTATAAATTATAATATAATAAATAACTATAAATAATTATAAAAAATAATAATATAATAATATTAAAATTAATTTTCCCAGGATTCACTATCGCTCAATTCTGGAAGTGTTCTAATTTACTATCGCTGTTTTCTAGCTGGTCTAAAATCACTTTTGATGTTGCCATGGACACTTTTTGGTTGCCATGGACAATCTCATGTTTCCAGGCAGAAAGAACAGTATATATAATATAAAACTGCATGCAGGGCATTGGATAAAGCACTAGGGACAAAAGGGACGTGAAATGATTTCATACAGTAATGTAATCTGTAAGAGTACAGTGTACTGTATGTGTTATGAATTTTGTAATTTTTAAATTTGCCACCAGGCTCCGTCCCCATTCATCATGACGCTCACAGGGAACGGAGCCTGGCACACAGAGGCATCGGGCGGAGGACACAGTGGGGGGGGACATCGCAGGATCCTGGGACAAGGTAAGTAACCTGGACCAGGATCCTGAGATGCAGTCCAGAGTGTGGTTCGGGGTTACCGATAATGGTACTGAAATTTAACCCTGAGCCACACGCGGGAATACCACCAGGGAGGTTAAACAATGGTACTCTCCTAGATCCAACATTTGATTCCACAAAATAAGCAAGGAAATTGGACAGTTTCTTACATAAATATCCAATAAAGATGAACATCTTTTAAAAAAAAAAGATTCACATGTAACAACAATAATCTGTCTTTGGTCTACTCTAATGTAATGTAATGTAGTTTGGAAAGTGTAGGATTATTTCCACATAATTTCTACTGTCTCGTGCATTCTGTGATTTTTACATTTGGCTATCATATTTAAGTACTGTACTCCTATGTTCTGCAGTTTATATGCAATTGGCTCCCTTTAGTCTAACCCTCCCCAAAAGTAAATATGTACATTTTTTAGTTATTTGTATGACATTTTAAAATCCTGGGGATAAACTCACAGATAAAAAAAATATTGTTTTTATATTTCTTATAAATACAAGTGGCAGAAGCTGAAAAAGAACCAGCAGAAACAAATACAGCTAAGCACATTAATGTGTTTCAGCTAGTACAAGGAGATAGAGTCTAGGTAGTTGTAATAACTTTCATTTTATCCACATGTAAATTAACTCAACTTTTGCTATTCTCTAGTGATTGAAAAGTGGCGTATTCTCAAGACAGAGGCAATTCTTTATTATATCCAGTTCTAAGAGGTCTAAGAGGTCTATTCTTGCACAGTCACAAGCGGATTCCCAACCCCAAGACAGGCCTAAAGATGTACAGAGATTGGCCCCTTCTAGTTTTCCCAAGTCACCAGACACAGGAAGACAGGACCCCAAGTCCCAATTCATTTGGGATGGAACCAGTGGATGTGCAAACTATCACCCACAGCATGGTCTTTGTAGACACAAGGCAGCATTTAACCCAGCCAACTCAAGCCACACCTAATCCTTTTTTTTCCACTGGTTCCACCCCAAATTAATTGGGACTTGGGGTCCCTGTGTCTGGTGATTTGGGAACGCTAGGGTCAAACACTAAGGGCCAATCTCTGTACATCTTTGACACACCACTCACAGTTTGATAACAGAATTTCCAATCTGAATTGAGGTTTTTGCACAAAAATAAAATCTTTATTAAGGCAATAAACATACAAAAAAAAACCTTTACAAGCAATTCATCACGATTTTCTATTTTTAGATAACACATGTCTTTACTAGTGCAGAATGTTACTTTATGTTAATTTTCTTCAAAGATTTCCAACAGTACTCTAGTGCACTGCCCTTATACATAAACTCGAAGAGGAGATGATGGCTTAGATGTAGACATGTTCAGAACGAAAACATTTGTTTTGTTTCATTTTGATTTGTTATTTACATAAATTAGTTTAGTTATTCGTTTTTCGGGATTCGTTTTGTTTATTCGTTTAAGAATCGATTCAAAAAGTTCCATTTCGAATAGTTTCTCGAATCCGAAAAGTTTTCAAATCAATTTCAAATAGTTTTCGAATTTTAAAAGTTTTTTACATTTGAAAAGTTTTCAAATTTGAAAAGTTTTCGAATTTAAAAAGTTTTCGAATTTAAAAAGTTTTCGAATTTAAATAGTTTTCCAATTTCCAAAAAGAATAAAATAGAATAGAAAATAACGGAATAGAATAGATTTTTTTTCTATTCTATTCCTTTATTTTCTTTTCTATTTTATTCTCTTTAGAAGTTTGAAAACGATTTGAATTCGAAAACTTTTCAAATTCGAAAACTACCGTATTTATCGGCGTATAACACGCGCCGGCGTATAACACGCACCCAAGTTAAGGAGGGAATTTTAAGGAAAAAAACTTTTAGGAGTAAAGTTTAAGGAAGAAAAACTTACATTAAAATGCCCATCAATGCAGTGTTATCGGTGTCCATCTGCAGCCTTGTCAGTGTCAGTGCAGCCTTGCCCCAGTGTCCATTGCAGCCTTGTCAGTGCAGCCTTGTCAGTGCAGCTTTGCCCCAGTGCAGAATTGTCAGTGCAGCCTTGCCCCAGTGTCCATTGCAGCCTTGTCAGTGCAGCTTTGCCCCAGTGCAGCCTTGTCAGTGCAGCCATGTCAGTGCAGCCTTGTCAGTGCAGCCATCAGTGCAGCCTTGTCAGTGCAGCCTTGTCAGTGCAGCAATGTCAGTGCAGCCATGTCAGTGCAGCCTTGTCAGTGCAGCTTTTCTCCAGTGCAGCCTTGCCCCAGTGCAGCTTTGCCCCCAGTGCAGCCTTGCCCCCCCCGTGCAGCCTTGCCCCCGTGCAGCTTTGTGGGATCGCCGTGATCCCTGCCATCATACACAGCCCTGTGTAAATTTAAATATGGCGCCGAGACTGCAGGGACTCGGCGGAGTGCTGATACACATAGCTGAGAGTCCTCGGGTTTTCTCGGCACCGCTTACAGTCCCGCCCAGTTCCGCCCTATGGGCGGGAATGTAAGCGGCGCCGAGAAAACCCGAGGACTCTCGGCTATGTGTAGCTCCGCTCCGCCGAGCCCCTGTAGTCTCGGCGCCGTATTTGAATTTCCACACGGCTGTGTATGTCGGCGGCGATCACTGCAATTGCCGCGATCGCTCCGATCACACACAATTGGGGGGGGATCGGCCTATAACACGCACCCACAATTTTCCCCTGCGTGTTATATGCCGATAAATACGGTATTTAAATTTCAAATTTTGTCCAAATTCGAATTTCGTTATTTCGGATTTGTTTAAATTTGGTACTATTCCAATTCAGAAATTCAGATATATCTGAATTTCCAAATAACTAAAAGTTTGTCCAAATTTTAATTCGGAACGAAACGAACCGCACATGTCTACTTACATACTATGTCCTACAACTAAAAAGCCCTACACTCCTCCACATGTCCTCATGCCAATTCTACAGTGCATTGGAGTTTAACAAAATAAGAAAGATAACATTTCCATTTTGGTGCAAGCTCATTTCTGATTTGCATCATTGCACTTACAACTGTAGTAGCTTGAGTACTCACTCAATAAGTACTACCATAATCAAACATGCCAACATATGGGATCATGCACAGCAGCTAACATGGTGGAGCTCTGCTGCATAATTTTTTCCCTATCATTGCCCATCAGCATCTAGTAGCATGAGGGGACCCGGTTTGGTCTGTCTAATCCATCAGCCATCCCTTTGGGTAAATTCAGAAAGCAAAAACGCTCTGCCTCCTTACCAAGAAAATTGCAGCCTACCAGGGATCCCAATGTGGAGCATTTTTTAGCTCACCTGACAAATTTGCCAACTTTGTTTCCAACATCCAGTTGCCTGAACTATCCCCCCAAAAATGTGTCTTCTTGAATGCAGACATTACAGGTAAAGGATTGACTAAGGTTAAAAATGTTCCTTTTCATATATTTTCTGCTTCCTTATTCCCATTATAAACATTTTCTACCTATTCTATGTCCACATCTGCTTAAATTGTACAGTTCCTTATTTAAAGGTGAGAAAATACTTAGGCACCCCCACCCCTCTAGATATCCCTTCTTATATAAAGCCAGAGAACTTTGATTAGTGCTGCTGGCTGTAGCCAGTGGCACTGGTCAGTTGGTAACAACCTGACAGGCTGGTTCTACTGAAGTCAATCAGTTTATTTACCCAGGTGACCACTGAAAGAGTAATAGGAAATACATTAATTTCCGCCTTCATTACTGTCTGTTGATGACTCACAGGTCATGATAAATGTTGGTTGACATCTGGACTTGCAGTTATCAATGAATATCCACTAGGGGAACAAACCACATCCTTCTATTCTTTAGATGACTTGCTCTTTATATTGTTTAGTTACACAAAAAGGAAAAAAAACAAACATATATACCGCCTGCTCTGTCTAGTTATGTTTGTTGCTTGTTACGCATCTTCTCTTGCAATTGAATAATATAATGTTTGCTCTTTAGAAATGTGTTTGCCCTACGAGGTTACATAGCTGATTGTATATATTTACTTGTTTATGTTCTTTCTGTCTTTTCTCGTTAAACCAGTGAAAGAGCTTGAAAAACCAGCAAAAGTAAAAAATGGTAATCTATAAATAGGTTTCATTTTTAAAGTGTTTGTATATTTTCATAAGTGGATACATTCGGACTAAAGTTTTGTAAAGATCAATGTATAATAAATTAACAAGTGCTGCTTTTGGACAAAGGTATTGTTTAAATATTTGTAAGGTAAAGGTTGAAAAGCAATGTATTAATTCACTGGTAGTAGTAGGTTGTATCTTATTTTATAGTATAATCTGTAATGAAAAAAATAGTATTAATTAGTCACTTTAAAAAGATTGGAGGTGTTAATGTTGTGAAAATACACATTTCTAGATTTCATAATTTAGTCACCATGAAGCAAGAAGTCTTGGAACAGGTGTTAATGTTTTTGAGATGAGAATATTAGTTGTAAATTGATAGATAACACATTTAGCCATGTAACTAACCCATGACAGTTGAGTTAATACTCAAATACATTGTCAAATATGATACCTAGAAGCAACTCCACTAGTAAATGTATGATGTATACAAATAGCACCCAAGAGAAGAATGTCAACTATTATTGTATATACATACCTCAATTGTTTTTAGGTCAACACCCACTTAGATTTACAAAAACACAAAAAGATATGCACTAAATAATTATATCTGAAATAATGTATTTAGTAAAAGTGTAATGAAAAGAATGTATGCAAAAAAAAGCCAGTACTCTATTATGCAAACAGTAGGATAATTTCTGCTGAGTAATGGCTCGGAAAAGGGCACACTCCTCATGTATCGTCACATGTGCCACTTTGCAACTAGTGTCTGATTAGCTGCTTCAATCAGGTTTATGCAGACTGGATGAATGTTATAGAATCAAGTTTTGTTTCATAAGGATAATAGGTTTTTTTTTGTCATTCCAAAAATATGTCATACATGAAAGGAACAAAAGACAGGTATGAAAGGTACTCAAGTCCTAGTGAACAACATCAAAATTAAGACAAAGCAAATAAATAAGTTTGTAAAGTATACAGATAAGAATGTGAAAATAAATAAAAATAATATTAAATTAACACTAATTTGCTCAACTATACATACAAACTAGACAAAGAAAACTCATGCACTGCTAGACCTAAAATATAAGATAAGAGTGTGGAACAGATGTAACCACTCACTCAGTGTACCCAAGCACTACAAAAAATATGATAAAGTGAATATAGTGCTGTGAAATAAAGCAAACCTTCAAAAGAACATTATAATAAATACAATATTATCCTCAATGTAATTGCAGAAATATTAGTCCGCACACAACTGTGAAGAAACTGCTTATGTAAATATAAATAAGTGGGTAACACGTTAAATGCACGTGTGTTACGTGCTCTAAACTGTGAAAACACACTTGAAACACAACAAGTCCTCATACACAGTCCAGTCATGTACAGTGTCCATGCTAATCAATTCATATAAATAATGTAAACATAGTAGTAATGTGCTCCAGTGAAAACATCCAGAGAAATAAAAAACAAACAGATAATGTAGGCACTGATCCCCTTATTTTTCACTTTTGATCTGTGTTTAAAATACTTGTGCATTGAAAATATATAGTGAAACACACTATGTATTAAAAAAAAAAAAAAAGTAATCCCCTTCTTTCTCACTTGTGATCTGTGTTTAAACAAACTTGTGTATTCAAAATTCTGGTATTAATTGATATCAACCAAAATACCATAAAAAATATATCAACTTACAGTGAAAACCTATATTACAAAAAATTATATTGAATTAATAACTTTTGAGAAAAAAACTACAGTTGGAAAGTGAAAAAAAAATATTTAAAAAAATATATAATAAAAAAACACAAAAACCAGTCCTTTTTGTTTACCAGCAAAAGTTCAATATCTAAGTCTTTGATGCACTTCGTCCCTTTAGATATACACTCAGTGCTCCGCAGCTAGTGATACTATGAATGCACTCACCGAAGCCCTAAGGCCACCAGGACCAGTCAAGCCTTTTTAAATTTTATGGCCAACAAGGACCGAAACTGGCTTCACTCCTTCTTTATACAAACAGCATGGCCTCCTCCAAAACCAAATTCTCCCATGGATAGGTAAACAGCAAGCCCCAAAAAAGGAAAACAATAGAGTGATTGTGCAACACAATTTATTTGAAATTCCCTTTAAAATTATATCCCACAGTCTGCTTACATATAAAAGTGCCCAGACTGGCACTAGCTCGATCAGCATATCTTGGTGAACAAAACCAAAGCTCCGTCAATCTGTTCAGTGTGCTCTGCCATTTCTCTTACCCAACTGCAGCATGCAGTCCACTACAGGATGGATGTGGTGTCACTTTGCAGTCCACGGGTGTTCAGACAGCGATCTGACCTCTATGCATTTCACTGTAATAGTACCCAGACCTCCATACCCCTTTTATCGCCAATTACTTGCATATAAGCCTTCAAAATTGGCATGTTTGATTTTTCCTGTTCGGCTCCCATAGACTTCAATGGGGTTCTCCGTTTGGGTTAGAACATTTCACCTGTTCGGGAGTTCTGCTGCATACCGAACAGGGGGTGTTTGGCTCATGTCTATTAGTCAATAAACCAGCCCATTTGCAGTTCTTCCACCTCCATGCACATGGCTTCCTCTTCCCTTTAAGCTGTTGTTTTCTGTTATACCAATTCGCTACCACTAGGCCTTGTGTCCACAGAAGCGGCAGTTTGCTAAAAGTTGCTCTAAGCTCCAATTGAAATGAGACATAGAGAATTAAAATACATGAAAAAGGATCAAAAGAAACAAAAAAAGTCAATTACTGTAACCCTATAGAAAGGTCCTTGAACCATGGTAGTCCAGATACAATGTAGTAAATAAAGCCTCAGACACTGTAATAAGTATATACATCATTTTGGAAGCATTATGTTTAAGGTTCACTATGGTCCTATGTGCCCGTATGCTAATTGTCTGTTACCATGTTAATTCTGGGAGGTTATATTCTGGGATGGGTGCCAGACTCCAAATTGCTTATGGGGAAGAAACATTGTGTTGTAGAGTCTTTACACAAAGTTGTTAGAGCACATTCTAATGCCCCGTACACACGGTCGGATTTTCCGACGGAAAATGTGTGATAGGACCTTGTCGGAAATTCCGACCGTGTGTAAGCTCCATCACACATTTTCTATCGGATTTTCCGACACACAAAGTTTGAGAGCAGGCTATAAATTTTCCGACAACAAAATCCGTTATCGAAATTTTCGATCGTGTGTACACAAATCCGACGCACAAAGTGCCACGCATGCTCAGAATAAATAAAGAGTTGAAAGCTATTGGCTACTGCCCCATTTATAGTCCCGATGTACGTGTTTTACGTCACCGCGTTCAGAATGATCCGATTTTCCAACAACTTTGTGTGACCATGTGTATGCAAGACAAGTTTGAGCCAACATCCGTCGGAAAAAATCCTAGGATTTTGTTGTCGGAATGTCCGATCAATGTACGACCGTGTGTACGGGGCATTAGAGTGCTTCTATGTGTTTCACCATCTCAGACTATCACTAGAACAATAACTAAATCTTCTAGGCTGTCATATAAACATTTATAAATGAACACGCTCTTCTAGAGAACACTGAAGAATTCTATATTAAAAAAGAAAAATCATCAGGTACTTACTATTGTTTTATTTTAAAGATTAAATGTTACATTTTTATTTAATTTTTATTTTTCATTGTCTTTCATAGAAACAACAGTGAAAAAGCTGGAGAAAAAATTGGTCAATGAAACCAAAGGTATGCACAAGAATACTATAGTTTACCTTACAGTCTACTACAGTAATCCTTGACCAACAGGAGAACCTGTAATTAACTATATTGATTAACTCTATTGGATTTTCAGTAAACGATTGCTACTGTTTTCCTTGCAATCCTCTGGAGACAACCTCTTCCCCTATGTAGGTATAAAGATGGTAATTTTAGCATGCAAGTTTATGAGAAAACATCCAATCACCCTCTACAGCTGGCCATACAAACAACACTTTAGTTTATTTACTAAGAGGGTATATAAAGTTCTGTTTACTTGAAACACCCACTCATGTGCTGGGGATTAAAATAACATGTATTTGCACTTTAAATGACTAGATGACCAAAGTATGCAAAGATTATGAACTAAAAGGTACATTTAGAAGATACATTTAAAAAGCAGCAGTATAGAAATAGTGCAAATATTAAAGTAGGGCCTGGTTGTCAGAAAGGATACCAGAAATAGTGTCCTCATTTGAAGATTTCCTCTGTTCTGGGGTCAACCCAAAATTTGGGATTTTCTTTTATTTTCTCTTTTAATGATAATGATAAACAGGACAAATAGAGAAGATTAATCTACCTAACAGGGACACACAAAAAAAACTGACATATGTTCTAATTCCTATTAATTCTTTTTAAAAGAAAAAAATGTTGCCTTCAGTTATACTTAAAAAAAATTGTACATTTGTAAACAGACAGTGATATGCTCTGAAAATATGCACTGTGATACACTGGTTTGGGAGTCTGAATCTAGAGGAGTGCAATACAAATGAATAGAGGAAAAATAAACAGGAAGAGAGTCCTGCCACATGACCTTTTAAAGTCACATGTGCTTCTTCTTCACCACAAGATTGAACGTTGCCCACTGTCAATGAACCTGAAAGACTAAGACGAAAAAATACTTTAAGTGCAGGGTGTCATGGCCCTGTTCTGTGAACATAGTGCAATTACAGGGGTTGATTTACTAAAAGAAAAAATTATGTTCACTTTGCAAGGGAACTTTCATTTAGTTTCTTGGATGAGGTAAATCTTTGATGACTTCTACAGACCAATCAAAAGCAAGCAAAAAAGATTTTTTCTAATTTTCCTTGCACTTGATTGGTGATTCTTTACAAAGTGCATTTTCACAGTATTCACTAAGCTCAAAAAATTAATTTGCCTTTAGTAAGTCAACAGCATAATGTTTTGATGCAGATGCCATCAACACTTCAAGGCTGTTCTCGTATCGAACAGTACCACCATCTGCTTTAATCCTTCCAGAATTCTTTAAAGCAATTCATGTTCAAAAAAAACAAAAACACAAGTTCTGAAACATTCTTGCATTTCAATAATTTCTATTTCTTCTCTTTCTTAGAAACAATAGTGAAAAACCTTGAGAAAGAACTGGTCAAAGAAACCAAAGGTATGCACATGAATATCAACTTCAAATGTGTTCCTGTAGTT
Source organism: Lithobates clamitans (assembly GCA_037952925.1). Classification (NCBI taxonomy): domain Eukaryota; kingdom Metazoa; phylum Chordata; class Amphibia; order Anura; family Ranidae; genus Lithobates; species Lithobates clamitans. The sequence continues at coordinate 23,083,059 of JBBGZY010000039.1, forward strand.
GTAAAAAAAAATTTATTTAATTTTTATATATATAATTTTGTATTGTTGTATTTTTACATGGTTAGTGGTAGTGTCCATTTTTATCATAACGTATATGAATATCAAAAACTTTACAAGTAAATTTGAAACATGTGAGGCATTTTATTAGGCTTCTTATTATTTCATATATTATGGTCCTTATGGAGAGCTCATAGTCACTCAACAGGAAACAATCCTACAAAAATGTTTCCCTTTACTAAAAATAGTATTTATCAATGTTTTCACCTGATTAAGTAGCCAAGTGTTGTCTGCTAAGTTTTACTAAACGAGTAACAAATGTCAGCTAAGCAAGGTTAATGTTGACTCAGCTTAGTGAATAAGGTGATGTTGTGATTAGTCCATTTTTTTTTTTACATTTCTTTGAATGGACTTGGGTTAACAAATTGGATGTAGCTTTTCTTTCTTTACTAAGCAAACTGAACATTCTTCATTCTACATCTTATGTAGTTGCCTTGATTTTGTTTGGATATTTGAAGAGCATATAGATCACAGATAGCAAGGAATTATGCTGCAAGTTTGAAAATGACTTACTAAGCTACTGCTAGACTTGCCAGGCTTCACACATTTGTTGCACAATTGCAGCAAGTCTGCATTGCATGACTCCAGATCAACTTTCTTTGCAAACATTCTGCAAGTCTGTTGTAAGTTCTGGTTCAGTTATGTTGTGCAATACTCATCCCACCTAGGGATGAGCTTCGAGTTCGAGTCGAACTCATGTTCTACTCGAACATTGGCTGTTCGCAAGTTCGCCGAACAGCGAACAATTTGGGGTGTTCGCGGCAAATTCGAATGCCGCGGAACACCCTTTAAAAGTCTATGGGAGAAATCAAAAGTGCTAATTTTAAAGGCTTATATGCAAGTTATTGTCAATAAAAGTGTTTGGGGACCCGGGTCCTGCCCCAGGGGACATGGATCAATGCAAAAAAAAGTTTTAAAAACGGACGTTTTTTCAGGAGCAGTGATTTTATTAATGCTTAAAGTCAAACAATAAAAGTGTAATATCCCTTTAAATTTCGTACCTGGGGGGTGTCTATAGTATGCCTGTAAAGGGGCGCATGTTTCCTGTGTTTAGAACAGTCTGACAGCAAAATGACATTTGGAAGGAAAAAACTCATTTAAAACTACCCGCGGCTATTGCATTGCCGACAATACACATAGAAGTTCATTGATAAAAACGGCATGGGAATTCCCCACAGGGCAACCCCGAACCAAAATAAAAAAAAAAAATGATGTGGGGGTCCCCCTAAATTCCATACAAGGCCCTTCAGGTCTGGTATGGATATTAAGGGGAACCCCAGCCAAAATTTTTAAAAAAAATTGACGTGGGGTTCCCCCTAAATTCCATACCAGACCCTTTAGGTCTGGTATGGATTTTAAGGGGAACCCCGCGCCAAAAAAAAACAAAAAAAAACGGCGTGGGGTCCCCCTAAAAATCCATACCAGACCCTTATCCGAGCACGCAACCTGGCAGGCCGCAGAAAAAGAGGGGGGGACGAGAGTGCGGCCCCCCCCCCCTCCTGAACCGTACCAGGCCACATGCCCTCAACATTGGGAGGGTGCTTTGGGGTAGCCCCCCAAAACACCTTGTCCCCATGTTGATGAAGACAAGGGCCTCATCCCCACAACCGTGGCCGGTGGTTGTGGGGGTCTGCGGGCGGGGGGCTTATCGGAATCTGGAAGCCCCCTTTAACAAGGGGACCCCCAGATCCCGGCCCCCCCCCTGTGTGAAATGGTAAGGGGGTACTTACCCCTACCATTTCACTAAAAAACTGTCAAAAATGTTAAAAATGACAAGAGACAGTTTTTGACAATTCCTTTATTTAAATGCTTCTTCTTTCTTCCTTCATCTTCTTCTTCTTCTGGTTCTTCTGGCTCTTCTGGTTCTTCCTCCGGCGTTCTCGTCCAGCATCTCCTCCGCGGCATCTTCTATCTTCTTCTCCTCGGGCCGCTCCGCACCCATGGCATGAGGGGGGAGGCTCCCGCTCTTCTCTTCATCTTCTTCTTCATCTTCATCTTCTTCTTCATCTTCTTCTTCTTCTTCTTCTTCTCTTCTTCATCTCTTCTTCCTTCTTCATTTCTTCTGCGGGCCGCTCCGCATCCATGCATGGAGGGAGGCTCCCGCTGTGTGACGGCGTCTCTTCGTCTGACGGTTCTTAAATAACGGGGGGCGGGGCCATCCGGTGACCCCGCCCCCCTCTGACGCACGGTGAATTGACGGGACTTCCCTGTGACGTCACGGGGAATGCCACAGGGAAGTCCCGTCATGTCCCGTGCGTCAGAGGGGGGCGGGGTCACCGGGTGGCCCCGCCCCCGTTATTTAAGAACCGTCAGACGAAGAGACGCCGTCACACAGCGGGAGCCTCCCTCCATGCATGGATGCGGAGCGGCCCGCAGAAGAAATGAAGAAGGAAGAAGAGATGAAGAAGAGAAGAAGAAGAAGAAGAAGAAGATGAAGAAGAAGATGAAGATGAAGATGAAGAGAAGAGCGGGAGCCTCCCCCCTCATGCCATGGGTGCGGAGCGGCCCGAGGAGAAGAAGATAGAAGACGCCGCGGAGGAGATGCTGGACGAGAACGCCGGAGGAAGAACCAGAAGAGCCAGAAGAACCAGAAGAAGAAGAAGATGAAGGAAGAAAGAAGAAGCATTTAAATAAAGGAATTGTCAAAAACTGTCTCTTGTCATTTTTAACATTTTTGACAGTTTTTTAGTGAAATGGTAGGGGTAAGTACCCCCTTACCATTTCACACAGGGGGGGGGCCGGGATCTGGGGGTCCCCTTGTTAAAGGGGGCTTCCAGATTCCGATAAGCCCCCCGCCCGCAGACCCCCACAACCACCGGCCACGGTTGTGGGGATGAGGCCCTTGTCTTCATCAACATGGGGACAAGGTGCTTTGGGGGGCTACCCCAAAGCACCCTCCCAATGTTGAGGGCATGTGGCCTGGTATGGTTCAGGAGGGGGGGGGCCGCACTCTCGTCCCCCCCTCTTTTCCTGCGGCCTGCCAGGTTGCGTGCTCGGATAAGGGTCTGGTATGGATTTTTAGGGGGACCCCACGCCGTTTTTTTTTTTTGGGCGCGGGGTTCCCCTTAAAATCCATACCAGACCTGAAGGGTCTGGTATGGAATTTAGGGGGAACCCCACGTAAATTTTTTTTTAAAATTTTGGCTGGGGTTCCCCTTAATATCCATACCAGACCTGAAGGGCCTTGTATGGAATTTAGGGGGACTCCCACATCATTTTTTTTTTTAATTTTGGTTCGGGGTTGCCCTGTGGGGAATTCCCATGCCGTTTTTATCAATGAACTTCTATGTGTATTGTCGGCAATGCAATAGCCGCGGTAGTTTTAAATGAGTTTTTTCCTTCAAAATGTCATTTTGCTGTCAGACTGTTCTAAACACGGGAAACATGCGCCCCTTTACAGGCATACTATAGACACCCCCCAGGTATGAAATTTAAAGGGATATTACACTTTTATTGTTTGACTTTAAGCATTATTAAAATCACTGCTCCTGAAAAAACGGCCGTTTTTAAAACTTTTTTTTGCATTGATCCATGTCCCCTGGGGCAGGACCCGGGTCCCCAAACACTTTTATTGACAATAACTTGCATATTAGCCTTTAAAATTAGCACTTTTGATTATTCATGTTCGTGTCCCATAGACTTTAACGGTGTTCGTGTGTTCGAACGAATTTTTTTCCTGTTCGCATGTTCTGGTGCGAACCGAACAGGGGGGTGTTCGGCTCATCCCTAATCCCACCACAGGGGTCACTGTGACTTGCAGAGCTCTTGCTGTAGACTCACCACTGCAACTTTGCTCTTGCTAGAGACTTGCCACACAAATTTGCTACCAATTAGAAAAGTGTCAACTAGAACTTGTGCTTCACGTGCTCTGAAAATGTACAACTTGCCAGTGAAAATGTGCAGCAAGTTAACAAGACTTACAATTCAACACTACTACAAATTTATGGCAACTTACCCCTTGCTATGTGGGATTATGGCAAAAAAGTGTTCCTTTACATTTACCAAAACCCACATCCAGTGAGGGCCCACCTCAATGGGTGGAAATTAAAAGAACTCCTCACACTACATTTCTTGTAATCAGAGCTAGACTTTATGTGTGATTAGCTACTTTATGTGTGATTTTACTACTTTAGTAAATGAGTCTGTAGATGGTTTGCTGCAAATAAAGTTATAAATAAAAAGTTATAATGCATATTGATATCTAAAAAATTAACCATTAGAACCAAAGAAAGGTTACATAGTAAATATATTTCCCTTTTCTCTTAAAAAGGACAGACACATTTTAGCTCCTTATTGGATACATAGTTCATTCAGTTCAAGTCACACCCAGTTTGGGTGGAATTCAGTTATAGGAAAGGTAATTTACAAGCTGCATGAGTCACTTTAAGTGCTTTCAGTGAAATCCAGGGCCCAGCTTTAAGTCCACAAACTTAAATGATCAGCTCCAATGCTTCTAATGCTTTTGCAGATCACTCCATAGGAGCACACTATAGAAGAGACAGTAAACACAATATTTCCACATTAGATGATAACGGGAGTGTATTGAAATCTTTTGAGTAATGTCACTTCCTGTCAGTATGGTGGCTTAGGGAGAGCTTTTGTAGATTACTGTTATAGTCATCCATTCCTGGCTGATTGCAGCTAGCAAAAGATCACTAATAGAAGTGATGTGTTGCTGCAGAGCTATTTGGGGGAATCTAGGTCAGGTCTCCATTGACCAGATCCAGACACCCCCATGAGGAAGGAAAAAGTATAAAAAAAAAAATAGAACTGAGACATCACCAAAACATACAATCAGATTACTTAAAAGAAGATGGACGCATTAGTTCTTCAATAAAACTGGTGTAGAATGACATTTCAAAATATTTTATTTTCTATCATGAAATTTTATGCAATCCAGTGTTGGATTCATCATTAACATTCATAATAGAAGATGTAAAAATATTCCCCTTTTACATTACTATTAAAGATAACCTTTAGAGTGGAAATTGTGCCCTAAAAATGCAAACATAGGACACACGACTTATAACAGTTATACTGTAGATGTTCTCTATAAGATAGCAGGTCTTCACATTTTAGGTTTACATCCACTTAACCACTTCAGCTCCAGAAGAATTTACCCCCTTCCTGACCAGAGCACTTTTTGCGATTCGGCACTGCGTCGCTTTAACTGACAATTGCGCAGTCGTGCGACGTGGCTCCCAAACAAAATTGACGTCCTTTTTTTCCTACAAATAGAGCTTTCTTTTGGTGGTATTTGATCACCCCTGCGTTTTTTGTTTTTTGCGCTATAAGTAAAAAAAGAGCGACAATTTTGAAAAAAACGCATTATTTTTTACTTTTTGCTATAATAAATATCCCCCAAATATATATATAAAAAAATTTTTTTCCTCAGTTTAGGCCAATACATATTCTTCTACATATTTTTGGTAAAAAAAATCGCAATAAGCGATTATTGATTGGTTTGCGCAAAAGTTATAGCGTTTACAAAATAGGGGATAGTTTTATGGCATTTTTATTAATTATTTTTTTTTAATGGCAGCGATCAGCGATTTTTATTGTGACTGCGACATTATGGCGGACACATCGGACATTTTTGACACATTTTTGGCACCATTGTCATTTATACAGCAATCAGTGCTATACAAATGCACTGATTCCTGTGTAAATAACACTGGCAGTGAAGGGGTTAACCGCTAGGTGGCAGTGTAGGGGTTAAGTGTGTCCTAGGGGCATGTTTCTAACTGTGAGGGGCATGGCTTTTAAAGGGGAACGTACAAGTACTTGGTTTTGCCTGTACGAGCCCTTCTGCCGCAGTATATCTGTGTGAGGCGCTCGGCAAGCGGTTAATATAAATTTAAACCTCTTATAGAAAATTTTGATCATTGAAATATGTGGATGGTACTGTATGTATCTCCATAAATGTTACTTATGTTGGAAAAAGTAAAGACTAAATTTGAGAAAGAAACACTGAACTCAAAATGATTGATTTACGTAAAGTTGAAGGTTAGTTATGCCTATTTTTGAATAGTTACATTGGTCCTGCTTGGACCAAAGTAAGTATAATTGTGTTATACCTGGAAGATCCCTGTGGAAGCTGAAAAGCACTGTAGACTTTCCTAGTGTAGAGATCATTGCTAGCTTCTGGATCCCATGCCGTGAAACTGTCCTGCTTCTTAGTGAACATAGATTACTTGCTCTGGAGTAGCATTCAATGAATGCAAAGTGTTCTTCCAATGAGGTGGAGTGTTGGGGCTCTACCGTGTCCAACCAGAGTGCTTTGCATCCATAAAGACAATGCAAAGTGTTCACTGAATGGTACTTGTGCTGCGTAAGTGACTTTTTGTGTTTACTAAGCAGCAAGACAGCTGCTCGGCAAGGGACCCAGCGGCTGGTGGTGATCCTTGTAGTAGCAGTGCCTAATACAGTGATTTACAGGTATGATACTTGCATAATCATATAGGTCAAAACTTCAGCTTTAATGAAAAAGGCTATTTACTTTGCAAGGGAATTTTCACTTAGCTTAGTTAACCTCCCTGGCGGTATTCCCGAGTATAGCTCGGGGTGAATTTCCATTACCAAAAGCGGTAACCCCAAGCCACACTCGCGATTGCATCTCAGGATCCACGAACAGCTTGCTTACCTTGTCCCCAGGTTCCTGCGATGTCCTCCCGCTGTGTCCTCTGCCAGATCACCCACCTGATTCATCAATGTTCTGGGCTCCGTTCCCTGCGAGCGTTGCGATGCATGGGGGTGGAGCCTGGTGGCAAATTCAAAAGGTGAAACATTCATAACACACTGTAATCTGTAAGATTACATTACTGTATCAAATCATTTCACCTCCCTTTTGTCCCTAGTGCTTTGTCCAGTACCCCGCCTGCAGTTTTATATTATGTATACTGTTCTTTGTGCCTGGAAACTTGAGAATGTCCATGGCATCCAAAAAGCATCCCTTTACATCAAAAGTGGTTTTTGACCAGTTAGAAAACACTGAAAGTGACAACAGCGATGATTCTGCGACTGAGAAAAGTGTTTTTGATTTGATACAATATTGAATAAAATATATTATTATAGTTATTTATTATATTATAATTTATGAACACTGAAAGTGACAACAGCGATGATTCTGCAACTGAGAAAAGTGTTTTTGATTTGATACATTATTGAATAAAATATATTATTATGATATTATTATTTGTTATAATTATTTATAGTTATTTATTATATTATAATTTATGATTTCGTGTTTCAAACTTTATCATAGCTGGGATGTCTACTAGACTCTTGTTTGAACAGATTTACGTGTGTTATTACTAAAAATCACAGGCCTACAATATAAAACGCCAAATTTCCATGCAAAACAATGAGATTCAAAAATCTGACATAATCATACCACCAGGGAGGTTAATGAGGTGAAGCTCTGCTGCCTACAATCATCATAGTATGTGGAGGCTAAAATACTGTTTGTTTGTGTTTTACTTTCCTTGCATGCGATTGTATATTTTTTCAAAGTGAATTTTCATCACATTTACTAAGCTAAGGGAAAATTCACTTGTACAGTAGTAAACAACTTATTTGCCTTTAGTAAATCAACCCCAAATAGTAATAGTTATTTGTTACAGTAGTTCAGCATGGGAGTAAAATAAAACTTTTAAGTATTATTATTATACAGGATTTATATAGTGCCAACAGTTTACAATGTAGAGGGGGGCAGAACAATTACAATACAGTTCAATACAGAAGGAATAGGAGGGCCCTGCTAATGGAGCTTACAATCCAAAAGGAGGGGGAGGTGGTACAAAAGGTAATAGCTGCAGGAGATGATCTGATAATGGGTTTTGTGGTTTGCCAAAGTATAAAATTCACTTTAACACTTTTTAATGAAAAAAAAACACCAGTGAAAGAGTAAGTGAAAGAATAGCTAAAATAACTAGAACTTTAATTTAGATTAAACCCCTTCATTAACAAAAGTCATTGATGTGTACATGCCCAGACTGAATTTAGCAGTCAGAGCCAATATTCTGTGCTTAATTTGCCTAACAAATATTTTAACTTTGTTTTTTTAAGGACATATAAGGTTTATTTTGCCACACTGGTTTAAAAACGTTGTTTATTCTTGCATGAATTATTGCATGAATTTTTTTTATACTATCTTGTTTTTATAAAAAGCTGTATTCCTTTTCTGAACGCACAGTTAGGGCATACAGAAAGCAATAGCATGACAGCTAGAGCTAGGAGAGGTTTGTTTACTATCAAATGTCATGTAATTATCATGTCATGATCATGTGTGATCACATGACTGGGAACCATGCTAACTGGTTTCAGCTTTAGTAGGGATTGGAACTCTCATTTGCACCATAGTCTGATGACTATGTGCTGCTACCTGTCATATGTGGAACATAAATAGACTAGCAAAAAAAGATACACCACCGCAGGATGGTACTGTGGGTGTATAAATAATGGTAGAAAGTGCCACATCCTAGTAGGTTATTTGTAGAGGAATCATGGACTTTACAGGCACCAATGTAGTAAAAATGCATAATTTTTATTAATAACAGATGTACAAAAATACCTTAAAAACATATAAAATACAGACTTATATAGGCGGTAATCAGCACATCCAACTCTGGCCGCTGGGCCCGGGTCAATGAGTTTAATGACCACTGGGGGTTCGCTTGACAGAGTGGGGGCAGAATACCATTTTCGGGGGTACAAGCTTGACATGTTTCCTGATATAATGCTTTTTCAGGAGCTTATCTGTATTTTTCACTAAATAAATGGAGAAAACATCAGTAAATATACATATGTGGAACATAGATTAACAGTTCTTCAGCATTGGTATCCTTGCTGCGTGTGTGAGTGGTTACATGCACTCAGCATCCACAATATAATATCAAATATTCATCTACTAATACATTTTTTGCTCTTTGTTTATTCATTTAAATATTCTAAATGGTGGTTTATTGCAATGAATATAATCACCGTAGAGCAAACTTAAATACTTTTCCTGAGTTTGAGTATATTATTTTTCTTTTTGTATTTTGCTAATTGAAAAAAACAAAAATCACGGATTGCTCCATAGATGTGAAAAACTAAGAGGAAGGAGAATAAGTCCTAATTTGAGGACTCTATGGCAAGATAATAATGTTTAACTGTGTGGATAATAAATAAATGTATTTTTGATGAAGCCAAATTGTGGTATCCATTTAGTATTTTGATATAGGTTGTAAAAGAGGCATATGTACAAGTATATCAACTTAAAAAACATAAAATATCATATTGTTCTTTTTTTGCAAGTTAACATGGTTTAATCTACATAAAACACAAGGAATTTGAACATAAACAACAAGACCATAAAATACAGGGTGTTGTCTATAGCTGCCACCACTTCTTAAATTATTTTATATTTAAAGTAAATAAAGTAACAAAATATATCTGATTTTATTAGAAACACTCTTGAAAAAAACTGAAGAAAAACCAACGAAGCTTAAACATGGTATGTATTTGATTGCTGTAAAAAAAGAACTAAAAAACATACATATGGCAAAAATCTGTCAATTTCATTAGCTTTAAACTAGCTTTCCTTCACAAGACCAAAAAGATTCATGAAACCTACCACCAAATGTTTATCATCATTTTAAAATTATCCAAAATGTTTCTGGTAGGTTACCTTGAGACATTTTTGCAATTGAAAGCTGTTTGAAAATTATTGAAGATTGCAAAGTGTCTACCAGCATAACATCTAGCAGTGCTTCCCTCTACTAATAAAGTTGATTTATTTTGCAAGCATTAGGACTTTGATAGTTTAAAGTTTTCCTATGCTCTATTTTCTTGTAGTTTCTATTTTTCTGAATACATCATGCTAAATATAAATTGATCTATGTTAAAAAAATGTTTTTCTTCCTCTACCACCATCAATGCCTGTTTAAAAATACAATCATGTTTTAAATGCACTTAGTTCAATTTTAACATTGGTGGTAAATACTGTTTTTTTTTCTTTTTGAAACATATGAAGAACAACTAAAAGAACATAGCGAAGGTAAATATTTTTTACTATATTAATCAAGGTTCAATAAAATAAAGCTGGGCAAAACAATAGCCCAATAGATGGATAGATAAAGTTAAAGCATAACAGATGCAGTATTTTATTATAGTGTATCATTTGCTACTGCATATACATTATAATAAAAATTTGTATAGTATTTTAAAGGAAACACTAAATGGAAATCTTTGACCTGGAGATAAAATCAAATGCTCAAAAATGGATGCTTACAAACTTCTTCATGTGAATAATGTCACTGTAATGTAGCAATAGAGTTAATTTCCTAAAGGAAGACTTTTTACTTGGCAAGGTAAATGCTCACTTTGAAAAGTGATTGTTTACTTAGCTAAGTAAAAATGATGAAGCTGTTCTCACTTTCAATACCCAATCACGAAAAAGTGTAATTAAACTAACAGGATATTTTGTACATAATTTGATGACTGTAGTAAACACAACTTCACATTAGTCACTAAGCAACGTGAACTTAAGTGAATGAAATTATCTTTTCCGTTCATAAATCAACATCAGTGTCTATGAATTTTTGAAAAAAACATTCTATTAACAATTTGCCTAAAAAAGATTGAATAGTGCAAATGCATATTCAGAATAGTGATTTTATTTTTTAAAAATCAAAATCTTTAACAGTGGCTTTGTTTTTCTGTGTTAGAAAAACAACAATAAACAATTGTATAAACAAATGTTGTATAAACAATAGAAAAGCAAATAAAAACTCTACCTAGCTAAAGTGCATACAAATAACATATCCATGGGATGCATAAATATGGATATACATTCAAATTTCTAAAAGAAAATATAAAAAATACAGAAAGTGAGACCACAACTCCACTGCTACAAATGTCTAAATTTCACAGTTCATGGCTTTTTCACTTAGTGCCTACAGTTAGCTAGGTTTAAGTCTTTTTATACTAGGACATTTAGAAGTTCATAGTACTATTGTTGTGGTCTCACTTTCCACATTTTTTTATATTTTTTAAAGAAATGTGATTGTGTATTTGTATGTATGTATCCCATGGCTGTTATGTTAATTTATTTATTTTATGTCGATGCATAGAATTGCTATATTTATCTTATTTAAGCATTGCACAGATTTGTTTATTATCTGTTTATATTGGATTTTTTTCCACTTAGTGTTTTCAGCTAGATAAATTTAGGTCTAGAGTAAGCGCAGAAAATATGTATAGTTATTTCATATTTTAACTTTGCTACAGTATATAAAAATAATGTATTATATCACTTTAAACAACCATTCTTGTACAGGCAAAGATAAAACTGCATAAAACTGCAATGACACAGTTTGGTGTCAGTAAACGTGACTTATTTTACTTAAATGTGACCTATTTTTACTTTTTGGATTGATTTTCTGTATAGAAAGCAAAAGTAAAAATTAAGTACAGCGCTACGTTTAGAAAGAAAGTGAAAAGCAGCCAACACACCTATAGACTCAAGGTAGAAAAAAAAAAAAAAAAGAAACAAAAGTGTGGCGCTATATATCACATCCACAGCCGTGTGTATTACAATGAAGACATATAAAAATGGTGAATACTACCAAAAAATGTATGACCATAAAATGGATAGTGTCAAATAATTAATCAGTGTTGATCACATATAAGGTAAATATACAATAATACTTAATCATCAGATGTGCTAGTGATTAATAAAAACCTGTGCTGGTTCCATGAGCCAGACACCAAACATAAAAAACATAAAACTTTAGAAGTCCATAAAAAATGTGTATAGCCATCTCCATGGTAATACTACAAGCACTGCACTCCGTATCCCTCCGCCAGCACGGCACATTCTTGCTCTTTATCCTTCCATATTATCAAATACGGAGAAACATTACATAAAGTATTTATTAACGAATACGACGAGCTGACGAGGCTATCAGCCCGCTGGCCGCTCTGTCGCCTCAGATACCGGGGACTATTTATCGGCGCGGATGAACACATTGATGTTGGCGTTTGTTGGTGGAGAAAACTTTGTTGCAGAGAGTTGAAGGAGCAGGTTACATGAATCTTTCGCTTGGCTTGGTGGTGTGATTATTATTGAGGAAATCGTGCTGATTACTTCCCCCCCTTCCCTCCGTTGGTGTGGTGATGACATCTAACCAGACAATACATCTAGACCAGTTGGTCATCAAGCCTTTTTGACCTGTTTTGGCATACGCTATTTCAGGCCACTACTTCTGGTAAGCCTCCATATCTTCTGGTGATGGTCCTGGCACCGTTTTCAAATTTCTGTGCACCTCTGGTCGTTTATGGTCCATTCATCTACCAGGCTACCGGGTCTAATTGATCTTCCTGCACGTACAAGAAAAACACCTGTATACCATTTATACACTGCTATCACAGACTTTTCTTCTTGGTGTTATGGACTTTATATTTGTTTTTGTCCTTTGATGTTTAATTTATCTAAACACACATATGTATTAATTTCTCACCAGTCACTGTCACAAGTGTTCACGTGAGACTTTCATGACTTGATGATATTTATGTTTAGTTTTTTCATATTGTATTCACTCAATAGCGCCACACTGTGCATTTTTAGTTGTTTTTTTTCCCTGAGTCTACGGGTGTGTTGGCTGCTTCCTTAGTTTGTTTTTGCGCAGCGCTGTATCATATTTTCATAAAAAATGTGTAGAAAAATAGTGAAGAAAACATCAACAGAGTTCAAAAGGGGTGATGCATGGCCAGGTGGTATTCACAGAATTTTAGTCGCACCAAATCTGGCGAGTGGGCAGAGGGGAGACCACAAGTGTGCATAGATTGTACATCAGTGCCGGGGCCAACACCAGGAGTAGAGGAGGCTTACCGGATAGAATTGACCTGAAATGGCGTACGCCAGACAAGTCAAAAAAGCATAATAACCACTGGTTCTGGGAAATGCATCTTGTCAGATGTCATCAACAGATGGTGGAAAGAAAAGGGGGGTCCACACAGCTTCCTCTCCCATAGGTAATCCAGCATAAGCCAAACGTGTAGTTTCATATGCCATGCGAGGAGCAAACAAAACTCACATAGCGTAAAAACGTATAAAACACTAGTTTATTAAAATAATGAAAAACAGACTCACATTTTGGAAGAACGAAACAGAGCTCAAATATCAAATAGCGGCGATCGTGAGGGGTCCACCCGACATGTTTCAGCTAAGGAGCCGTCATCTGGGGTATGGACTATCCTCACCTCACCGCTCTATAAACAGAAGATGACCCCCACTGGGAGTGTCTACAAACCGGAAGTGCAACAAGTAAGAATCACTTCTGGTTTTCAGGGTCATAGGATGACTAATTGAATAGTTATATTAAGCACAAATAATGAAGCAGAGAACCATGTATCTCATGTTTCTAAATTAGAAGATTAAAAATCAAAAATAAGTACAAAAAAACAGTAAGCTGTGCCCTGAATCAGTCCATCTACCAGGAACTGGTTGGAGCGCTAGCCAAGCCTCCCTTTCAGCCAGCCTGCTCCTCAAGCCTCACTTTCATATGTAATGCACTTCCCATCACACAGAGAGGAAGTAATGCCACTGCACTCCAAGCCTCCCTTTGAGCCAGTCTGCTCCTCAAGCCTCACTTTCATATGTGATGCACTTCCCATCACACAGAGAGGAAGTAATGCCACTGCACTCCATAAGGAGGAAACCAAGCCTCAATCTGAGGCGAAGTGTCAGCAGAGAGGAGAAATAAATCAGTGCACTGAAAAAAGGCATTAGTATTAAAATAAAAACAGATTGGAAAAGAAAAAGAAAAAAAAGGGGATAAAAATTATTACACAAGGCTAATGCTTGCAATAACATTACCTTATAAAGGTGATATAAGGACATTCGAATAAGGTTAATTAGTGATCAATATTAGAATCATGGACCATAATATTAAAGGGACACTGCCAATGGGGGACATCAACAGCATACATATCAAAAATTACATTCTGAATTAAACCATAATTATCCCGGACTCCATGACATACATTAAGACAACCAACAATATAATCATCTTGTATAGAAAAAAAAAAAAATAATAATATTCTTTGTCATTTAGACAATAAGAGAGATCATATTTATATTCAAGCTTGGTTAATAAAAGAGTTAATGTCCCACTCCACGTTGATACCCTGTGGAAAATTGGACCCCAACTCATATACCCAGTAGGTCTCTAAACGCGAGACACCTCTAAGAATCGACCCGCCCCGCCAGGGGGGCACATACCTATCTATAATGAGGAATTGAGTACCCACAGGGTTCCAATCGTGAACCTCCCTGTAGTGTCTAGGGACAGTGTGTTTAGTACTGCCCGCTTTAATGAGATTAATGTGTTCCGAAACCCATGTAGTAAAAGATCCGATGGTCCGGCCGACATATTGCTTGCCACAAGGGCAAGTTAAAAGATAAACTATTCCTGTAGTGGCACACATGCAGAAATGTTTAATTTTGTAAGTACGGACGATCACGGTGGAAGAAAAACTATGACTAGCCCTTCTGCCACAGGTATTGAATTTACAGACCAAGCACTTTTTACAGGGATAAAATCCAATCAAGTTGTGGAAAAAGGATGGTCTCCCTGGTGGGTTGATGACATTAGGTGCTAACCTATTCCGGAGAGATGGAACACCCTTAAACACCACCTTTGGAGTCTTAGGCAACAAAGATCCCAAGATTTTATCTGTTTTTAAAACATCCCAGTGATTTTCAAAAATTTTCTTAACATGCTTGTGCTGCATGGAGAAAGATGTCAAAAAGGACCATTTGAATTCATCATTCGTTTGTCTAGGTCTATCCTCTAATAATGACTGACGGTCTGTTGCACAAGCACTTTCGATCTCATTATCTAAATCCACAGAGTTATAACCCTTCTCCAGGAACCTATCTTTCAAGGTCATGGCCTGTATTCTAAAAGTGTCTGAATCAGTACAGTTCCTTCGTAATCATAGGAACTGACTTTTGGCAACTATCAGTCGATATGTATGCGTTCCTGTCGGTGGATTTAAAATAAGTACTAAATATAAATGAGGACCCACTTCTTTCAATGACAAGGTCTAAAAAGTGGATTGAGGTGGTACTAGTTTCAAAGGATAAAACAATACCCCTATCATTGTTATTCAAAGTTGTGAAAAAATCAACCAGACCATCATGACTCCCTGTCCACAGGAGGAGGATGTCGTCTATGTACCGGGCCCAAAGAGAAGGTGTGGGTTCTCCATGGCATAGACGACATCCTCCTCCTACTTGGCCATGAACAGGTTGGCCAGGCTGGGAGCAAATTTTGCTCCCATAGCCACCCCTTTTTGTTGGCGATAGAATTTACCACCAAACCAGAAATAATTGTGTTGTGTTGCAAACTCAATTAAATCAATAATGAATTCTATCTGGGGTGAAGCAAGGGAGGCATCCCTGTTTAGAAAACAATGTACCACATCCACACCTTCACGGTGTGGAATGCAGGTATAAAGGGACGATTGGATTGATTTTCTGGACTGTGGGAATGTATCAAAAATAAATTGTTATTATTATTATTATTATTATTATTATTATTATTATTATTATTATTATATTATCAGTCTTGTGTACACCTTGCCAAGCATTCTTAATACACATAAACTGCATAATGCATAAAAATTGCATTGTACCTAAGGTTTGCTACTTATTTTGGTTATTTCTTTTTCTAGTGTATGCACTAACAATCAAGAGAAACTTGTTTTACCAAAACTACATTAAAACTGCTTAAAGGGGAACTCCAGGCAGATATAATAGATACAAACTGATATAGTTGTATATTACCTTATAAATCCTCATTTTTTTTTTTTTTATTGAAAGTAGTGTAAGTACTTGATTTTAATTTTGCATTAGCCTTTTGCAATTCTCTACACTGGGAAAAGGAGAGGGAGGACATGATCGAGAGTTAATAATCTGTGCTGTGCGCAAATGTGTTTATAAGGAACATGCTGAGAGGAGGAGAGCAGGAGAATTACCTCAAGCTCGCTGTTGCTTCGTTACTGTCCGGTCAGCAGGCTTGGTGTGAGAGAGGATACCACTGTATTTCTTAACTGTAAGTGGTGTCCTTCATCTGGACTGGATAGACAGAAATAGAAATTATGTGGTAGGTAAAATAAGTCCTATGTACGCATTTTAATTGTTTAGCTGTTTGACTAAATCTGAACATAATAGATTTAGTGCAAACATGTTAGTAGTTTAAATCACCAGGTAATTTGTGATCTCCTTCTAACAGTGCTATGGTTTATGAAAAAAGCAACAAACTGTATTCTTGGTTGCTTCCAGTTTTCAAACAAAATCAAGGCAATCAAAGCTGAATTCCACAACATACAGTATACAGGCATACCCCACTTTTAAGTACACAATGGGGTTTATTTACTAAAGCTGGAAAGTGCAAAATCAGGCTCCCTTCTGCATAGAAACCAATGAGCTTCTAACCCCAGCTTGTTCGATTAATCTTTGGTAATAAAACCTGGAAGCTCATTGGTTTCTATGCAGAAGTGAGCCTGATTTTGCACTTCCCAGCTTTAGTAAATAAACCCCATTGTGTACTTAAAAGTGGGGTATGCCTGTATATGCTGTTCTGATCATAATATGCAGCTATGAGATGACATAATTACACCTGCACTTGCAGATCTAGACTTCCTTAGTAATCTCTAGTTTGTATATTACCAAAGCTATTACTTTTAATTTAAAGCAGATGCCCAAAACCAATAAGGAACTTAAACACAAACAAAAAAATTCTATTAAATGATGACACACATTGCAGATTAAATTTAACTAACATATTGATACTATTTCTAGTAGAAACCCTGGTGGAAAAGCCAGAAAAAGAACCAACAGAACCAAAGAAAGGTAAGCTCTGTTGCCTTATGAGGAGTTTATGTGTCATCTCCATCAGCAATTGTAAATAGCTATATATATATATATATATATATATATATATATATATATATATATATATATATATATTAGTATGTTTTAGATACTAATATGTACATATATGGGAACATTTTTCAGGCTTTAGTTTGAGAACCTAACTGATTTACCAGTTTCATTTGAAGTACAGTAAGGTTAAGTGTGTGTGCCACAGGAGATGCTCTGCTGTTTACCCTTCATAAACTATGCGAGAAAGGACAACACCTAAATTAGGTTCCTTATCTCAGCCTATAAGGGGCCGAAGTAATTATCTAGACCAGGCCTTTTGAACCCCCTACATTAAAGTGGTTGTAAACCCAAGAAAAAAAAAAAAAACCTGCAAGACAAAGGCATAATGAGCTAGTATGCATAACATACTATCTCATTTTGAATTACCTACCAGAGATCGAAGCCCCCGCAGCCGTCCTCGTACATCGCTCTGGCGGCAGACATCGCTCCCGGAGTTACTTGCGGGTATCGTGGGCTCTGGCGCTGTGATTGGCTGGAGCTGCGATGACGTCACTCCTGCCCATGCCCGTGGGAGCTGCCGGTAACGGCACACTCACTGAAGCAATGCCACGTATGTGCCATTGCTTCAGTGTGCATGTGCCAATGACATTGACACATGGAAATACAGGAGATATCTCCTAAACTGTTCAGGTTTAGGAGATATCCAGGGTAGCTACAGGTAAGCCTTATTATAGGCTTACCTGTAGCAAAAAGTGTTTTTTAAGGGTTTTCAACCACTTTAACTAACACTATCCATTTCAAAGGATGCACTCTTTGATATGCAGAGAATATGGCCATCTGTTCAGGAATGGACAATTTGTACAGGATTTGACCATGCATATTTGATGCTCCATTCAAGAGAAGGTTATACCTGACATAATTAATTTTCTTCCCAAGAGAGGAGGTGCTAGTGAGAGGTTGAGTTATGCTAAATCTAGGGGATGGGTAAATTGTCCAATCCTGGATGAGATACGCCCAGAGGGA
Source organism: Lithobates clamitans (assembly GCA_037952925.1). Lineage (NCBI taxonomy): Eukaryota > Metazoa > Chordata > Amphibia > Anura > Ranidae > Lithobates > Lithobates clamitans. Next base: position 23,101,075 of record JBBGZY010000039.1, read on the forward strand.
GGAGAGGGGTAGGATAGCTCCACCAATCAGGATGGCTCTATGCAAGTCTATGAGAGATAGGTGTATATTAGTTTATGTCTTAAACCGAGAAGAGAAAAAGACCCAACCTCTACAGGAGTTTCCCATTCTACACCACTGGTAAATATCAGGACATCTCCTAGCACTTATATGTATACAGGCTTGTCCTATGTATTGTCTGTCTTGCCGTTTGTATATTAATGTTTTGAGTATTATACTCTGTATTCCTTCATTTAACCTATGATGTTTTCCCTTTTTCTCTACAATAGATAGATTGTTGTGTATTAGTTTAGACCTCCTTACTATTCACCAATACATTTCTGTTGTGGTGTTAAAGCTTTCACATGGTCAAAGAACTCTTATTAACCTAAAATATATCTGAGATATAGTAAATCTCAAAATATAACATTTGGATAACAGCTCAGATATTTAATTTGCAACAGTTTTCTCGTTCAATATCTTTTTGATTTTAATAGTGGGTAAGGCACTCGAAATACAACAGCAATAATGAGGTAACAATAACAAGCAAATTACATCATGGCAAGACAGTCAGATGTTGAGCAAACAGATAGGAAATTCTGCTAGGGTAATAATGAATAAGGATGAGCCGAACAACCCCCGGTTCGGTTAGCACCAGAACATCCCAACAGGCAAAAAATTTGGACGAACAAATGAACACCGTTAAAGTCTATGGGACACTAACACGAAAAATCAAAAGTGCTTATTTGAAAGGCTTATATGCAAGTTATTGTCATAAAAAGTGTTTGGGGACCCGGGTCCTGCCCCAGGGGACATGTATCAATGCAAAAAAAAGTTTTAAAAAAGTCAGTTTTTTTTTTCAGGAGCAGTAATTTTAATAATGCTTAAAGTGAAACAATAAAAATGAAATATTCATTTAAATATCATGCCTGGGGGTGTCTATAGTATGCCTGTAAAGTGGCACCGTTTTCCCACATTTAGAACAATACCACAGCAAAATGACATTTAGGAAAAAAGTCAAAAAATTACATCAAATGACATCAAAGGAAAAAAGTCATTTAAAACTAATTGCGGCTGTAATGAATTGTCGGGTCTCGGCAATATAGATAAAACTCATTGAAAAAAATGGCATGGGTTCCCCCCAGTCCATTACCAGGCCCTTTGGGTCTGGTATGGATTATAAGGGGAACCCTGAACCAAAAATTAAAAAAAATTGTGTGGGGGTCCCCCCAAAATCCATACCAAGCCTTTCAGGTCTGGTGTGGAAATTAAATGGAACCCTGTGCCAGATTTTAAAAAAATGGCATAGAGGTTCCCCCAAAATCCATACCAGACCCTTATCCGAGCACGCAATCTGGCAGACCGCAGTAAAAGAGGGGAGCGAGAGAGCGCCCCCCTCCTGAACCGTACCAGGCCACATGACCTCAACATGGGGAGGGTGCTTTGGAGTAGCCCCCCAAAGCACCTTGTGCCCATGTTGATGGGGACAAGGGTCTCATCCCCACAACCCTTGCCTGGTGGTTGTGGGGGTATGTGGGCGGGGCTTATCAGAATCTGAAAGCCCCCTTTAACAAGGGGACCCCCAGATCCTGCCCCCCATGTGAATTGGTAAGGGGTGCATTGTACCCCCACCATTTCACAAAAGAAAGTATCAAAAATAGTAAAAAAGAAGGAGGGCCCCATCTTCCTCTGATGTCACAAGGCGTCAGAGGGGTCACCCATTTATGTCACCGGTTGGCCCCGCCCTCAGCTATATAAGAGCTGTCACCAAGAAGAAGGGTCACTCGGTGGGAGCCTCCCATGGAGGTGGAGCTGTTGCTTTTTTTCAGCTCGTGGGCAGCATGATAGAAGATGAATGGACATCGCAGGACATTTTTATCTTTTTATCTTTTAATAAAGGACTTGTCTCTAAGTTGTTCCTATCTTTTTTACTATTTTTGACACTTTCTTTTGTTCAATAGTAGGGATACAATGTACCCCTTACCAATTCACATGGGGGGTGGGATCTGGGGGTCCCCTTGTTATAGGGGGCTTCCAGATTCTGATAACCCCCCTGCCCGCATACCCCCACAACCACCAGGCAAGGGTTGTGGGGATGAGGCCCTTGTCCCCATCAACATGGGGACAAGGTGCTTTGGGGCCAGACCCCAAAGCACCCTCCCCATGTTAAGGGCATGTGGCCTGGTATGGTTCAGGAGGGGGGGCGCTCTCTCATCCTCCCCTCGGATAAAGGTCTGGTTTGGATTTGGGGGGACCCCTACGCCATTTTTTTTAAATTTTGGCGCAGGGTTCCCCTTAAAACCCATGCCATTTTTTTCAATGAGTTGTATCTATATTGCCAAGACCCGACAATTCATTACAGCCACGATCAGTTTTAAATGACTTTTTTCCTTTAGAAATGTCATTTTGCTGTGGTATTGTTCTACACATGGGAAAACTGCGCCACTTTACAGGCATACTATAGACACCCCCAAGGCATAATATTTAAAGCAATATTTCATTTTTATTGTTTCACTTTAAGCATTATTAAAATCACTGCTCCCAAAAAAACAGCCATTTTTAAAACTTTTTTTGCATTTATACATGTTCCCTGGGGCAGGACCCGGGTCCCCAAACACTTTTTATGACAATAATTTGCATATAAGCCTTTAAAATGAGCACTTTTGATTTTTCATGTTAGTGTCCCATAGACTTTAACGGTGTTCCGCGGCTTTCAAATTTGCCACGAACAACGCATATTGTTCGGTGTTCGCCCGAACGTCCGAACAACAAAGGTTCGCCCGAACTTGGGCTCGGGCCAAACCGTTTGCCCATCCCTAATAATGAAGACAAAAACAAGCTGGATGGTATAAGAACAAGCAGCAATATAACATTTGATAGTCAATTCAAAGAGAGATGTTAATATGCAAAAAGAAATGACTGTCCCAATCTGGAGTACAATTACATCAAAGAAGCAAGGTAGTAATTTGCAACTGTTTTAATATTACTTAGGCGAGCAACATATCCTAGATTAAATTGTACAACTGATAAAAGCAAGGTCCCAAATACTTTTTTTTTGGGACTAGGGTCCCAAATAGAGAAGGACACTGGGGTCAAACACTATACACATTTTGCCAAGTTGGGCATTATCATGGCTTTCCTTAGTTTAAGTTTAATTGGCACACATGGGATTTATTCCACTGAACGGCTATTTACCTGACATAGTTATGTAGTTCCCTCTGTATTTGAGGAAGTATTATGTTACAACATGTGCTTTCTGGTATGATGCAGGAATTAAAATTGGAATTGGAATTAGAATTGTTTTTTTTTTTTTTTTAAATCTTTTTCCATACAAAAAGTAATTCACAAAATATTACCACCCCATAAGTTACAGAAACATTATCCAAAAAGAGTAAATTTAAATACAAAAATCTCCCAACATTTTAATTACCCTCCCCCCTCCCCTTCCCCCCCTCCCCTCTCCCCCCCCCCACCTGCAGGTGATCACAACTGAGCTGACCATGTTCCGTATCTCATCCCATACATTCCCAACTCCTGAACTCAGGAATTTAAGTGGTAATCTCCCCTAAATAAGTCCATGATCTCTTGAAATTCCTCCACCCTGCCCATTTATCTCCAGCGTCTGTACCTCCCTCTGATTCCTCTCCTAAATAATCCTTGTATTCAATGTTACATATATCATTAATACGTAATAGCCACTCCCTTAGGCTTGGGCACTCCGTCTGCAACCATGTTCTTGTAATCTGTTTCTTTGCTACATCTAATAGTATTGGGACAAGTGATGATTGATATTGCTTAATCGGTTTGTTCGTTCCGTGGAATAAACAAATCCACGGATCTTCTACTACTAGTTCTTTAGTTATTTTTTTAATTAATAATATAATTTTTTTCCAGTATCCTTTGATAACTGGACATTCCCACCATATGTGTGCCATTGTTCCCAAGTTTGAGCACCCCCTCTGTCCAGAGCATCCGGGTATAGTTTACTAAGTCGGTCTGGCGTGGCATACCATCGTGCTAAACATTTAAAATTGGTCTCCAACCGCATAATATCAACCGAGGTTCCGTGTACCATTTTCAAAATCCTTTCCACTGTGTATGAGCTACAACCCCAACTCCAACTCCCCTTCCCATTTTTTGATATATGGAGGTACATCCAGTTCTCCCCCCGCAGAGAGAATTTTATAGAGGCGAGAAATAACATTGCCGGGTCTGCCACTCCCACATAACAGCTCCAATGGCCTGTATTCGTTTTCTCCTCTGATTGGTTTTGCTAATTTCTCAATAAAGAGCGACAACTGCATGTACCTCCAAGCATTGACTACCATCAGGTCCGTCTCTGCTTTCAATTCCCCATAGGGGCGCAACTTCCCCTCTTTAATAATATCCTTCAATTGTGCACCATTTTTCTTAATCCAATTCCCTCCTACCTCCCGCATCCCTGGTTCAAAAAAATTATTATCTTTGATATAAATCATAGGTGAGTTATAGCTCCAGTTATTACATTTGTGTACCTGATCCCATGCTTTAAGCGTGTTTCGTGCAAGTGATGCTGTGTTAATACTAAGTGTCCTAAATTTTGGCGGGTTCCAAATTACATGGCCCAGATCAGTGCAACTTAAACCGTGTTCAATATTTACCCACCTCCTGTCTGAAACCTCCTTTGCCCATTCAACTACCCTTGACAATACTACTGCGGTGTAATATCTATTTAGGTCTGGAAAAGCCAGGCCCCCTTTTTTTTCCCCCTAATCAAAACTGAGTGAGCTATTCGTGGCTTTTTGCCACGCCAGACAAACCTCGACAACAATCCTCGTAATGCCCTAAAAAAATAATGTGGGAGGGCAATTGGTAACATTTGAAATTTGTATGTTATTTTTGGAATAACTGCATTTTAATTGCATTTATGTGACCAAACCACGAGAGGGGTAGCGACGACAACCTACTTGTTTCCTGTCTGATTTCATCCAGCATGGGAATATAGTTAATACGATACAATTTTTCAGTGAGTTTGCCAATTTAATACCTAAGTAATTAATTTCCTTCTTCCATGGGAATGAAAAAGAAACTGACAAGCTCCCTGCCTCCTTTTTACCCACATTAATATTGAGAACCTCCGATTTACTCTGATTAATTTTGAAGCCAGAGACCTCGCCATATCCCTTCAATACTCCCAGCAAATTAGGGATCGTAATCATGGGGTTCGTTATAAAAAAAATTATATCGTCGGCAAATGCCGCTAGTTTGTGTTCATCTTGTCCTACCATCACCCCTCTGCAATCTATGTTCTTTCGTATAGTTGCCAGCAGCGGTTCTAGGGACAAGACAAACAGTAACGGGGATAGGGGGCACCTCTGCCTCATTCCGTTCTCCATCCTAAATGGACTGGAGAGCACCCCATTTACCCTGACAGAGGCTGAAGGATGGTTATACAAGATTTTCACCCATGTTATATACCTGGGACCAATCCCCATTGCTTCCATAGTTTTAATCATGAACCCCCAGTCTACCCTGTCACACCCTGTCCGGGTGTACCAAGAAACTCATCTTGTCCCGAAGTCTATTAGCCAATACCTTAGCGTATAATTTTACGTCAGCATTTAACAAGGCAATAGGTCTATAGCTTGAACAGAGCATATTATTCTTTCCCTCTTTTGCAATTAATGATATGGTAGCCAAAAGGGCCTCATCACCCATTAGGCAATCAGGTCCAAGTTTATTCCAGTAATAGCAGAGTCTAGGAACCAGAATATGTTTAAATTTTTTCAGGTAAATATTAGTAAAACCGTCAGGCCCGGGGCTTTTCCCCGACGGTAAGTTATTCAGTACAAGATATATTTCCTCTTCAGTTATAGGGCCATCTAGGACTATTTTTTCCTCCTCTGAGAGCCCTTTCAGCCCAGCTCCCTTCAAAAATTCCTCTGTCTTTACACTATTTAGAGAGTCACCCCCTCCCCTTTGTCCCATGGTGTACAGGGCTTCAAAGAACTTCCTAAACTCTTCAGCTATCTCTTTAGTGGGCGCCACTGTTTCTCCTTTTTTATTTTGTATTTTCTCAATGAAATTCCGGTCTCTTTTCTTCCTCAAAATCCTTGCTAGGTGTTTACTAGATTTATTGCCACTATAATATCTCTCTCTTGTTATTTTAGTAAATACCCTCCTAGCGTCCTGCTCCATGCTGTCTTTTAACTCTTCCCTTTTACCCACTAGGAGGTGGTAGCTATCCTGTGCCAGTCCCCTAGATTCTTTATGGATCAGTTCTAACGCTGCGATTTCCTCCAATAATTGTGCCCTTTTTTCTTTTCTCTTTTTTTTCTCCCCTGCCCCGATGGAGATCAGGAGTCCCCTAACATATACTTTATGCGTTTCCCACAAAGTTGATTGGAGAATATCTCCTGTGTCATTGGCCTTGAAGAAAAAATCTATTTCCTCCTGAAGCTTATCAATAACATGGGGAATTTCGAGAAGATTTTCATTTAATTTCCAAGAGAATGGTTGTCTTTGCACTTCTGGAACCCTGATCTTCATCGTGACCGGGGAGTGATCAGATATCGATGTAATCTCAATTCTAGACTCTACTACCTGGTCCAATAAACTGTGATCTATCATAATGTAATCCAGTCTTGTGTACGTCCCGTGCACAGGGGAGAAGAAGGTGTAATCCTTTACCTTTGGATGCTGTAACCGCCAAACATCCATAAGATGACATTGGTGCAGCCTTTTCCAGATCCTTCTTAACTGAACCTTCCTTGTCCCCTGTGCCCGGGACGTACAATCTACTGTGGGTTCTAGGCAAAAATTAAAGTCTCCCGCCAACACCACCTCCCCTTCTTTAAACTCCATCAGTTTCACCAGAACTTGCTCTAAAAAGACAGTTGGGTTTCTGTTTGGGCAGTACACATTTGCTACCGTTAATATTTTATTCCCCAAGTTGCCCTTAAGGAAAAGGAAACGCCCTTCTGGGTGCATTACCCTATCAACCAAGGAAAATTTAGACATTTTGGAAAAACCAATTGCTACTCCCTTGGCTCTTCTAATAGGAGTATCGCTATAATACCAGAGGGGCAGATTTGGGGAGTAAAGCCTAACATTTGAATCTTGGGTCAAGTGAGTCTCCTGGAGAAATATTATGTCTGCTTGATAGTCATGTAGTTCTTTCAAGATTTTGTGCTTTTTACTCGGCGAGTTCAGGCCCTTCACATTGTAGGATATGAACTTTAAATCTAGCATTATATTTCTGCTAACAGTTAGCCATGTTCATCGGTCAGCCAGTCAACAGCTGTTGTTTCCCCTGCAGGTTTAACTCCCCCCCTAACCCCTCCCTTCCCTCCCCCCACCCACCCCCCCAGCCATGCTACGGCCTTAAGCCCGCCAGTCGGGGACATAACTATTCCCGACTGCGACCTTTAATTTTTTTATGGGGGTGAGACTCCGAAGGCAGCCACAGATGTCCCGCTTACCTCCCAAAAACGGAGGCACTAGGGACGGGAGTACCGGAGGCAGGCCTCCCCACCCTGTGGCACACCCCCCCTGCCCCCCCAACTCATGGTGTGAAAAAACCCCTTTACGTTTTACCTAACTGGCAGCCCACTCCCTCCACCCCACCATACCCTTTTTATTGTCAGCACATAACCTTCCACTAGGGACTCTTCCTTCCTAAGAGACAGGGAGAGGGAAAAGAAAAAAAAAAAAAAACAACCCGCCACCCCCCTTCCCCAGTCCCTCATCCCATTTAATGAACATAATCCTTCGTTGTCCCCTTGGAAGGTTCTAATCTAGTGCCATGTCCTGTGTGGGTATACCCAACTTATCGCAAAAGTCCTTTGTCTCCTCTGGGAACCTCATCATCAAGGATCTGCCTTCCTTCATCACTAGTAGGGATGTTGGGAACCCCCAACTGTATTTAATATCGGCCCTTCTAAGTTGCTCAAGCAGCGGTCTAAGTTGCCTTCTCCGTGTCAGGGTACCCGCCGAGAGACCTGTGAAGATCTGAAGATCTTTGTCTTCGAATCGCACTGCGGGAGCGCCCCGCAAGTTATTCCATATCTTCTCTTTAACTTCAAATGAGTGAAATTTTACAATCACATCATGGGAAATATCTGCCCTTAAGTTGGGAGGTTTTCTAATCCTATGCACCCTATCGACCCTTAGAGTTGTTTCTTCATCTAGGCCCAGTATAGGGTTGAAAATTTTTTTCATCTTAGCCAGCAAGTCCTCCTTTTGTTGTTCAGGAAGCGACCTGATAATTGTTTTTTTAACACCCATAATTGCAAACTTCTTTTATTCTCATATTCACATTTCATCATTTCCACAGGTCATTAACCTCCCTGGTGGTATGATTATGTCAGATTTTTGATGCTTGAAAGCGGTACATTGTTTTGCATAGAAATTTGGCTTTCTATATTGTAGGCCTGTAATTCTTACTAATAACACACTTAAATCTGTCCAAACAAGAGTCTAGTAGTCATCCCGGGTATGATAAAGTTTGAAACACAAAATCATAAATTATAAAATAATAAATAACTATAAATAGTTATAACATATAATAATACAATAATAATATAATGTATTCAATAATATAATCAAATCAAAAACACTGAAATTTGCTTAATTGCAGAATTGAAGCTGTCATTACATTCAGTATTTAATGATTACTATCCCCACAAATCACTATCGCTCAATTCTGCAGGTCATTTTCGGGCAAACAGGGCTCTCATGTCCATTCATCTACGAATGGGTGACACTCATATATGAATGTGAGTGTGTAGTATGAATATGTATATAAAGTAATCAATTATGACAAAACATTTTGCTTATGTATCCATGCTGGTCCTGAAACATACATAGGAGAGGTGACACGTATGACTACACAAATGCAAATGTGGATATAAAGCAAATTATCTCCAGTTGGATTTTTTTAGGTAGTTCATGGGGCTCTGTAAGAGTAGCAAAGAGAGTGAGGCAGTGACAGTTTATGTGCATATATAGTTTAGCCTTCCAGTTAACCCCCATCCTGACTATCCTTCCCCTTGTCATAATAAATTATTACAAAAATGTTTGATAATAACTTGTGCACTGATCCAGATCATTTGGGGAAAGGGGATTATGGTGTGGGGTTGTTTTTCGGGAGTTGGGCTTGACCCTTGAGTTCCAGTGAAGGGAACTTTTAAGATGGCAGCATACCAAGACATTTTGGACAATTTCATGCTCCCAACAGTTTGGGGATGACCCCCTTCCTGTTCCTGCATGACTGCGCACCAGTGTACAAACAAGGTCCATAAAGACTTGAATAAGCGAGTTTGAGATGGAGGAACTTGACTGGCCTACACAGAGTCCTGACCTCCACCCAATGGAACACTTTTGGGATGAATTAGAGCAGAGACTGTGAGCCAGGCCTTCTTGTCCACATCACTGCCTAACCTCACAAATGCGCTTCTGGAAGAATGATCAAAAATTCCTATAGACATACTCCTAAACTATGTGGACAGTCTTTCCAAAGGAGTTGAAGCTGCTATAGCTGCAAAGGGTGGGACAACTCAATTTCTAACCCTATGAGCTAAGACTGGGATGCCATTAAAGTTCATATGCATGTAAAGGCAGGTTTTCCAATACTTTTGGTAATATAGTGTATATAGTTATGAGGCTCATGCCACAGAAGTGCTGGGGCACACTTACGTGCCAGGAATAAAAATTGTATTTTTCAGGAGGAACAAAAGGCAAATGATAGATTTTTCAGGCTACTGCTTAGTCAAAACTGACATTTCTGTATATTTCCAATTTGATAGCTAATCTTCATTTTTTGAGTATAGGTCAACTTTAAAATAGACTTCAATGGAAAGCCAGCAATTGGGTAGATATCATCAAGCGGTTATTCTTTATTAGGCAAAGTGAAATACAGCTATAAAAAAAATGTGTTTCAGCCGATAAGGCCTTAATTATGAGACATGATTAAGGCCTGATCATCTGAAAAATGTTGGTTTTTATGGCTGTGCTTAATACAGAATAGGGATGGGCATTATGTTCGGGTCAAACATGAGTTTGACTCAAACACTGGCTGTTTGCCCGTTCGCAGAATAGCGAACAATTTGGGGTGTTCACGGCAAATTCGGAAGCCACGGAACACCCTTTAAAAGTCTACGAAAGAAATCAAAAGTGCTAATTTTAAAGGTTAATATGCAAGTTATTGTCATAAAAAGTGTTTGGGGCCCCAGGGGACATGTATCAATGCAAAAAAAGTTTTAAAAACGGCAGTTTTTTTGGGAGCAGTGATTTTAATAGTGCTTAACCACTTCAGCCCCGGAAGGATTTACCCCCTTCCTGACAAGAGCACTTTTTACAATTTGGCACTGCGTCGCTTTAACTGCTAATTGCGCGGTCATGCAATGCTGTACCCAAACGAAATTTGCGTCCTTTTCTTCCCACAAATAGAGCTTTCTTTTGATGTTATTTGATCACCTCTGCCGTTTTTATTTTTTGCGCTATACACGGAAAAAGACTGAAAATTTTGAAAAAAAATGATATTTTCTACTTTTTGTTCTAAAAAAAATCCAATAAACTCAATTTTAGTCATACATTTAGGCCAAAATGTATTCGGCCACATGTCTTTGGTAAAAAAAATGTCAATAAGTGTATATTTATTGGTTTGCGCAAAAGTTATAGCGCCTACAAACTAGGGTACATTTTCTGGAATTTACACAGCCTTTAATTTATGACTGCCTATGTCGTTTCTTGAGGTGCTAAAATGGCAGGGCAGTACAAAACCCCCACAAATGACCCCATTTTGGAAAGTAGACACCCCAAGGAAATTGCTGAGAGGCATGTTGAGCCCATTGAATATTCATTTTTTTTGTTCCAAGTGATTGAATAATGACAAAAAAAAAAAATTACAAAAAGTTGTCACTAAATGATATATTGCTCACACAGGCCATGGGCATATGTGGAATTGCACCCCAAAATACATTTAGCTGCTTCTCCTGAGTATGGGGATACCTCATGTGTGGGACTTTTTGGGAGCCTAGCCGCGTACGGGGCACCGAAAACCAATCACTGCCTTCAGGATTTCTAAGGGCGTACATTTTTGATTTTACTCCTCACTACCTATCACAGTTTTGAAGGCCATAAAATGCCCAGATGGCATAAAACCCAGCCAAATGACCCCATTTTGGAAAGTAGACACCCCAAGCTATTTGCTTTGAGGCATGTTGAGTCCATGGAATGTTCTATATTTTGACACAAGTTGCGGGAAAGTGACAAATTTTTTTTTTTTTTTTTTTGCACAAAGTTGTCACTAAATGATATATTGCTCACACAGGCCATGGGCATATGTGGAATTGCACCCCAAAATACATTTAGCTACTTCTCCTGAGTACGGGGATACCACATGTGTGGGACGTTTTGGGAGCCTAGCCGCGTACGGGGCCCCGAAAACCAATCACCGCCTTCAGGATTTCTAAGGGTGTAAATTTTTGATTTCACTCTTCACTGCCTATCACACTTTCGGAGGCCATGGAATGCCCAGGTGGCACAACCCCCCCCCAAATGACCCCATTTTTGAAAGTAGACACCCCAAACTATTTGCTGAGAGGCATGGCGAGTATTTTGCAGCTCTCATTTGTTTTTGAAAATAAAGAAAGACGAGAAAAAAAAATTTTTTTTCTCTTTTTTCAATTTTTAAAACTTTGTGACAAAAAGTAAGGTCTGCAAAATACTCACTATACCTCTCAGCAAATAGCTTGGGGTGTCTACTTTCCAAAATGGGGTCATTTGGGGTTTTTTTTTGCCACCTGGGCATTCCATGGCCTCCGAAACTGTGATAGGCAGTGAAGAGTGAAATCAAAAATTTACGGCCTTAGAAAGCCTGAAGGCGGTGCTTGGTTTTCGGGGTCCCGTACGCGGCTAGGCTCCTAAAAAGTCTCACACATGTGGTATCCCCGTACTCAGGAGAAGCAACAGAATGTATTTTGGGGTGTATTTTCACATATTCCCATGGCATGTTTGAGCAATATATCATTTAGTGACAACTTTGCGCAAAAAAAAAAAATTAAAAAAAATTGTCTCTTTCCCGCAACTTGTGTCACAATATAAAATATTCCATGGACTCGACATGCCTCTCAGCAAATAGCTTGGGGTGTCTACTTTCCAAAATGGGGTCATTTGGGGGGGTTTTGAACTGTCCTGGCATTTTATGCACAACATTTAGAAGCTTATGTCACACATCACCCACTCTTCTAACCACTTGAAGACAAAGCCCTTTCTGACACTTTTTGATTACATAAAAAAATATTTTTTTTTTTGCAAGAAAATTACTTTGAACCCCCAAACATTATATATTTTTTTAAAGCAAATGCCCTACAGATTAAAATGGTGGGTGTTTCATTTTTTTTTCAAGTGCATTTTTTGGGGAAAAAACACACTTTTTTAAATTTTAATGCACTAAAACACATTATATTGCCCAAATGTTTGATGAAATAAAAAAGATGATCTTAGGCCGAGTACATGGATACCAAACATGACATGCTTTAAAATTGCGCACAAACGTGCAGTGGCGACAAACTAAATACATTTTTAAAAGCCTTTAAAAGCCTTTACAGGTTACCACTTTAGATTTACAGAGGAGGTCTACTGCTAAAATTACTGCCCTCGATCTGACCTTCGCGGTGATACCTCACATGTATGGTGCAATTGCTTTTTACATTTGATGCCAGACCGATGCTTGCGTTCGCCTTAGCGCGAGAGCAGGGGGACAGGGGTGCTTTTTTTTTTTTTTTCTTCTTTATTATTATTTATTTTTTTTTATCTTATTTTTAAACTGTTCCTTTCATTTTTTTTTTTTTATCATTTTTATTGTTATCTCAGGGAATGTAAATATCCCCTATCATAGCAATAGGTAGTGACAGGTACTCTTTTTTTTGAAAAAAATTGGGGTCTATTAGACCCTAGATTTCTCCTCTGCCCTCAAAGCATCTGACCACACCAAGATCGGTGTGATAAAATGCTTTCCCAATTTCCCAATGGCGTTGCTTACATCCGGCGAAATCTAAGTCATAAAATGCTCGTAGCTTCCGGTTTCTTAGGCCATAGAGATGTTTGGAACCACTCTGGTCTCTGATCAGCTCTATGGTCAGCTGGCTGAATCACCGGCTGCATTCTCAGGTTCCCTGTTGAGACAGGAGAGCCAGAGAAAAACACGGAAGATGTTGGGGGGGGCATTCCCTCCCACTGCTTGTAAAAGCAGTCTAGAGGCTAATTAGCCGCTAGGATTGCTTTTACATGAAAGCCGACCGCCGGCTGAAAAGAATGATACCAAGATGATACCTAAACCTGCAGGCATCATTCTGGTATAACCATTCAAAGTCGTGAATGGCGTACCTGAAGACAAAAAAATGGTTAACAATAAAGCACAGTAAACGGTAAAGTATAAAAAATTGCATACCTGAAAAACAAACATGATAAAACATAATAACAATAAAACATTGCAGAATAGAATACAGTAAAAAAGAGCAGAACAATAGAGAGAATAGAGAGAGAGAGAGAGAACAATAAAACGACAACTATTTTTTTTATTTTATATTTTTGTTTGTGTTTTTTTTTTCTTTTTTACACTTTGTTTTGTAACTGTAACTTTTATAACTGTAACCGGTTCCAGGTTCGGGTCTCTCAAAATGCGATGGCATCTTGGGAAACCCTGTGAAAGTGTGCCCTAGTCTGTGCAATGCTGTACCCTACGCTAATACTCAACTAGTGAATGGTAGCGTTCAAAACATTCACCAATGCAAAGACCAGGATTGTCAGGACAGGAGGGACAATAATAGCGGGTGTTACGCCTATATCCGCGCTTGCTGCAGACACAACATCTTTTTTGGGGGTTTTCGTTGGGTAGGGGTACTCGGGAGGACATAAAGAAAATGCCTCTCATGCAGCCGACTGCATTTCGTTGGGGATGTGAATGGGGGAAGTACGGGCGCTGCAGAAGTGGTGGGTTCCCAATTAGGATTGGCGAATGCAGCAGGAAGGGCACTATGGGCACGACGGGCCTGTGTTTGTCTTCTTGGTGGCAGCGGGACACTACTTGTGCTTGCCACCTCACCAGCTTGAACTGCACATATGGGACTCGCCACGTCACCAATTGTTACTGCAGTGCGGGTTTGACTACGACCGGGGTGTACTAGGCCGCTGGTGCTTGCCAGTTCACCAAAACGCTACCAAAAAAACTGTTAGCGATCGCAGGGATCAGGCCTGACTCTGCAAACGCTGCAGTTATGCGTTTAGTGTTTTGTAAGTGACAGTGATCGATCGATACTGCACTTGGGTGGGCTGGGCTGGGCCGGGCGGAGGGGCAAAACGCAGGTGCTAGCAGGTATCTGGGCTGATCCCACTAACACTGCGTTTGTGGGAACCCTAAACTGCTGGGGACGCTAGTATAGATCTGATCGGATCAGATATTGATCCGTTCAGATACTATACCACTAAGGGAGGTGTATGCTGCATGCGTGGGTGTTAGCGGTACTGGCGCTAACCTGACGCTGCTTGGGGCAGGTGCTTGCCAGTTCACCAAAAAAACTGTTAGCGATCGCAGGGATCAGGCCTGACTCTGCGAACGCTGCAGTTATGCGTTTAGTGTTCTGTAAGTGACAGTGATCGATCGATACTGCACTTGGGTGGGCTTGGCTGGGCCGGGCGGAGGGGCAAAACGCAGGTGCTAGCAGGTATCTGGGCTGATCCCGCTAACACTGCGTTTTTGGGAACCCTAAACTACTGGGGACGCTAGTATAGATCTGATCGGATCAGATATTGATCCGTTCAGATACTATACCACTAAGGGAGGCGTATGCTGCGTGCATGGGTGTTAGCGGTACTGGCGCTAATCTGACGCTGCCTGGGGCAGGTGCTTGCCAGTTTACCAAAACGCTACCAAAAAAACTGTTAGCGATCGCAGGGATCAGGCCTGACTCTGCGAACGCTGCAGTTATGCGTTTAGTGTTTTGTAAGTGACAGCGATCGATCGATACTTCACTTGGGTGGGCTGGGCCGGGCGGAGGGGAAAAACGCAGGTGCTAGCGGGTATCTGGGCTGATCCCGCTAAAACACTGCATTTTTGGGAACCCTAAACTGCTGGGGATGCTAGTATAGATCTGATCGGATCAGATATTGATCCGTTCAGATACTATACCACTAAGGGAGGCGTATGCTGCGTGCGTGGGTGTTAGCGGTACTGGCGCTAATCTGACGCTGCCTGGGGCGACGCATATCACCGCCGGGCGATCAGGGGGCTAAACCTTTATTCGGTAATAAACGGCGGGTGCCCTGACACTATAAAAAATAAACAAACTAATCAGCGTCACCCGTAACAGTTATACGGTGATCAGGGGTGAAAGGGTTAACTAGGGGGCCATCAAGGGGTTAAAACATTTATTAGATAGTATATGGGGGTTCCTGTCACTATAAAACGCTGACTGCGAACCTAAATATTTACCTCCCTAACTAGCGTCACCAGCGACACTAATACAGCGATCAGAAAAATGATCGCTTAGTGACACTGGTGACGGGGGGTGATCAAGGGGTTAAAACTTTATTAGGGGGGGTTAGGGGGGTACCCTAGACCTATAGGGGGCTAACATTCACTGACCTAACACTGTAACTGTCACAAACTGACACCTAGCAGTAATCAGAAAAAAAAATAAAAAATACTGCTTCGTGTCAGTTTGTGACGGGGGGGGTGATTGGGGGGGGGGCGGGGGGGATCAGGGGTGTTTAGTGTGCCTGGCATGTTCTACTGTGTGTGTGTGTGTTTGGTGCACTCACTTGTCTTCTCTCCTCTGCGCTGGAACGGAAACTGCCAAGCTGAGGAGAGATGACATCACATCCTCTGCCTGTGTGAAACTACACACAGGCAGGGGAGGATTCCCATTGGCTGGGAGCGATCGCGAGGGGGGCCACGATCGGATGGTCTCCCCCTCGCCTCTCAACGCTCCCAGTCACAAGCCAAATGCCGCCGGCACCGGGGGGGGATCCGATCGGACCCCCCGCCCGCAGGATGCAGATCACGTACGGGTACGTGATTCTGCCTGCCCATGCCATTCTGCCGCAGTATATCTGCGTTAGGCGGTCGGCAAGTGGTAAAGTGAAACAATAAAAGTGTAATATTCCTTTAAATTTCATACCTGGGGGTTGTCTATAGTATGGCGTGTGCCTCCCATGGAGGCAGATCTTCTTTATTTTTTTTTTCGGTCTGTCGGCAGAGGTGAATGGACTACATGGGACAGTTTTAATTTTTTATTTTTTAATAAAGGACTACTCCCACGGTGTGTGTTGTTTTTTTTACCATTTTCACACTTTTTTGTGAAATGGTATGGGTACAATGTATCCGTTACCATTTAAAACAGGGGGGGCCAGGATCTGGGGGTCACCTTGTTAAAGGGGGCTTCCAGATTCCAATAAGCCCCCCACCCGCAGACCCCCACAACCACCGGGCAAGGGTTGTGGGGATGAGGCCCTTCTCCCCATCAACATGGGGACAAGGTGCTTTGGGGGGCTACTCCAAAGCACCCTCCCAATGTTGAGGGCATGTGGCCTGGTACGGTTAAGGAGGGGGGCGCTCCTTCGTCCCCCCATCTTTTCCTGTGGCCTGCCAGGTTGCGTGCTTGGATAAGGGTCTGATAGGGATTTTTGGGGGGACCCCAATCCATTTTTTTGAAATTTTGGCACGGGGTTCCCCTTAAAAACCAAACCAGACCTGAAGGGTCTGGTATGAATTTTGAGAGGAACCCAACGCCATTTTTTAAAAAATTTTGGTGCATGGTTCTCCTTAATATCCATACCAGACCTGAAGGGCCTGGTATGGAATTTAGGGGGAACCCCACGCATTTTTTTTTAAATTTTGGTTCGGGGTTCCCCTGTGGGGGAATCCCATGCCTTTTTTATCAATGATTTGTGTATTGCCGGACCGACAATTCATTATAGCCGCGAGTAGTTTTAAATTACTTTTTTTCCTTTAAAAATGTAATTTTGCTGTCAGACTGTTCTAAACACGGGAAACGTGTGCCACTTTACAGGCATACTATACATACCCCCCAGGTACGAAATTTAAAGGATTATTACACTTTTATTGTTTCACTTTAAGATTATTAAAATCACTGCTCCAAAAAACAGCGGTTTTTAAAACTTTTTTTTGCATTGATACACGTCCCCTGGGGCAGGACCCAGTTCCCCAAACACTTTTTAAGACAATACCATGCATATAAGCCTTTAAAATTAGCACTGTTGATTTTTCATGTTCATGTCCCATAGACTTTAACGGTGTTCGCGTGTTCTAACACATTTTTTGCCTGTTCACATGTTCTGGGGGTGTTCGGCCCATCCCTAATACAGACTAATTGCTTGCTGACATCTACTTAAGTCCTGGCTTTCCATTGAAGTTTTTCTACTATGTGAAGTTTTCAGACACCTCTCAGCCTGAGTACTGGGCCCTAAGGCCTTTGGAATGCCATTTGTTTCTAACTTTAAACAAAGTTTTGCCATGTGGCAAATGCCATAATATCATGCATATTAGATTTAAACCCTTCTCATGTTCCCAAGCCCAACATGCCTATGGATAAGTCTACATTTACCAGCACAGTTTTCTTTCATAAGTGTTTGCAGGGCATATTGTATATGAAAGCTAATACTGGAAGCATGCCGAGAATTTGGTGCATAAACAAATCAACATCATATTTTTTAGAAGCACCTGTTGAAAAGCCTGAAAAGAAGCCAGCAGAACTAAAGAAAGGTAATTAACAGATCATTTTGCTATAAATGGGAAAGTGGGCAGAAATATTTTTACATGATCATATAATTATTATTGAAGTGTAGCTTTTCTCTTAAAAGTGCAACTGCTCATGTTCTCATATGTACTCCTATGGTTCCTGTATTTGACTACTGTATGTTTTCAATATGCACCTGCACTTTATTAAAATAAAAACATCAAGGAGAATGTAGTTGTAGTTTGCATTCTTGATTATTTTAATAATTAAGGTGTAACTGCAATATAGGCGCAGTCACAATTTTTTTTTAGAACACCCTCGCCCCCACTAACCAACAAATTCTTATACTCAGCTTTTCCCAATGCAGAAAGATATTGCTGTCTAGATCGCTCAGTTGTTTGTCACAAATCTTTTAGCTAAGCCAGTGCATGCCCTCTAGACTCACATTTATCCAATTGGAGTTCTGAGCACGGGGTTTCCAGCTAGGAAGAATTTTGAAAAGGAGCTTGGGTGACCTAGAGAGTGTTTTCTTGCTGGATAATAGACAGGTGGGTATAAAACTGGGAGGAGAGCTATGGAAGGTGGATAGGGGCTTTTATATAATTATAACTGCATGAAAAGTGCGGCTCCACATTTTGAACAAACTTTACATATCAGTGTTCACAAAACTGGAGTTGGGCCTACTCTAATCTTCTTTGCCTTTGTGACTGTTATTAAAATGTGTAAGTTTAGAAATATCAGAGTTTTGCAAGTGCCAACAAACACTCCTCCGCACTAACCCTCTTTAATGTTATCATGGTGAGATGCATATAAACATGACAATTGGCCAATGGTAGTAGTGTGTTTAGCCTTATTGGTACAGAGGTGATGGTTAATATTATATTTACTCAATTCATAAAAAAAAGTGTTTTGAATATATGAACATTCGCTATCTTTCAATTCTTCTTCCTTTGCAACACATACACTTTAAAACAATAAATGTTCCGGATGAAATATGCACATCAAGAAAACACAAAATGTATGCATTATGTTAACATTTTATTTGTATTTTTTATTAACAAAATGGTTTTCATGATGATTATTTTAAATGTGTTCTATTTCATTTGCAATTTGATACTGAAACCAGTTATACTAGTCAACAACTTTTTAGTTTTAGTACATTATTAGTATGGAATATATTTCAAGCAGGTAGTTTTTGTTCCATAAAAAGGTAGTTTAAATGTATTATATGATATACTTTTTATTGACCTCAATTTTATAATTTAATTCTTTCATTTCACTTTATTTTTTAAGTCAAAATTAAAGCAAGAAAGAGTATGTTAAGTCGTGACTGACTGCAGCAGCAGTAAATTATGTGCAATGTGCTTTTGTTTATTTAACTGACCAGGCACTTGAAGCAGAAAGCATGTGTTAAGATAAGGCACTGAATTGTATATGATGTCTCTGACCTAATTCAGTTACCCGCTTAAGGTCTTGGCTTACATAGAGAACCACGTAATAAACAGCAAGTTAATGCATCAGAATATATCAAGCAAATATAACAAGTTGATGTGCTTACATTATCCCATGTTTCTTCAACTCTATGTGACAAGCTGTGCACATGATCTGTTATCATAGCCGGAAGGGGCTATGACATCTGTGGTGAAGGGTTAGCACATCATGTAACAATATGCTATTTTAGTCTTCTTCTCACATTTGTTATAGGCTTTGCTCCTGTGCATTTGCAGCTCAGTATATGCAGAGTGTAGCATGCAAATATTAAATGTTTGCAATGCAGTGACTTAAAGATGTTTTTTTTTTACTACATTAAGACATTCGGGTACCTGCCAAAGTAATCACTGAAAAGCAAGGTACTTTTAATTTTTTTTTTAAACTATTCAGGGAAACATTATGTAAATATAACTAAAGGTAAAACATTTACTTTATCATTCTTTAGAGGAGCACAGGATTCTGTTATTCTGATACTATTGGGTTTTATGCAGCTGCCTACAGGAGGATTGCACATTGGCAACAGTCATTGGCCAGGCAGGCATAACCCCTCCCAGCATGCATCAGTTTTTTGCTAGTGTTGTAGGAGGATGATGCCTTTTCTCTACTGAGAAATATTTATACTCTTTTATACTAGTCGTTTCACATTATTATTTTTTTATTTTTTACTTTGTATCAGTGGCTTTTAGTGTTTTGTTTGCTGTGTTGATTATCCCTCAGTTGGACTGCTTTTGGATGTTCCAATTGTATCAGAATAAGGGAATCCTGCATGGCTTAATGAACAATAGCGAAAACAAGGTTTTTGTACTTACCTTAAAAACAATTTCTTGAAGTTCATTAAGGGACACGCTTCCTGCCCTCTGTGTTTGTGATCTACTCCTGAGTAGGGGTGAGCTCAGCTATTCCTAGGACAGCGACAGCTTCCTGAAGGGATTGTACAGATGGGATCGGAGTAAGACCGGAACACGCCTGAGCTCATCCCTACTCCTAAGTACTGCTTTTCTACAATACTGAAACATGCTGGGAGTGGTTATAACTGGCTAGCCAATAGCTTTTTGTTTAAAGACATGTTGGTAGGTTAATTGGATCCTGTCTAAATGTTCCCTAGTATGTATGCATGTGAGTTAGGGACCTTAGATTGTAAGCTCCTTTTTGTTTGTTTTCTTTTCCTTTTTTTTTTTTGAGTGATGCATAAAAAGATATGCCTTTCTTTACATCTGTTTGTATATAAATTACATAGAAAATAAATACAATACAAATCATTTTTGTAAGACAATATTACCAAAAAAAAGCTTAGTTTGTCCTCAAGTATATAACGTCCTGTGAGCCACCACCATAAATATAAAACCAGTGTATCCTCTATAATTCAGCAGCAAGCGTTACACATTTCTCATATACCATGCAAGATTAATCAAATCAAATTATGGACGCTGTGCTATCGAAGTAGAAGCATAAATGCTAGTGAATAGTGCTCTTCAATAAAGTGCTAATAGTACTACGCATGAAATATAAATATGAGTAACAATAAAGAACATTATATATATATATATATATATATATATATATATATATATATATATATATATTGCAATAGCAGATAATGCTTAAAATGGTTATAATAATAAAGTGACAAAGTGCATAAGTGAAACCACAATAGTCCACACGTTCAAAAAATAACAACTGATCCAAAAAATTTCAAAAAATTAAAAAGTCTAAATAAATAAAAAATAAATACAAATAAAAATAAAAAATAAAGATGCTCCTGTGCACTGTGCAAAGTTCAAATGGTGTCAAACTACAAGTGCTCCACAAATGCCCCCTGACAAAGATACGGAAACCCCTTGTATCGACACGAGTAGGGGAAGGGGACAGGACAGTACGTATGGTAGGTGAACTACCAGGAATGATCAGCAAACCATCCCATTATCGGCCGTTTTTTTTTCTATTGATTTACGCCCATTGTAGAATGGCTCACTGATGCGCCTGGCTATTGTGAGTACCCTGTGTGGGATCTTTTTTACTGTGTTATTAAATTGTCTTTACATACTATACCATGAAGTCCTCCTTTTTCTATTAACATACAGAGGCTCAGTGGTGACCCATCCAGCATTTCAGATCTACTGCTGAAACCAGGAGTGGTTCTAATGCGTGTATTGACCAAGCATAATAGCAAGGTCACACACTTCAAGGTGAGCCTTCAATACCTAGGGGGGAACACCTGAGTGAAAACACAGCAGCTTGCAATTGGATCACCTTCATAACGTTTTTCTGAATCGCATGGAGTGTAGTGTAGTTTAACACCATTTGAACTTTGCACAGTGCACAGGAGCATCTTTATTCTTTATTTTTTATTTTTATTTTTATTTATTTTTTATTTATTCAGACTTTTTAATTTTGTTAAATTTTTTGAATCAGTTGTTATTTTTTGAACGTGTGGAGTTTTGTGGTTTATGGTTACTCATCACACTTATGCACTTTGTCACTTTATTATTATAACCATTTTAAGCATTTATTATCTGCTATTGCAATATATATATATATATATATATATATATATATATATATATATATATATATATATATATATATATATATATATTATGTTCTTTATTGTTACTCATATTTATATTTCATGCGTAGTACTATTAGCACTTTATTGAAGAGCATTCACTAGCATTTATGCTTCTACTTAGTCCATAATTAGATTTGATTAGTTTGTCCTCAAAAACTGTATTACCGTGCTATCTTAAGTAATGACCAAAGAGTCATGAAAGTTATTTCCAAATAAATATACTCATAGTGGAAATGTAAAATTTTCTCTAGACTTAATAGCTGAAATTATTAAAAATTATTAATTATTAAAGCAACTCTTGATGATTCTTGATGATTGGTGATTCTTTATTTAAGTGATATACACCTCAGGCTCTGAACTTCATCGATTGCACCAAGTAAAAATACATAGCAATCTACTCTGCAAAACACCAAACAGGCTTCAGGTGACCTTGATTCTTCATTCAGCTTTCCTTCCTCTCTGTAACATGCATTCTCCACCACTCTTTCTGACTCTTGTGTCCTCTCTCCTTAAACTCTCTGTTCTTCACCCTTCTTCTCCACCCCACAGCTTATATACTGTATATCCTCTCCTATTTACTGCACTCACCAACTCCTGCTAATTCTACAGCCACATGCTAATAATACCTCCAGGACACTGGGTCATGTCCCTTTTTTATATATTACACTCCTATATTACCTCCCTCACCCTTCTGCATCTTCTAACTTCTGGAGATATATCCCCAAACCTTGGGCCTTCATCATTTAACTGTACCCAACTCTCCCATCATCCCATCTGGCAGCAGCTGCAATCCACACAATGTAGTTTCCATTCCTCTTCTTCCCAAAACCAGCCTCCCTTTCTCCTGTACCCTCTTGAATGCCCACTCTGTAACAACCTCACATCCCTTCACAACCTCTTTATCACCAACTCCTTTATACTTCTTGTTGATGCTGAAACCTGGTTTCATAAACTGATACTTCTTCTCCTGCTTTCCTCTTACATGATGGCCTTCTCTGGTCTCACTCCCCTAGACCCAGTGTAAGGAAGGGAGGTGGAGTGGGAATTCTTCTAGCCCCACACAGCACCTACCAGGTACTTCACCCACCTCCCTCTCTAACACTTTCCTCTTTTGAGGCACGTTGTATTTGTCTATCTTCTCCCATTTCTCTAAGAATTGCTGTGATCTACCAGTCCCCTGGATAGGTATCAACCTTCCTTAATGACTTCTCTGCCTGGCTACCTTACCTTCTCTCTTCTGAAATTCCCACATTCATCCTTGGTGACTTCAACATCCCTCTTAATACTAACACTTCTGCTACTTCTAAACTTTTCAGTTGAACCTCCTCTTTTGACCTGAAGCAATAGATACATGCTTCATCCTGCCTTCTCAAGGTGGCCCCCAGGGAGAGACTTCCGGTTGCTACCACATCTGTATCTTCTGATCTTCCTGCTGCATACAATGATTACAGGGATGTATTCTGTAAGAAATCAGTTGAGGTGCTTCTTCCCCATAGGTCGTTTGACTGTGCTATTGACCTTGTCCCTGGAACAAATCTGCCCAGGGGTTGTACCTACCCTTTGTACCATCCCAGAGACCCAGGCCATGTTAGAATATGTTGCAGAGAATCTAGAGAGAGGTTTCATCCGGAAATCCTCATCGCCTGCAGGCGCAAGGTTCTTTTTCGTTGCCAAAAAGGATGGCACCTTGAGACCCTGCATCGACTATCGAGGTTTAAACGCGGTGACTATCAAGAATCGATACCCCTTGCCCTTAATATCTAAGCTATTTGACAGGTTGAAGGGTGCCTCCATTTTCACCAAGTTGGATCTCAGAGGTGCATACAATTTGATTCAGATAAGGAAAGGTGGCGAATGCAGAACCGCGTTTAACACTAGAGATGGGAGATGGGCATTTCGAATACTTGGCTATGCCTTTTAGTTTGTGTAATACCCCAACTGTGTTCCAAAACTTTGTCAATGAAATCTTCAGAGATCTGCTGTACCAGTTTGTTGGCATCTATCTGGATGACATTTTCATCTTTTTGGAAAATCTGCTTGTTCACAGACACAATGTCCACACTGTACTTCAGCGCCTTAGAGAGAATAATCTGTATGCCAAGCTGGAGAAATGTTCCTTTGAATGTTCTGAGGTCCTGTTTCTGTGATGTTTGAGTCTTCGTATGAATCCTGGAAAGGTCTTGGCCATTACCAACTGGCCTCTTCCTGCTAGCCTCAAGGCCACACAGTGCTTTCTTGGCTTCACAAATTATTACAGGCAGTTTATAAGGAGTTACTCTTCCATTGCTGTGCCTATTGTCGCTTTGACCAAGAAGGGTGCAAATGCCAAGGACTGGCCTCCTGAAGCTGTCTCTGCATTTCACAACCTGAAACAGGCCTTTGTTTCTGGATCTCTCTTAAGGAGACCTAATCCTGGGGACTCATTTTTTATTGAAGTGGATGCTTCGATGGGGGTGGGAGCTGTGCTTCTTCAATCCTTTGAGAAGAGACGTCAACCATTTGCGTTCTTTTACCAAAAAAATTCCCAGGCAGAGAGCAATTATGCTATCGGTGATCGGGAACTTCTCTCAATGTAATTAATGTTAGAGGAGTGGCATCATCTCTTGGAGGGTTCCCCTCACTCCAAAACGATTTTTACTGACCACAAGAATCTACAGTACCTATAGAATACTAAACGTCTGAATCCCAGACAGGCCTGGTGGAGTCTTTTCTGTTCCCGTTTTAATTTCACAATTACATAAAAACCTGGTTCCTGCAACGGTCAGGCTGATGCGCTCTCTAGGTCATTTGACACTTTGGACGAGGAGTCCACCCCTGAACCTGAGTGGATCATTCCAACCTCATGCTTTGTTACCGATTCTACCATCCTGGAGTCAAAAATTTCTCACTGAGCTAAGAGCTAAGATTCTTTATTGGGGAAATGATTCCAAAGTGGCAGGTCATGCTGGGTTCCTCCGATCCTTCTGGCTCATCAGTCATCACTACTGGTGGCATAATCTCCACTCAGATGTCAAAGACTATGTTAAGGCTTGTCATGTCTGTGCTCAGTCTAAATCCTCCACACAAGCCCCTACTGGTCTTCTCATTCCGTTGCCTATTGCTAAGGAGCCCTGGTCTCACATTGCCATGGATTTTATCACCGATCTCCCACTGTCAGAGAATAATACGGTCATTTGGGTGGTAATCGATCGGTTCTCCAAGATGGCTCATTTTGTTCCTCTTCCTGGTCTTCTTTCTGCTCCTGCCTTGGTTCCCATTTTTGTTTGAGAAATTTTCCGCCTCCATGGGGACTCTTCTCATATTGTTTTCGACAGGGGCATTTAATTTACATCTCGTTTTTGGAGAGCCTTTTGCAAATCCCTCAATATTGTCTTGGATTTTTCCTCCTCTTACCACACTCAATCCAATAGACAGACTGAGTGGGTTAATCAGGAGTTAGAGGTCTTTCTTCGCAGCTTAGTCTCTGCTCATCATGACAATTGATCTTCTCTACTCCCGTAGCAGAATTTTCTCACAGCAATCATGTAAATACCAGTGTGCAGAAAACACCCTTTTTTTACAGTTTATGTAAAACACCCTCAACTCCCTCTTTCCATGACCTGTTCTCCAGATATTCCAGCTTTGGCTACGGCTCATTAGTTTTTAAATTCAATTTGGGGTGATGTTCATGATTTCCTCCAGGCAGCTGCTGACAAATTCAAAGGCTTTGCTGACCGCCACAGGTGTAAACCACCTTCTCTTCAGCCAGGGGACAAAGTTTGGCTCTCCACCAGGAACATCAAGCTCCAAGTTCCTTCTCTGAAGTTTGCCCCAAGATTCATTGGTCCATACACTATAACCTCTAAACTGAATCTGGTTTGTTTCAAACTCTAGATTCCTAAAAGCCTCAAAATCTCTAACTCCTTCCATGTTGCCCTTCTGAAGCCTTTAGTCCTCAACAAGTTCTCTCGTCCTCTCCTTACCGCGGTCACGGTCTCTGAGGATAATCAGGAGTACGAGGTTAGTCAAATTCTGGATTCCCACCTCTGTAGAGGCATTCTTCAGTACCACGTGTATTGGAAAGAGTTTGGTCCTGAGGAGAGGTCTTAGATCACTGCATCTGAGGTCTTTGCGCCTCGTCTGTTGAGAAGGTTGCATCTGAAGTTTCCCACTAAGCCTGGGCCCAGGCGGGGGAGGCCTTGTAAGAGGGGGGGTACTGTCATGGTTATGCAGTAATGCTTGTCAGTCAGCTTACCTCTCCATTAGGAATGAGCCGAACACCCCCCTGTTCGGTTCGCACCAGAACATGCGAACAGGAAAAAAGTTCGCTCGAACACGCGAACACCGTTAAAGTCTATAGGACACGAACAAGAATATTCAAAAGTGCTAATTTTAAAGGCTTATATGCAAGTTATTGTCATAAAGAGTTTGGGGACCCGGGCCCTGCCCCAGGGGACATGGATCAATGCAAAAAAAAGTTTTAAAAACGGACGTTTTTTTTCAGGAGCAGTGATTTTAATAATACTTAAAGTCAAACAATAAAAGTGTAATATCCCTTTAAATTTCGTACCTGGGGGGTGTCTATAGTATAGTCTCACAGCAAAATGACATTTCGAAGGAAAAAACCCATTTAAAACTACCCGCGGCTATTGCATTGCCGACAATACACATAGAAGTTCATTGATAAAAACGGCATGGGAATTCCCCACAGGGAAACCCCGAACCAAATTTTTTTAAAAAATGACGTGGGGTTCCCCCTAAATTCCATACCAGACCCTTCAGGTGGTGATTAAGGGGAACCCCGCGCCAAAAAAAAAAAAACGGCGTGGGGTCCCCCCAAAAATCCATACCAGACCCTTATCCAAGCACGCAACCTGGCAGGCCGCAGGAAAAGAGGGGGGGACGAGAGTGTGGCCCCCCCTCCTAAACCGTACCAGGCCACATGCCCTCAACATTGGGAGGGTACTTTGGGGTAAACACCTTGTCCCCATGTTGATGAGGACAAGGGCCTCATCCCCACAACCCTGGCCGGTGGTTGTGGGGGTCTGCGGGCGGGGGGCTTATCGGAATCTGGAAGCCCCCTTTAACAAGGGGACCCCCAGATCTCGGCCCCCCCTGTGTGAAATGGTAAGGGGGTACTTACCCCTACCATTTCACTAAAAAACTGTCAACAATGTTAAAAATGACAAGAGACAGTTTTTGACAATTCCTTTATTTAAATGCTTCTTCTTTCTTCTATTTTCCTTCATCATCTTCTTCTTCTTCTGGTTCTTCTGGCTCTTCTGGTTCTTCCTCCGGCGTTCTCGTCCAGCATCTCCTCCGCGGCGTCTTCTATCTTCTTCTCCTCGGGCCGCTCCGCACCCATGGCATGGGGGGAGGCTCCCGCTCTTCTCTTCATCTTCTTCTTCATCCTCTTCTTCCTTCTTCTCTTCTTCATTTTCTTCTCCGGGCCGCTCCGCACCCATGCTGGCATGAAGGGAGGCTCCCGCTGTGTGACGGCATCTCCTCGTCTGACAGTTCTTAAATAATGGTCGGCTGGGCCACCCGGTGACCCCGCCCCCTCTGACGCACGGGACATGACTGCTCTTCCCTGTGGCATTCCCCGTGATGTCACAGGGAAGTCCTATCAAGTCACCGTGCGTCAGAGGGGGGCGGGGTCACTCTGACGCACGGTGACTTGATGGGACTTCGTCAGACAAGGAGACGCCGTCACACAGCTGGAGCCTCCCTCCATGCCAGCATGGGTGCAGAGCGGCCTGGAGAAGAAAATGAAGAAGAGAAGAAGAGAAGAAGGAAGAAGAGAAGAGGATGAAGAAGAAGATGAAGAGAAGAGCGGGAGCCTCCCCCCATGCCATGGGTGCGGAGCGGCCCGAGGAGAAGAAGATAGAAGACACCGCGGAGGAGATGCTGGACGAGAACGCTGGAGGAAGAACCAGAAGAGCCAGAAGAACCAGAAGAAGAAGAAGATGAAGGAAGATAGAAGAAAGAAGACGCATTTAAATAAAGGAATTGTCAAAAACTGTCTCTTGTCATTTTTAATATTTTTGACAGTTTTTTAGTGAAATGGTAGAGGTAAGTACCCCATTACCATTTCACACAGGGGGGGGCCGGGATCTGGGGGTCCCCTTGTTAAAGGGTGTTTCCAGATTCTGATAAGCCCCCCGCCCGCAGACCCCCACAACCACCGGCCAGGGTTGTGGGGATGAGGCCCTTGTCCTCATCAACATGGGGACAAGGTGTTTTGGGGGGCTACCCCAAAGCACCCTCCCAATGTTGAGGGCATGTGGCCTGGTACGGTTCAGGAGGGGGGGCCGCACTCTCGTCCCCCCCTCTTTTCCTGCGGCCTGCCAGGTTGCGTGCTTGGATAAGGGTCTGGTATGGATTTTTGGGGGGACCCCATGCCGTTTTTTTTTTTTTTGGCCCGGGGTTCCCCTTAAAATCCATACCAGACCTGAAGGGTCTGGTATGGAATTTAGGAGGAACCCCACATCATTTTTTTTTTAATTTTGGCCGGGGTTCCCCTTAATATCCATACCAGACCTGGAGGGCCTGGTATGGAATTTAGGGGGACTCCCACGTCATTTTTTTTTTAAACTTTGGTTCGGGGTTTCCCTGTGGGGAATTCCCGTGCCGTTTTTATCAATGAACTTCTATGTGTATTGTCGGCAATGCAATAGCCGCGGGTAGTTTTAAATGGGTTTTTTCCTTCGAAATGTCATTTTGCTGTCAGACTGTTCTAAACATGGGAAACATGCGCCCCTTTACAGGCATACTATAGACACCCCCCAGGTACGAAATTTAAAGGGATATTAAACTTTTATTGTTTGACTTTAAGCATTATTAAAATCACTGCTCCTGAAAAAACGGCCGTTTTTAAAACTTTTTTTTGCATTGATCCATGTCCTCTGGGGAAGGACCCAGGTCCCCAAACACTTTTTATGACAATAACTTGCATATAAGCCTTTAAAATTAGCACTTTTGATTTCTGCCATAGACTTTTAAAGGATGCTCTGCGGCATTCGAATTTGCCGCGAACACCCCAAATTGTTCGCTGTTCGGCGAACTTGCGAACAGCCAATGTTCGAGTCGAACATGAGTTCAACTCGAACTCGAAGCTCATCCCTACTCTCCATGTGTTCAGCTTAAGAAGCCAGCCACTCTCACCTGGCTGATAAAGTAATCTCTCCTCAAAGCATGGCTCCACCCCAGCCCCTATCAGGGAACTATTATCCTGTGCACTGCAAGCAAGCCCTGCTGATCAATATTGTGTGTTTTGGCTTCCATGTGCTCATTGCTCTGTGTCCTACAGCTGATCCTGTTTACCGACCTTGGCTTGTTCTTGACTGTCCTCGTCTGCTTCATATCGACCTTTGACGTGTTCTTTGATTATCCCTATCTGTTTGTTGTCCTGACCTTTTGGCTTATCTCCTGACTATCCTTGTTGTTCCAGGCTGCTGCTTCCTTTTTATCCTCCAGTAGTCTACTGTGAGCGTGAGCTGGGAGACTGTGGGGGCCGCAACCTGGAGCCAGACTGCAGCACAGTCTATCCCCACCATCTGGGGCCCTGGTGAACACCCGCTGGCTCTTAGATTCTGCGCCCTGGGAAATCTCATGCTCTAGCTCCCAGTGTGATCCGTGTTGGTGCTCCAGAGTACCTACTTTCCAGAAAACCACCCAGGGCTCCATCTGCAACAGTCAGCCGTAGGGTCCACTACCTTGCGGGGCACTCCAGACCCCATTGGGGTGCATCTGTCACCTGGACTCTGGTGACCTGACAATAAGTCTTAATTGAAAACCCCTGTAAAGATTTAACTCAATGCATATTGATTTAATAAAGAGTAGAGAATGATGCTTTGGAAAATACAAGTGTTACTAAAGTCTTTTTTTTTTTAAATTAAAATAACAAACATTTTATACTCACCTGCTCTGTGCAGTGGTATTGCATAGAGCGGCCCCGATCCTCCTCTTCCTGGGTCCCCGGCGGCAATCTTGGCTCCTCCTCTTCTTTGTGTGTCACCATAGAAAGTCGTTTACTATGTGGACACACAGTGTATGCTCGCTCCCAGCCTGTGTGTCTATGAAGCTGTGCTCTATAGACTTACAAAGCGGGACTTAGGCCTGCCCCCCACTTCCTCTTCACTACATTTTATTGACATCTGCTGCTGCTTGAATGCTGTGTGAAGAGGAAGAAAGGGGAGAATAGATGCAGTCGTGCACTGCCCTGATCTCTTCTCCCCTCTTTTCCCCTTCACACAAGGCAAGCAAGGTAAGGTAAAAAACATTTTTAGGTTTAGTATCACTTTAATGTTTATTCAACAAAACAAATGTTCACTTAGGTTAGCTAATAAGATGAGACTGTATTATGTGTAAGAAAAATCTTGTTTTTTAATTAATTTATCCCTCACACCTGTATTTCCCTTTATGAAGAAGAGCAATATTTACATTTTTCTTTGAGCCTATTGATTCAGTGATATATTTGTCGCTACGTAAGATAATGAATTAGACTAGAAGATATCTCCCACTTCCTGTTTTGATGCTAAATGGAACATTTTGGAGCTGCCATCACTTTCTATTCTCAAATATAGAAGATGAAGTCCTCAAACGGGGACACAAACAGCAATAATTAACTGATAGGTAGTTTAGCCCTTCTCTACTCTCTACAAAAATGTTTTGGCTGTGGATATACTTAATCAGCACAATATATGCAGTGGGCATGCTCAGCGCATTCAGCCAGGGTAAAGTTAAATCCTACTTTCCTTGTACCACAAGAAGAAAAATAAACAAATATTAATGGGCTAGTCAAGTTTGTAGCCTTGAGCACTCTGTTTCCTCATCTGTGTATGCACAGTAAATGAATTAGTTCATTAAATGAATACATTTTCCTATTTCAAAGTCATCAACTGTGCTGCATGAATTGTAACTTAATTAAAAAGTTTCAGGTCAAACTTGAAAGCTTTATGCATAGCTTTTTTTCTTGGCTGACAGATTATGAACAGATAAAAAATAGTAAATACAGCATAAATAGTGTGTACCATCATGAACCAAGTTTGCCTGCTAAATAAAGGAAATTATTCTAAAATACCTACTATAAAGAAATTGTCCCAGCACTCTTGTTCCAGAACTTTTCATGCTTACACCTGAAGTTAGGGTTTAGCTTTACAGCTTGTAATATTACTCAACATAATTTAGTGGGAATTTATTTATTTTTTAAACAAAATTATTTACAACTGCAGTACAGAGGAAAGCTAATAAATCTCTTGCCATATGTACTTATTATAATAACCAGTAAGATAAACAACAGTTGCCCAGTGGGTTTTGTTTTGCCTCTGGACCATAGATGCAAAAGTAGTAAGCGTTTCAACTTAATAGACATCTGTCCTTTTTTGGTCCTATGATGTAAATCCGGTCCCTGCCGGGAGAACACACAGTGATTATTGCTAGCTGCTATAGGCCATGGCAATAATCACATCAAAAATCCGACAAGCTGTTTGTAGCCGAACTGATTATCGATCAACTTGGGTACAAGCAGCCTGCCTATACTTGGTTTGAATCTTAGCCGGTCCTGCTGAACTGGTCAAGATTGGAGCTGTCTATGGCCAGCTTAACTTTATGGTTCCTTTTATCTTGTTTGTATTACTGTTGTGTGCTGATTCAATAGTTGGGATAAAGACCTTGTTTGGTTAGTGTTTGAACAAGAAACAGCAAAAAAGTGTAGCGCTAATTTATATCATAGATGACAATGGATGGATAGAAATACTTAAATAAAAGATCTATCCCTGGGCAGGGAGTCCTGATAAGGAAGTTATGACTAAAAGGTGACCATGGTTAGTCCACAGGTAGACATGTTGTCCACAGGTAAATCCAATGTTACAAAAGGCAGATCAGCTCACTCCCACCAGAAGGAAAAAAGGCTTACCAGATGTGGTGGACCCGACAGGGCATACGCCGAATTGGGTCGGATAAGGCTTGGGTGGTAAGTGGCTGTAGATGTCTGTGATGTCGCGGCTTGCTGGATTCCTCCAACTGGTCCCCAAGTCCTGGAAGATGTGGGGTGTCCCAAGAATGTAGATGATTCTGTGGATCCTAGGGGAGGGATGAGATGTTCCGTGGATAGGTCCCTCAAACCGGCATTCGTGGGTTAGGTGATGATGTAGATAAGGAGATAAGAAAGGAAGGGCCACATAGTGTAAATCCGAATATAAAAATTTAATAAAAAATGTAAGGAAATACACTCACGTATAAGTCCAAAATATACAGTGCTGTGACAAAGTGGCGACAATTGGGTCCTACCCGATGCGTTTCGTCCTAAAAAGACGTCATCTGGACGTCACACCCCCCAGATGACGTCTTTTTAGGACGAAACGCGTCGGGTAGGACCCCATTGTCGCCACTTTGTCACAGCGCTGTATATTTTGGACTTATGCGTGAGTGTATTTCCTTACATTTTTTATTAAATTTTTATATTCGGATTTACACTATGTGGCCCTTCCTTTCTTATCTCCTTATCTACATCATCACCTAACCAACGAATGCCGGTTTGGGGGACCTATCCACGGAACACCTCATCCCTCCCCTAGGATCCACAGAATCATCTACATTCTTGGGACACCCCACATCTTCCAGGACTTGGGGACCAGTTGGAGGAATCCAGCAAGCCGCGACATCACAGACATCTACAGCCACTTACCACCCAAGCCTTATCCGACCCAATTCGGCGTATGCCCTGTCGGGTCCACCACATCTGGTAAGCCTTTTTTCCTTCTGGTGGGAGTGAGCTGATCTGCCTTTTGGGACATTGGATTTACCTGTGGACAACATGTCTACCTGTGGACTAACCATGGTCACCTTTTAGTCATAACTTCCTTATCAGGACTCCCTGCCCAGGGATAGATCTTTTATTTAAGTATTTCTATCCATCCATTGTCATCTATGATATGATATGACTTAGCGCTACACTTTTTTGCTGTTTCTTACTTATATACCTTGTTGGTTGTGTTAGCTGCTTCCCCCCTTTTTTTGTTTCCTGTGAGCAGCGCAGAATTATTTTGCATATAGTGTTTGAACAGCCAAAGAAACAACCTAAGGGACAACTGTAAAGCAGCCCGTGGACAATACAGTTTTTTTTTTCACTCAACCAGTGGGTTGAATGAAAAAAATGGACTCGATTCCCAAATCCACACACTTGATATGGATGGGGGAATCCTCCCCACTAAGCTATTGTGTTCTAACAGTGGGGAAACTTTCCTGCCATCAGAATGCACTGATCAGTGTTGCAGGCTATAAAACCTGGCAGAGCAGTTGTAAAGAAGTCAATTAGTAGATCGACTTCTGTACAACCTCCCTGCCTATACATGGGTCGAAATGTGTCCAGTTCCTTTTGAACCGGCCAAATCTCAATCCATGTATGGCTGGCCTTATTCAACAGTTTTCTAAATGAACCCTCTATAGTAATACCATGCAGTCCAGCTCCTGATGTGTTCACTGTGTGGCTCTGCTCAACACTGCCCAGCCTTTTCTTCTAAACAGTTTTGTCCTTGCCATGGGCCTGCTGTACATGCAAGCTACAAACTCTATTCATTGTACGTGACCCAGCAAGAGCGCAAGGTGAACAGCATTTATTTTCATGGAATTGAAACTGGAGAGTTGCTCCATTAAGTAAGCAGTGGCATCTTTGTTTTTTGCTTTCAAGAAAATGTATTTGGTAGATTTTAAAAACAAATTCTTCATTGCATTTATTTTTAGAGCGAGACGTTCTGATGGCTGAGGAAATAGTACGTGAAGAAAAAGCTTGTAAGTAACCAATAAAATTTTATGTGGCTGGTATATACCTAAAATATAAGGCCATAAGGCCATTCTGCAGACATGAAATAGGGCATCTGCTTGTCAGATATAATATAGAGGAATATACAATCATATCGATGTACTGTATTTTGTTTTATTAATTGTTTCCTTTAAAGTGTTTTCATATTCTTCCTCCTGTACCTAGTTACATTATCAAGAACAATGTTTAAAACCTTGTAATCCATAGCAAACAAATCATATTTAATTGTTATAACTTCTTTTAATGGTCAAAGTGAAAACTACTTATTTGCTGTGGTTCTGGTGTACCAGCACTTTAAAGTAAATCCAATCCTATTAAACTAGTTAGCTTCTTTCCAGGCTCCCTCTGTTCGCCTCACTTCATTGATGCCTCTGGGCTAAGAGCTGTATGAGGTAAGACACAGACTAGTTGCCACTGTGTTAAAGCCTCAGATGAGGGAAGCTGTGTGTAGCTTGTGGCTAGAGGGAGCCGTATTGTCATAAAATATTTTTTTTCCGAATTAGCCTCTGTACGTAAGGCGGCCATAGACAGATCAAAATCCCACCAGTTCCTGCTGAAGCGACTGAATTTCGATCCATCTATGGCCAGGCTGGTTGTACTGAAATTGATTTATTGATTAGCTTCAGTACAAAAAGGCTGTTGGGGTTTTTTGTGCAATCACTGCTGGCAGCTAAAGCCGCCAGCAGTGATTGTTGCATTCTGACAGTGGGGAAATCTCCTGTTTCAGAATACAATAGAACACCTTGAGGGATCAAACATTTTCTTTCCTTCAACCCGTGGCTGAAGTAAAGAAAATTGCAAAATCTAGGGGCAAGTCTTAATGTCTCTTTGACCTAGATTTTTTCCTGCTATACTCATAGTAACCTCATGGTTACAAAAAACATAAGCCTATCAAATTCAACCAAATTCTATTACAGTGTGACAATGGCAGCTGCCAATATATCCCGTCAATGAAAGGGTTATATTATACAGATAAGTATGCAAATGTTATATACAATGATGAATTAGAGAAAGAATATTTTAGCATTACAAAAATATAAGATGTTTCTGTTAAATAATAAAAAATATTTTGCCCAATGAATATATGCAGAGAAACCAAACAGCCTTGCAAATCTACAGTAACTCTATTCCCAGTGCTTTAGGAGCTGCTATCATAAGCTGAAAAACCAAGCCTGCATCTTGAATAAAATGAGCCGGTCTACAGCAAAAAAATAGGTCTTATCCACTCCACATAACTGTGGATGTCAATATGGCTGTTTTACTAAAGGAAAAAAGTGTTTTTGCTGTGCAAGAGAATTTTCACTTTGAAAAGGGAGTTTTCACTTAGCTTAGTGAATGTGGGGAAGCTGTGCAGACTTCAGTCAACCAAATACAGCATGTTCAAGAAACTTCTGTTTTTTCTTTTTAATTTTCTTGTACATGATTGGGTATTTTTTGCAAAGTGAATTTTCACCATTGTCTTTAGTGCTAGGACACACAAAACTGCATTGCACATTAAAGAGAAACACACAAACTAAAAGTTGGGGTAAATCGGCAATATAGCGTAGAGAAACATTGGGAACCAAGTAAAACTATTCTGCAACTGGTTGGCTGTAATCACATGAGGCAGTGAGTTGGTGGGCTAAACTAAATGTGTGTAGCCTTCATCTAAGAGGGTATGATCTATTTCTTTACTTATTACATGATGATGGGCTAGATAAAAGCCATTTATGGCTCATGGTAATGAAGACTAAATTCAGATAAGTAGGTATCTTCTTGTTTTTTCTTCTGAGGACAAGCAGCTCTCTAAAGCAGGCCACAGATTATGCAATTTTTTTTTTCTACCATGGGTGGACAGAAAGAAAATTGCTTGATTTCACCATCAACACAATCAGTGTTGATGGGGGAATCCCTCCCACAGCACCATTGTGTTCTGCCGGTGAGGAGCCATCATTGCAGACATAACACAATGATTAGTGTTGTCAGCTTCAGTTGGTGGCACTAATCATTTGGGAAAAACTTGACATGCTAATTGTTCAAAACTGGATCGATGGATTGACTTGTGCACAACCAGGGTGGTCATACATGGATCAAAATTCAGTCCCTGCTGAACTGGCTGAATTTCAGTCCATGTATGGACGGCTTAATGCAGACTGCAAACAGATTGTATGTAAACAAAGCAATGTTTACTGTAGCCCAACCCTGTGGTAAAATTTCTTAAAGTACAGGTAATGAAAAAGGTTGCATTTTTAAGGATTGGTAGATTTTCCTCCATTCTTGGAAAACCTTAAACCTTGGAATGTGGATCTTCTAAAAAAATGAAGTTTTAAACCCTTTAATCCAAGAAAAGTAGTTTCACATTCAGTTCAAAATATACTCTTTTCTGTAGCAGCTACTGTGTTCACTTGCTTTGAAATAGTCTAGGACAGACATATTATTATGGCAGGTCTTACAATCCACACTCTTACCCCACAGGCCTTTTTACATATAAACCTATATAAAATGTTGTAGAATGGTTTTTACATGTCAGTCTCTGTACTTGATCTCTATGATATCTCAGCAAATCAGAAATATTAGCCATTCTGATCAAAAATCCAAAGGGTTTGCTTCACAGTGATCTGTTATGTGCTTGATAAGCTTACCCCTTTTATCATAAGGTTGTAGCCAGTGAAAAGACTTGCACCATTTATATATAAGGCAAAGGAAAACATTATTATTCTTACCTTTTGTCAATACCAATGCATCTTCATATATCTGTTCCTTTATTTTGAATCTTTTAAGAATAATCTTTTATTGTAAGGTAAACATTCTGTAGATGCTGTTGTTCTATAAGGGATTTACAACATGTCCAAATATAAGTTATCTGAAAATTCTATATTTATTTATGTAATATATCTTAATAATTGTATTCTGTATTTCTAGCCTTGTCAAATGACACATCGAGTGTATTCTTATGAAGAACTGAGACAGGAGGATTGCTTTAAAATAATGTTCTCTTTGAATGTTACTTTGTTGGTGCTATAATTACTGCATTAATTATATATTTCACTATTTTCAGTTAATTGTTCCAAGGATTTAATGCCAAAAATTAGTTGGCAGGTTACAGATTATGATGATGTTTACAGATTAAGTTAGGTCAATGCCTAGTTAGAGATAATGAAGATATGTCCTCAAGTGATATTTGGTGCCAGAATGTGATCATTAGTATAACAAGTGAGTGTGCATGTTGAAACATTGTAGTCACTAGTTCACTCAGCAGTGCAAATTCAGTTTTGGTTAGTATGTAGTATGTAATGTGTTCTGATATTGCAGTGCCAAAAGTAGCATGCAGATAAATTCTGTTGGTAAGCTTTAATTCTCTTTAAAAGAGAAGTTCTGTTAGTGCTTTCATGGTATTTTAAGGCTGGTTAAACTGTGAGTGCGTTTGACCATTTGGTTTATTGACAGATGGTTCGGATGCCCCCTACAGTATATCTTGCCCTAATACTAGCCCCAAAAAACATCAAAAGGTGACATCTACTTTGCATTTACAGTATGATGTTATTATTCATTAATATTGTGACAATCTTCAGGCCAAATGTGAAATTTTTACTTTCTATCTTCCCTGTTGCAATCACTACCACCAAATTCACTTTTAGACTGAATGTTGTCAATAAAATAACATTTTGGAAGGAGCATTTTCTGAAATAGTAATTCAGTGCCCTACCTACCAAGAGTAAGGAACGTGTTGTGGTAAGCTAGCATGAGTGATAACTGCATCACAGTTTTATCTGATTTTATGTGAATTGGCCAATGGAAGATCAGAGGCTGTGTGCAGGCATTAGGGGGCAACTGCTATTTACATTAAGTGCTGCTTTAGAAAGGGTTTTCTTTCAAATGTTCACTTTAATAGCTACATCCAGCCAATTACTGAGACAGTAAATACAACAGAGAAGGCAGCACAGTAACTTGAGCTCACAGGCATCTACATAGCATATAAGTTGCTGGTTGCTTTGACACACCAATTTGCAGGCAGTTTTAAGTTTTTAATTGAGTGGACTCAGACTTTACAGTAATGAAAAATATTCTTTTTAATTCTGTAAAGCTAGTCAGATGGAGACTTTGCAAGACTAAAATCAGTGGGTACCAAAGAAGTTTTAGATCAGTGTCTAGTAAAGTATTTTAATCTTGTGTAAGTCGGAACCAAAAAGTTAGCTGTGTAATATACATAAAGTCTAGATTTAAATTAAAACTCAGCAAAGCATATGCCATTTGGCAATGTATAATTATTCTGTTGAACTTTAAACAAGCTTTACTTTGTGCTGCAAACCCTCTTGCTCTGGATTTCTATAGCTGAACCATCTGGGTGAGGCTCTGTTTGCAGTTACTAAACCACAAGCTGAGAGAGAGAGAGAGAGAGAGAGAGAGAGAGAGAGAGAGAGAGAGAGAGAGAGAGAGAGAGAGAGAGAGAGGTGCCATAGCTGATATTGTTATTTTTTGACCATATAAAAATAATAATCTACAGCAATATGTCAGGCATCCCTAAAAACCTGACTATAACCCAAACATAAAATATGCACAATGATTATTCATAAAGAAACAAAAATGATGGTCATAATTTATATTTAACCTTTACAGTGAAAGACGTGGTGAGCATGTAAATGCACTTAAACACAGAGAAACATATTGGATATATGAATGGAATAGTCTTTCACCACAAGGGTTAAAACATAACCTTGATCATTATTTGTTTCTTCTAGAATAATCACTGTACGTATTTCATTCTATGTCCTTTGTATTTCCGATCTCCCTTGGAGTAGGAGATATTCATCTGTACTCTGATTGGGAAACATTATATTTCACCTGTTGTTAGTGCTTTGTTAGTTGCATTTCTCTATGGCTAATAGGAATGAGCCGAACACCCCCCGGTTCGGTTCACACCAGAACCTGCGAACGGATCGAAATTTCGCGCGAACTTTAGAACCCTGTTAAAGTCTATGGGACTCAAACGTTCAAAATCAAAAGTGCTAATTTTAAAGGCTAATATGCAAGTTAATGTCCTAAAAAGGGTTTGGGGACCCGGGTCCTGCCCCAGGGGACATGTATCAATTTTATTTGGGTGCGGGATTCCCCTTAATATCCATACAAAAGTTTTAAAAACTGCCTTTTTTTGGGAGCAGTGATTTTAATGATGCCTAAAGTGAAATATTCCTTTAAATATTGTACCTGGGGGGTGTCTATAGTATGCCTGTAAAGTGGCGCATGTTTCCCTTGCTTAGAACAGTCCCTGCACAAAATGGCATTTGTAAAGGAATAAAAGTAATTTAAAACTGCTTGCGGCTTTAATTTAATGTCAGATCCCGGCAATATGGATGAAAATCAGTGAGGCAAACGGCATGGGTACCCTATCCCCCAGTCCATTACCAGGCCCTTCGGGTCTTGTATGGATATTAAGGGGAATCCCGCACCCAAATAAAAAAAGGAAAGGCGTAGGGCCCCCGGTCCCTATTTACTCTGAACAGCAGTATACAGGCAGGGCAAACAAGACAGGGACTGTAGGTTTGTTGTTAAGTAGAATCTGTTTGTAATTTTGAACTGGTACATCAGCATCAGGTGCTTGGTAGCTGGTGGTGATCCAAGTCTGATTCATTTTTATGATGGTCAGTCGATCGACCGAGTCGGTGGACAGGCGCACCCTGTGATTGGTTACAAAGCCTCCAGCAGCACTGAATGTACTTTCCGAAAGAACGCTGGATGCAGGACAGGCCAGTAGCTCAATTGCATACTGTGCAAGCTCTGGCCAGTGATCCATCCTCTAGACCCAGCAACCCAGAGGATTTTTGGTGGGAAAGTTGTCTAAGTCTGATCTTGCCCTAGGTATTCCTGCACCATGTAAAACAGACGCTGGCGATGGGTGCTGGAACCGATCATACCTTAGGGCTGCGGACTAAAAAATTGTCTGAACGCATGGGTCAGACGGCCA
The DNA here is from genome assembly GCA_037952925.1 of Lithobates clamitans. NCBI lineage: Eukaryota > Metazoa > Chordata > Amphibia > Anura > Ranidae > Lithobates > Lithobates clamitans. The sequence continues at coordinate 23,140,611 of JBBGZY010000039.1, forward strand.
CCTTCTCCACCACTCCTTCTGTGACTGACTGAAGCCTCAGCAACACGTTGTCCAGGAGGACCAGGAAATTTTAACCTCCCAGGCTCTGGAAACGCATTGCACAAACCTTTCTGCAAGGCCTCCAGAACACGTTTCATCCTCTGCTCCCTCTGCGATGGCAAGATAAGGTCCGCAACCTTACCCTTGTAACGTGGATAAAGGAGGGTTGCCAGCCGATAATGATCCCTCCCCTTGATACCACGAATACGAGGATCCTTCCGCAGGCTTTGCAGGATCAGGGAGGCCATGCAGCGTAGGTTTGCTGAGGCATTCGGTCCAGAGTCCTCTGGGTCACTAAGGACGACATGATCCGCAGCCACCTCCTCCCAGCCACGTACAAGTCCATGGGTTTCTTCGGACTGTAAAAGACTGCTGCTGATGCTGAGTGCCAGGCTCCACCTCCATGCTGACACAATCCTCCTCCTCCTCTTCCTGTGTAATCGGCGGGCATGCAGGAACACTGCCTGGTTAAAGGGGGCCTTGAGAGGTAAGGAAGTCCTCCTCTTCCTCCTGCCTCAAGTGCCCTGTCCATTATTCCACGCAGCGTGTGCTCCAACAGGTGGACATAAGGGACAATGTCACTGATGCATGCACTGTCACTGCTCACCATCCTCGTGGCCTCCTCAAATGGTGACAGAACAGTGCATGCATCCCTTATCATAGCCCACTGGCGTGGGGAAAAAAAACAAGCTCCCCTGACCCTGTCCTGGTGCCAAAGTTGCATAGGTACTCATTAATGGCCCTCTGCTGCATGTGCAGCCGCTGCAGCATGGCCAACATTGAGTTCCACCTGGTGGGCATGTCACAGATTAGGCGGTTCTTGGGCAGGTTAAATTCCTTTTGGAGTTTAGCCAGCCGAGCACTGGCATTATATGACCTGTGGAAATGCACACAGACTTTCCTGGCCTGCCTCAGGACATCCTGTAAGCCTGGGTACCTGCCCAAGAACCACTGCACAACCAAGTTAAGGACGTGAGCGAAACAGGGCACATGGGTCAGTTGTCCCTGTCAGAGGGCGGAGAGGAGGTTGGTGCCATTGTCGCAAACCACCATTCCTGGCTTAAGCTGGCGTGGCGTCACCCACCTCTGGACCTGCCCCTACAGAGCTGACAGAATCTCTGCCCCAGTGTGGCTCCTGTCCCCCAAGCACACCAGCTCAAGCATCGCATGGCATCTTTTTGCCTGCCTTGAATGCCTACGGAGCATCGCTGGTTCCGAGGACAAATCAGCACAGGAAGAGGCCATGGAGGATGAGGAAGAGGAGGAGGTGGAGGAGAGAGGTAAGACAGAATCACCACTAGTAGAATTTTGGAGGCGTGGTGGCGGAACAACCTCCAACACTACTGCACCCTATCCTGCATTCTTGCCAGCTGCCAGAAGAGTCACCCAGTGCGCGGTGAAAGACAGGTAATGTCCCTGTCCATGCCTGCTGGACCATGAGTCAAACAGTAATATGCACCTTACCGCTGACCCCCCTGTCCAGCGAGGCCAATACATTGCCTTCCACATACCGGTAGAGAGCCAGAATCACCTTTCGTGAGAAAAAGTGGCATTTGGGAACCTGCCACTGAGGAACCGCATATTCCACAAACTCACAGAAGAGGGCAGAGTCTACCAACTGAAAAGGCAGCAGTTGAAGTGCTAGCAATTTAGCCAAGCTAGCATTCAACCAACCGTTGAGAATGTGGATGGCTGGGAGCGAACTTCTTTCGGTGGTGCAGCAACTGGGGCAGGGAAATTTGCCTGGTACAATCTGATGTTGGTGTACCGATAGCAGATTGCCCGCAAGTACTTGGCTGTGACACACCTAATTCTACACCTTCATTCCTCTCAGTGCAGGTTTCAGAGAGGACTGAAGGTATAGTGGGGTTGGAGATCCCAACTGATGAGGAGCATGGAGAGGTCCGCTTTGTTCTTTGGAGTGGGTCTTTTAGGTACACTTGCCAACGAACTGCATGGCAGGTCGACATATGTCTGGTCAAGTATGTGGTGCCCAAGCGGGTGATGTTTTGGCCACGCGAGATACGCTTGAGACATATGTTGTAAATAGCAGCGGTGCGATCTAATGCACTCGTCTCAAAAAAGGTCCACACCAAAGAACTTTTGGAATAATGCACAGAGACAGCAGTGCCCTGCACATGCGGAGCTCTGCGGTGTGATTCAGTCGGTGTGCTGCCCTTAAGCTGGCCCCTGGGGGGCATCCTGCCTCATTGGAGATGTGCCTCCTCCTCCTCCTCCTCTCTCCTATCAGGCACCCACGTGGAGTCAGGGACTTTCTCATCATCCCCTTTCTCCTCATCACTGGAGCAAAGCTGGCAGTATGCTGCAGCTGGGGGAACATGACTGCCAGATTGCTATCCTTCTTGGGCACCCCCTCTCTCTGGGCTCACATTACTGCCTTCCTCTAGCTGGGTACCATTATCATAGCCTTCAAAACGCTGGGCATCCTCCTGGAGCATATAACCAACACTGTGGTCAAACAGTTCGGGGGACTCCCCAGGAGGACATGGTGGGGCAAGGGAAGGAGTGACTGATGCCATTGAACCGAGGGAAGAGGCCGCGTTGGCAACTGCTTTGCCAGACAAAGTACCCTGAGCCTGGGTGAGTGAGAGAGGATGAGGAGGATGAGGACGGCTTGGTCATCCACTCTACCAGGTCTTCAGCATGTTGTGGCTCAACACAGCCAGCTGCCAAAAAAATTGACAAGCGTGTCCCACTGCCACGTGCTGATGAGGATGCACCGTGTCCACGACCAGCACTGTTGCCTCTAGACACAGAGCCTGCTTGCCCTCTTTTATTGGCTTGTGACTGTCTGCCTCTTCTTGTTGGCCTTCCAGACATATTAATGGCATTGCCTGTCCTCAAAAAAGTGTGGGGATTGCGGGGGAACTTGTCATAATCTGGAAGCCCAATTTAGAATAAGGGAGCCCCCAGATATCTGCTACTACCATGAAAATGTCCTTTAGTAATAAAAATAAATACTGTCCTACAATGTAAATTCAATATTATTTACATCATCCAGCAATGCATATTCTGCAGAATCACACTGACATGCTGCCTGAAGATGTTGCCCCACCACCTGATGATGTTTCAGTGCCACCATTTAGGCTCGCCATTTTAATATGTTAAACAATTACACTCCAGATGCAAAAATGACAGATCCCTGGCTGGCTGCAGTATTTAAACAAATCAACTGGGGATTCTGAGTGACATCATTGTTTTAATATGGTAATAATATCCCACAGGATCTCTGGTTGTTTTGTTTACAAACAGCAGCCAATTGGGGATCTGTCTGACAGTAGTTCTACCACTGCAAAATTACAGATTTTTGCTGCGTAAATACACCAGCCAGGAATCTGTCATTTAGTGGTGGTAGCACTTGTGTGGTGGTAAAGATGTTTACAAACAGAAGCTGGCCAGAGATCTGTGATTTTGTGCTTGTAGTGTGGCAGGAAAATGTGGAAAGATTACCAGGCTGAGGGTTGTCATGACTGATAAGGATCTATATTGCTGGGTGACATGATTGATTGTTTATTTAGGGACATTGTTTACTCTTTTCTTTGGGGGGGGGCGTGTTTTTTAATCAAATACTTTTTTCATGTAGGTGTCTTTATTAACCACTTAAGGACCGAGCCTCTTTTTTACACTTGTTGTTTACAAGTTAAAATATTTTTTTTGCTAGAAAATTACTTAGAACCCCCAAACATTATATTTTTTTCCTAATACCCTAGAGAATAAAATGTTGGTCATTGTAATACTTTCTGTCACATTTGCGCAGCGGTCTTACAAGCTCACTTTTTTTGGAAAAAATAATTTTTTTGAATAAAAAAATAAGACAACAGTAAAGATAACCCTAATTTTTTTATATTGTGAAAGATAATGTCACGCAGAGTAAATTGATACCCAACATGTCATGCTTTAAAATTGCGCCCGTTAGTAGAATGGCGACAAACTTTTACCCTTAAAAAATCTCCATAGGCGATGTTTAAAAATGTTACCAGTTTTGAGTTACAGAGGTGGTGTAGGACTAGAATTATTGCTCTCATGCTACCGATCATGGTAATACCTCACATGTGTGATTTTAACACCGTTTTCATATTTTGGCACTACTCATGTATGAGTTTGCTTCTGCGCGCGAGCTCATCGGGACAGGGAGCTTTAAAAAAAAAAAATTCTTATTTATTTTACTTTTAATTTTTTATTTTGACACTGTCTTTAAAAAAAAAAATGGGTCACTTTTATTCCTATTACAAGGAATGGAAACATCCCTTGTAATAGAAAAAAAGCATGACAGGACCTCTTAAATGTGAGATCTGGGGTCAAAAAGACCTCAGATCTCATATTTACAGTAAAATGCAATTTAAAAAAAAGTCACTTAATAAAAAAAATCCTCCTTTAAGAGCTATGGGCAGAAGTGACATTTGACGTCACTTCCACCCTCCCATGCTATGGAGCCAAGCAGCAGCCAGGCATCCATGGGAGAGGACGCAATTATCTCCACCGCTCCTGGTGGGTCGGGTAAGTGACGGAGATGGTAAGTAATCTTGCGGCGAATCTGCCGCGGGGACCACTTTAATCATGAAGAGAAGCACACGGCGTTCCTGAAAATACCAGGGTTATGACAGCTAGCTGCTGCCATAACCCCAGTATTTAGCGTCAAAATACTGACGTATGGGTACGTCATTTTGGGTGAAGTGTTTAATGTTTAATTATTTGGGGAAAGAGTAGGAGTACTAATGCGCCCATACTCATTCTCCCAGGAACATGGAGATCAGTGGGAAGAGTGGGGGAACCAAATGTTTGCTACCCTCCCCTTTCTAGTTCCAGGCTACAAGCCCAGATAAGTGTCTGGTATGAAATCTAAGGGGGACGCCATGACTTTTTTTTTTTTTTCTTTTTTAGGGGTAGTACACATATCCTGTTTGGGAATGAGTAAGTAACCCTTCTTACCTGATTCCCCCAAAAAACGTAAAAAATAATTAAATACGCCCATACCATGAAAAGTCCTCTATTAAAAAGCTCCCTCAAAAAAATATACATTGCCCCCTATGTAATTCTCTCATAAACCATGTCCAGCAATGTAGATACCGCGTTCATCACAATGATCTGCTGTCCAACGATGTTGTCAATGCTGCCACAAGGACCCATTGCCCAATGATTTTGCCCCACTGCACTACTGTTACAAAACTGACAGAGCCCCAGCAAGCTTCTGTTTGTAAACAAACAGATTGGGGATCCTAGATGACAGCATCGACCAGGGATCTGTCATTTAGAGGTAGTTGTTTTTTATGTCACTTTTAAAAGATAACTCCTACTGTTTCATAATTTCACATGCAGATTTAAGGCATCCCCGAGTATTTTGTTTAAATAATTTGTGTACATTCAATTTTCAAATACCCCTTAAGCCACATTAAAAGGCCCTCTCCCCACTGAATGGTATTTTTTTTTTAAATATCATATTGGTACTTGTCTACTGTAACATCCATGAATTTTTTTTTATCAATAACTTACAAATTAGACTTTAAAAAGCCTGAAAAAATTAGCAAGATTCAGCTTCAATAGACTTCAGTAGGGTTCGGCATTATTTTCAGTGTTCTTTGCCTTCTTTTTGGGCTTTGCTGAATCTCCTGCATTCTGAACTTTGCTTGGTTTGTACATCCCTAGTACTGAATTGTCATCTGATCTACAGGTGACAAAACAGGCAGCTGCACCACCACACTTATTTTGCAGTCATGACCCAACACTGATATCATCAGGAGGCCTGTCCAAAGCAATGATGTGCAGCCAATGCTGGGGTGAATGCATGTTGATAGGCAACGACTAAAAGAGGCTGGAGAAGGTCAGTAGCCCTGAGATGTAAAAAAAGGATAAAACAACAGTATTTTTTTGAAAAAAAAAAACTTGCGGTTGTTTATGATTTAGAGTGCTTTAGCAATCTAAATGATGTTTAACTAGCTGCTGTAAGGCCTGTGCTTACAATCACACTGCTGCCAAACTAGCTGCGGACAAGACCTGTTCTTACAATCACAGTGGAAAAAAATTACATTAAAAGGTCCAGATCACTTTTAGTCTATACACATTGTTGTCAATCAAGCCCTGATAAAGGGGCACTTTTGGACCCCCAAAGTGCATTGGCTACTTTTTGGATTGTCCCCTTGACGTTTATTGGAATACTTTTGTATCTGGACATCTTAATAGTGGTGTGGGGCTTTAATTTCCATTTTTGTTAGCTAACTAAATGTCACCCAGTAGGGGTTTCCATCTACCTCAATGCCTTTAACCACTTTAGCTATTGGACCTGTATACCCCCTATATTGAGCAAAGCCAATTTAGCATGTATACTATGGGCATGTTTATTCAATAATAAGTTTGTCTTTAGTTAAGATAAAAAAAGTAATACATGTTTATTTCTGGGACAAAGAAGACTTTCTTTTGGTGATATTGTCTTGTAAAAATATTTTTTATTTTAAGCAATCTATAGACAAGAGATCATACCACAACTAAAAAAGGTGCTTTTTCTACTTTGACCAGGGTCAGGTGAATAGTAATATATCTAAACAAAATTTCAAAAGTTATAAGGTTCTCACATAGAGTGTTTGTCCAGCACTCTAAACTGCTATATTTGCAGGAGAGCTTGTTCTCTTACTGGTAGTATCGCCAGATGAAAACAAAGGAAAGAAAGCCTAAAAAAGAAAAACAATGCAGCCACCACATCTACAGTAAGATCAGGTCAATATAATATATGTTTGCTTATGAGTTTAATGCCTTTTTATTTGTAGTGCACAAATTAACTCACAGCCTTGAAAATTCAATATTCTTTCAGACATCCATAAAGTGAATAACAACTTGACACATTTGTTCAATGGTCTTGAAAATATTACATCAGTTACATTTTGCTACCTTGCTTGTTGGGTTATATGCCAAACATGTGCAGGATATTAACACATCAATCAGTCATATCAGTGTTACAGTAGGCATTTTCTAGACCTGTAAAAAAGATAAACACAATTTGCAAACATTTAGCTTTGATTTCTACTCTGTGAACCAGCAAAAATTGACTCCGTGAACCAGTGAAGATTAAATGTCACACATTTACAAGAGTAACTAGGTTACATTATGGTGCTTGTACGAACTGAATGTATGAGTGTGTCACATATGAAATGTAAAATGAAAGAAGGATCACTTCCAATGCTGGACTTTACATAAAAAGATAATAATTTATCATCTTATTTAACTTCTTGGATTAGTTAAATATTTTTTATCTGACAAATAATATATTTATCAAAGCATGAGCGTTTTTATCTTTAAATTAAATCTAGTTCACTGGGGAAACACCCATGCAATGAATGTGTCAGGAGCAAAGCAGAATGTTATTTCAGCAGATAGAAGCACATCATGGTGAAAGGGTGTTACATACAGTATCTCACAAAAGTGAGTACACCCCTCACATTTTTGTAAATATTTTATTATATCTTTCATGTGACAACACCGAAGAAATTACATTTTGCTACAATGTAAAGTAGTGAGTGCACAGCTTGTACACCGTGTAAATTTGCTGTCCCCTCAAAATAACTCAACACAGTCATTAAAAACTGCTGGCAACAAAAGTGAATACACCCCTAAGTGAAAATGTTCAAATTGGGCCCAATTAGCCCTTTTCCCTCCCTGATGTCATGTGACCCATTAGTGTTACAAGGTCTCAGGTGTGAATGGGAAGCACGTGTGTTAAATTTGGTGTTATCACTCTCACTCTCTCATACTGGTCACTGGAAGTTCAACATGGTACCTCATAGCAAAGAGCCCTCTGAGGATCTGAAAAAAAGAATTGTTACTCTACATAAAGATGGCCTAGGCTAAAAGAAGATTACCAAAACCCTGACACTGAGCTGCAGCACTGTGGCCAAGACCACACAGGTTCCACTCAGAACAGGTCTTGCCATGGTCGACCAAAGAAGTTGAGTGCACATGCTCAGCGTCATATCCAGAGGTTGTCTTTGGGAAATAGATATATGAGTGCTGCCAGCATTGCTGCAGAGGTTGAAAGGGTGGGAGGTGATGCACAAGAAAGCCCGCAAACAGTTTGCTGATGACAAGCAGACTAAGGACATGGATTACTGGAACCATGTTCTGTGGTCTGATGAGACCAAGATAAACTTATTTGGTTAAGATATATGAGAAAAAGGGTTTGGGACTTTATGTGAAGCATGCAGCCAGGGAGGCAACATAATAATACTAATGATGGTGTCTAGTGGATAAACCATATTTGTGACCATATATCCTGCATAGTACCAGAATACACACAATATAATATAGTAAAACAAGGAAACATTAATTCCATAACATGGTACATAGTAGCAAAGTTTGGAATATGGAGGAATGGGATTATAATGGTGCTGCTGACAATTATTTCTTGACAAATTACATAAAAATATATATTGTCTTTATTAAATACAAAAATATGAGAATCCGAATACATAAAAAATGTAGAAATGGTTTAAAATCAATATTAGAGCATTTGCAGGGTGTATATATTTTGGGTTGCTGGTGACCCACAAAAAGAAGGATGGTCATAAACAGATGTTAAATCTATAGAAAAACAAGTAAACGTTAATTCCATAACATAGTACATAGTAGCAAAGTAACATACTGGCATAGCAGCATTATATAATCACAATGGTAAAATAATAAAAACACCAGACTCATTGTTGCATGTGTCTCCACAGTAACAACATAAGTCCAAAAGAGCATATTATAGATAATGTATAAAAATATATGAGAGGCATCTAAAAGCTCAACGCGTTTCATGGCTATGTTGCCACTCTTCAGGAGCAGATGCGATGTAGATGTCTATAAAGGTATTAAGGTAAATAATAGATTGGGTATTATATAGAGAAAATAGTACAGGAACAAATCCCCGGCTCATACTTACAGACCAACCATGAGTCTGGGCACAGGCAAATGGGGGCAAGGGCCAGCCGGGTGGATCATCAGTGACCCCCATGACCCAGACGGAGCAATCAGCAGAGAAGATAGTCCCCGGGAGCGAATACCTCATGGATAGTGGAGAGTAGTGTGAGCCACATATAAAAAGCCCATCTATAAAAAATATAATTGTGTATATAATGTAATAAAACATATAAGTGTATATATCATGGTGGCTAATACTTTGATAGAGGGTATGCTAATATGTGACCAAGTAGTGGTGGTTAAGTAAAGTGACAGGGCTTGGACAAAAAAAGTTAATAAATGGTGAAAAGAGTAGTAGATCCCAACCAGGGGAGATTACTGGTATGTGAATAGAAAATACAATTACCAAGGCAAAAATAAGAAAACTGTATATGAAAAAAAATAGCAAAAATACCTAAAGACTTCTGTGTAGATGTCTCAATCCAATGGTGCACAGAGTCCATGGGGATGTGAGCACAGGGACTGTCTTGCTGAATAAAAGGAGTATGAATACTCATGTGTGACTGGGGATGACCACCAACATCACCCAGTGGTCAGTTAGAGGAAGGCTGCAACAGTCGAGCAGTGGGAACGCTCGCCAGCCCACAGTGCATTGCCTCATGGAGACCGCCAATGTAAAATTCACCACGTTGGCGTGCCAGCGGCACTGGCGATGACGTAGCACGCATGGCATGGAAAGGCGTGAGGTCGATGAGCAACGGGACGCCCACCCCCATCCTCATGTCACAACAAGAGGAGGAAAAGGAGCTAATCGCAGCTCCCCAGGGCCAGAAAAAACATTTCCACTGCTCGACTGTTGCAGCCTTCCTCTAACTGACCGCTACGTGATGTTGGTGGTTATCCCCAGTCACACAGGAGTATTCATACTCCTTTTATTCAGCGAGAAACTCCCTGTGCTCCCTTGCAACTACTATGGTCACCCTTTTGCTGTATCCTCTGCTCTTACTCACATCTTTAATCTCTCCCTCTCTATTGGCATCTTCCCCTTCCCTCCAAAGTATGAACTGGTCACCACCATACTTAAAAAACCCTTACTGGACCCCACCAGCCTGAACAACTTAAGACCTATCTCCTTGCTCCCATTTACCACTAAACTTTTACCTCACTGACAACAACTTTCTTGACCTCTTACAGTCTGGCTTTTACTTGCAGCAGTCCACAGAAATTGCCCTGCTAAAACTTACTAACAATTTACTAACTGTAAAAACCTATGGCCACAACTCCATATCTTACGACTAGACCTTTCTGCTACCTTTGATACTGTTGACCACCCACTCCTCCTCAAGAAACCCCACTCCCTTGGCCTCAAAGACTCTGCTCATTCCTGGTTATCCTCCTTCCTATCACAGTGTTCCTTTAGCGTTGCCTACAACTCTGTCTCCTCCTCCTTTCCACTTCCCCTATCTGTAGTGGCCCCCAAGGCTCTGCCCTTGGACTCTATCTCATCTCTATTTACTCCCCCTCTCTTGATCACTTCCTCCCATGGCTTTCAATACCATTCCTATGCTCTTGACACAATTCTATCACTCTAATCCTCATCTCACTTTTTCAGCCTCCTCTTGCATTACTAACCTACTAAATGACATATTAGCATAGATGTCACACCATTTCCGTAAACTACATTTTTCTAAAATGGAGCTTGTAATATTGCCCCCTGCCTGTGCCCCCTTTCCTGACTTTTTCATCAAGATCAATAATACAACTATTTGTCCCTCTGCTTATACCAGGGTACTAGGTATAATCCTGGACTCTGAGCTGTCCTTTCAGCCCCAAATCCAATCATTGTCCAAATCTTGTAGACCTTACTTCTATGACATTTCTAATACATGCCCAAATTAAACCATCATTCACTCCCTTGTTATCTCTTGCCTTGATTATTGCAACTCCCTTCTCATAGGCCTACCTTTACACAGACTACCCCCTTCAGTCTATCATGAATGCCACTGCCATACTCATCTACCTTACCAACAACTCTCTATCACCCCTCTCTGCCAGTCTCTCTACTGGCTTCTAATTGCCCAATTAATACAATTCAAAATACTAACAATAACACACAAAGCCATTAACAACTCTGCCCCAAGTTACATCACCAATCTTATCTTAATATATCACTCAAACCATCCTCTCCACTTCTTCCAAGACCTCATGCTTAAAGCGGAGGCCCGCCCAACGCTGCAAAAATTAAAAACCAGCAGCTACACATACTGCAGCTGCTGGCTTTTAATAATAGGACACTTACCTGTCCTGGAGTCCAACGATGTCAGCGCCGCAGCTGATATTTCCATTAGCTGTTGGGCACTGCCACTGCCATTGCAGGTAAGTGAACCCAACACAGTAGCCTTACGGCTTCACGCAGGGAACACTACTGTGCATGTGCAAAGCTCCGCTCCTCTCTCCTATTGGCCTGGTGGCAGGGGAAGGAGGAGGGAGCCGATCAGTGACGTCAACGGCCGTGACTCCCGGAAGTGGGAACAGGATACCTGTCAAAAACAGGTATCCACTCCCCCCCGAAAGGTGCCAAATGTGGCACCGGAGGGGGGGAGGTGACAAATGAGCGTAAGTTCCACTTTTGGATGGAACTCCGCTTTAAAGTAAATTTAAATTGTTACCTATAGTAATACGTAGGAACATATTTATGTTTTTAGGGCTCAGAAAGAAATTTTCTGCCATGTAACAGGTTGGACCATGCTTTGTAAAGTTTTTTTTTTGCTTTCCTCAGGAACAGTGAAGGGGTTAGGGATTCTGATGATGCAAGGTCTTTTCCTTTTTTACCTTTTCATTTATTTAATTTTTTCTTATGGTTGAATGCAGGGGCATGTGTCTTTTTTCAAGCTAGCTAACTATTTAACTAAGGCTAGCTCATACTTTCAACCATCTGTCTTAGTAACATTTTTCCAGGTCTTGTCACAATACCATGCTTTTAAAGTATCTCATGCCAGAACTTTTATATCCTAACATATGTAAAGCATAATTTACATTTCTCAGGTCTGAACTTTTTAATTTTATAATGTTTTATGGCTTTATTTACTTGATTTTCAACAGCAAAAAATGTAACAGATGTAACAATATAGAGTATATAAGATTTTGCAACAAAATGTGTATTACCATATTTCAGGTAATGCTATATTTGGTGTATTGATCTGTCTGTTATTGTGCTTGCAGCTGCAGTAAATGTTACTGAAGAGAAAACTGCAACAGATAAAGTCAAAGGTACAATAATTACAAAAAAGTTAAATGCATGCACTTTCTTAGAAAACTATCCCATAAAACCACCTTGGATTGCAACAAAATCATTACTAACACTGAATTTAAAAAAATAATAGGCTAATTAACATTGCCTGAATGTGTGACTTTGAGCCTATCCACCGAATACAACTGCTAGTAGATGATATATATATATATATATATATATATATATATATATATATATATATATATATATAAAGAGTCCAAAGGGTTGCTGCACTTAAAAACTTTTCAGCTTTTCAGCTTTATTTCATGTAGTCACATGGAAAAATTACAAAGCAAGTACAATCTTTCCAGACGTAGTCATATAAATGAAGATATGGATGGATTACGTTTTGGGCTAGTATGCTTGCGCCCTTCCTAAGATCCGTCAAAGCGCAGCAACCCTTTGGACTCTTTTTCTATATATAAGGTCGGTGGGAAGACCTGATTGCTGGCACTGAATCATAAGCTGGGTGCGGCTACGATTTGAATATATATATATATATATATATATATATATATATATATATATATATTATATTATATATATACAGTACATACTGAATATATATATATATATATATATATATATATATATATATATATATTTTTTTTTTTTTTTTTTTTTTTCTTTTCCATATATAAGGTCGGTGGGAAGACCTGATTGCTGGCACTGAATCATAAGCTGGGTGCGGCTCTCCTCTACAATTTGAATATATATATATATATATATATATATATATATATATATATATATATATATATATATATATATATATATATATATATATATATATATATAATTTATTTTCAGTTAAATGTTTTTAGCCTGGTGCTACTGCAAAAATACTTGGTTAGTTTAGTATGCAGCTGTAACTGGTGTTGGAGAGAGGGGGTACCCATATACACATACCTGTAAATTGTTGATGTTTTACATTTACTAATCTCTGTTTCAAAATGATATTAGTATAATACAATATTAGTATAATACAAGCTTGCAAATTAAAAGTCTAATATATTGTTTACTCCTTCTTAAGAACCAGCTAAAGAACCTGAGAAGAAAAAAGCAAAGAAGGAAAAAGAAAAGAAGAAAGTTAAAGGTCAGTTTAGGCTTTGGTAGATTAATATTTACATATATGTTCTATTTCAAAAGGCAGTCACCAAAGGTTTTATTCCATTTCAGTCAAGAAAATAGGGATAGTAGTGTGTAGTCTAACATGCTAAAAAATCAACCTATCCGTATCTAAATGAGACTATATTGCAACTTGAAGAATTTAACCACTTGCCGACCGTGTCACGCAGATATACTGCGGCACAATGGCACTCCTGGGTGAAATCCCGTACGGGTACGTCCTACCCATTTTCGGCCACCAGAGGGTGCATGCGCTCCTGCTGCGCAGCCGGGGAACCCATGCCAGTGGCTGGCGGGCACGATCACTGCTGGCCATGCGTAATCGCGTGCACGAGCGCCAGCACAGGGATTTGTGTGTGTAAACACACAAATCCCTGTGCTGTCAGAGGAGAGGAGCCATATTGTTTCTTCCTCCTAAGTAGGAAAAACAATATGGCTCCTCTCCTAGTCACTAGTCACTCCTATCCCCACACAGTTAGAACATGCTGTGGGAACACACTTTTAACCCCTTGATCGCCCCCTAGTGTTAACCCCTCCCCTGCCAGTAACATTTACACAGTAATCAGTGCATTTTTATAGCACTGATAACTGTATAAATGCCAATGGTCCCAAAAAAGTGTCAAAAGTCTCTGATCTGTCTGTCGCAATGTTGCAGTACCACTAAAAATCGCAGATCACTCCATCACTAGTAAAAAAAATAATAATAAAAATACCATAAAAATGTCATAAATCTTAATGTCATAAAAAACCAACCAATATACGCTTTTTGCGATTTTTTTTTACCAAAAATATGTAGAAGAATATATATTGGCCTAAACTGATGAAGAAATTTGTTTTTTTTTTTAACTTTTGGGGATATTTATAATAGCAAAAAGTAAAATATATTGGTTTTTTTTTCAAAATTGACATTTTTTTTTTGTTTATAGCGCAAAAAATAAAATCACAGAGGTGATCAAATACCACCAAAAGAAAGCTCTATTTGTGGGAAAAAAAGGACAGTGCCGAACGGCCGCACAATTGTCAGTTAAAGCAATGTAGTGCTAAATTGAGAAAAGTGCTCTGGTCAGGAAGGGGGTAAAATCTTCTGGGGCTGAAGCGGTTAATAAAGCACTTGACAATAAACACAGCACAATTTAAAACAACATACTGCACAATGAAAACATAACATTCTATCTATTACTTAGCACATTTGTGTGGCAAATTGCAAAATTATTGCAGCAAGATGCAGCTGGCCACAATTTGTAACATTGCTTCTCAGTTTTTAGCTGTTGTAGAAGTAGCAGCAAGTAAATGCAAAAGGTCCACATATTGCTCAAACAGTTACTGTATATATACAATACTATGTTCAGTAATGCCAACTGGTTAATTTGTAAATCTTTTCTGTAAAGATTAATGCTATGGAAAAACAGAAATAAAATGTTGCTGAGAACGTGACAGCATGAAAGTTCTCTTTAACTAATATTTGTTTGTACTGCACTAATGCATCTAAAAGCCAGCCATTCATTGATCAAAATTTAGCCAGTTCAGCAGGGACTAGCCAAATTTTGAACCATCTATAGTCATTCTTGTTAGAGAACAGTTGAACTAATGACCAACTGCTCTAAAACCAGCTTGTTGGTAAATTTTGCTTCAATCAACTCTGCAGTGTATTCTGACAGTGGAGAAGTCCCCATGGTCAGAATACAATGATATAGCAGAGGGGACTCCCCCATACACCTCGATTGTGTGAGTGGAGGGAATTAGTTCAGTTTTTTATCTTTTTATCAGCTTTTCGATCAGCTGAACAAAAAAAAAAGATACGTGTGTGGCCAACTGCTATGTGTGTGTTTTAAACCTGGTCTATCTGTAAAACTAATAATAGAATGGCTCCTCTCAAGTCATTTTTATTTGGGACAGAGTGAAGAAGGGTTAAATATTGATTTCAGTCCACTTCCCCATTTCAGATATTACTCATCACTTCCTATTCATTTAATGTGTGTCTGAATAGGAAGCAGGGGAAAATCTCAGAGACAGTGATAAAAACTATTTTTTTTGTATGGTGGGAAAGTGTTTGAACCTCTGTCAAGTTTTCATTACTGTATGTGTCACTATTAGGATTCCCAATGTTTCCTATCAAGGTTATGGAAGTCAAAAAGTGATATAAAATCTCACTGATTAGGTTGCAGACAGCATTTTAAATCCTGACAGTAAAATGTCCTTATTGGAGATGCAGAGATAGAACTGATAATGTGTTCTAAACAGAAATAAACATGTTCTAAATATGTCCCACTCTCTCCAAAACTAAAAATAACTTTAAGTTAGAGTTTAACCTTTAAGCTATACTGTCACATAATTTTTAAAGACAGACTTATTAGCTCTGATTTCTGGAAGCACAGTAAGAATTGTCCATTATCGTTAATGATGTGAAGTCCTTTGCTTGCACCTTTCAGTGCCCAGATGAAATTACACAGAAGTACTTTTTTCGCCCCTATCATCTTCAAATTCCACATACTGCCATAAATAAATGTAAGACTTTAAAGCAGAACTCCAGGATCTGCAAAAAATCCCCATTAGTACAACCCCCTACAGAAAACACTAAACAGTTATTACATTTGTGAAATTTCTAATTGAGTTTTCAGGAAGTCCTCTCTGTAACTCAAAAAATGCAGCATCTATTCTGCCAAGGAGGAGCTGTTACAACAGTGATTACATCATGTCCTCTCCTCTCTGTTTACAGGAAAAGTAACAACATTTTCCATGAATCTTTGGAAATTACAATGAATGTGGGAGGGTACACTAGGCCTGTATTTGTTAAATGTGAACTCGCCCACTTCAACATAAATCACGCCCCTCATTCTGAGCCACACTGCTGAGCACAAAACAGACATTGAGGGAAAATTCTTATAACTGTAAAGCATGCATATGCACAATGTTTAGTTCATTCTATGTAGTCTACTCAGGGGTGGATGCAGAGTCTAATCTCGGGAGGGGGAACTGCCAAAAATTTTGTGGGCAATTTGTAGGGGAAATGGCTGGTGTTGGCTCTTCAATCATCACAGCACCATGGTTAATATGGTGTCAGGATGTTTGAAGCGCATTATTTCTATTATTACATTGTAATTTAAAATGAAATGTTTCAATTCACCATAATGTAGAATCAGTGGGAGCCCTGCGCGTATCACTTGCTACGTCACCTGTTATCAGATGCAGCTTGTCACTTGTCACAGTTGCCTGTTGCCAGATGGGGATTGTCACTTGCCAGTGGCCAGTGAAAGTGTCCCTGTTGTCCCAGAGTGGGGACGGGCAGTGAGAGAAGATGTCATCTCTCTGCTGCCTGCGCCTGCACAGTAATGGCAGTCTTCTTTTAGATGCAGAAGTGCAGTGATGCAGGGGGCAGTGAGAGATGGTGGCATCTCCAGATTTCATGTTTAGGGGGCACATGGGAAGACAGGGACAAAAGTAGGGGGCCAACTATAAAAATGCAAATATATATACACACACACAAATATAAATACACAATGTCTTGAAAAAGTATTGGTGGTTGCAGCTAGGTGGAGGGGGGGACAGGGTGGGAGCAGCCAGGTGGAGGGAGGACAGGGTGGATGCAGCCAGGTGGAGGGGAGGACAGGGTGGATGCATCCGGGTGGAGGGGAGGGAGCAGGCAGGTGGAGGGGAGGACAGGGTGGATGCAGCCAGGTGGAGGGAAGGACAGGGTGGATGTAGCCAGGTGGAAGGAAGGACAGGGTGGATGCAGCCAGGTGGAAGGAAGGGAGCAGCCAGGTGGAGGTGAGGACAGGGTGGGAGCAGCCAGGTGGAGGGGAGGACAGGGTGGATGCAGCCAGGTGGAGGGGAGGACAGGGTGGATGCAGCCAGGTGGAGGGAAGGACAGGGGGATGCAGCCAAGTAGAGGGGAGGACAGGGGGGGAGCAGCCAGGTGGAAGGAAGGACAGGGTGGATGCAGCCAGGTGGAGGGGAGGGAGCAGCCAGGTGGAGGGGAGGACAGGGTGGATGCAGCCAGGTGGAGGGGAGGACTGGGTGGATGCAGCCAGGTGGAGGGGAGGACAGGATGGATGCAGCCAGGTGGAAGGAAGGACAGGGTGGATGCAGCCAGGTAGAAGGAAGGGAGCAGCCAGGGGGAGGGAGGACAGGGTGGGAGCAAACAGGTGGAGAGGGGGACAGGGTGGGAGCAGCCAGCCGGAGAGGAGGACAGGGTGGGAGCAGCCAGGTGGAGGGGAGGACAGGGTGGATGCAGCCAGGTGGAGGGGAGGGAGCAGCCAGGTGGAGGGGAGAACAGGGTGGGAGCAGCCAGGTGGAGTGGAAGACAGGGTTGTAGCAGCCAGGTGGAGGGAAGGACAGGGGGATGCAGCCAGGTAGAGGGGAGGACAGGGGGGATGCAGCCAGGTGGAGGGGAGGTAAGTTCTTACCTTGGAGGATAATAATAGAATCACTGGCTCCCTCCACCCGACAGCCTCATTGTCTCTCTTCTCCTTTCTTCCTCTTCCCCTCCCGCTCGGCATGCTGGGGGCTGCAGTCCTCTCAGGGAATCATCCTGGGGCCTGCTAATATCCGGGACTACATGTCCCATAATCCTCTTGCTTCTATTCTAATTTACCAGCCATTGGCTCCTAATGTAGCCAATAGGAGCAGGCATTGCCAGGTAAGAGAAGGAAGAGAAGGAGGGGTGGAAATTCCCCTGCAGCTGCGGCTCTGCCTGTGTGTCTTCACAGAGCCTGTCAGTTTCTGCGCCACTGCCCTGTCCTGATGGGGGGTCGGCATAAGCACAGCCTGCTCACTATTTTTTCGGGAGGGGAGAAAATTGCCCCATTGCCCCCCCGATCCGCCTTTGAGTCTACTTTCATTAAATATCTCCCCCCCAGCCAGAACAGCAGATAAACATATTGCCCTTACTTGCGTTATTTAATTATTACGGCCCATAATGATTTATTTAATCATTACATGCCCATAATGATATATTATACACACTGTACTCTGCTGTAATTCAGTATTAGAAATATTCCTCCTCCTGCAGCGTTTCTAACATCATTCAGTGCTTGTATGGTGTATGTGAGCATATCCCCAGTCGCAACACAGAATGAGAGAGATGGGACATGCTGCCTTACATTGGTAACACAAGCAATATGGTAGCATGAGAAAAAAACAAAAAAGTGAAGTGCTACCTTATTCATCAATAACTTAACAATAATGGTGGAACCCTCTAGTGTATGGAAATCTCAATAAACTGCAATAATACCACAATACTTGTCTCTGTGATATGTAAATTCACATATAATACACATCAAACTGAGAAAAAAAAACATAAAAAATTTAAGTTAGCAGGGATGGTGGAAAACCCTTCTATAGATATTGACCATACAGATTAACTTCAAGTGCAATGATTCCAGTGATATGTGATTTCACATGTAATACGCATCAAAAGGAGAATAAGACATAAACATTTTCTAAAACTTAGCAGGGATGGTGGATTGGCAGCACTGATTGGCAGCATTGATGGGCACTGATAGGCAGCACTGATTGGCAGCACTGATTGGCAGCATTGATGGGCACTGATAGGTAGCACTGATTGGCAGCACTAATTGGCGGCATTGATGGGCACTGATAGGTAGCACTGATGGACACTGATTGACAGCATTGTTGGGCACTGATAGGCAGCACTGATGGGCACAGATTGGCAGCACCAATGAGCAGCACTGATTGGCACTGATAAGCAGCACTGAAAGAAAGCACTGATGGGCACTGATAGGCAGCACTGATGGGTACTGATAAGCAGCACTGATGGGAACTGATTGGTGCCATTGATGGGCACTGACTAGCAGCACTGATGGGCACTGATATGTGGCACTGATTGGCACTGATAGGTGGCACTAATTGGCAGCACTTTTGAGGCACTGATTGGCAGCACTGATGGGCACTGATTGGCGGCACTGATGGGCACTGATTGGCGGCACTGATGGGCACTGATTGGCAGCACTGATTGGTACTGATAGGCAGCACTGATGAGCACTGATAGGCAGCACTGATTGGTAGCATTGATGGGCACTTATTGGCAGCACTGATGGGCAGTGATAGGTGACACTGAGAGGCAGTGACAGGCGGCACGGATTGGCAGCACTGGGCACTGAATGGCAGCACTGATTGGCACTGATAGACAGCACTGATTGACAGCATTGATGGGCACTGATAATCAACACTGATTGGCAGCACTTTTGGGCACGAACAGAGGAGAGGGTTTACTGTATGTGCAACAGTGAGAGCCGCTCAGTGTGTGTGAAACTGTCAGGTAATATAACTGCTTGTAGTGAGAAGATCAGCTGTCAAAACGAAGCAGCGATGTCAGGGGTGGATGGGACCGAGCAGCTATCAAACACCAGTCAATGACTGGACTGCTTACGAAAGGGGGTGGAGCCCCAGAAATGTAGTGGCCTGCCCGGTCACCATTCCATTGGCTGGTGTTTGATAGCTGCTTGGTCCTGCCCACCCCCGACATCACTGATTTGTTTTGACAGCTGATCTTCTCACTACAAGTAGTTATATTACCTGATAGTTTCACACACACACTGAGCAGCTCTTACAATCACCATCTGCTGCCTGTGAAACTGTTTTACAGGCACCAGGTTACACACAGATGCAGCCTTTCTGAGCAGCCCAGGGGGGCTGTTATTTATAGGACAAGGTCCGTACCGCCCATGGAGGGGTCTCAGAGTCCCGTGCTCCCACTACAGCAAGCAGGGACAGAAATACATCCCTGCTTCCTGTATACAGAACTACAAATTGGCTGTGCCAAGACCAGTGGCTGAGGGAATTGGAGGAATAGCAGCCACTGGTCTTACAAACAGGAAATCCCTGGCAAGTAACGGTTTTATTAGAAAGTCACAAGGCTATTGCAAGGGAACTATTGAGCTAAGAAGAAGATGAATGGCATATTCAGTGAAGGTAGGAAATTAGCAAGAAGAACATTGCCTGGAAATTTTTTTTTTTTAAATTAAGAGGCCCCACAAAGCCCTTGAATCCTTAGATTTCTGGAGTGATCTTTTTTCTATATGGCACAGGCTATTTTTGTACTTTTCATTAAGGTACTCTGTATAGTGCTTCAAATTTCCTCACACCTGTCAGACTTCTTCACTTGTATTTGCTAAGTATGCTTTGTGGCAATTTCCATTGTAAAGGATGGCTCCCTGCCTACATCTAAGATATTTTCATATTCACTGATGGACACACTGTATGGAATATATCCATACTAATTCTACTGTTTAGAACTTTTGTAAAATTTTCTCCTGTGACCTAAATGAAAATTTGAGTGCATACTTATTGACACAATTTATTGAAAAGCCTGAAGCATCTTCCCTGTTGGAAAGAATTGACCATGCTCTCTGCTCCTAACAAATGTAATGCTCTCAGCAACAGGAGACGAGGTTTGGAAATTACTAATTACCTGGCCAACAGTAAATAGAAGCCAATCCAGCTCCTCATCTCTGTCTGACCTCTGCCCATGCTTCATCCCTCCTTCTGGTCCCCTCAGTTACTGTTCCTTCTTCCCATTTAAGTACCCTCATCAGATCCATTCACCCATCACTCCTATGTCCATTCAGCTGTGCCTTTTGCAATCCTCTATTTTGACCTCATTTTATTGGATATGTCTATTGTCTCTCACCTCCAGCTTCTTTAGCCCATCAGCTGTCCTTTCCTTTTTCTCTTGTCATTCTTCTTCACATTGTCTTTCCCTCCCCTCTCACAGTATGTCCTTTACACTTAAAGATAGTACAAATTATGAATCAAAAACCACTTATACATGGTTCTTCCATTATATAATCCTTCACTTTCCTATGGTTCTCCCTTCATCTTTCTACCCATTATCTTTCCCTCTGCATTTTTTCAAAGTGCTTGCCTATTGTACATCCTCCATCTACAGTATCTGCCTACCCACCTGCTCTCCAGGTACAGCGCAAGATGTAAAAGTTTTCTAAAAGGACCCATAGTGTATATTTGTGAGTTCATTCTCAAATCTGTGGAGAACACAAAATACAAACAAAATGTGCGTAGCCCATGGCTTAGCAACAATAAATTGCATAGTGTGCTCTTTCATAATTTAGGAATGTAGAAGTGTTAACCAGTCATGCATTCATTACAGAGGAGAATTAGGTCTGTCCTGCATTCTTTACTATGCACAATGGCTGCCAGGAACTGCAGAGGTTAAAGTGATAACGTCATTCAAGTATGTATTCTTAGCTCAAAAAAGCACATTGTATTGCTTTTAGCCCCTTATCCAACTGTTAGACGGTGACTACATTCCTTCCACTGTATGTAGGAATATAGTCTCCCTCTCCTGCTCACTCCCAAGATGGTCTAGGGATTATGAATTATGGACTATGGGATTTGTAGTATGTATAGTGCAGTGCACATAACCACAATTACATTCATGATCATCCAAACAAACCAGAGTGAGTGGCAGAGGTTTAAGAGCTCACGGAGGATGTCACAAGGAGACAGAAAAACACAGAAACTATTTCATGAAAAAATCGATTACAGGGCTATTAAGTATTTGATGTGTATGGATTATTTTTGGAGAATAATGATATTATTTAATGTCACTTTAAACTTCATCCCAATACATCTTCCACAATTCCCCAATGTGGATTCCCAACAAATGGTTCAAGAAGATTGATATCCAATTCCGAGGCCTCATTTGGAAAATGACAATGCTACAATTTGGCAAGGACGGGGGGGGGCCTGGTGGTACCACACTCTAAGATGTACTTTTTAGCATCTCAGCTACAACAGCTTGCAGGATGGGATCTACATGACTCAAATAATCCTATTATACAGCTGGTGTCTTGCACCAATCCCATATTAACAGCTGGCTCTCATTTGGAGATGGGTCTGCCGGGCATTCCTTCATCCTGCCCAACAGCAATACTATCCAGAAGGTCTGGAAGGCGGTCAAAAGAGCACTAACCATAGATGGCCCAATGGAGTTTACTCCTATTTGGAACAACCCCAACTACCCTGAGATATCCAAACTACAGGGTTCTCCCTTTGGTCAAGAATAGGGATATGGTTCTTTGCACAATTATATGATGGCAATGTACTCAAATCATTTGAAAATCTATGCAGGGAATTCTCTCTAACTCGGAAACAATTTTACCCACATCTCCAACTCAGACATGCGTTGCAAACTCGGATACAGATGGTTAGCCTAAATATCACTACATCTTTTCTGATACAGGAGGTCCTACAAGCTAACAGCCACAAAGGTGTGATATCACAAGCTTATTCTACCTTAGTAGCCACAATTAAAAATCCTGCCTGACTTAAATGTAGAACGCACTGGTCCATGGATGTGGGTGATATAGACAATCAGTGGGACATGACCCTAGAATCAATCCTGGTGGTGTCAGTCTCGGCTTCTCACAAACTTTCACAATTGTTTATACCGCATAGGTCATATCGTACACCCATACAACTACTTAAATGGGGCAGAAGAGACTCTCCCCTATGCCCTAAATGTACCATTTACAGGGGAGACTTTATACACATGATATGGTGCTGCCCAAAGCTTGCCAGATATTGGACAGAGGTCACACAGATTGTATCTGCTGTGGAACAGACACCCATACCATGCACACCTCTGGTGTGTCTCCTGGGATCAGTTGATGCTGAAATGTATCCAAAAGGCGTATATATAATGGTAACTAGACTACTATACCTGGCTAGGAAACTCATAGCATGTTATTGGCTGGTGACCAATGTACCTACAAAGGCCCAGTGGATTGCGTATGTCAACTCCCTCCTCCTTAAGGAACAGCTGGCATACTGACACCGAAAGGCTCCAAAGAAATTCGACCTTATATGGCAAAACTAGTTAGATAACCCCAATCTTGCCCCTCCACAGCTAATAATGGATAGACTGCTACAGTTATAGACTCTAATGTAGTTGATAGGCTCTCCTCCAGAACTTGGGGCATCTCCTATAATGTATAAACTGTGCAGGAGGTAACTAATAGCCCATAGACAAGCCTGGAGCAAGGAGCTTATTCCTTGTAATACTCTATTTCATTTTGCTTTATTTTATCTTATTTTTCTATTATTTATAAGTGTTTTTTTTTTTTTAGTTTGTTTGTTCTAAGTTCTACAAAAAACGAGATTATATGTGCTTAACAATAGGTAGCTGCATTATATGTACGTACATATTTGATTTTGTGTACAATCCAACTATGGGAAAATTGTTTCTCCCTGTTATTATCAGTTACCCATTATTCTTGTCAATAAAAAAAGTTTTGATGCAAAAAAAACTTTATCCCAGAAGTTGCAGGCAGCTGCATTGTTCACAGCCCCCATCATAATTCTTTCTTCATATGGAAACAACACATTCAATAGCTTATCAGTTTCATAAAAATAGTAGGAATCTCTTTGAAGTTCAAATAAGAAAACAGCAAAATGCTAAATTGCATTCCTTCAGATGCTATGCGAAGTTTCCTATGTAGTGTTTTGTGGACTGAATCCAGGTCTACATAAAAACCAACAAATTATAATACTTTTCTTTTTTTTTCTTTTTCTTTTTTCTTTGAATGGATTTAACTTTTTCAACAATTAACTTTTTGTTTATTATTTTGCCTAAGCATTTTGCATTCCTTGAAATTTTGAGCTCTAGTGATGTACAACAATGACTTTTTGAAGATCATTACCATTTAACAATAGTTCTCTGAATTTATCAGTCAAGCAGAAATGTTGACCCATTACTGCCAAGTAGACATGTGAAATTCATGTCGTAACAAATCGAAATTCGGCCGATTTTTGCATCTTTTGGACATTCGGATGCAAGGTCTAATGAAACAAAAGGTCAACTCTTATGCCGTGTACACACGGTTGGACTTTTCGGCTACAAAAGTCCGACAGCCCATCCGACAGACTTTCGACGGACATTTGGCGGACTTTTGGCGGACTTGCGGCAGACTTTATAATGAACGGACTTGCCTACATACGATCACACAAAAGTCCGAAGGATTCGTACGTGATGACGTACACCGGACTAAAATAAGGAAGTTGATAGCCAGTAGCCAATAGCTGCCCTAGCGTGGGTTTTTGTCCGTCGGACTAGCATACAGACGAGTGGACTTCTGGGTCCGGTGTAGTTACGATGTAAAGATTTGAAGCATGTTTCAAATCTAAAGTCCGTCAGATTTGTGGCTGGAAAAGTCCACTGAAAGTCCGGGGAAGCCCACACACGAACAGATTGTCATCCGGCTTTAGTCCGTCGGCGTCCGTCAGACTTTTGTAGACGAAAAGTCCGACCGTGTGTACGCGGCAAAAGTAATTCTTATAGTCCAATCAGCTGATTAATTTTGTGCTGGAGGTTGGATTACTGGCAAAGTGCATTCCTGAGAACTGAGTGAGAAGGGTGTTGTATTGTATTTGAGCAGAGGAGAAGAGATATTGTCATTGTGTGTGTTAATAGATTCTATAAACAAATGACTTTCCAAACTACGAATCATTATCACAAAAATATATACATGCATAAATATTGAATTTCAACTAATACGAAAGAAATTATAGCGGATTTAACAAATGATTTTGACATGATTTGGTAGTTTGTTAAAGATCTAATGAAACAAAAGGTCAACTCAAAGTAATTCTTACAGTCCAATCAGCTGATTAATTTTGTGCTGGAGGTTGGAGTACTGGCAAAGTGCATTCCTGAGAACTGAGTGAGATGGGTGTTGTATTGTATTTGAGCAGAGGAGAAGATATATTGTCATTGTGTGTGTTAATAGATTCAATAAACAAATGACTTTCCAAACTACGAGTTATTATCACGAATATATATACATACATAAATATCAATTTTCAACTAATACAAAAGGAATTATAGCGGATATAACAAATGAATTGGACATGATTTGAGATTCAATATAACGAATATCGACACTCTACGAATAATAATGAATTATCCGAAAACGAATTAATGTAACATAATGAATATAACAGAACGAAATTATGTATTTTACGAATGACAACGAACCGAAACTAAACAAAATTTACCATTGTGCACAAGTCTACTGCCAAGCATAAATTTGGATTTTTTTCCAGATGGAAAGTAGATTTAACAAACCCTATCCTTTTGTATTTTGAAGTACAGGTCTTGAGAGCTACTAAGCAATGGGCAACTTGTTGTAATTAGAAGTGAACATTATAAATAAATCTTTCGAGTACATGCATTGGTTAAAAATAAAAATCTAAAAGCTAAGTATAAAGTTTAAATACTAAATGTAAAATACAAAAGGCAAGTAGAATAGATTCATCATATATTTTGCATATGTGTGAATTCTGTTTTTTTTATTTGGGCTATTTTTTTCCAAGATTAATCAACTAATCAATTGGTCAAAACTGCATATTCTCATAATGTAATGAGAAGCAGCTGTTATTACTAAAGACAAAGGTCAACACAAAGTGGTTGATTTATTAAATGTGTTAAGAATCTTCACACAAGAAATTATCCAGTTATGTGTAATTGAAATAATTTGCTTTCCACAAAAATGGTTAATTGAAGCAAATTGTCACACAATTTATTTTATCGGTCTCATAAATAACAAAATTTTCAACAAAAGTTGCTTTGTCAATAATCTGTACATAAGGTGAAACCAACTCCCTATCTGATAAATATTATGTTATCTAATTTTTGGGGTGTTTTTTTAGAAAATCTTGTCCTACAAAATGTGCGTTATAAATCTATTCTTGTAAACAGTCATCCTACAGCATCTATATTCTGCTTTAGGATTAAGAAGTTTGTTCTTTCTAGAATTTAAAATTTTATTTGATGTCTCCATAGGCATTAACTTGGAATACATAAACATGTGACTGGATTTTTTATCATTATTATTATACCAGAACAGCGCTAGCAAAACATTCAGTAAAAGGCACTGAAATGAAAAGCGCAACTTATATGTAAGACTATAAGACTAAACTACATGCTAAATAAACAAAATTTAACCTGTGACCAGGCTATGGACTTCATACTAATTACACATTCATAAACATCACGAAACGCCTCTCAATACACACCCCACAATTCCAAACTGATAAAGGCACAGAGCAACAATTGAATCTGGTATTTTGCAGTTGAAGCAACTTGCATTCAAGTTGATATGTTTGAATGGCTTTGCCTTAGTAGACTATTAAATAGGAGGAAGCAGAAACTCTCTTTGAGTAATCAAAGATAGCGGTGCCCATGGCACTGTAGAATCCCCACATAAGGAAAAGTAGTGTACCATTCTTAATCACAACTACTGTGGCATTGACTGCACAGAACACTTGGACTATGTTTACATATACAGTATGTGTTATTCATGTTCTTCTGGCAGCTTTTCTCATGCCAAATGTGGGACCCTTACTACAGGTTTAAAGTCATATTACTGTAAGGCAGTGTGCATCAGGTAGCAACTGATGGTTAAATATACTAAACAGAACAATAGGTACAACCATATCAGTACAAATATCATGGAGGGGCCGCTTGGTCATCCATTCTGATCAAATTCGGTCAAATTTCGCACAAGTGAGCTAATTAATTGCCAATAGACATTCATATGAGTAGTTTAAATTAACCGTGAGCACTACTTGGGTAACATTTGGGGACTCTTGGGACTTCCATTTTTTAAGTATGACACCTCAAGCTGCCAGGAAGATATGAGTTACCACAGGCCTCATGTGATCAGGGTATGAATCTATTCCCAAGCTAAAGAGGAGTTCCAGACATTTCTATGTTTATTAAAAGTCAGTAGCTACAAAAAGTGTAGCTGCTGCCTTTTAATAAACACAAACTCATCTGTTCCATGATCCAGCAATGCGGCCGCCCGAAGCCTCACTTCTCTCCCTCTTCTCTCCGCGACGCCAGCATTGCAAGTGTGGGCACCCAGCTGCGACAGCTTGTGGCTGCACAAGCTCGAGTCACGCTGCACGTCCTCCAAGGCTGGGAAATTTTCTGGGACCTGTGATGTGCCCAGAAGATTGCAGGGAGGGAGGGGGAGAGGAGAACTTCTGCTCGTAGTACAGTGGCACAGCGAGCGGATGTGGGAGCTGGGTACCTGTCAAAACTAGGTACCCACTCCCCCCAAATAAATGACATGCCAAAAGTGGCATGTCAGGGGGTCAGCAGTCCTTAAAGCGGAAGTTCCACTTTTGGGTGCTAGGGTTTGGTAGCAACAGTATGGAAGATAACATACAGAAAATTTGTCTCCAAAAACTAGTTAAACTGGGGCATTCCCACAATACAATTGGTTTGATGTTTGATTAATTTGTAATCAATTATATTCTGATTAGAATCTAGCAACCTTCAAATCACACAAAATGTATGTTTGGAATGGTATACATATCTTCCCTCTTCTACTATGCACAGAAAATATTCAGCACATGATATTTGGCATCACATACTCTATTTGTTACCATCAGGTGTAGCTTTGTAGCCTGAAATTACCTATTTGCTGTTTTATGCTGTCCTAAAGCAGTCCATAGATGGGTCAGTTTTTTTCCTTCAACCAGTGGGTTGGAGGAAAAAAACTGACCCAATGCTCCGATCCACACATTTTAGGCAAATGGGGGAATCACTCCCATTGAGGTAATGTATTCTGAGAGTGGGGAGACTTCCCCACTGTCAGAAGACACTGATAGAGCAGCATTTATCCAACAGGGTAGTTGTACAACCAGGGTGCCCATACAGGGATCAAAATTTGGAAGGTCCCTGCTAAACCAGCTAAACTTCAATCCATGTATGGCTGGCTTAAGCTTTGTACAGTGTGTGGGGTGATGCACAGACATGTCATACAATAATTGGATTAAAAAAAAAGTTACAGATAGTGGCAACAAATCAGTTGGAAAAGCAGACAAACTGATATTTTTGTTTTAATTTCTCGCACATATACATTTCAGTTTGTCCATTTTGCATAGAATTATACAATTCATAGATCATGGCTGGCAGCTTTCCACAATTGCACAATTCACAAAAGACTAGAAAAGTATATCGGCAGAAATACAGGCTTGATGAATTTGCAGGTCTTAAGCAACTACATGTATCTACAAATAACACATACATGTGTTTCAATTGTTTATATAGCTGTTTGTCTGAAGTGTTATTTTACAGCAGTATTTAACTATACCTTACCAGTAAATGGCTCGGAAACTATTTAATTTGGTGCCCTTTAGCAGATTGCAATGCCAGCTCTGAATGATGATGGCACTCGCGTATGCACAGTTACCGCTGCATTCAGGACACACTGTGATGGCGACTTCCATGCAGAACATTGTGGCTCTACTATTCAAGTGGCTGGAAATTGCAACCCCAGAAAGAAGACTGGACAAAGATAGAAGCGCCGGTGACAGCTCAGCACTGGCTTTTCCAGATAAGTCTATCATAATGTGCTAATATGCAGTGTATACTAGCACATTATGGCATCAACCACCTGGGGCCTTTAAAAGAAAAAGCAGAGCTTCATATCACTTTAGGAGTGGTGTTTGAGAAAAGACTGGTGTTTGAGAAATTGTGTTGCCCATTGGATATTTTGAAAAGAAAATTAGTAAATGAAAAAGTTTAGCTATAATAAGATAACAATGCTGCTCATATATGGACAGATCAGGCTGCTTGAAACTTTTCCATCTTAAGGTGAAATACAAACTCAGTGTGCAATAGGAGAGAAAGTGTAAGTACAATAGAAAAATATACAAACATGACACAGTGATACTTTTCACAATGTCCTCTTAATGTAATGATTTTTTTTAGAAACACTTGCATGGGTAGTCATTTATTGATATTGTATTATCTTTAATTTCAGAACTAGAAGAGATCACGCCTGAAGAAGAAGGTAAACTGCTAGACAAGTATTTTAATATTGTGTAGATTGATACTTTTATTAATGAAAAAGGAAATATGTTCTTATGTACAAGCTATATGCTTATTCCAGGCCCACAGGTGGGACAGCAAGGCCCAGAATACATGGCAGGGGGGGCAGGGATTTCTGGTTCTTTTGGAAATGATCAAGCAGGTTTACAGCCAACAAAGATGCTTCCATAAAAAATCTTAAGGACGAGTGAGCCCCCCCGAACCATACCAGGCGTTGTCAAGACAACTGTCAGCTTTTTGATGGAAGCAATTTTGTTGGCTGTAAACTTGCTTGATCATTTCCAAAAGCACCAGAAAGTCCTACTCCCCTACCATGTATCCTGGGCCCTGCTGCCCCACCTGCGAGTCTGGGATGGGCATGACAGGTGTTGCTGGATAGAGCAGAGGAAGTACAGCCAACATTCATTAACTAATCCTCTGAAACAACATTTGAAGGATCACCTTCAGAAATAAAGGGACTTTTAAGGCACCATACTAGATTCAACAACATAATTAAATAAATAAATGTATTTATTCAATTTGATTAAAATGAATGGTAGATTATTGCATAGTCACCATATAAAATTTGCAAATGTAACCATACAGCAAATATTAAAATCAATACAGATGCGTGAATAATTGTATATTCCATTGGTAATTACTGACGCGTTTTGCAGTCCTCAATTGCTTCATCAAAGGATGCAGCAGGAATATCACAACATCTAACATAGATATAACAACCGCTAGCCTTTAAGGAGGTATCATACTGCAGGTATCATGCTTCATCCTCCTCTGCCTGTCTGGACATTTTACTGCACCAATATACATTGCTGGTTCAGTGTCCAACCTACCTTTCCCCATGGTCTGTTGGGGGATTGGTATTTAGATATTTGTTTGATACCTGCTTAAAGGCTAGCAGTAGTTATATCCATGTTAGATGTTGTGATATTCCCACAGTGCTCTTGAGGAAGCAGTTGAGGACTGCAAAATGTGTCGGAAGATTATCAGCGGGATATACCATTATTCATGCATCTATATTGATTTTAATATTTGGTGTATGATTACATTTGTAAATTTTATATGGTGACTACGCATTTGTCTACCATTCAATTTAATCAAATTGAATAAATACATTGTTTTATTTAATTGTGCTGTTGACTCTAGTATGGTGCCCTAAAAGTACCTTTATTTCTGAAGGTGATCCTTCAGAAGTTGTGTCTATGATATTTGGGATGTGGTACTAAAAGGCTATTCCCCAAGATGGTGTAATTTTGTTTATCTTCTCTGATCCACTGTTATTCCTTGGCAGTGCTGGTCAGGGATGAAGCTGATCAAACATGATCTGTGTTTGATCAGCTTCACTTGAGTCCACAGGTGACCCCTAATGTCTTCTTAAAGAGGACCTATCACTAGCAATATGCTATCACATATGGGGTTATTGGCCCTCTATGTGATAACAACTAAGTTAAAGTGGTTGTAAAGGCAGAAGGTTTTTTTATCTTAATGCATTCTATGCATTAAAAAAAAAAAAACTTCTGTGTGCAGCATTGCCCCCAGCCCCCTTAATACTTACCAGAGCCCCATCTCTGTCCAGCGATGTGCACGAGTGCCTCAGGCATCCAGATTGGCTGAAACACAGCAGCAGCGCCATTGGCTCCCGCTGCTGTCAAGCAAAATCAGTTAGCCAATCAGGAGAGAGAGGGGTGGGGCCGAACCACAGCTCTGTGTTTGAATGGACACACAGAGCTGCAGTTCAACTCCGGTGCCCCATAGCAAACTGCTTGCTGTGGGGGCAATCAACAGGAGGGAGGAGCTAAGGGGCACAGAAGAGGGACCCAAGAAAAGGACGATCGGGGCTGCTCTGTGCAAAATCATTTCACAGAGCAGGTAAGTATAACATGTTTGTTATTTTTAAAGAAAATAAAACAAGACTTTAGTATCACTTTAAATAAGACAGAAATTAAATAAATATAAAAAAAACACTAAAATATGTAAAGCCCCCATGTCCTTGTACATGCACATACATATGTAAACGCATGCATATGGTGTATGAAAACGCTGATTGTTCTACATATGTAACATATTGATGCACATGCTGGAGTGGGAGTGCTAATTCTGGGACCATCATTTATTGCTAACTCTACCCATGAAAGCTTTTAAAGCATCACCTGTTTTCATTTTTGGGTACTAAAGTTTGTCGCCATTTCACATGTGCATGCAAGGCTTGACATGTTTGGTATCTTAAATTAACTTTTTAACATTTTTTTTTACTGAAAATATGCACGTGACAAACAGTTGCGCTAATATCATGAGATAATTGTAACTACTATCATTTGTATTATCCATTACCTCTTCTTCCATAAAATATATGTTTAGGCATTTTAAGTAATCTTCAGGCCTAAAATGTGCATTTTAATAAATGAGCAAAAATGGCTCTGGTAGTGTAAAGGTGAAATTTAATACCATCGTTGAGGTCCAAATTCTTGGTAGTAAATTTAAATAACCTTTTTAAACTGTTTAGACAGTGATATACATATTGGGAGGGCCAATTCTTTTTCCATAGGACAAGTACAAATCACTGACAGGCCGACAGATGCCACGGCTGTATACACTTCTGAACAGTTACTGTACATGCATGCAGGTACTGTTGAGTGACCCTGGATAAAAAACTGCATCCAGAGCTGTTCATCCATATGTGCTGCAGCATCTGTCAGTCTGTCATTCATTTGTGCAGGGTGATGGTCACAGCTGTTCGCAAACATTAAGGAACAGAATTACACTGAAATCTGTCAATGTATGGCCCTCTGCACCAATGTGAATGAGCCCCTAGAGGCAGAGTTGGAGTTTACAATGATTTTAAAATGCAGAAGATTTCTTGTAAAGGAAATTAAAAAGGAAGAAACTGAAAGATATGTGAACTTATAAGCCCAGAAATACTGGATTAGTTACACCACTGTACATTTAAAATCACCTGTCATCAGGGAGTCAAAGACCTTGTATAACTCCTTCTTAAATCGTTAGTTTCCTAGCAGTTATTCTGATCCTCTGATTTTAATACTGTTTAATCACTGATCTGGAACAGATGCCAATCAGAAAAGTCAAAGTAATGTAATTGTTCCATCTTTGTTCCATATGGTGTCTCAAAATATTAAAACCATTTTCAGAAGAAGAGGCCAGCAATAGCACCCTCTGTGATTTTCTTATGATGGGTGACCCTTAGTGCCAAAACCAGATTATAAGTGCCCTCCCTATGTCATTTTTACACAGATATGCTGGCATATTTCTACAATGTAATAGGTTTGACTTTTTCTTTTAACGCATCTACCACAAATCTATGCCTGATCACATTTTCTTTTTTTATGTTTTGGTACAATCATTTCTATTTTACCTTTTTCTCCATAAAATAACTGAATCAATGCAATTAATGAATGTGATTACATTCTTTCAGGTGCTCTACAGTACATCCAGAGTGTATTCTATGATGGAATGAGTGCAATTAATCAGTTTACAGAAGGTAATGTCAAGTTCTTCAGATGAAGTTTATTTATTTTCCTTTTTTACTTGAATTATTAGTATTTCTACTTGTGCATGCACATTTTAGATAAAGAAATGTTTCATTCGCTTACTAATTTGAAGTAACTGCTTCAAACTTTTTAAATCACTACAACTCTGCTGTCTATTTCTCCAGATACTCTTAATTACTCTCAGAATCTGTTCTATGATGGACTTGATACAGTGTATCATTTCAAAGAAGGTAATGAAAAAGGCACATCTAACCTGAAGAAAACTGTATAGAGTTTATGACAAAGTTAAATATTATCTTTTCAAATATTTGAGCATATCCACAAGTATATATACATATAAAACTGTGAGGAGAATGTCCATTTACTATATTTTACATTAGATGAGTAATTATTCATGTAAATTACGTAAAGCAATACTGACATTTTATTGTTTAAGGTTCTTATGTTTTTTAAATGCAAACACTTTGATATTGCTAGTTAAAAAATAAATGTATGCATCCATATTTTCAAATCTACAGTATGTGTTTAGTGGATTTCCCAATAGCTTTTCCATCAGCTATGCAGGCATAGAAGCAGGTTCTAGGATTCCTCATGACCTCTTGGGTTGATCTCGGCTTGCTGCATAATCCAGAGGTCATAAACTTTTCATTCCTCCCACTAAGTATGTCAACATGCTCCCACTGTCTTGTGTTCTTCTTTCTCCTTTGATAGACAACTGCATTTGGTACATTAAGTAACAAGTGGCTAATAAAAGAACAGGAGAGAGGAGGATTAAGGTGGGCATAGGATGACCCTATTATACAATGAGTTCCAGGCAAGATAATAAAAGTAATTCCTAAAGTAAACTCCCTGTGAG
The DNA here is from genome assembly GCA_037952925.1 of Lithobates clamitans. Taxonomy (NCBI): domain Eukaryota; kingdom Metazoa; phylum Chordata; class Amphibia; order Anura; family Ranidae; genus Lithobates; species Lithobates clamitans. The sequence continues at coordinate 23,174,216 of JBBGZY010000039.1, forward strand.
AAATCGACTACATTATTCTCCTTACATTCTAGAATCATCTTTACCTTCTCAATTTAATGCTGTGGAAGTAAATGAAACTAACTTTGCAAGTTGGCATATGTATAATATAAAAAGCGTACATACACTATTTTTACTTGTAATTTAAAATGGTTTACAGTTTAAAAAAAAGTATTATAATGCTTTGCTGTATGACAGCCTATTTATTTGATTGGTTTAAACCACAACATATCAAAATAAATGCATGTAGCATTTCCATTATTGCAGCATGCTGCAACATAACACACATTAGTGCAATAGTAATGCAGGTGCACAAGGGATGTGCATTGGGTGCTATTCAGAATAAATGGCACCACAGTGCACCAACATTAGGAAAGATCATGAAGGTAACCTATAAGGATTTGGGGTCAGTTTAATTTTTTAACTAATTTTTTCTTATACCCATGTATCTGTTTTTACTTTACACAAAATATGTATTACAAATAAATATTTCAAAGGATCCCAGAGCCACTTTTAAGTACACAATGGGGTTTATTTACTTAAGCTAGAAAGTGCAAAATCCAGCTCACTTCTGCATAGAAACCAATGAGCTTCCAGGTTTTATTATCGGAGCCTAATTGAACAAGCTGGCATTAGAAGCTCATTGGTTTCTATGCAGAAGTGAGCCTGATTTTGCAATTTCCAGCTTTAGTAAATAAACCCCATTGTGTACTTAAAAGTGGGGTATGCCTGTATGCTATGTCTACCAAGGTCAATAGGTGCTAATAGACATAGGGTCATTATTTGATTCAGATCAAGTGAATTTGACCCTTTCTCTTTATTGTAGTCACATGAGTGAAAATGATTTTGGATTGGTTGCTATGGGAATTTGCACTTCATTATCAGTAAAATGTGCTGACTAAGCAAGAATAAAGGAAAAGGACGCAATTTTTTTAAAATAAATATCGTCCTTTGGTCAATGGTGGATAACATCTTATAACAAAAGCAGCATTAATGCAGTATTTTTATTAATGTGTGTTACTTATGATTTGTTTATTTAAAAACATTAACAAAGAGATCAGCTGAATTTTTCACAGCCATCTTATTTTAGAGATTTTATTTTAGATAGCCTTGTTATAAAAGCCATTTCACAAAGATTATAACATAGGTTATTGCTCCTAAAAATACTTTTAGCTTCAGGCAGGTGCTAACTTTGAGTTTCAGCAAGTTGTCTAGTGAGAAGAGAGACAAAGGCAACCACTTGAAGTAGTGATACCATAACATACAGTGAGATAAAATAGCAATTACTGTGTATAAAAAGCTTTCAACTGGTAAATTCTGATTTCATGTAACAAAAAAATATTCCAAGCTCAGTAGTATTTATGTTTGTAAATTTAATTAAGCTAAAAAAATTGAAGTTTGGAGCTACTATGGAAGATATGTATCAATGCAAAAATTAATAATACATAATTTTATTTAAATAACATACAGTCAGGAAAGCGTCAACCTTTTCATGCTACTTGAAGGGCAACATGTAGCACCAGAAGTGGGGGAAGCCACAGGAGATGGTGATGTTGGCAGGCCAGCAGAGGTGGAAGCAGTTGGTAATGGTGGTAGGTCAGCAGGTTTCATGAAACTGAGCTGGTCCACAGTATTAGGGGACAAAAAAATCTTTCTGTTAACCAGTTCCCACCCATGCAAATTCTGACATTTCTCTCCTACATGTAAAAATCTGTATTTAAAGATTTAAAATAAGCTCTAAAAATATTTACAGGTTGGCAGTTTAGAGTTACAGAGGAGGTCTAGTGCTAGAATTATTGCTCTCAGTATAAAGTTTGTGGCAAAACCTCACATGTGTGGTGGGAGCACCGTTTACATATGTGGGTGTGACCTACGTATGCATTTGCTTTTGTGTTCGATTACGAGGGGATGGGGTGCTTTATAAACATTTTTTTTTTTTTGATCACTTTTATTCATAGCACAAGAAATGTAAACTTCCTTTGTAATAGAAATAAGGCATGATAGGTCCTCCTCTTTATGGAGACATATGGGGTCTATAAGACCCCAGATATCATCTCTACCCCAGAAATCATGAGATCAAAAAAAAACCATTGATCTCTGCTTTCCAGGCTAAAAATATGGCATTGTTTACATCTGCCAGAGCGTTGAGCCAGAGTCATGACGTCGCTTCCAGCTTTCAAAGAACATAGAGATGGCTGGAGACCATCTGGTCCACGGCCAGCTCTGTGGTTACCCACCGCTGCGGCAGATCAGATCCCACACAGGAGAGCCAGGAAAGGCACTGCTGGGCCTGTAACAGCAATCTATTGCACTAGTATGGCTTTTACATTGTAGGGAATTGTCGGTTGAAGAGAAAGCTGCAGGCATCATCCAGATATCTTCACTTCAAGTCCAGGACATCAAACTGCCCTGGGTTTGTTTCAAGCAGGGCGAACTTAAAAAATATTCTGAACCAGACTGAAATCAGTTTGAGCTGAATCTGTCAAATCAAAAATGCCAATTTTCTAGGCTAATATGCAAAGGGTTGTAAAAAAGTATCGTGGGGGGGGACATGTACCTGTGCAAAGAATGTTTAGGAAAATTAAATTCAGCCAGGTGCAGTGTTTTTTTTTTTTTTACAGCACTGACATTTACAAGGTAACAATGGTTTTAAATTACCATTAAATGACATTTCCCATCAGGCTGCTATAAAAAAAGCCCCAATTATTGACCATTCTTAGCCACCTGACTTAAGTTCAGAGGCTAGGAAGTACAATTATGATAGTCAGTTGCTATGCCAATGAATGCCCGCATTAGTTAGCTATTTTTCCACACCCATGTGCAACACGAACCCAAAGTCCATCTCTATTGACATCATGAAATATTGACTTCTCCAGACTCCTCTATCCAATCACCAGGTAATGGTAATTAGGTAAGTATACTGGCATCAACAGTTGAAGAATTTGCAGTTCGAATGCTAGGCTCCCCTTCCTGGCTTCACAGGCTGGGAATCTCAGTGTAACCCTGGGCAGATCCCAGGGATCCAGTGCACAAAGAGGAATACCATTCCACAAGAACTAAAGCGTGTTTGACCTTCATGCTACATATAGGGGGCCCTTTTCTTCCTGTGAGTGCGGGAACATCAGAGGGGGCACAGAGCACTTTTTTGAGTTTAATAATGCTGGTCACTTTATTAATGCTGTGCACTGAGCACTGTACAAGGGATAACCAAGAGAGACTTTGAAGTGTATGATTTGGGAACTGGGAATACACCTAATATTCACCACGGACTTGTTTATTGTTTAATTTTGTATTAATTATTTATATGTATGTACTGCATAGCGCTGTGAGAAAATACCTACTTTGTGAAATATGTAAAAGCTGTAGAAATAAATATCACATCCTGTTTTCAAACACAAAATCTGTTTCTATGATTCTTTAGATTCTGTTGATTACTTCCAGAGTGGGATTAACACAGTGACTGAATTTGGAGAAGGTATGATTAAGATCCCTCGATAGATAGATAGATAGATAGATAGATAGATAGATAGATAGATAGATAGATAGATAGATAGATAGATAGATAGATAGATAGATAGATAGATAGATAGATAGATAGATAGATAGATATTAGTAATCTCAGCACACTTCGGTTAAGCTGTTTTAATGTTCACACTAAAAATGTTAGTTACAAAGCAAATCAAACAGATACTTTGAGTATGAATAGTTAAAATTAAAACAACAAAAACTCACAAATCACCAGAAACTACAATACAATTCCTTTAGAATGCATTCACTGTTTGCGCATATATGGAGAGTGTATCCTCTGTTGAAATGCTCCAAGTGGAATCTTAAATTTTTTTAATATGCTTTATTTGTAGAAACTAATAAAATGTACCATATATACTCGAGTATAAGTCGTTCCGAGTATAAGTCGAGGCCCACAATTACTAATTATTAATTATTCCACAATTACCAATAGCTACTAGCAGGCGGTGAGCCATATCTGAAAGGCAGCTGAGCAGTCTATGTGCACTGCTTAGACATCAACTGTTGATAAAAGGTCACCAGATTGGCTTATTAGTACAGGTTTAGTAGTACAGGTATACTGTAGACTGTACAGCTGTTCTGTCTACATAAATAGTATACCATTATTGCATAATACATATTTATTGAGGCACCCATTCTAAATGGATTTTTATAGTTTATTTTTTTTTTTAAACAAAGATAATAAAATATTAACATATTTTGAAAAACACATGAATCATACTGAATCATACTTAATAAAAAAAATGTCTCTCTATTACAGATTCAATTTAAAATGTAAAATGTACACTATGCTGTGGATTTTATCCCTGGCTCAGTCTAAGTTTAGAAAGCTAAAGACAATTCGTAATGAATATGATAAAAATCATTATCAGTGTTTTATTATGAAAAGGCTAACATTTAATCTGTTCTTATTTCAGGTGTTTTCCAGTATACCCAAGGTGTCTTCTATGATGGCTTTGATACAGTTAATCAGAAAAAAGAAGGTAATAATATGCAAGTCCCCTCCTTTCCTCTTGTTCTTATCTATTTTGCCACAGCCAATCCTTTTCAGGCTTTCGAAACAAATCTGATGTTGATTGGTAGACAAGGAGAAATAATTTCAGTTCTTAATAAGAACATGTTAATACATAAGACCCATTTAAACTGTCATGTGAGTTTTTCCTCTAGACTGAATTACTGTTTGCTCTATATTGGTTACAAATTTATAATGGTCTGAACTGATTTACAATACTGTTACTGTTGACAAACATGCACATACTTTTTTTTCATTTATTCAGATATACTTCAATACCTCGAGGGCCCTTTCTATAAAGGGCTCAATAGAATTACTGAGTTTGGAGAAGGTATTGCCAACCTATTTTATGGCTATGCCTGGTTTTTGCTTAAAGTCCAATCCAGCTAAAATGTCTGCTCAAGCTAATAATCAATTGCTTTATATGTTCAAGCGTGGCTACCGTAGTGTAAATTGCCTACCATTGTGTTGAATGCCAAAACAGAACTTTATTTTTGGCTCTTTAGGTCTCGTTGAATGTGCCCAGAGTTTCTTCTATGACAGCTTAAATAGACTTAAACAGTTCCGAGAAGGTAACTAAGTAATTCAGGCATTCAAAATATTCAGTCACATATCACTTGGACCTTCTTCAGAACCTACACAGAATTCTTATAGGTTTTTAAACGGTTTAGGGCAGACTATATGTAATAGCTAACGTTGCTACCTAATCTTGTTCCAGAGCTACAGCCATAATCCATGTTAGTTCAATAAGTGCGTTATCCATTGCAAATTCAATATATTGCTTTAGCTCTATTTAGTAATGACTATATTTACAACTATTTCTAGTGCTTCCCATTGCATATATATACCTGCCAATCTGTAAAAGATTCCATAGTACATGTTTTACCACTTAGCCATACTAACATAAGTATTTCAGCTTGACAGAACTATTTGCTTTTTTTACAGCCTGCCTGAAGCTTTTAAATACAGCAGGAAAAGCCATATCACAGTTAAATAGGCGATATAGAAATGTTTTATGCTGTTTTATTGAGCACAATTATATGAGTGCAATCATGATTGAGAAGTCAGATATCAATGACTTTTTTCCCAGTCCTACTTTTTGTGTTGCTACCTATGTCAATTAATTTAAATCCAAAATAAAGATAATATTATTATATTATAATAATTGTATAATAGATAACAGATAATCCTCCCTCCCCCATTCTCTTTACCTCTCCCTTATGCACTGCATGTGACAATTATGTCTGTATTCCCTCAGTCCTTGTTGAATACTTCAGCAGTCTCTTCAGTGATTGGGTTGAAAGAAGCACTCATTTTGGAAAAGGTAATTACACAATTAAAGATACAAAAGAGCATTGGGTATTTATTAATACAATATAAAGTCAAATATAATTGCATGACTAGCTACAAATATGTACTGTTTTTACAAGTGAACTTTTCTTCTTCTTATGCCTTAAATTCTCATGTAACTGGCTGATGTGACTGGCTCATGTGAAGTGCCACCTGGACAAAAAACATTTCCCAATATCCTGCTGCTGGTTTAATCAAATTAGCTTTTATTAACACAACATGTAATCAGAAGAAACCTTTGTCATATTTGCACACTCTGGACCAGAGCCCAATAAGGGCCAAAAGGGGACTAGACAAGGCTGTTGAACTGACCCCCAACTTTTTTACAATATGGTGTACAATGAACAGAACAGCACAGCATAGAGTGGTACACAAGTGGGGATTTTATGACTATGATATCAATTACTTTTTTCCCAGTCCTACTTTTTGTGTTGCTACCTATGTCAAGTAATTTAAATCCAATATAAAGATAATATTAATATAATATAATTGTATAATAGATAACAGATAATCCCCCCTCCCCCCATTCTCTTTACCTCTCCCTTATGCACTGAATGTGACAATTCTGTCTGTATTCCCTCAGACCTTGTTGAATACTTCAGCAGTCTCTTCAGTGATTGGGTTGAAAGAAGCACTCATTTTGGAAAAGGTAATTACACAATTAAATATACAGAAAAGCATTGGGTATGTATTAATACAATATAAAGTCAAATATAATTGCATGAATATCTACAAATATGTACTGTTTTCACAAGTGAACTTTTCTTCTTCTTATGCCTTAAATTCTCATGTAACTGGCTCATGTAACTGGCTCATGTGACTGGCTCATGTGACTGGCTCATGTGAAGTGCCACCTGGACAAGAAACATCTCCCAATATCCTGCTGCTGGTTTACTCTAATTAACTTTTATTAACACAACATGTAATAAGAAGAAACCTTTGGAATATTTGCACACTCTGGACCAGAGCCCAAGAAGGGCCAAAAGGGACTTAGACAAGGCTGTTGAATTGACCCCCAACATTTTCACAATATGGAGTACAATGAACAGAACAGCACAGCATAGGGTGTACACAAGTGGGGATTTTATGACTATGCCTTGTCAAGTCAGGGGTCTCTGATCCTCTCTGGGTACCAGCAAGTGAAGAACACAAATAAATTACTGCAACAAAAGACCGGTCTCCATATGTGCTAGACAGGATAAAAGGAGTGTGTTGGTAACCAACGGCTCCACTGCTGGCCATGTCAGTTCTCTCTTCATTTTGGAAGCAGACTAGGAATTTCAGTGCTAGCAAAACATACCCAATCATGTGCAAGAAAACAGCACTTTTGCATGCACATGATTGGATAATAGAAGTTAACAGTTTCACCTCATTCACTAAACTCTGGGGAAAATTCTGTTGCAAAGTGCAACTTATCTTGAAAAGTGAACAGCAGGAGGACAACAATTTCCAATAAAAGTAAAAATAATATAGCTGGAGTTAGATTTAAAACCATTTCGCTGGTGAAAATGTACACAACACTGCATGGTTGTTTTAAATTGTTAAAAATTGTTCTTACAACTCTACTTTTTAACATAGAAAATATTTGGGGGCTAAACAGCCAACCAGCCATTCCTTCTATATATCCTTCACCCCTCCTTTCCCCCTGCCGTGGTTCCCAGCCCCTTTCACTCCTACTGGAAGCCCAGGGCCCCTAGCATTACGTTCTACAGTAAATGGTCAACAAGGAAATGAGAGAACGATTAATTCCTTGATCTCCCTCTCAGTAATGTGATCCCAGAAATTCTCAGGTCTAAGCACTTCTGGGATAATGGATCTACCTGCTCTGGATAGGAGAAAATCAAGGACTCCCTGTACTCTACCTAAAATACCCCTGATGTCTCATTAAAAACAACCTGTACATCAGTAATGCTATCACATCATTAATACGTTAGCCCCTTTGTGATAGCAATACAATTATGTGAAAAAGGTGAAAAATAAGTGTAAAAATAACATAGAATATTCAAAAACCTTAGATTGTATGCTCCTTGAGAGCAGGGACTGGTGCAAATGTACAACAACATGTGTGTAAAGTGCTGCATAAATTGACAGCACTATATAAGTACCTGTAATAAAATACATGTAAAAAATTTAAAACACATACATACGCAGTCCAGGATACACGTGCATACATAAATGCAGATTGACATATCTTATATTTTCACACATGCTGGAGACCGCCATTTATTGTAAACTTGGTAAGTTGTAAGGGCTTAAAAACAAAACCCATGGAGAATTTTGGAGCATATCGATGTTTATCAGTGTTTTGTGCACACAGTTTTCAAACGTGACATATTTGGCATCTATTTACTTGACACAGTAAATAGTAATTGTATTTTTCAGTAGAAAACACATTCAAATTATTGTTAATGCACACACAGTAATGGCATTAATTAAGAAGAATTGGGTTTGTGTGAACAATTTGAATGTATTTTTCTTTTAAAAATTAAAGTTTGATAAACAGCTAGCAAAAAATTGTGTAACCTAAAGCAGGGCTTCACGCAAAAGGTAAAGTTCCACTTTAACCCTTTTGCTGACAAAACCCCAAACATTATATGTTTTCCAAAGGAAACACCCAAGAGAATAAAATAGCAGTAGTTCCAATTTTTTATGTCACGTGATATTACCGCAAAGGTCTAGGAAAGGTAATATTTCAGTAAAAAACACACTAACGTGAATTTTAGGGAAAACAAACGCAATACATTATCCAAATTTTTGGTAAAATATCAAAGACAAGATTACACTGAGTAAATAGATACCCAATATGCCAAACCTTAAAAACTTTTTTGCGCCCGTAAAATGGGGTCAAACTTCAGTACCCTATATTTTCTATAGGCAATGCTTCAAAGGCCCCCTATAGGTATCAGTTTAGTGTTACGGAGGAGGTTTGACTCTAAAATTATTGCTCTCATTCTTGCATACGCGGCGATACTGTATGTAACATGCATATCGCAATCAAGGTTTTCACGCGTAGGTGCCCCGACGCATGCGTTTATGTTTGTGCGTGTGTATATGTGGGGGCCTCCAAAAATTTTGGGGGGATTTTATGGGCTTGATGTAACTATTTTTTTGCAAAAAAAAAAAAATTTTTTTTTTTTTTACTTATTTTTACTTAAACAGTCCCCTATGTGATGATTATTAGGTTACAGGGTCTCTTTATTAAATATGCAGGGTCTAAAAGATCCTGCATGTCTCCCCTGTATTCCACTGAATGTTTTGCAATGCAGATCGCATTTCAAAACATCCTTTCTCGGCAAAACGAGAAGGAGACACAGAAAACGTGACACGGAAGTGACGTCAAAGACGTCGCTTTCCGGGTCACTGCAAGAAGGGGAGGAGAGAGGATGTGTATCTGTTCTTCTCCTTCCCCGTACATGCTGACACCCACCATGACTGTCCCGGGCCCACCGATGGGCAAGCGGAGCCCAATAAGCATGGCGGGACCACGTGAGCGGGGGCGCCGGTACCGGGGGTGTGTGAGAGCAATCAGGAGACAGCGGCACCACCCAAATGCTCTTATCTGACAGGCAGGAGGCTTCCTGTCAGTTTTTTATACAATCCCGGTGTCTGCAGCCACCGGATTGTGTGCAATACCCCCCGCCGTTAGGTCTGTACGACATACGGACCTGGCGGCGAAAGGGTTAAGGCCTCCTCCTCCACTCCTGTAAATGAAATGGCGTGGGGTCCCCCAAATCCATACTAGACACTTATCCAAGCATGCAGCCCGGCAGGTCAGGAAAGGGGGGACAAGCCAGGGCCCCCTGAACTATACCAGGCCACATGCCCTCAACATGGGTGGGATGGGTGCTTTGGGGTGGGGAGGCTCTGCCCCCTCACCCAAAGGACCTTGTCCCCATGTTGATGCAGGGGTCTGCGGGCAGAGGGCTTATCAGAATCTGGTAGCCCCCTTCAACAAGGAGCCCCCCAAATCCAACCCCCCATGTGAATGGGTAGGGGTACATAGTATCCCTACCCATTCATCAAAAAAGTATCAAAAAGTAATAAAAACACAGAGATCGTTTTTGACAGTTTCTTTATTAAAAAATCAAAAAACAATGTTCCCGGATGTAAATCTATCTTCAATTACGCTGCCCGATGCACTTGAAAAAGAACAAAAAAATTACTCTCACTGACATGGAGGTTGTCTGCCTACTGCAGGCTCCTTCATTTGACAGTTATTTTATAGGGGAGGGCGGGGCCACCTGGCAAGGTCACTGGTTGCACCGCTCCCTTGTGACGTTGTCGACCCAGCATGCACCGGTCCGTGAAGTCGCAAGGGGGTGGTGCCAGCAGTAGTAGACAGCCTCCATGTTGGCAAGAGTGATTTTTACTTTGGGTGCAGCGGGAGGCATTATTGATGATGGATTTACATCAGGGGCACTATTTTTTTTTTTTTAATAAAGAAATTGTCAAAAACTGTCTCTGTGTTTTTCTTACTTTTTTACTCTTTTTTGGTGAATGCGTAGGGGTACTATGTACCCAATATTCATTCACTTAGGGGGACTGGGATCTGGGGGCCCTTGTTAAAGGGGGCTTCCAGATTCTGATAAGCCCTCTGCCCGCAGACCCCCAAAACCACTGGTCACAGTTGTGGGGATAAGGCCTTTGTTGTGGGGACAAGGTACTTTGGGGTGGGGGGGTGGGCCCCAGAGTACCCACCCCCCCATGTTGAGGGCATATGGCCTGGTATGGTTCAGGAGTGGGGTGCTCACTTGTCCCCCCTTCCTGACCTGCCAGGCTGCATGCTCAGATAGGGGGTCTGTTATGGATTTTGAGGGGCACCCCACCCCATTTTTTTTACATTTTTGTATTGTCGGCGGGAAGCACACTGACAGGTGATGATTCATCGGTTGTTAAGAATGCAGGTGGCCGGCTTCCTGGCTTGCTGTTTAACCGCTTCAGCCCCGGAAGGTTTTACCCCCTTCCTGACCAGAGCACTTTTTGCGATTCGGCACTGCGTCGCTTTAACTGACAATTGCTCGGCCGTGCGATGTTACACCAAAATTGATGTAATTTTTTTCCCACCAATAGAGCTTTCTTTTGATGGCATTTGATAATCTCTGCAGTTTTTATTTTTTGCACTACAAACAAAAAAGAGTGACAATTTTAAAAAAAATCTATATTTTTTTCTTTTTGCTATAATAAATATCCCCCAAAGACATAAAAAAAATAATTTTTTTCTCAGTTTAGGCCGATTAGTATTCTTCTAAATATTTTTGGTAAAAAAATTGCAATAAGCGTACATTGATTGGTTTGCGCAAAAGTTATAGCTTCAACAAAATAGGGGATAGATTTATGCCATTTTTATTATTAATTTTTTATTTATTAGTAATGGCGGCGATCTGTGATTTTTATCGTGACTGCGACATTATGGCAGACACATCGGACACTTTTGACACTATTTTGGGACCATTGTCATTTATACAACGATCAGTGCTATAAAAATGCACTAATTACTGTGTAAATGACACTGGCAGGGAAGGGGTTAAACACTAGGGGGTAATCAAGGGGTTAAGTGTGTCCTAGGGAGTGATTCTAACTGTGGGGGGATGGGCTACCACTGACAAGACAGCGATCACTTCTCCCAATGACAGGAAGCAATAGATTCCTGTCATGTCACTAGTAGGGATGAGCTTCGAGTTCGAGTCGAACTCATGTTCGACTTGAACATCGGCTGTTCGCCAGTTCGCTGAACAGCGAACAATTTGGGGTGTTCGTGGCAAATTCGAAAGCCGTGGAACACCCTTTAAAAGTCTATGGGAGAAATCAAAAGTGCTAATTTTAAAGGCTTATATGCAAGTTATTGTCATAAAAAGTGTTTGGGAACCTGGGTCCTGCCCCAGGGGACATGGATCAATACAAAAAAAGTTTTAAAAACGGCCGTTTTTTCAGGAGAAGTGATTTTAATAATGCTTAAAGTGAAATAATAAAAGTGTAATATCCCTTTAAATTTCGTACCTGGGGGGTGTCTATAGTATGCCTGTAAAGGGGAGCATGTTTCCCGTGTTTAGAACAGTCTGACAGCAAAATGACATTTCAAAGGAAAAAAAGTCATTTAAAACTATTTGCGGCTATTAATAAATTGCCGGTCCGACAATACACATAAAAGTTAATTGATAAAAACGGCATGGGAATTCCCCACAGGGGAACCCCGAACCAAAATTTAAAAAAAAATGACGTGGGGGTCCCCCGAAATTCCATATCAGGTCCTTCAGGTCAGGTATGGATATTAAGGGGAACCCCAGTCAAACTTTAAAAAAAAAATGGCGTGGGGTCCCCCTCAAAATCTATACCAGACCCTTCAGGTCTGGTATGGATTTTAAGGGGAACCCCACGCCAAAATTAAAAAAAAAATGGTGTGGGGTCTCCCCAAAAATCCATGCCAGACCCTTATCCAAGCACGCAACCTGGCAGGCTGCAGGAAAAGAGGGGGAAGGAGAGAGCGGCCCCCCTCCTGAACCGCACCAGGCCACATGCCCTCAACATTGGGAGGGTGCTTTGGGGTAGCCCCCCAAAACACCTTGTCCCTATGTTGATGGGGACAAGGGCCTTATCCCCACAACCTTTGCCCGGTAGTTGTGGGGGTCTGCGGGTGGGGGGCTTATCGGAATCTAGAAGCCCCCTTTAACAAGGGGACCCCCAGATCCCGGCCCTCCCCCCTGTGTGAAATGGTAAGGGGGTACAAAAGTACCCCTACCATTTCACAAAAAAAGTGTCAAAAATGTTAAAAATGACAAGAGACAGTTTTTGACAATTCCTTTATTTAAATGCTTCTTCTTTCTTCTATCTTCCTTCGGTTTCTTCCTCCATCTTCTTCTTCTTCTGGTTCTTCTGGTTCTTCCTCCGGTGTTCTCATCCGGCATGTTCCTCCACGGCGCCAGCGTCTTCTTCCCTTCGTCTTCTAGGCCGCTCTGCATCCAGCATGACGGGAGGCTCCCGCTGTGTGACGCTTCTCCTCTTTTGACGGTTCTTATATAATGGAGGGCGGGGCCACCCGGTGACCCCGCCCCTTCTGATGCACAGGGACTTCCCTGTGGGTTCCCCATGACGTCAGAGGGGGCGGACAGGAAAGTCACCGTGCGTCAGAGGGGGGCGGGGTCACCGGGTGGCCCCGCCCTCCATTATATAAGAACTGTGAGAAGAGGAGAAGCGTCACACAGCGGGAGCCTCCCATCCCATCATGCTGAATGCGGAGCGGCCCAGAAGACGAAGGGAAGAAGACGCCGGCGCCATGGAGGAAGATGCCGGATGAGAACACTGGAGGAAGAACCAGAAGAACCAGAAGAAGATGGAGGAAGAAACCAAAGGAAGATAGAAGATAGAAGAAAGAAGATAGAAGAAGCATTTAAATAAAGGAATTGTCAAATACTGTCTCTTGTCATTTTTAACATTTTTGACACTTTTTTTGTGAAATGGTAGGGGTACAAAACCCTTACTATTTCACACAGGGGGAAGGCCAGGATCTGGGGGTCCCCTTGTTAAACCGGGCAAGGGTTGTGGGGATGAGGCCCTTGTCCCCATCAACATGGGGACAAGGTGTTTTGTTGAGGGCATGTGGCTTGGTACGGTTCAGGAGGGGGGCCACTCTCTCATCCCCCCCTCTTTTCCTGCGGCCTGCCAGGTTGCGTGCTCGGATTAGGGTCTGATTTTTGGGGAGACCCCACGCCATTTTTTTTTAAATTTTGCCGCAGGGTTCCCTTTAAAATCCATACCAGACCTAAAGGGTCTGGTATAGATTTTGAGGGGGACCCCACGCCATTTTTTTTCTAAATTTTGGCCGGGGTTCCCCTTAATATCCATACCAGACCTGAAGGGCCTGGTATAGAATTTAGGGGGGACCCCCACGTCATTTTTTTTTTTAAATTTTGGTTAGGGGTTCCCCTGTGGGGAATTTCCACGTCGTTTTTATCAGTGAACTTTTATGTGTATTGTCGGACCGGCAATTCATTAATAGCCGCGAGTAGTTTTAAATGACTTTTTTTCCTTTGAAATGTCATTTTGCTGTCAGACTGTTCTAAACACAGGAAACATGCGCCCCTTTACAGGCATACTATAGACACCCCCCAGGTACGAAATTTAAAGGAATATTACACTTTTATTGTTTCACTTTAAGCATTATTAAAATCACTGCTCCTGAAAACTTTTTTTTGCATTGATCCATGTCCCCTGGGGCAGGACCCAGGTCCCCAAACACTTTTTATGACAATAACTTGCATATAAGCCTTTAAAATTAGCACTTTTGATTATTCATGTTCATGTCCCATAGACGGTGTTCGCGTGTTCGAACAAATTTTTTGCCTATTTGCATGTTCTGGTGCGAACCGAACAGGGGGTGTTCAGCTCATCCCTAGTCACTAGGCAGAATGGGGAAATGCCTTTTTTACTTAGGCATCTCCCTGTTCTGAGGCTCCATGACACAATCGTGGAACACTGGCACACATCGAGTCTGTGGAAGCCGTGGGCATGGTTATGATGTACGCAGCGGGGGCACGCGCCCACTAGCCCCTACAATTAAAGGAGACGTACAGGTACGCCCATTTGCCCACCGCTGTCATTGTGCTGATGTATATCAGCATGCAGCGGTCAACAAGTGGTTAACAACCAGGTATTCTTCACGCAGAATTCAAATTGGTCAAACGTTATTCAACCGATCTGAATTTGAATCATTCTGAAAAGTTGGATTTCGTTGAGAAAATTAATAAATAGAACAAATTTTTACGAAAATGAAACAAAATCTACCGAGAATGAACCTAAACTAAATTAATTCCAAAACCAAAACGAAATGAATTCCATAACAGAACGAAATTAGTAACATAACGAATCTATCTAAAACTAAACTAATTTTTTCGTCCTGTGCATGTCTAATAACCTGCAAGAGAGAATAACCCTTCCCAATTTCATTTTACAAAATGTGTTTTAATTGCAATCTGTGTCCTGAAAGGAAGCAAAAAAAAAATTGTATATATATATATACCCCTAAGTGAAAATGTCCAAATTGGGCCCAAAATGTCAATAATTTGTGTTGCCACCATTATTTTCCAGCACTGCCTTAACCCACTTGGGCATGGAGCTCACCAGAGCTTCACAGGTTGTCCTCTTCTACTCCTCCATGACGACATCACAGAGCTGGTGGATGTTGGAGACCTTGCCCTCCTCCACCTTGAGTGTGAGGATGCCCCACAAATGCTCAATAGGGTTTAGTTCTGGAGATATGCTTGGCTAGTCCATAACCTTTACCCTCAGCTTCTTTAGCAAGGCAGTGGTCATCTTGGAGGTGTGTTTGGGGTCGTTATCATGTTGGAATACTGCCCTGCAGCCCAGTCTCTGAAGGGAGGGGATCCTGCTTCAATATGTTGCAGCACATGTTGGCATTCATGGTTCCATCAATGAACTGTAGCTCCCCAGTGCTAGCAGAACTCATGCAGCCCAAGACCATGACACTCCCACCACCATGCTTAACTGTAGGCAAGACACATTTGTCTTTGTATTCCTCACCTGGTTGCCGCCACACACGCTTGACACCATCTGAACCAAATAAGTTTATTTTGGTCTCATCAGACCACAGGACATGGTTCCAGTAATCCATGTCCTTAGTCTGCTTGTCTTCAGCAAACTGTTTGTGGGCTTTCTTGTGCATCATCTTTAGAAGAGGCTTCCTTCTGGGACAACAGCCATGCAGACCAATTTGATGCAGTGTGTGGCGTATAGTCTGAGCCCTGACAGGCTGACCTCCCACCCCTTCAACCTCTGCAGCAATGCTGATAGCACTCATACATCTATTTCTCAAAGACAACCTCTGTATATGACTCTGAGCATGTGCACTCAATCTCTTTGGTCGACCATGGCGAGGCCTGTTTTGAGTGGAACCTTTTCTGTTAAACTGCTGTATGGTCTTGGCCACTGTGCTGCAGCTCAGTTTCAGGGTCTTGGCAATCTTCTTATAGTCTAGGCCATCTTTATGTAGAGCAACATTTCTTTTTTTCAGATACTCAGAGAGTTCTTTGCCATGAGGTGCCATGTTGAACTTCCAGTGACCAGTATGAGAGAGTGAGAGTGATAACACCTAATTTAACACACCTGCTCCCCATTCACACTTGAGACCTTGTAACACTAACAAGTTACATGACAACGGGGAGGGAAAATGGCTAATTGGTCCCAATTTGGACATTTTCCTTTGGAGGTGTACTCACTTTTCTTGCCAGTGATTTAGACATTAATGGCTGTGTGTTGAGTTATTTTGAGGGGACACCAAATGCACATTGTTATACAAGATGTACACTCACTACTTTACATTGTAGCAAAGTGTCATTTCTTCAGTGTTGTCACATGAAAAGATATAATAAAATATTTACAAAAATGTGAGGGGTGTACTCACTTTCGTGAGATACTGTAAGTTGGAACATTGCATAACCTTTCATCTTCAATGATGTGAAGCACCCATACCCCTCCTGGTAGCTACAGATCGGGTGATTTATGCTACCAAGGCTTTAGGACACTTATCAAAGGCTTTAGGACTCTTGGGAGATTGGGAGATGTTCTTTTTACACATGGCAAGTAAAAGGTACTTTTTAAATTGAAGCAATAATGTAATATGTTAATGTTAACATGTATCGTACTGATATTTATGTAATCTTTTTTAGTCATATTGTTTTTTTGTCTACTGTTCTGTTCCACAGATATTGTTATTTACGTTCAGCATGGCTTCAATGAAGGGGTTAACAAGTTTAACAAGCTGAGAGAAGGTAATTTTATATTATTATTATTATACAGGAGATAAATAATGCCAACAGTTTGTGCAGTGCTTTACATTGTAAGGGCAGACAGTACAAAAGTTCCCTGCTCATTAGAGCTTGCAATCTAAGAGGGAAGGTTAAGTGATACAAAAGGTAATAACTGTGGGGGATGAGCCGTATGAGAAAATAAAAGTACAATTGTTAGGTAGAGGCAAAATAGGCTTCTCTGCAGAGAAGTGTTTTCAGGGATCATCTAAAAGTAGATAGAGTAGGAGACAGTCGGACAGGTTGGAGTTCCATAGGATGAGAGAGGCTCGGAAAAAGTCCTGGAGACGAGCATGGGAGGAGGTGATGAGGGAGCTGGAGGAAGGAACAAAGAGAATGCTCTTGTTGGTATTTTGAG
This sequence comes from Lithobates clamitans, assembly GCA_037952925.1. Lineage (NCBI taxonomy): Eukaryota > Metazoa > Chordata > Amphibia > Anura > Ranidae > Lithobates > Lithobates clamitans. Next base: position 23,191,278 of record JBBGZY010000039.1, read on the forward strand.
ACTAGGTTAGCTGGGGGCATTATAAGTTGTTGTTAGTATTTTGAATTGAATTAGTTAAATGAGCAGAAGCCAATGGAAGGAATTCAGAGAGGAGTAGCAGATACTGAATGGTTGGTGAGGTGGATAAGTCTGGCAGCAGCATTCATGATGGACTGAAGAGAGGATAGCCTATGTAAAGATAAGCCAATGAGGAGGGAGTTGCAGTGGTAGAGGTGAGAGATGACTAGGAGTAAATTAGAAGCTCTGTGGTGTTATTGGTTAGGAAAAGGCATATTTTGGACATGTTGTGTAGGTTGAGGCAGCAAGTTTTGGACAGTGATTGGATGTGGGGCCGAAAGGATAGTTCAAAGTCCAGCATAACACCTAGTACCATGGCATGTGGGGACAGGTTGATAGTTGTGTCATCAATCTTGACAGAGAAGTCAGGGGAAGAGGCTCATAGGGGAGGAAATATTATGAGCTTGGTTTTGGATAGATTGAGCTTGAGGAAATGGTGTGACATTTAGGCTGATATGTCTGCTAGTAAAAGAGTGATGCCTGTGGAGACTGATGGAGTGAGAAAGTCTCTCAGTCAGTTTTAGACCAGACGTCCAAAGAGTTTGGAGGAAAAGGGGAGAAAGGAGATGGGGCATAGGCTGTTTAGATTGGTGGGGTCCAATGAGGGCTTTTTATGTGTGGGAGTGACTACTTAGCATTTTAGAGAGTTGGAGAAGATGCCAGAAGAGAGTGAGAAATTGAAGATGTGAGTTATACAGTGTAGGATAATGGTGAACGTAGCATTTGCAAGGGAATCAGGCTGGGGGGAAGGTGGTAAAGTGGGCATTAGAAAAATGTTTAGCAACCTTATCTTTAGTAGTGGGGTTGAATGAAGGAAGTAATAAGTGTACCTGTGAACATGACATGTTAAGTATGGAAGATATCTGTACAGTGGAGATTTCATCAATAATTTAATCGATCTTATTTTTGAAGTGATTGACAATCTCCTAGCCAGTGAGTGAGGTAATGGGTGGAGGCAGTGGAGGAAGAAGTAGAGAGTTGAAGGTAGAGAAGAGTTGACAATGACAGGATAAGCTGGTAAGGAAAGTGATAAAATAGGTCTGCTTGAAGGCAGGAATTGTATTTTTGGAGGGCAGAATTATATTTTTTTAAATCTTTCTGAGACTTAGTCTTACGCCACAGGTGCTCAAGAGTGTAGCTACTTTTTTTCAATCTTCTGGTGTCATCTGTCTGCCAAGATTTTAGGGGTCAGGGCCTGATTCTGTGTGTAGTGGGGGGGAAGCATGTCTAGGGAGGATGACACGGAACTGTTGAAGTGGCTAGGTCTGGGCAGGACAGGGGTGAGATTTTGTCAAAGGGATGGTCAGTAGCAAAATAGAAAAGAGAAGGGTTAAGGCGGCGAAGATTTCTATGGGTAACTGTTAGGCAGCTGGAGGGAAAGGAGGTGGATGACAGGGAGAGAGAAAAACAAATAAGGTAGTGATGAGAGAGAGAGGGAAAGGATTGTTGGAGAGGTTGCCCCGGGTGCATAGGTAAGAGAAAACAAGGTCAAGAGTGTTGCAATCAGCATGAGTAGAAGCATGTATCCAATGCTTCAGGTCATAAGAGGAGGTTAGACTGAGAAGTTTAGACATAGCAGGAGTGTTAGTATTAACAGGGATATTGAAGTCACTGAGAAAGATATGGGGATTGGGGATTTCAGAAGATAGAAAGTAGGGTAGCAAGGCAGAGAAGTCATTAAGAAAGTTTGATACTGGTCCAGGGGGCTAGTATATCACAATAATTCTTAAAGAAACTAGAGAAAATAGATGAATACAACATGCCTCAAATGAGAAAAATAACAGGGAGGAAGCCTGTGAAAGGAACCTGCAGTAAGTTAGTTATGTAGGTTGCCATTTTGAAAATGCTGGATGACGAGTTGCCATGCTAATCTTATGGCTTTAATACTGTGCTACTGACTTGGAACACATATGCAAAATGCTGTTTTCATTTTGATTTCACTGGCTGCATGCTTGAATGTACTGAAGCCACTGATGGCCTATAATTAGCAATTTCAAAAGCCTATCAACAGGGAAACTGCAACAAAGAGGATTATTATACCATTCAGTCAAGTCAATTTGCTTCTCTGCGATGAACTAAAGTGCACTATGGGAAAATCGATCTGCAGGAGTTTTCTTTGTCAACGCGCATTTTCAGTTCTGCAGAAATTAATGTTAATGCACTTGTACACTGTATACCATGTAAGCAGCAGAGGTTTTTTTAATCTGTATTCAGGAAAGAAAACACAAAACACTATTAGAAAAACACAAAATATACAATGTCTCCCATGAAAAACATTCAGAAAACTGCATGCATTTTAAGCCTTGATACATCTTAAAATATATATTTCTATATTTTTCAGTTCTGTCCAGCTACATTCAGGAACTGTTCTATGATTCAGTAAACAAACTTAGTCAACTTGGAAAAGGTAATATTTTTCGTACCATTTTCCAATTATGAAATTACATAAAAGCTTTCTTTCCGAAGTTTCTTATTTTAAATCAGAAGACCCCAGCTTTTTGTCAACCCAAAAAAAAAATTGTGATCTTTTTTTATTTTATACTATATATTCAGACTTAACACTTTGGAGATATGTGTTTTATCAGTAAAATATCAGACAGTAGATATGGGTGCTGGTGAAAGGCAAAGGTTTTGATTGCACCACATCCCTTGCATCAAAATAAAAAAAAAGCTTAAAGATTGGGATTGGGATTGCTGAGACCAAACAAATATAAACATTTTAAATGTAACACTTTTTATTCCAAATGTTTCTTAATACCCATAAAAAGGTACAAAGAGAAAATCTTGATTACAACCACTATATATATAATCTCTTTATACAACTTCTTCTACTGTACATATTTTGCCCACTGGCTCTTCAGGAGCACACATACTGCTTCTTTTTGTTTGGTCCACCCCAATAAATCCCAATACTACCTCTTTAAGTTTTTTTTCTATCAGACAGTTCATCTTGCAGGACATACCATACCTCAGGTGCCTCTCAGGTCTAGAGTTGCCCTCAGACAAAGAAGAAATGTATATGAGTGAGAAAATGTTTTTACAATCCAATACTAAATATTCAAATACTTGCAAATCCAATACACACTTTTGACATATTTTATATCTGTGTTTGTACTTATGTACATATACACCATGTATATGTGTTAATTTTACATGTAGTGATGCCCTGTATGAACTGCATACCTTTAGTTTATGTTAACCTAGTATTTTCTGTCTATTTAGCATGTTGCTGCATTACACCAATACCTCTTTTTATCTAGATATTCTTGAGTATTCCCAGAATCTTTTCTCCTCTGGAGTAGACAGATTGTCTGAGTTCAAAGACGGTAAAGATGCCTCTAGAAATGTCTGTCTGCTTGTAGAGTAGCTTAATATCTGATGCACTGCAGTTAAAATGAACTGTACTTATACTGTAAGCATGATTATTTCTGATTTTCAGGTACTGTTAACTACTCCCAGAGACTCATCTATGATGGACTTAATGGACTTTCTGAGTTCAAAGAAGGTAAAGATACATATGAAAGTAAATTGTTTTAAACCCTATAAAATGCTTGTAAATTGTTTTAAACTCTATAAAAAATATGTATTTAATACAAAACCACCAATTTATCTGTGCTTTAAGGTACTTTAAACTACTCACAGAGCCTTTTCTATGATGGACTTAGTAAGCTTTCTGAGTTCAAAGAAGGTAAGGGTGTAATTCTGGGAAAGTATATTCAACTATACAGTGCCTTGAAAAAGTATTCATACCCCTTGAAATGTTCCACATTTTCCAATGTTCCATAACATGTTATGTTACTACCAAAAACGTAAATTTATTTTATTGGGATTTTATGTGATAGACCAACACAAAGTGGCACATAATTGTGAAGTGGAAGGAAAAAGATAAATAGTTTTCCAATATGTTTACAAATCAATATGTGAAAAGTGTGGCGTGCATTTGTATTCACTCCCCCCCCCCCCCGAGTCAATACTTTGTAGAACCACCTTTCATTGCAATTACAGCTGCAAGTCTTTTTGGGTATGTCTCTACCAGCTTTGCACAGCTAGAGAATGAAATGTTTGCCCATTCTTTGCAAAATAGCTCCGGCTCTGTCAGATTGGATGGAGAGCATCTGTGAACTACAATTTTCAAGTCCCTGCTGAAGAAAAGCATCCCCACAACATGAAGAGAAGAAAAGAACTGCTGCACACCAAAAGAACGTTCCAATGTGTTTATTCCAAAATAGCAAATGACAGCCAACAAGACAAAGTGCCCAAACCCAGGAGGTGACACATTTCACACTGACCTCAGTGCTTCATGAAGTGCAGTTGTGCCATACTCTTTCCATTTTTTAGGAGATGGATTGAACAGTGCTCTGTGAGATGTTCAAAGCTTGGGATATTTTTTTATAACCTAACCCTACTTTAAACTTCTCCACAACTTTATCCCTGACTTGTCCGGTGTGTTCCTTGGCCTTCATGATGCTGTTTGTTCACTAGGGTTCTCTACCAAACCTCTGATGGCTTCACAGAACAGCTGTATTTGTACTGAGATTAAATTACACACAGGTGGACTATATTTACTAATTAGCTGACTTCTGAAGGCAATTGATTCCACTAGATTTTAATTAGGGGTACAGCGTTTTTGGTTGTAACATGACAAAATGTGGAAATTTCAACGGTATGAAAACTTTTTCAAGACACTCTAGTAGTGTACTTCATGTTTTCTTAATCAATAAAAACAAAATATTAATGCAAAATTGTAAAAATATCCACCTCCCTGTCTCCTTCTAGGAACTTTTAATTACTCTCAGGCTCTCCTCTATAATGGACTCAGTAGTCTTTCTGACATTAAAGAAGGTAAAATATTCTTCATTTCAAATAATTACCATTCTCTTCATTTTTCCCCTGAATACAATTGCATCTCTTCTTTCAGGCACTATTAACTATTCCCAGAGTCTGTTATATGATGGACTTAATAGACTTTCTGAGTTTAAAGAAGGTAAAATCACTGCATTGCTAGGCTGTATAAATATAGAATAGGTTAGCTTTTCTTTTTGCTAATTGCAAGCAAACAAATATATATATAATACACCAATATATACATAGAATGCAACTGTGTATCCTTTTCCAGGAACTGTTAACTATTCCCAGAGTCTCTTATATGATGGACTCAATAGGCTTTCCGAGTTTAAAGAAGGTAAAAATGATTGCATTGCTGAGCTGTATTATTAGACAGTAGAATAGTTTAGTTTTTCTTTCTGTTAATTGCAAGCAAACTAAAATATGTACAATAAACCAATATATATATGGAATGCAACTGTGTATCTTCTTCCAGGAACTGTTAACTATTCTCAGAGTCTAATCTATGATGGACTCAGCAAAGTTTCTGAGTTCAAAGAAGGTAAAAGTATTTTGCATTGCTAGTCCTGCATATGTGTAATCGCTTTTCTGAAGTTGTAAACATCAGGCATAACAAATTATCATAGTGGAAGCCATTCAATTATAAATGCTATAAATACAATTGTTTTTCTCCTTTTAGGAACTTTAAACTACTTGCAGAGTCTGTTCTATGGTGGACTCGATAGAATTTCTGAATTAAAAGAAGGTGAGATAACCTAATATGACATCACATATTTACCTGTTGCTTAACCTAACCAATAGTTCTTTCTTTTCAAAATGACAAGATTTATATACACACTTATGCATCTCACTGTAATGATTCTCTTTATTATAATCATTGCTTTGATTATCACCACATTCCACAAAACTTTGCCAGCAGCTGCTTTTAATTTTTTCAGGTCTTCTAGAATACTTACAAGACCTTTTCTTTGATGGACTTAATGGGCTTAAGAAGTCTGGAGAAGGTAACACTACTGTATATTTAATACATTTACCAGTCTATCCACCTTTACCTTTTATAATCTTCAGTTGTAGTATTTCTGATGTTCCAATTTGGCTAACAGGTATACCACACCATTAAAGCATGTTTATTCTTTTAGGTCTCCTTGAATACCTGCAGAGTCTCTTCTTTGATGGCATTAATGGACTTAAGCAGTCAAGCGAAGGTAATGATTTTTACCTCAAGTTCAATATAAGTGTTCAAATGTAGGCATAAATGTATTTTATAAATAGTGATGGAAATACCTAATTAGCCTGATAAATTGTGAATCAAAGTATTTGATATAAAGTAGAATTCATCTATTCTCATGAGGTCTTGTTCTGCCTATACCTGGCTAATGAATCTTTGAAAAAATTCATTCATCTGACAAAAGAACTTTTAATTCCCATTTACAATCAAGCCAAGTTGAGGTACTTTTCTTCCTTCTCATTTGTATATACCTGACTTTGTCAATGAATTATAACCCCAACCCCCCCCCCCCGTTTTCCCACAAGTGCAGGGGGCCTGGTAAAATACTTGCCTCCCAATTTCCCAATTCCAGTGATGTTCATTGTACGGCACTACACAGTCTTTTCAAGAAAGATATCCCGATAAGATTGTCTTTCTGCTGTGCACTCTTAAAGTGATTGTAAAGGTAAAAATTTTTTAAAAAATAAAAATAACAAACATTTTATACTTATTTCCTCTGTCCAATGGTTTTGCACAGAGCATCCCAGGGTCTCCAGCCAGCGCTCATCACTTCTCCCCCCTGCTGATTGCGCCCATAGAGGCTTGCTATGAAGGCACTCATGCAGACTCAATCCTGAACTGAATTCTATCTGTCCATTAACATACACTGTGCAATTCTGCTTTGCCCCCTGCTCCTGCCTCACTGGCTGCATCTGAGCCAGTGAGGAGCAAGAGAGAGCAGCGATGCTGCTCTCCTGCACAGTGCTGGATCGACATTGGGCTCAGGTAAGTAATGTATAAGGTGGGGCCTGGAGGGGGAGCTGCACACAAAAGGTTTTTTACCTTAATGCATACAATGAACCACATTTAGGACCGCTTTCTGTGTTTTGTGGTCCAAGTTGTCTTGATTTCAGCTATAAAAGAATGAAGAAATCTACATGAATTCTGCAGGATTATTTTGGTTAGAAGACTGCTATTTACATCTCAGTCACTGCAACAGTGAATATTTCCATCTCTTTGCCATATAAATGAACTATGATCATTACTTCAGTAATTTACAACTGAATACCACAGGGTATAGACCTCTCTATGTCCCAAACAATATGTTTAAAGCCTAATTCTGGTTTTAATTGTTGCCTGTGTCCCTACTTTTGAGATTTCCTCTCACTTCTTGCCCTTGTGACACCAAAACTAACTGTCATGTACCAAATAAGACCAGAACTGTGTGGACTGCAACAGAGGAAACCCAGACGTGTATAAGTGAAAATATAAATGATTTATTAAAGAAAAATGAATAAATATAACACAACCACCTCCAATATCACTCAGTGCATTACAACCAATACAAAACAGAACCCCACAAATAATAATAATAATAACAGAACAAATATATAAGTAATATAAGTAAGGGAAATACCAAGATCATAAACAGAACCAGGCCAGAGTCATCAATGGGAGGTCAGCAGCTGGGGAACAGAAACAAACAGGACAAAGAGAGGATGGATGGATCACAGGAAGAACGGGTCAGATACAAGGCTCAGGTTCCAGGGTTCAGGAAACAGACAGGGAACAGGGTAAACAGGTTCCAGGAATCAGGTTTCAGGTACAGTAATCAGGTTTTCAGGATCAGGGTAACAGGATGCAGGCTGCAGGTCAGGGCTCAAGGGCAATACCAAGGCAAGATGTGTATGCACTTGCCGGTTATTTATACTGTAGCTGCTAATTAAAGTCAGGTGACTCCTGTCTGCAAAGGGTAATACCTGCTCCATACTGCCAGGATCCCGCCGCTGGTGGACGCCAGTACTGCGGCCCAAAGGTGACAAAATACCAGCAGGAAAATGCTCTTCTGACAGCTTCAAACTGCCAGGAGACACCTGTTGGTGGACCTCAGTACTGCACGCCAAATGATCGATATTACCAGCAGAGGGGACCTTTCCTGACAGTACCCCCCTCGAAGGAGCGCACTCTGGACGCTCCAACTAGCCGTTGCTGGGGAAAGTCCATGGCGTCCAGCCGGGCAGCGGGCACTTCAAGCTGGGCAGAGGGCACTTCAAGCTTGGCAGCGGGCAGTGGCACATCAGGCTGAGTAGCAGACAGGAACACACCAGGCTGGGCAGCGGACAGGAACACATCAGGCTGGGCAGCAGACAGGAACACACCAGGCTGGGCAACGGACAGGAACACATCAGGCTGGGCAGCAGACAGGAACACACCAAGCTGGGCAGCGGACAGGAACACATCAGGCTGGGCAGCAGACAGGAACACATCAGGCTGGGAAGTGGACAAGAACACGTCAGGCTGGGCAGCGGACAAGAACATATCAGGCTGGGCAGCGGACAGGAACACCTCAGGCTGGGCAGTGAACAGGAACATGTCAAGCTGGGCAGCGGCCAGGAACAGACCAGGCTGGGCAGTGGACAGGAACACATCAGGCTGGGCAGTGGACAGGAACACACCAGGCTGGGCAGCAGACAGGAACACACCAGGCTGGGCAGCGGATAGGAACACATCAGGCTGGGCAGCAGACAGGAACATATCAGGCTAGAAAGCGGGCACATCAGGCTGGAAAGCGGGAACATCAGGCTGGAAGGCGGGCGCATCAGGCTGGAAAGCAGGCACATCAGACTGGATGGTAGGCGCTGGCACCTCCGGCTGGAACACTGGCACCTTTGGCTGGAACACTGGTACCTCCAGCTGGAACACTGACACCTCAGGCTGGAACACTGGCACCTCAGGCTGGAACTCTGGCACCTCAGGCTGGAAGTCTGGCACCTCAGGCTGGAACTCTGGCAACTCAGGCTGGAACTCTGGCACCTCAGGCTGGAACACTGGCAACTCAGGCTGGAACTCTGACAACTCAGGCTGGAACTCTGGCAATTCAGGCTGGGACTCTGGCACTCCCGGCTGGGACTCTGGCACTCCCGGCTGGGACTCTGGCACTTCAGGCTGGGACAGATTAATGGGTGTGGAAGCAGGTTGGGTTAATGGCGGGATTGTCTTGGTTGGGTTTAGTCATTGAGGCTCTGTAGGTGGAGGGGTGCAGCAGACTGGAAAGGAGGATTGGGATATGGCAGAGAAGAGGTAACAGTAGCTGTGAGAAGTTTTCGTGGATTAGTAGGCAGCTGAGAAGAGGCAGGTGGGTTTAATGCAGGATAGGTACAGGGAGCAGAGACCGGATATGAGTATCTGGTTGGGAGCAATGTATACTGAGCTGCAACTGAGTTTGGCATGGGTGATGGGGAGACAGACTTGTGGGCAGGTAGATGTCTGATGGCAGAGCTGGTTTGTTGTGGGTTGGTTGGGGCTGGTTGTAACATATTAGACCATGCTGAGAGTATGGTTTGGACAAATGACGGATCACATGCTGCCTGTATAACAAGGGTCTGTACTGAGTGAATATACTCCAAAAGCTTCTGCTGAGAACAGATGGAATAGTGCTCAAAAAAGCATGCGGAATCATCCTCTAACAGCCACACCAGAGACTCCACCTGATCAGCACTGAAAGGGGGAGAAAAATCATCACTGGTCTTAGGAACACAGGACAGGGCCAGCTCAACACATATTTGGATCAAAGGCTGCACATCCCCAAACAACATACAGCCCTGGTCAACCAGGAATGGGCCAAACGGATGATCTCAATCAGCTGGTCATTGGTCCACTCTTTTAGTGACTGGCGGAGATACTCGCCACTTTCTGACGCCAGCAGAGCATAATATGGGATCACATTGGGTTTCATTCCAGCAAAGCCAGCAGAACCAAGATGGTTCCGCTGTGCAGCCACTTCTGGTCAGGGATGGCCTTGGTATTCTGTCATGTACCAGAAAAGACCAGAACTGTGTGGACTGCAACAGAGGAAACCCAGACGTGTATAAGTGAAAATATAAATGATTTATTAAAGAAAAATGAATAAATTTAACACAACTACCTCCAATATCACTCAGTGCACCACAACCAATACAAAACAGAACCCTAAAAATAATAATAATAACAGAAGAAATATATGCAAGTAAGGGAAATACCGAAATCATAAACAGAGCCAGGCCAGGGCCATCAACGGGAGGTCAGCAGCTGGGGAAGGGAAACAAACAGGACAAAAAGAGGATGGATGGATCACAGAAAGGATGGGTCAGATACAAGGCTCAGGGTCCAGGGTTCAGGAAACAGACAGGGAACAGAATAAACAGATTCGAGGAATCAGGTTTCAGGTACAGGAATCAGGTTTTCAGGATCAGGGTAACAGGATGCAGGCTGCAGGTCAGGGCTCAAGGACAATACCAAGTCAAGATGTGTGTGCACTTGCCGGGTATTTACACTGCAGCTGCTAATTAAAGTCAGGTAACGCCTGTCTGCAAATGGTAATACCTGCTCCATACTGCCAGGATCCCTCCGCTGGTGGACGCCAGTACCGAGGCCCAAAGGTGACAAAATACCAGCAGGAAAAAGGTCTTCTGACAGCTCCAAACTGCCAGGAGACACCTGCTGATGGACCTCGGTACTGCATGCCAAATGATCAATATTACCAGACACTAACCCCCTAGTTCCTAGTATCTAGTTAATAGATTTGTAATCACTTTCTGTCCTGGTGAGCATGCCATGTGATGGGGACAGGAAAAGAGTCCTAAACATCCAAGTGGGGTCTCAAGCAACAATAAATCCAGACTGACACTGAAACACATTCCCACTCTATCCAAAATGGAAAAACAAATTCAGCTGGGGTTAGGCTTTATTAACATCACACTTTTATGTTTTTGTTAAAGATACCTAAGGTCAAGTGTAAGTGCAATTCTTTATTTGTGGAGAAAAAAGTCCACAAAAAAAGTATTTGTCACTTTAGCTAGTGATCACAGAGTTAAAATCTGGCTCTAGAAGATTTTACCTTGTAACCTGTTGGCAAGACATACCTGATGCCCTGTGGCAGAGGAAGCACTTTGGTTTCTAGAACACTTTGGTTTCTAGAGTCAGCCTGTGCACTAGAGGAGCTGTTCTGCTGAGATTCTGCAATGGTCTTTACAAAGCTAAATGCCACCACTGTCTCTTTAACCCAGAGAGTGCAACATTTTAAAATAAATGCACCTGGCATAGCAAGCAGTTTGATCATGCCCAGGGGAGGGACCTTCACTGACACAAGACTGCATTTAGAGCCACATGGAAGCATGACGCTATGCACCCTGGCTAGGTATGAAATCATGGGTTAAGCTATGGGCACGCTACCAGCTCTTTGCTAGTTGCTCATCAGACCCAGCTGCCTCTAAGTAGAGAGGTGTACCCAAAAGGAAAATCAAAGGAAGTGTCCAGTTGCAACCCCCGTGACTCCCTTCGGCTGCACTGCAGTTTGCAAGGAGGTTCAGAAAAAGGTTGCATTAAAGTGGTTCTAAAGGCTAGACATTTTTTACCCTAATGCATTCCCTGCATTAGGGTAAAAAAGTCTCAGTTTTTGTTTAGCCCCCTCACCACCTTTATACTTACCTGAGTCCTATCTCAATACAGTGCTGTGCCCGTGTGCAGCTGCTCTCTCCTCTCTGGCTCCTTCTGCTGTCAATTAAATCCTGGGAGCAGCGAGCGGGGGTGGGGCTGAGCCTGCAGATGTGCCCTCATAGCAAGGAGCCAAGAGAGCCAGAGGGGAACTCCAGAAGAGGAGGTTTGGGGCCACTTTGTGCAACACCATTGCACAGAGCACATAAACATAACATGTTTTCTACTTTATAGATAAAAAAAAGCCTTTACAACCACTTTACCATTCGTCAAGAAATCACCTGACACCTATGTACTCCCTAGGTGTAGGAACCCCAAGGAGCTAACTAAAATGAGCACATGTACAGTTAATCAGAAATAGGAAGGTGCCTAAAAAAAGCACAGAATATACTATCCCCAAGTGCCTGAAAACCTGATGAGTTAAACAGAATAGAATAGTAAAATCATGTTATCTGAGTCTATGCAAGAGTGCCAAAGCCCTGCAAATCGAAGAACTTAACATCTGTATATGGTTAAAAGTACTACAACTGCTTAGTGATCCAGTGCTATGGGGCTATAAGGGTATTTGTTCTGAATTTCTATAACAACACATTGAGTAAGGAATTTGCTTAGAAAGATAAAGGGGCATTTGTAAATCATTTACACAGAACTTGTGAAATCTGGCAATACATGTACTGCACACACTTTAGGGGTACCTGAAATAAGAAGTCATATACTGTATATGGCAACCTTTAATTGTTAATAGAATTATGTACTGGAAGAAAAAAAATGGAGCTTCAATTTAAAGCTTATGAAAAAATCTAGTTGGGTGGCTGTCTTTGGCGTCACACTTTCTAAATAAGGGACCAGGATCAAGTTTGCCCAAAAAGAGCAAAGCCGACATAAAGCCAAAACATTTGATATTCATACATTTTTGGGTAAGTAGCTGAGAAAGCATGCAAGCTATTCAGCTGGCATGCTCAGAAGTCTGCAATGGCAGCTTCCATTTTTTCAGTACAGGTTTATTTTCTTTTTTTTGTCCAGATTTTTTTGTAACCTTGATTTTAGTATGGTTGTTGAAAAAAATAGGTGTTGTAAAAAATAGCAACAAGGAAGATAGCGACTTTTAAACTATTTCCTACAATTTTCATGTACTTTTCCAAAAACTATTTTTGTGTTAGAAGGAAATGAATTTGTTTTTGGATAGTTATGTTTAAATGCTTAAAAACTATCTTGTTTTCCAGATCTTTTTAGCTACTTCCAAAGCCTTATCTATGATGGACTTAATAAATATGGACTTCCTTTCTTCACCTCGGCCTACAGTCAGGAGCAATACTCAAGCCATTCCGAGGCTGATGAGATGAAGACTGGAGCAGTGGAAAACTAAAAAACATACCAGATATATGTATTCTTGGAATCTTTTATAAAGGACTGTAGTCTTTACACTCTGTGTCCTAGTAACAGGTCACTAGACAGAGAAAGAATTTTACAGTTTTAAGTGTCATGAGAATAAGAAAGGAGAATGACATATAGAAGGAATGTGTCATGACAATGGTACATGGTCCTTCATTATGTAATAATGTAAGATAGCCTAGCTATGAAGAACTGACTGCAAACTGCAAAACAAAGCATGTTCACATCTTATTGCATTTACTGCTTTGTCACCAGTTAGCACAAGGAAAACCCTAATGTTGACACTCAATATGTTTGTTACATTCAAATTAACATTTCACGTTATTGTGCTAATAACCGTGACAGGCAATTCATTTTTACTTTTCTAGGCAAACTACATTATGGATTTTCTTGAAAAAGGAGCTTTATTTTATTAAGAGCTGTACCGCTGCAGTTTCAAGTTTACAGAGTAATAAAATGTGGCGGTTAGCATTGACTAAATGGTGCTAAGCTGTTGAACAGTTAATAGCCCATTAGCACATAACATCAGATACTCATATCTTAAATGAATACCTCTGGGCACATGTCTTAAAGGCCTCTCTTGAAGTATTTATAATGTCTATACCAGGCAAATTATGATATTATACTATATTATATTAAACAATGTTAAATTTTCAAGGGATTCACTGGCAAAGAGTGACCAATAATATATTCATCGATACTTGGACAGTGGATAGGAGCTAAAACAATTCTTGTACAGGAATAAATAGACATTTGCATAATGCATACATATAATAATGCACCTTCACATTCTTTCCTGTCTATATAAGTCCACTACAGTTGGACTATTATATTTTAAATTTGTTGCTAGGGTGTATGAATCCCATTTAGACAAACACTCCCTGTAATTATTGTAAATGTGCACATGGATGCAACACCCCTTATTCAATGCCCTTAAACAAAGGCTTGGTAAAGTAGACTGATATAAAAGATTTATTAACAAGAGGCTGGCGTCATGCTGCTGAAGATGTTCTATAACTTTCGTTATATTTTGCCTTTACTAGGCTAATTTAAATATTTTGGCTGTGGCTTTTTGCATTTGCTTTAGTAGATTGGTTTCAGTCAGCAATAATTAACAAGCTACCGTATATTGTACATAAAAATTGGCAAAATGCTTTTTGTAAAGTATCATGTTTGATTTGCTATTATAGACTTTATATGTGATGGTGGTGAGGACTTTTTATGAGTAGTGCTCACTATACAGAGACTAGATGGGCACAGGGATTCTCTAAACAAATCTTCTTACCGCCACATTTCACCATTGCGTTTTATGTTTGTTTAGCTGAGAATTGTGCTGCTGTGAATGTAAAGCAAAATGCTGCTTTGTGCGTTTGAACATGTGCCTTTTGTTGGATATTTAATGCCTCAAGCATAATGACTACATGAGCCTTTTTTACAACATAAAAGTGTTTTTCAATGCTAAAATAATTTGCAATTCATAATAAACAGTGGCACTAAACTTAACAGTGTTTATTCATCAAAAGCAAAGGAACAAGGAAACAAAAGTAGGCATTATAGTGGATAATCTCATTGATGATTTCAAGACTTGATGACTTATATGAACATAATGTCTCTAGTGATTAAATGCAGTCAGGAAAACATCATGCTCATTGGTGCATGTGTCTGCAGCTCTGGCACTAGTATAAATATGTTGGTTGAGAGCTGTAGAGATGTGTAGAATAGCAATGTCACCAGCTGGGCCACAGTGAGTGAAAGTGACTGAATATGCATTCATGTAAATTAATCTGTTTCCAGACAGCTGCTCTTATTCCTTCTATTTGACTGCGTCCCAGCAGAGTAAAGTGGGTGCCCTCCAGAGTGCTTCCTCTATGCAATTGTCTAAGGCCTGCTCCCATCCCAATACAGTTAACATCCTAGCAGACTGGTTCTAATTATGAATTTAAAACTAAATTTGCTTCCAACTTCAATCAGCTATATGACAGGGAAAAGTGAAGATGTCTGCGTATTGTTGTACAGTTCACAGACAACATTGCATGAAAAATTGAAAGGCTTTGCATAGAATATGACTGACCTTAGTGTTATTAGATTCAAAATAAGAACAATTCTACTTAATTGGAAATGTTTTGTTATAGGCAACGTGGGATATCATTTGCTCCTTCACCAATTCCTTAGTGCTGTCGGGGACCCCAGCAGTGAGATTCCTCACTCCCTAATTTTTTCTGAGTTTTTAGGACCAACTGGCTTAAATGAGTTCTCCATATGCTAACATGGAGAGGGTGCAGAACACAGAAATACTTTAACATTTTTCCTCTAGTAGATTCCTCTAAGGAAAAAATGGTAAATTCCCATAGGTCATTGATAACAGTAGAGCTGTGTTGGACTCTCCCCGCTTGGATCCCACGATAAGTACTCTTCAGAGATTCAAGCCCTGCCCTACTGATTTGGGTAGTGTTACTTTTTAATCCAAAGCAGTACTCAGTTCACCACACATGTGAATGTATTCATGTTTTTATGTTAACATAATTATACATGTAACCGATGGATTTAACAGTATGTGAAGCTAGTGCATGACATTTTTTATTGTACTTACATGGAAAGTGGTCTGTAGCTTTATCTGTTTTAGAAACAATTTACAGAGGCAAATCTGTTTAGTACAATTGATTAACTGACAGTTACACAATTTGCAAACTTTATTGCATACTCTACATTAACTGAAAGTTCATTTTTGGGTTTATATCAGGAAATATAATTATGACCTTTGAGAACATAGGTTTTCTGACACGGGATTCAACTATGGTACAAAAGTCCAAAATAATACTGTAGCAAATAGTGCCCTTACTCATTACAGACCCAACCAGCTCACAATGTAAACATAGTGTATGAAATCAAACCTGATTTAGATTTAATGAAAAAAGAAAACATCATTTAACTCCAAAGGGCCAACGTGTGGATCAGAAGTATGTCTAGGGTTCTCAGATGATCATATATAATACAATATTTTCAGACCCTGAGCTGTTGGGTTCTTAGAACAATACCATACAGCCAGTATGTATCATAACATAAAGGTTTACAGATAATTGGTTTGGTTGTCCAGAAAAATGGCATTCTGACATTTAACATCCCTGCAAATTATTGAGTATCACTGCCTTAACTTAGATACCTCTCTTATAGTGTAAAAAGGGATAA
Organism: Lithobates clamitans; assembly: GCA_037952925.1. Taxonomy (NCBI): domain Eukaryota; kingdom Metazoa; phylum Chordata; class Amphibia; order Anura; family Ranidae; genus Lithobates; species Lithobates clamitans. The sequence continues at coordinate 23,207,437 of JBBGZY010000039.1, forward strand.
ACTATATTGCTGTGATATGGATTATTGTTAAGAAAGCATAAGTAAGTCTACGAAAGATTTATAGAGATGTGTGAAGAAAGTGAAAAAATGTGACAGTTCACTTTTACTGCTATGTGGTATGCTGTCACTTTGATGAGAGCTGAGTTGCTCATAAGAAACCAGTAACAATAGAAACATTGGGGGGACTCCTGCATATGTGAAAAGTGCAATGTATTGATTGCTTATGAAGTCTACCAATAACCGCTTTATAATCTTCCATCATTATCATATTTATTGACATTTTCCACATTGAACTCTTGTCTCCCTCCTGAAATTATATCTTTAATTCGATGGCTGCAAGGATTGCTGTACATTTTTCTCTGTTAAACTGATATGTCAAAATAAATCTCGACTTTCTCACTTCAAATCCATGGAAATTATGCTGGGAGTTGCAGTGTATTTTCCATGATGTATTACTCTTCTTCCACCTCCTGACTGTCATTTCATTTGAAGATGTTTTTGTGAGGCATGTTTACAAAGTGTAGTCTTAAAAGAAACTGCTGCTGTAATTTTTGATTCATAAAATATTTTATTTCTTGCCAAAGTAGTGTGCAACTGGGAAATGAAAATAAACTTGATCTGAGCACTAGAAAAAGCTTTGAAATTTCTTTCAGAGTTGTCTTTTTTTCTCTTTAAAATATTGTGATATCTGTCTATCAATCTATGCATTAATGTATAAATTTATTTTACACAGGTGAAATGTATATATGTAAAAAAATTCTACTGAAATTTAAAGAAATCACTGATTAATTTCATATACGGTAAGGAAAATGAAGGGGAGGAAACTGTCAACAATGAAGGTGATTTCCACTTATAAAAGAAGCGAACTGCAAGAGGAATAACCAATTCGATTTGCACCTAAAATATACATAGCTTATCACCCGGTGTTATTGTGACCAGTGAGACATGCATCCCAGTACACACACTTCACTTCACATATGCAGTATTCATGCCACCTGAAAGATCTGTACGCATTACATGTTTCTCACTTCCCAGTATCCATGTCACTAGAGAGATATATACCCAAGTACACAAACCTCACCTTCTATTATCCTATCATCAGTGGGATCTTCATTCTAGTACACGCACCTTACTCTCCAATATACCTGCCACTAGTGAGATTTGCAACCCAGTACAAATACCCAGGCACAGACTGGGACAAAAAATATGCCTGGGCATGTTAGACTGGGGGGGGGGGTAAGGGCAGAGATGGGGGTGTTCATGGGGGTGCTTGGTGATGGGATATTCATCCCAGTACACATGCCCATATAGCAAAGAGACAGCCCCAGACCAGCAAAGAGACGGCCCAAGACCAGCAAAGAGACATGCCCAATCCAGCAAAGAGACAGTCCCAGACCAGCAAGGAGACAGCCTTAGTCCAGCAAAGTGACAGCTTCAGTCCAGCAAAGAGGCAGCCTCAGACCAGCAAAGAGACAGCCCCAGACCAGCAAAGAGACAATCTCAGTCCAGCAAATAGACAGCCCCAAACCAGCAAAGAGACAGACCCAGACCAGCAAAGAGACAGCCTCAATCCAGAAAAAAGACAGCATCAATCCAGCAAAGAGGCAGCCTCAGTCCAGAAAAGAGACGGCCTCAGTCCAGCAAAGAGACAGCCCCAGACCAGCAAAGAGACAGCCCCAGTCCAGCAAAGAGACAGCCTCAGCCCAGCAAAGAGACAGCCCCAGTCCAGCAAAGCGACAGCCTCAGCCCAGCAAAGAGACAGCCTCAGTCCAGCAAAGAGCCCCAAACAACAAAGAGACAGCCCCAGACCAGCAAAGAGACAAAAACCACATCTCAAGCCCCACTATCTATGTCACCATTAATATACCATATGTATCTCACTTTACATAACTCATAAAAAAATATATAACTGCAGCAAGATACATATCAAAAACAAAAGTAAACTATACTGAACCACACTGGATATTAGAGCCCAAGAGGGGGAACCAGGAAGGCTTTACACCACAGAGATAAGAGCATTTATTAAATAGTGAGCAAATATAGTCCTCTCAGCTTAAAGCATAACGCCACTATTGTTGAGAAAAAAAGCATTCCTCTCTGGGTAATCTATGTACATTGCAAGAATAACAACCTTTGTTGCAGAGTCCTACCTTTTGTTATTCTGAAGAAATCCCTCTGTGTTTCTCTGTGCCTCTGTACTGAGTGAGTCTAATGGGAGTGGTTTCATAATTAACTGTCAGCTGTGCAGCTGCAGAGCACTAATGAGGAAAGCTGCTGGGCCTGCATCCCTTTAGACGTGTTCCTATTAAAAGTATCTCTCCAAAAATGAAATTTTTGTTGCAGAGCTGCCTGAAATCTGACTTGTATCTTAGTGTAGACTTCTGGGAAAATTGGTGAGCCAATCACACAAGCAGGAAATTATGTTTCTGGGGAGTGGTCAGTACACATTCTGTGTACAGAACAACTCCAGGTAGCCATATTACATTGCATTTTCAGAAAATTACAGCGGCTGGAGATTGAAAAAGAAAGGTATTTATTAATAACATTCAATATGATTTGTCTCCCAATTATATGTGCTATATTATTTTTTCTTTATTTGCTATTTTTTTTCTCTACGGAAGTGGAGTTACCCTTTAGGGATATGCACAAAATCTAAAGCAGAGCCAGATAATAGCCCAATTGGCTCAAAGAAAAAGCAGCATATCCCCATAATAAGATTTCTGCAAGCAAGCAAGAGCCTTTTGACATTGTGTCAAATAATTTTTTAGAGGGTAGCTACTGTGGATGGAGCTTGTAGCTGGGAATCCACAAGACTGAGCTTTTTTTGGAGAGCACAATTGATTTTTAAGGCGCAAAGCCACCACAATACATAGCCTGCAATTAGCCTCCTTGTGAGATTCCCATTAGGTAACAACATGTGGGCCCCAGGTGGAATATTTCATAAAATACTGCTGAATGGTTTGTTATAATTGTGTCCTAGTGACACCATATTTCAGCAAAAAAACTAATTACATTACCAATGGCATAAGCATGTACTGTTGGAGTCGAAAAGTCAGGTCAGCAGTGATAAGTACATGACTAGTCCTACTTATCGTAGGAAAATTGGAGACTACGGTGTTTCTCAATACCAGAATAATATGTTAGCTTAAAGTTTTCTATGAGTAATAGGTAGGGATGTTCAGTCAAAAGCAGAGAAAAAGATGGTAAAGAAAAGTGATTTTAGGAGTATTAGGAGTCTCCTGTATGAAGACAATGCCCACTTTGTGTCTACTAAATTCCTGTAGGGTCAGTCTATGCTTGTGGTAGCTGGCAGATGTGGAGAACAATGCTCTCCTCCCATTTTTGTTGGGAAAATCCTAGATAGGTCCTCCACCAAGAAACAAGCCCTCCTAAGCAGCCACAGGGATGGGGGATAGTGTAGGAGAGCATGTAGAGACACAGAAACAACAGAAAAAAAGCATTAAAATTAAACATATAAAACAAAAGTCAAACCCAATCCAAGGTCTCTTACAGTAGGTTTTTGAATTGTCGTTGTGAACAACAAGAGCCGAGGAGACCGAAGTCCATAAACGCAAAACAATTTGGAAGCCTTTGTGGAAGACATGGTGGACTGCCTAATCTGGCACCTCTGTGACTGTCTAAACAACAACATAACTCTAGGCCAAGTAAAGTAGCTATAGTCTTACAGTACGCATTTTTTACATACATACATACAATTTGTAAAAAAGGGGGAAAATATTGTATACTGTAAATCAGGTATAAAAGACAACACAAAATGTATCGCTTTTGAAAAGAAATGTACAAACTTTTCCCCTCTTCCCTTGATACCCAATGTCTCTTAGGTAGATTAGTACTGCAGCTACAATTGTGTGAAAAAGTATTTGCTCCCTTTTTGATTTTTGATTTTTTTCCATATTTGTCACACTTAAATGACTCAGATCATCAAACTAATTTTTTTATTACACAAAGATAACCCGATTAAATACAAAATGCAGTTTTTAAATCCTAAAGAAGAATGTCCAGCCATCAGTTCGTGAGTTCAAACTCAAGTGCACTTGGGTTATGCAGCAGCACAATGATCCGAAACACAACAGCAAGTCTTCCTCCAAATGGCTCAAACAAAGCAAAATTTAGGTTTTGGAGTGGCCTAGTCCAGACTTAAATCTAATTGAGACGCTGTATCATGACCTTACACAGGTCATTCATGCTGGAAAACCCTCCAATGTGGCTGAATGAAAACAATTCTGCAAAGAAGAGTGAACCAAAATTACTCCACAGCAATGTGAAAGACTCATTGCCAGTTATCCCAAATGCTTGATTGCAATTGTTGTCGCCAAGGGAAGCACCATCAGTTATTAGGTTTAGGGGACAATTACTTTTTCACGTACAGCCAGGCAGGTTTGGGCAGCTTTTTTCCCTTAATAAATTAAATAATAATTTAAAAACTGCATCTTGGATTTACTTGGGTTATCTTTGTGTAATATTACAATTTGTTTGATGATCTGAATCATTTAAGTGTGAGAAATATGAAAGAAAATTAAAACCAGGAAGGGGCAAATACTTTTTTACAGCACTGTATGTCCTAGGACAATGGCATGTAAAGAGTGATATATGGAGCCTTCAGGGATTTGACCAGCAGAGTGGTCCATATTAAGCCAAAGCATACAAGTAAACTGTAAAGTCTTCAAAGGATAGACACTTAGTATGTCAGTAGGTATGTGGGTGCACACCATTTAGACTCAGTATTAACACTGAGTGCAAGGAGCCAGAGGCACATAGAAGGAGAAGCAAAGTTGTCTGAGGTGCATTTCATGTTGCACTACCTGCCAGGTAAAATCTTCAGTAGTGGACTCAGGGAGGGAGTCCCAGGCTTGAATCACCAGACACTAGATACCCAGGGTTTTACAATAGATTTGCAAGTCCTCTAGAAAATGCAGTTTGGCAGGCCATCCTTTATTGAAAGCTACAAGGCTAAAGGGTAGGCCCCAATGATCTGGAATTAATATCCCTTACACAAAATATTGGGGACCAGTTGGATCTCTGCTCCACCAAACGCCATACAGTACCCAAGATTCATGCTATACTCATTAGCTCCTCATTAAGTGGAACATTGAGGAGTCTAGAAATGCCATCACTGGGTCGAGAAAGTTAACCTGAGGATCATAAGGCCCAGAAAACATGGTCAATTTTAGTCAGGTTAGCCATAGGACAGGTCAGGATGTTATAACATATAGCCTGTAAGACCAATGTGAGGTCCAAGTGGCTTTAGATCTCTTATTCTAATGTTGTTTTGCTTGCCGAGATTTTCTCAATATTTCAGGTGTCTCTAAAAATCCCAGATCTGTGAAGTCTATGATATATAATTTGATTGTGAAGCTTAGTGAACTCAAACTTAGTCACAAGATATCTCAGTAGGGTGCTGCATGCATGCTTCTATCCTGAAGGGCTATGGTCCACACTACAATAGTGTCATTATATTTTGCACTACACTGCTAAATGATCTGTTGCATCTGGTGCAGAGGGGGGACCAGGGTCAATGACAATCACAAGGCAAGTTGTTGGTGTTGGTGCAGAAGTGTTTCTGGAACCAAGATGTTGACTCAGAGGGGTTGAGTTTTCTGGGGAAAAGCAAGAGTCCCCTTTAAATGTATCCACTAGCACTGGTTGTTGTCTGTACAGCAGGCAGGCTGGGTGAGAAGACCAGCACCATTTTGTTTTCCTTGTACACCTGGAGCAATCCTGAATCAAAGTAGGTCCTGATGGAGGGATTCTTCACCCAAAGAAAAGCTGGCCTGTGTGGAAAGTACTTTGGGTCCCTTTGTTATTTAGGTTTCCCCATATCAAGAGTAGGGATGAGCCGAACACACCCGAGTTAGGTTCGCAGCAAAACAGGCAAAAAATTTGTTCGAACACACGAACACCTTTAAAGTCTATGGGACATGAACATGAATAATCGAAAGTGCTCATTTTAAAAGCTTATATGGAAGTTATTGTCATAAAAAGTGTTTGGGGACTTGGGTCCTGCCCCAGGGGACATGTATCAATGCAAAAAGAAGTTGAAACAATAAAAGTGTAATATTCCTTTAAATTTCGTACCTGGGGGTGTCTATAGTATGCCTGTAAAGGGGCGCATGTTTCCCATGTTTAGAAGAGTCTGACAGCAAAATGGCATTTCAAAGGAAAAAAGTCATTGAAAACTACTCGCGGCTATTAATGAACTGTCGGTCCGACAATACACATAAAAGTTCATTGATAAAAATGGCATGGGATTTCCCCACAGGGGAACCCCGCTCCAAAACTAAAAAAAAGGCGTGGGGCTCCCCCTAAATTCCATACCAGGCTCTTCAGGTAGACTACTACAAAAACGGGTGACCCCGCCCCCCTCTGACAACACGGGGAAAGTCACAGGGAAGTCCCCGTGCGTCAGAGGAGGGTGGGGTCACCGGGCGGCCCCACCCTCCATTATATAATAAATGTCAGAAGAACCGAAACGTCACATGGCTGAAGACTCCCACTGAGGCGGATCGTGCGAACGGAGCGGAGAAGATGCCTGGAGGAAGATGCGGGACGAGAAGAGCGGAGGAAGAAGAAGATGGAGGAAGAAGAAGAACACTGAAGGAAGACCAGAAAAAAGAAGATGAAAGAAGAAGAAATTAACCACTTCAGCCCCGGAAGGATTTACCCCCTTCCTGACCATAGCACTTTTTACAATTTGGCACTGCGTCGTTTTAACTGCTAATTGCGCGGTCATGCAATATGGTACCCAAACAAAATTTGTGTCCTTTTCTTCCCACAAATAGAGCTTTCTTTTGATGCTATTTGATCGCCTCTGCGGTTTTTATTTTTTGCGCTATAAATGGAAAAAGACCGAAAATTTTAAAAAAAATGATATTTTCTACTTTTTGTTATAAAAAAATCCAATAAACTCAATTTTAGTCATACATTTAGGCCAAAATGTATTCGGCCACATGTCTTTGGTAAAAAAAATGTCAATAAGCGTATATTTATTGGTTTGCGCAAAAGTTATAGTGTCTACAAACTAGGGTACATTTTCTGGAATTTACACAGCTTTTAGTTTATGACTGCCTATGTCATTTCTTGAGGTGCTAAAATGGCAGGGCAGTACAAACCCCCCCAAATGACACCATTTTGGAAAGTAGACACCCCAAGGAAATTGCTGAGAGGCATGTTGAGCCCATTGAATTTTAATTTTTTTGTCCCAAGTGATTGAATAATGACAAAAAAAAAATTTACAAAAAGTTGCCACTAAATGATATATTGCTCACACAGGCCATGGGCATATGTGGAATTGCACCCCAGAATACATTTAGCTGCTTCTCCTGAGTATGGGGATACCACATGTGTGGGACTTTTTGGGAGCCTAGCCGCGTACGGGGCCCCGAAAACCAAGCACCGCCTTCAGGATTCCTAAGGGCGTAATTTTTTGATTTCACTCCTCACTACCTATCACAGTTTTGAAGGCCATAAAATGCCAAGATGGCACAACCCCCCCCCCCAAAGTACCCCATTTTGGAAAGTAGACATCCCACGCTATTTGCTGAGAGGCATGTTGAGTCCATGGAATATTTTATATTTTGACACAAGTTGCGGGAAAATGACAAACTTTTTTTTTTTTGCACAAAGTTGTCACTAAATGATATATTGCTCAAACATGCCATGGGCATATGTGGAATTACACCCCAAAATACATTCTGCTGCTTCTCCTGAGTATGGGGATACCACATGTGTGGGACTTTTTGGGAGCCTATCCGCGTACGGGGCCCCGAAACCAAGCACCGCCTTCAGGATTTCTAAGGGCGTACATTTTTGATTTCACTCTTACGTCTCTTGATTACGTCTCTTGTGTTTTTTAACCTTTTTGACACTTTTTTGTGAAATGGTACCAATTCACATGGGGGAGTGGGATCTGGGGGTCCCCTTGTTAAAGGGGGCTTCCAGGTTCCGATAAGCCCCCCGCCCGCAGACCCCCACAACTACAGGCCAAGGGTTGTGGGGATGAGGCCCTTCTCCCCATCAACATGGGGACAAGGTGCTTTGGGGGGCTACCTCAAAGCACCCTCCCAATGTTGAGGGCATGTGGCCTGGTACGGTTCAGGAGGGGGGGCGCTCTCTTGTCCTCCCTCTTTTCCTATGGCCTGCCAGGTTGCTTGCTCGGATAAGGGTCTGGTATGAATTTTTGGGGGGACCCCACGCCATTTTTTTTATTTTGGCGTGGGGTTCCCCTTAAAATCCATACCAGACCTGAAGGGGCTGGTATGGATTTTGAGGGGGACCCCACGCCATTTAAAAAAAAAAAAATTGACGCAGGGTTCCCCTTAATATCCATACCAGACCTGAAGGGCCTGGTATTGAATTTATCGGGACCCCCATGCATTTTTTTTAATTTTGGTTCGGGGTTCCCCTGTGGGGAAATCCAATGCTGTTTGTATCAATGAACTTTTATGTGTATTGTTGGAACGACAATTCATTAATAGCCGCGAGTAGTTTTAAATTACTTTTTTTCCTTTGAAATGTCATTTTGCTGTCAGACTGTTCTAAACATGGGAAACATGCGCCCCTTTATAGGCATACTATAGACACCCCCCAGGTACGAAATTTAAAGGAATATTACATTTTTATTGTTTCACTTTAAGCATTATTAAAATCACTGCTCCTGAAAAAACTGCTGTTTTTAAAACTTCTTTTTGTATTGATACATGTCCCCTGGGGCAGGACCAAGGTCCCCAAACGCTTTTTATGACAATACCATGCATATAAGCCTTTAAAATTAGCACTTTTTATTTCCCCATAGACTTTTAAAGGGTGTTCCGTGGCTTTCAAATTTGCCGCGTACACCCCAAATTGTTCGCTGTTCGGCGAACTGGCGAACAGCCAATGTTCGAGTCAAACTCATGTTCGACCCAAACATAAAGCCCATCCCTAATCACCTAATCAATGTTAAATTAAAGCTTCTAAGACAACAGGGCCATTCACAACATGCATTTATTAACAAATTGAAAGATATTGAAACATGTAACTTTACCATGCATGGCAACTTTCTCATACAAAATAAACTGCTAGTTTACATTCTTAAAAGCTTTGGTTAACTATTAGAAAATAAAATATCTGCAGCTAGTTATACACATTACAATTTTATTGTATAATCTCTATGCAATGTTTTATATATATATATAATATATATATATATATATATATATATATATATATATATAAGCAAATTAATCAATTTATATCTGGTCAGCCAAACTCTCACATTACACTTTTGGTATAATTAAAATAATTGAAAAAAAAGGATCCATAGATGGCTTTCAATTTCAAAAGAATTTATAGAGTTTTGAAACAGCAGGATAGATTGGGCATCTTTTTGATACGATTTACAAAAATGAGATAAACAACCTGAAGTCTATTTTTTTCTATTTTACAGTCACCTTAATGATATTTATTTTCTATTTTTCAGAAAGCCAAATATAAAATGATATGCGGTAGTTAAAAAAGAAGTACACCAAACAAAAGACAAGATTAATAATGTGCAAGTTCACCGATATACAGTACCTGTGTCTTCTTTTTATTTTGTATGCACTCTACTGATGAAAAATACCAAAAAGGTTTGAGTATGAAACAACAAATTAATCCTACCTCAAACCAAGTCCTGTAGGCAAGCTTGGGTATCAAACTACCTACCATATATTGCAATTTGTTTCAACAGCTCCCACACAATCACCCTGAAATTCTGATGGGAAGGGATGAGTGAATACTTTTGGGTTCAGTTTGCAGGGAAATTCTGAAAACCTTAACTTGACCATGTCAATACCAGTATGTTATCCCTCCCTCCTTCCTATCCAGGCCATATATCAGTTTTCAGTGCTGTGATGGTTTGACTCAAAATTACTGCACACGGGGAAACATTACAACATTTTTAAAAAACATATAGAGTAATATTTAATACCCACTGTTTTTTATATTTTATTTTTTCTATATAAAAAGGAAAAAAAAAAAAACATACATTTTGAAAAACAAAGTGCCCCTTAAAAATGTATTCTGTTGTTGCTGCTGCTGCTGCAAATTTAGTGAAAGTTTAGAGTCCACAAACTATGCCTATCACGTTTCTTAAAACCCTAAAAGATCAGTGCAAACACCACCAAAAAAGACTAAAAATCCAATGAACGCCCTCAAGCTTTCAAGGGTCATACAATACGTTTTGAATTTCCTGAAGCACCAGGACAAACCCACAAAATTCCCCTATTTTTTAAAACCAAGTATTTACTAAAGAGTATAGAGAGATTTTTGAAGGGTTTTTTTTGTCACATGTGTCACATGTGGGAAATGAACAAAGACAATTTTTCTTAACAAAACTGTCATTTTAATAAGATATTTTTCGGCTACAGTGGGGGGTCATTTACTATAGCGCTGCGCTAAAATGATATTCACTATAGCACTGGTGAAAAAATACTCCCAAAATCGAATTTACTATATCTTCCTGAAAACAAATAGCTCCCAAACCCTTATGCCCTGTACATACGGTCGGACATTGATCGGACATTCCGACAACAAAATCCATGGTTTTTGTCCGACAGATGTTGGCTCAAACTTGTCTTGCATACACACGGTCACACAAAGTTGTCGGAAAATCCAATCGTTCTAAACGCGGTGACGTAAAACACGTACATCGGGACTATAAATGGGGCAGTAGCCAATAGCTTTCATCTCTTAATTTATTCTGAGCATGCGTGGCACTTTGTGCGTCGGATTTGTGTACACACGATCGGAATTTCTGACAACGTATTTTGTTGTCGGAAAATTTTATAGCAAGCTCTCAAACTTTGTGTGTCGGAATTTCTGATGGAAAATGTGTAATGGAGCCCACACACGCTCGGAATTTCCGACAACAAGGTCCTATCACACATTTTCCGTCGGAAAATACGACTGTGCGTACAGGGCATTACTCTGCTAAAACCTGGAGTAGTGCACATGGAAAAATGTTTAGAGCATAATATAATTGCCTAAATGGTACTGAAATATGCAGCATATTGTTTAACCACTTCAGCTCCAGAAGGTTTTACCCCCTTAATGACCAGAGCATTTTATGCGATTCGGCACTGCAACGCTTTACCTGACAATTGCACGGTCATGCGACGCTGTACCCAAACAAAATTGACGTCTTTTTTTTCCCCACAAATATAACTTTCTTTTAGTGGTAGTTGATCACCTCTGTTTTTTGCGCTATAAACAAAAAAAGACCGACAATTTTGAGAAAAAAAAATATATTTTTTACTTATTGCTATAATAAATATCCCACATTTATTTTTTTTAAATACATTTCTTCATCAATTTAGGCCAATATGTATTCTTCTACATTTTTGGTAGCGTATAAGCGTATATTGATTGGTTTGCGCAAAAATTATAGCATTTACAAAATAGGGAATAGATTTATGGCATTTTTATTACTTTTTTTTTTTTACTTGTAATGGCGGTGATTTGCAAATTTTTATCGGGACTGCGACATTGTGGTGGAAAGATTGGACACTTTTTACACTATTTTGGGACCATTGACATTTATACAGTGATCAGAGCTAAAAATAGCCACTGATTACAGTGTAAATGTTACTGGCATGGAAGGGGTTAACACTAGGGGGCGATCAAGGGGCTAACTGTGTTCCCTATGAGTGTTTATAACTGTGGGGGGGTGGGCTTACTGGGACATGACAGAGATCACGGTTCCTGACCACTGGAAACAGTAGATCCCTGTCATGTCACCTGTCAGAAGGAGGAAATGCCTTGTTTACATAGGCAGTTCCCCGTTCTTCCTGTGTACAAGGCAAGGAAATAAATTTTCCTTTGCAAGAATGTTGCTTCTACTTCAACTATTTTGTTTTTAAGAATGCTATAATGTAGACTGTTTTGATGTTTTGGTAAAATATATTTTTCTCTGTCACTTTCACTTGTTACTCTCCATCTCACAAACATCTTTACCCAAACTCACACAGGTGTCTTTACAAACCACAAACAATACCATTGCTGATGCAAATTTAAAATTTAGCGTGTTTGTTATTATTTACAAAAAATCATAATTTGAGCCCAAAACATTTGATATGTGTACCAACATCAAAAATCAAAATATAATTCCCAAAAATTAGAGGGCAACATCACTATTCTACACTCACTCACCAAGAACCACCAAATATCACAGAATAAATCATGAATAATAACTCTCGAGTAATGTAATTCAAACACCTATATGTCCAAAGAAATGCAGTATTTATGTGTATCTATGTGTAGAAGGTTTCCACATGTGGCAGCTTCATGGTTTAGAAGTTTAAACTTCTGCTTAGCATCTCTGAGGGTCTGGGTTCAAATTCCAAACATGCTGTTTCATGTAGAGAAGTTGTCTCATTGCCCTATGTTGTTAAACATAATTCCTGACTCAGGTCCTAAAACTATGTCTAAATATAGTATTTATGAATAGAAGGGTTCCACCGCCATTGTAAATCTTGCCAAATACACTATCTAGCCAAAAGTATTGGGACGCCTGCCTTTACACACACATGAACTTTAATGGCAGCCCAGTCTTATGCCCCGTACACACGGTCAGACATTGATCGGACATTCCGACAACAAAATCCTAGGATTTTTTCCGACGGATGTTGGCTCAAACTTGTCTTGCATACAAATGGTCACGCAAAGTTGTCGGAAAATCCGATCATTCTGAACGCAGTGACGTAAAACACGTACATCAGGACTATAGACGGGGCAGTAGCCAATAGCTTTCATCTCTTTATTTATTCTGAGCATGCGTGGCACTTTGTGCGTCAGGTTTGTGTACACACGATCGGAAATTCCGACAACGGATTTTGTTGTCGGAAAATTTTATAACCTGCTCTCAAGCTTTGTGTGTCGGAAAATCCGATGGAAAATGTGTGATGGAGCCTACACACGGTCGGAATTTCCAACAACAAGGTCCTATCACACATTTTCCGTCTGAAAATCCGACCGTGTGTACGGGGCATTAGTCTGTAGGGATAAAACTTTATTTGGCCCACCCTTAGCAGCTATAACAGCTTCTGGGAAGGCTGTCCACAAGGTTTAGTGTGTCTATGGGAATGTTTGCTGATGCCTTAAAAGTTCCCTTCACTGGAACTAAGAGGCCAAGCATAACCCCTGAAAAACAACCCTACGTCATAATCCCCCCCTCCACCAAATGATTTGGACCAGTGCAAAGCTGTGCAATTTTAAGGTCGCACAAGTGCAAATGGGGCCTAATTCAAAGGTGATATCAATCTTATTAGGTTACTTTCACACTTGGGTGACTTTTCATGCAGCTTTGGACCTCAGAATCGCATGAAAAGTTGCCCCACATGATTTCCATTCATATCTATGCAACTTCACCCATGTTCACATAGCTCTGAATTGATATGTCAAATTGCAGGCAAAAATCGGGACGTATTGATGGCAATGGAACTGTCCGAATTGGTGCGACACCGCACCGATTCCAAAAAGTAGTTCCTGCATTTCTTTGGGCGACTACAGGGGGCGATTTTTTACCTCCCAACTTTTTGAGGTAGGAATGAGGGACACCTATTAGCAAAAGTTTGTAGGCATAGGACACACCCCCTAACACGCCTCCTTAAAGGAGAATTATTACAAAAGAAAAAAAATGATTAATTAAACCCCCAAGTGTTTTTTTCTACCAATAATATTCCTTTAGATTGGCTTTGGAAATTTACAAACAAAGCAATTTAGAAATTAGATGAAATGTTTAGCACTGGGAATCCCTTTTTGAAATATAAAAGGTGCATTTTATTTACAACAATATAAATCAGAACAAAATGAGGGACAAATGAGGAGGAAAGAGGGACCAAGGGACTTTGTTCCAAATCAGGGACAGTTGGGACCTATGCAATTTGACTAGACATCTGTGCAGGAAAGTGCAGGAAAGTGAAATCGCTCACTAAGTAGGGCTGAGGCCCCTTTCACAAGTGTGCAATATTTCCTGCGTCATACCCCATGATTTTCAATGAGTACCATTCATATCAATGCGACTTCAAGTCACACCAACTTCAAAGAAGTCCCTGTACTACTCTGGTAGTCTTTGGTCTTTGATGCGAGTTGGGGTCCATAGACCTCAAGTTTACAAAGGCATTCCCTGAAATCGTGGCAAAATTGCAGCTGCAAAATCACAGAAAAATTGCCGCAAAATTGCGTGAATTTCCCTGTGACTTCTGCGTCCATAGACCTCAAGATTACACAGGCATTGCTCAAAGTCGCATCAAAATTGCGGCAAAAAAACACTGCAAAATCATGTGACTTTCAGGTTGCACAAGTGTGAAGGGGGCCATAGTGGCTTGCCCTGCTACCTTTAAAGGTTCAAGCAATGAGTTTAAATCCCACCGACGGTAACGTCTCCTGAATACGCGCATTGTACTCAGCAACATAATTAGCCAATGCACATCAGTTTGGTTTAGTCCATAATTTTAACTCTTTAAATGCATGCAATGGTATGTAATTATTAAATAATATTATGGTGTGGAATTCCAAAAATCAAGGAAAAACCGTTGTAGCCCCCCCCAGTACATACCAGGCCCTTTGGGTCTGGTATGGACTTTAAGTGCCCCCTCAAAATCCATACCAGACCCTTATCTGAGCATGCAGCCTGGAGGTCAGGATGGGGGGGAACGAGCGAGCACCCCCCTCCTGAACTGTACCAGGCCACATGCCTTCAACATGGGGAGGGTGCTTTGGGCCCCCCCAAAGCACCTTGTCCCCATGTTGATGGGGACAAGGGCCTCTTCCAGATCCTGCCCCCTGTATGTGAATGGGTAGGGGTACATTGTACCCCTACCAGTTCACCAAAAAAAGCAGTGAAATGCAAAAAAAAAATAGCTGGTTTTTGACAAGTCCTTTATTGTAAAATAGCTCTGAGCCATATTCTTCCCTGAGCTGTCTTCTCCTGCCGCTGTCTCTCCCACCGCTGTCTTCTCCCCATGCCGTCTCTCCTGCCGCCGCCGTCTTCTCCATCTACTGAGTTTTTTCGCACCGCTGGTTACCCGCTAATTTTAAAAAAGCTGCTCTTCTCCTGTAGAAGCCTTCCTCCACTGTGTTGTCACCCGCAGTGTGGCATCTCTTACATAGCCATGGGGCAGGCTCTCTGGGTGACATCATCGGATAGGCATGGAAGACCACCACAGAAGAGGAGCAGCTTTTTTTTATTAGCGGGTAACCGACTGCGTAGAAGAACACAGCAGCGGGAGAAGACAGCGGCAGCAGGAGAGACAGCTCGGGAAGAAGACAGCTCAGGGAGAAGAAACATCAAACACTAGTAAATGTGTTTTCTATGTATGATAGTGCTAAGCCCAATAGGCTGGTGGTCAGCGCTTCTACCTTGAAATAAATCAGGCCTCGAAGGACTCATGGGTTCAAATCCCACAGAGGGATATTAAAAGATTGCATTGGTTAAAAAAAAGTTAATGACTATTAGCCAATTAGCCAAAGCAGCATATGCTGAAAATAGGCAAATGCCAATTAGCCAATGAACTTTGGTTTGGCTGATTCTATTATATTAACTCTTCAAATGCATGCAATGGAATGTAAGTATTTTAGATTAAGTTTACATTTCTTTGTTTATTTTAACCCCTTCAGATCCACGCTATAGCCGAATGATGGCTACAGCGCGGACTTACTTTGCCCGGAAGCCATCAATAGGCGTCCTCCCCTTTGCATGCTCCCCGCATGCTGTGATTACCGGCGAGATGAGATCCTGGCCCATTACCATGTGATCAGCTGTCAGCCAATGACAGCTGATCACGTGATGTGAACAGAAGATCAGTAATCTTTTTTTTCTTTCTCCTTACGCTGACAGTGTGAGGAGAAAAAAAAGACGATCACTGGCTTCTGTACAAGGGACATCGGTCCCGAAGAGGAAGATGCTCAGCCATCTCATCTGTGCCCACCAGTGCCGCCTGCCAGTGCCACCTGCCAGTGCCCACAGTGCCTTGAATCAGTGCCCACCAGTGCATACCAGTGCCAGCAATCAGTGCCACCTATCATTGCCCTTGAGTGCCACCTATCAATGTTCACCAGTGGTGCCAAGCAGTGCCTCATCAGTGCCACCTAACAGTGCTGCATATGAGTGTCACCTACCAGTGCCGATCAGTGCCCATCACTGCCACCCATCAGTGCCCATCCCTGCCACCCATCAGTGCCCATCACTTCCACCTATCAGTGCCCATCAGTGCCTGCTATCAGTGCCACCTATTAGTGCCTTTCAGTGCCGCCCATCAGTGCCACCTGCACGTTTGCCTGTTGAAATCTTAATTGCCTAAAATGGGCGCTATTAAATGTACTTCCCGGCGCTATAGTAAATGACCCCCAATATGGACAAATTTACAATTACAGGGTGGGGGTATGTGCAAGCACAGTAAAAAAAAAAGTTTAAAAATGGCCAGTCAGACGATGAAGGTCCCTGCATGATAATAGCTGGCAGATTTTTTTTTCCATTTTTTTAAGCTATCAAGCAACAAATATTGTACAGTGGATGGATCTAAAAGAGAGATTTGCAGAAGTTTTTATCCCAAAATAAAACGGAGAGTGTTTTTTTTTTAGAGTCAATAACCACAAATATTGCATAGTGGCTGGACAGTTTTGAAACAGCTTCTATAGACCCCAATGTAGGAGGAAGACGAGGCAGGTTTTATTTGTTTTTTTGATGTGCCAGAGAACCAGAGTAGTCCACAAACTTGAAAACAAAAAGGACGATTTTACCGTGTGGAAAACATTTGACATTTGGCAGCTGAGGTTCAGCTGCAGAATCATTATATGGTACCTTTACAGTACAGAAGCAGCAGACAAGGCCACAAACATATAAGCACAAAGTTGGAGTTGCCCTGTAGCAAACATTAACAATTGGGCAGCACAGGTCCAGCTGCAGAAACATTATGTGTGCCACCTTTACAGGGTTGCCCTTGATGAAGGGACTCTCTATGTAGTCCCGAAACGCGTAGGCCCAGGTGGAAGACTACACGAATATACATCAGTATATTCATACTTTTTATTCTCCATTGTCATATGTGAACTGTACTAGATTTTTGTATATTTGTATATTTGTACCAATAAAATTGTTTTTTATTACTTCGTTGCCTTTAAAGTCCCACCAATCTTTTTAGGGGTTATCCTTTTTTCCTTATACCAGGGATGGTGGCAACCTATATGACCTACTTGGATGGTATCCTCTTTTTTATGCTGTAGATTTAGGGTAGCAAATACCCATACCCCTTCTTTTCCATCCAACTACGTCATAATTTTCTCTTTTTCTGAATATTATTATTTGTATTTTTATGTGTATTGCTTATTGCTTGTTTTTTGTCTCCTTGAACCATTTTTTGTCTTTTTGTTTTCCTGTTGTTACATCCTCTGTGATACACCATTAGCATGTTTCAGGGACAAAGGTGGGTGGCCCTTATGGCAGACTATTCAAAAAATCATGAGGAAGGTGAGGTGGTCAAATCTGAGCTGTCCTCCCTCTGTAACCAAGTAAGCAAGTGGAGAAAAAAGCTGCCCTCTTTTGGCATATAGAAAACTTTGTAAGATATATCAGAGAGGACATTAATCCTTATGGACTGCATATTCAAATTTTTCCTCTGATTGACCATATCAGCCCTGAGTTTAAAAAGCGATGGGAGGATAATTTACAGGCCTGCACACGGAGCATGATGAAGATGCTTATTGAAGAGTATAGGACTCGTAGTCTAGCTCTTGATAAAGAGATTGACGTAATATATTCTAAATTACAAACCTTTAAGAGTCTTCCCTTCTTAAAGGAACATAAGGAAAGAATGAAAACTCATCTAGATCAGGTTACTACCGAAACCCTGAGAAAAAAAGATAAAAAATTCTGGCGTGACAAAATGTCATTCCAGGAGGGGAAAGCTTATAAGTGGACCCAGAATAATTACATTTCTAACTTTAAAATGAAGGGTTTTACAAAATCTACAATGGAAAGAGGCTCAGACTCCTCAATTAACTCTTCTATCTCTGCTTCCTCCTCTTCTCGCAATCGCAACAGGAACAGGCAGAAAAGATCCAAACGTGCTTTGTCTGGAGAAGACGTCAATATACACAAAAAACTCATCACTGAGCATCCTGCTTCTGTTACTTTACCTGCTTCAGGAACGTTGGGTAACTATGGTCCACGTGGTGACATTTCTCTTCCTTCTTCGGGTACTTCTGGTGGCAACCTTACCTCTTCTCTACACGTGGGTGCACAACTTTCTCAATCCAACACGGGCTTGGCCCCCAATGTGGAGGTAGGTCAAAGTCGATTTTTTCCACAGGGCATGACACCCAATCCCAAAACATAGAACATGTACAGTCAGGTGTCATTAATGATAATGATAGGAATATCATTAACTTATCTAGTTATAGGCTGTCAGATGAAGAAAGGACTCTTCTGTCCAAGGGGTTAAGTTTTTGCCCAAATTCGAACCTTGATGTTTTTGAGGCTATTAAAGACCTAAACCTCTTTGCCCGGAAACTACTGCTGAAAAGTATGCACTCCAAAAACAAAGAGAAATCTGAAACTTCTGATGCCCAATATGACAAGGATCTTGATGTCCTGTTGTCTCTATTAGAGGAACAGGACTCACCTGATCTTATCGACTCCATCGACTTAGATTCCCTCCTTTATGACAAACCCATGGTGGTAACCACCCTTCCCTGCACTAAAAAGTTGAAGAATAAATCTGACGAATTTCCCCCCCCTTAGTTCCAACTCCAACTTGATGTCCTTTGTTGCTACCGTCACATTGGAAATTAAGAAATTAAAAATACATAAAAAGGCTGGCAACCTGTCCCCTTCTGAATTGCTTGCCCTTAACAATTTAAAAAAATGCCATTCTCTTACCATCAAGCCCTCTGATAAGGGCGGCAATATTGTCATCATGTCAAATGACCAATATAGAACCATGTGCCACAAAGGTTTGGCAAACCGTGATTGGTATAGACCCATCTTCAAAGCTAGTATTGCAAAATTTGAGATCCAATTCTATGCCTTGATTGACGGTGCTTTTTCACAAGGAATTATAGACCAGGATACCTGAGAGTTTTTGCGTATAAAGTTTCCCAGGATCACAACTTTCTATTACCTACCAAAAGTCCACAAAAACTGCCAGACACCCCCAGGGAGACCAATAGTATCCGGGAACGGTGCCATTACTGAACATCTGAGTTTTTTTGTCGATTCCCATCTCAAGCCGTTTGTCGAGAATTTGCCTTCATATGTCCGTGACACTATCCATCTTTTACAATCTTTAGAGGGCTTGCATGTCTCGCAGGAGTCCTTGCTGGTGGCTATTGACGTGGAGGCGCTGTACAGCTCTATCCCCCACCATCTAGGGCTGGCCGCAATCAGACATGTTATTACTCAAACACACAGAGATGATAAGAAACTATGTGAATTCATTATTATGGCCCTGGAATTCATTCTCCATCACAACATTTTTTCTTTAGATGGCTCCCATCTCCTCCAGGTACAGGGCGTCGCGATGGGGACCTCCTGTGCCCCGTCCTACGCCAACCTGTACCTGGGGGAATGGGAGCAGTTGTTTTTTTCCGATGAATCTTTTAAATCCCACACCCGACATGTAGCGGCTTGGTACCGTTATATAGACGACATTTTGGTTTTGTGGGAGGGCTCTGAAAAGGAATTGGACGAATGCATTAATTTGATGCAACGCAATACTTTTAATTTAAAGTTTACCGTCACTCACAGTAAAAACAATGTCACCTTCCTGGATACTATTATTAGCAAGAACCAAGATGGGACCCTCTCTAGTGGCCTCTTTCGGAAACCTACCGCGGGCAACACCATCTTACATGCCTCTAGCTCTCACCCCCAACCACTGCTCCGCGCAATTCCCTACGGCCAATATTTGAGGCTGAGGCAGAACTGCTCGGATCAGGAATCATACCTGATTGAAGCTGCTGCGCTCAGAGATAGGCTTCTCTTGAGGGGCTATTCCCATTCCCTTCTAAAAAAAGCATACAGACGAGCCAATAAACAAACTCGACGTGAACTGTTATTTAGTCATCGAAGGAAAACAGATGAGGGCCCCACGACTAGGATGATCATGAGGTCCAGTAACCAAAATGAATCCGTTAAATCAATCTTCAACAGACATTGTCATCTATTATATTCCGACCCCACTTTAAGTCCACACCTATCTGAACTACCCGCGATCACCTATCGATGTACCAATTCGCTGCGGGACCACTTAGTCCACAGCGAATTTGTCGGGGAGTTTTGCGGTGATCTATGCAAGAGGTTTGGGACTTTCACCTGTGGGGGATGTCCTATATGCAGATTCATGAACACCAGACAGAATGTGACTCTCCCAAATGGTCATCAATATAGACCATGTCACTTCTCGAACTGTAAGACCGAGGTTTGGGACTTTCACCTGTGGGGGATGTCCTATATGCAGATTCATGAACACCAGACAGAATGTGACTCTCCCAAATGGTCATCAATATAGACCATGTCACTTCTCGAACTGTAAGACCGAGGGTGTTGTATATCTTCTAATGTGCAAATGCCGACAATTTTATGTTGGCAAGACTAAATTAAAGTTCTCACTGTGAGTCTCGCAACATATTACTGCCATGAGGAAAGCCAATCCCGACTTCCCGTTGGGAAGACATGTGGCCAATGAGCACCATGGAAATTTCCCCAACATTTATTTTCTGATCTTGGATAGAGTTTATCCTAGCCTGAGGAGTGGGGATTGGAACAAGGCCCTTTTACAGCGCGAGGCTCGCTGGATTATGGACCTTGCCGCCACCTCACCCCCTGGGCTAAATGAACATTTGAGTTATAGACCCTTTCTGGAGGGCTTCTCCTTCGGGGTATGCAAAAAAGATTTATAGGCCCCGCGAGTTCAAACCCGTGTCTATTCAATACCTTTCTTCTTTTTGATGATGTTCATTACTATCTGTCTTTGATGCTCAATGTATAGTTGACTGCTTGATGGCTCACTTTTGTACTGTCTTCTCAGAATCTGCTTACTGCTTTCATGTTAGGCCACTCACATATGTATGTACATTCCCCCCTTTATAGCCCTTTATATACAACCATACTATCATACTATCATGTATTGAAGCTCTCTGCCATTCCCGTATACGGCGGGTTTTTGTCGATTGACATTCTACTGACCCCTCTTTGTCCCGCCCCGCGCACGGGGGCCTCCCGGGATCTATGATCCTGTTGGGGGGGCCTCCGTTTGGCGCCTGGCTTGCGAGGTGGGTGTTGGGCAGTGTTTTCAGTGGCTCGACCTTACCATGAACCCGGTCACCTTTTTACGTCGGTGGGTGGTGGTTGCATGACCCCTCTCACAGCCCAGGCTGTGGGGGGTGCCGTGCAGTGACGGCTCAGGGTCCCCCTCCCTATTGATGCCTGGACATCACCATTTGTGGGTATTTTGGCTGTGCCAACATATGGTGACCCTGGTTGGCTCATCCTTTGCCCCAGATGTTCCCATGTGTTTCATTTTTACATCTCTTCCCCACTCCTTGTCTTAGATAGATACCCTTAAGCATTTTTTTTGTTTTTTTGTCCCTGTTTCTTCTCCATCCCCTGTATGGAGTTGTTCTTTCATTTTCTGCCCTCTGTCTCTCCCTCTGCTGTTGCTGGGATACCGACGCTTTGTACGCGCCTCCTCCCACGCTTAGCGGGGGAGGAGCCGTGCATGTTATTTGTTTTGATTCCATTACATCACGACAGAAGGACGCCATGATTAACACGACGCTCCGCTGTCGTCATGGCTCCCCTTTCCTCCCCCTTTCCCGATGGAATGACGTAACGATGTGCGGGACCGGCACGTCTATCAGCGCCGTACCTGATCACCTTCCCCTTACCCTATATTAAGCCGCCGTACATCGAGACAGTGACACTGTCCTGCTCGGTGGCGGCGCCTACTGGTTGGATGCGCATGAGCTCCGTGACTGCACAGACATACAGCTCCGGTTCTTATATGGTAATGTCTCTCTTTATTCCCCCTTTTTTACGGAACTGCAATCTGTTGAAGGCATGATATGTTGCCTGTTTTGATTGCAATATATACTATGTATTGCTATATGTGGAGGGCACCTTCTATTGTTATGACCAGCTCTCCTTGTTACATTTTTCAGACCTTGTCCTCTTAGGAAGCCTCCTACTGAT
This sequence comes from Lithobates clamitans, assembly GCA_037952925.1. Lineage (NCBI taxonomy): Eukaryota > Metazoa > Chordata > Amphibia > Anura > Ranidae > Lithobates > Lithobates clamitans. The sequence continues at coordinate 23,229,662 of JBBGZY010000039.1, forward strand.
TATGAACCCTTGGAGTTGTCTGTGTGCATAGGGGTCCTCTGTTTCTCCTTTGGATTCTCTGGTTCCTACTTTATCCTTCCCTGTCAACCTTAGGCTTTGTGCCATTATTAGGGTAAGCCATATATCTTAACTTACTTTTATGTTCCGCTTGGACACAGATCCACATGGCTGATATGTGGCTCTGTGTCCACGCTATATCGGTTGTTACTATACGTTTTATCTTTCATGCAGATAAATACTAGTCCATTTGGTTTTCTTCCCCTTTTTTAGATACCCTTTTGGGTTCTATCTAACTTGTGCTCCATCTAAGATAGTGCCAACCCCTGCTGAGCTTCGCTCTTTTGGCGTCATACGGGGGGACCAGTGTGGATAAGGTGGGGCCAGCCATATGCCCGATTCTCCTCTGTCTTTTCGGGGTGTCCCTGACAGATTTGCCTCCGGGATTTGGCAGTGAGCTTCTTTTATTGAATATGCTTGGGTATGTTGTAATTTTTTGATGTCTAACTAGGCAGAATGGTTTAGGATACAAGCAATTTGTTGAATACATATGATTCCTAATTATTCTAATTTACATCCTACTATGCAGTGTGATTCTTCCTACAAGTTGCCCTCGATGAAGGGACTCTCTATGTAGTCCCGAAACGCGTAGGCCCAGGTGGAAGACTACACGAATATACATTCGAATTCTACATCAGTATATTCATACTTTTTATTCTCCATTGTCATATGTGAACTGTACTAGATTTTTGTATATTTGTATATTTGTACCAATAAAATTGTTTCTTATTAGTTCGTTTATTACTTTGTTGCCTTTAAAGTCCCACCAATCTTTTGAGGGGTTATCCTTTTTTCCTTATACCAGGGATGGTGGCAACCTATATGACCTACTACCCTCTCTTTCCCTGTGATAAAGGGAATACCCTTGAATGGTTGCCAGCCAATCATGAGAGCTGTTGAACCAGGTCTCTGAAATTATAGCATAAAGTAAAAAATGTTTTTTTTTTTCAAAAGTGTTGCAAATTTTTTTTCATAGCTCAAAAAAAATAAAACTGCAGAGGTGATCAAATACCACCAAAAGAAAGCTCTATCTGCGGGGAAAAAAGACACAAATTTTGTTTGGGTACAGCGTCGAATGACCATGCAATTGTCAGTTAAACGACGCAGTGCCAAATTGTAAAAAGTGCTCTAGTCAGGAAGGGGGTAAAATCTTAATATGTACACCAATATTCCTCATTTTCCAAAAAAGTGACAAAAATTACAACTTTAAAAAACAATTACCATGCCTCTTACTAAATACAGTGGACTATCTACTTTCCAAAAAGGCGTCATTTAGGGGGTAATTTTACTGTCCTGGCATTTTAGGGCCTTTAGAAATGAGATAGTCAGTCAGTACATTAGGGTTGATCAATTTTTTGCAAATATATATAGCATAGTTTGTAGACTCTATAACTTTAACACAGAATAAATAATATACACTGATTTGGATTATTTTAAGAAATCTAGCCAAATACATTTTGACCTAAATTTATGAATAAAACTTATTTATTTCAAAATGTTATAACAGAAACTAAGTAAACATGTATTTTTTCTTAATTATTGTTTTTTTAATTAAATAGCAAAAAATAAAAAGCCCCATGGTGATAAAAAACACCCAAAAGAAAGCTCTGTCTGTCTCGAAAAATGATAAAAAATGCATTTGGGTACAGTGTTACATGCCTGCAGGAAGGAAGTGAAAGTGTGTGGTCTTGAAGTGGTTAAGGTGCAGGATTTCGACTAGATGTGCTACCGGCGCAAAACTAAAAATCAACACGCATTTATATACTACTTGCTGCAAAAAAATGTCCTCAGCTTGTGCAAAAACACTACAACCCACTAGATGTCCTCAGTGGGTAATTAATTCTGCACAACTAGCCAGATGTTTCAGCTCACACTATGCAAGCTCCAGCTACTGGTCCAGCTTGGTCCAGCCAAGTAGTCTACAAACAAATGGTGAGGTTCTGCCTGTGACTGCTACCTGAAGCTACACCTGTCTGCTCTGGTTCGAGCAATAACATTGCTGAGACAGCAACCCCCACTATTGCTTTGCTGCTCCTTTCAGGGATGTGTGGCTCAAAGGCACACTGGAGAAGAAAAATAATCCTGCCACAATCTGGAGATAGATTTTTACACAGCACATCCTCTAAGTGGCACACTTTTCACTCCCTTAGGAATGGAAATATTATATCTGCCATATTCCCTTGTATCACGGATCCAAAATAGTGGCCACTCAATAAAGATTCCTCTTCTCCATAGCCTGAATCCTGGGGTCCTTGGGCAGGCATTTCAGCACGAAAGAGCCCACTCACCAAAAATTGCCTGCAGCAAAGAACCCAGTGTCCTCAGTGTCACCCAGTGTCATCAATGAACTAACCTCACCCATGTACAACTACGAGGGATTGAGGCAGTAAACAGAGGATCCTGAGACAGCAAGAAGTCTTCCTCTCACTTCTGCTGATGTAACTCCAGTGCCCAATCTATCACATCACACAGCGTGTGCTCCAGAAGGATTGTTAATCCCCACCTCATTGTGGCACACTATTCTTTATAGGAAAGGTGAGAAGATGCTGCACACATCCTGAATTATGCACTGATATGAAGCAAAGAACCCCAGTTTTGAAGAATTTTTGTTTGTACTGTACTCACACAGATACTCAATTATGACTTCCAGGTGCAGCCTCTGCAGCATGGCCAATGTTGAGTTGCAGCACATGGGGGTTCATCTCAGGCAGTTGGCAGGTGTTTTTTTTTTTTTGTAATTTTTAGTAGGTGAACACTTGCTTAAAATGGCTGACCACTCTTCGGGCTTGCTACAGGACATTTTGGAAGCTGGAGTACCTTGCCAAGAACTGCTGCACCAGCACATGTGCCAGACAAGTTATAATAATATCCCATGGTAACTTGCTGCCTGCAAGCAGTGGTGATGTGGTGTGTTTCCTGTACTAACTGTGCCTCCCGCAACTCCTCCTCTTAGCACCTCTGTAGTTCAGACAGGAGGCTCTATGAAATGTGTGACACAGCAGTGCAAATTCACAGGAAATAGAGAATGCGTGTCACTGAATTCAAGGAAGTAAAAGTGTGGGGATCTTTACAGATTTTAAATATTTTTCAGATTAACAGGGGTAGGCTAGAATTGATTGAAATTTATTGTGGAAATTAATATATGATTTCGCATTTTGACCATAGATACACTTTAAAACAGGTGAGGTATCAGGAGAGTTCCTGTGTGGGATCAGTAGTGCTGGGGCAAGGATTGAAGTGGACACCCTGTGGGTGGGTGTTCAGCTGTGGTGTAAGTCCCTGGTGCTGAGACCAAAAGTAGGACAAGAGTGGTCTTGTTTGGGCTAAGAACAGATAGGCACTTGCTCAAGTTGAAAGTGGAACCTCAACAACAGTAATGAACTGTTAGAGCAATGGAAGCATCAAATTAGCCTCATTATCACTAAGATTTCAAATAACTTTCATTGAATTCTATAGCCACATACACACAAGCGGAATGTCCAACAGAAAAAGTCAGCTTTTCATTGTCTATTCATGTGTATGCCTCATCGGACTTTTTTTTTTGAAAATTCTGACGGACCTAGAAATGGAACATGTTCTAAATATTTCCATTCCTATCAGGAAAACCGCCCGTCTGTATGCTGTTCTGACGGACCAAAAACAGTGTATGTTCTGAAGCAAGTATGCGACAGAAGCTATTGGCTACTGGCTATTGAACTTACTTTTTCTAGTCCCATCGTACGTCACCTCGTTCTGGACGGTCGGGCTTTGGTGTGACCATGTTTTGCAAGACGGCTTGAGCGCAATTCCGTCGGAGAAACCTTCGGAGTTTATTCCGACGGCAAAACCGGTCATGTGTACGCAGCATTATGCCCCGTACACACGGTCGAACATTGATCGGACATTCCGACAACAAAATCCTAGGATTTTTTCAGACGGATGTTGGCTCAAACTTGTCTTGCATACACACGGTCACACAAAGTTGTCAGAAAATCCGATTATTCTGAATGCGGTGACGTAAACACGTATGTCGGGACTATAAACGAGGCAGTGGCCAATAGCTTTCATCTCTTTATTTATTCTGAGCTTGCGTGGCACTTTGTGCTTCGGATTTGTGTACACACGATCGGAATTTCCAACAATGGATTTTGTTGTCGGAAAATTTTATATCCTGCTCTCAAACTTTATGTGTCAGAAAATCCGATGGAAAATGTGTGATGGAGCCTACACACGGTCGGAATTTCCGACAACAAGGTCCTATCACACATTTTCCGTCGGAAAATCCGACCGTATGTACGGGGCATTAGAGTCTCTTGATAGTTATGAAGGCACTTTAAACACTACAATACAGGGCACTTATACACCCTTCCTGCCCAGACCAATTTTCAGCTTTCAGCGCACTCACACTTTGAATGACAATTACTCAGTCATGGTACACAAACAATTTTTTTTTATTCTGTTCTCACAAATAGAACAGTAATATTTAATGACTGCTGGGTTTTTTATTTTTTGCAATATAAGTGAAAAAGGAGCGAAAATTTTGGTAAAAAAAAAACACCTTTTTTTTAATTTTTATTGAAAAATTTTGCAAATAAGTCATTTTTTTCATAAATTTGAGCCAAAATTTTTTCTGCTACATATCTAAGGTAAAAATAACCCAAATTAGTGTATATTATTTAGTCTCTGTGAAAGTTATAGAGTCTACTAGCTATGGTGCAAATCATTGAAAATTAATCACACCTGATGTGCTGACCACCTCTGATTTCTTGAGACCCTAACAAGCCAGGAAAGTACAAATACCCCCCAAATGACCCCTTTTTTGAAAGTAGACATACCAGGGTATTTAGTAAGAGGCATGGTGAGTTTTTTTGAAGTTGTAATTTTTTCCCACAATTCTTGGGAAATTTTTTTTTTTTTACACAAAAGTGTCATAATAACAAGTTATTTCTCACACACAGCATATGCATAATTGCAATGAAACTCCAAAATACATTCTGCTATCCTCCTGAGTACAGCAATACCACATGTGTGAGACTTTTACACAGCCAGGCCACATACAGAGCCCCAACATCCAAGTAGCACCTCCAGGTGTTCTAGGAGCATAAATTACACATCTAATTTGATGACAACCTATCACACCTCTGAAAGCCCTGGAGCACCAGGACAATGGAATTCCCCACAAAATGACCCCATTTAGGAAAGCAAATGCCCAAACGTATAATCCATGAGGCATACTGAGTCTTTTGAACTGTTCATTTTTTCCAGAATTTTTTGGAAATTGTGGGAAAAAAATGAAAACGCATTTTTTTACACAAAGTTGTCCATTTATAAGATATTTACAACACATAGCATACAAAAATGACACCCGAAATACATTCTGCTACTCCTCCTGAGTATGGCAATACCACATGTATGAAACTTTTACACAGCCTGGCAACATACAGAGGCCCAACATTGAAGTAGCACCTTCAGGCATTCTACGAGCATAAATTGATAAATTACATATCTAATTTCCTGACAACCTGTCACAATTTTGAAGGCCCTAGAGCACCAGGACAATAGAAACGCCCACAAAATGACCCCATTTTGAAAAGCAAACACTCCAACGTATAATCTATGAGGAATAATGAGTCTTTCGAATGATTCATTTTTTTCCAGATGTTTTTGGAAAATCTGGAAAAAAATGAAAACACATTTTTTTTACACAAAGTTGTTCATTTATAAGATATTTCCAACACATGCATGTACATAGTAAAAATGACACCCCGAAATACATTCTGCTACTCCTCCACATACCTTTCTTGTGCATCATCTTTAGAAGAGGCTTCCTTCTGGGATGACAGCCATGCAGATCAATTTTATGCAGTGTGCGTCGTATGGTCTGAGCACTGACAGGCTGACCCCCTACCCATTCAACCTCTGGCAGCACTCATATGTTTATTTCCTAAAGACAACCTCTGGATATGACACTGAGCATGTGCACTCAACTTCTTTGGTCAACCATGGCGAGGCCTGTTCTAAATGGAACCTGTCCTGTTAAACTGCTGTATGGTCTGCAGCTCAGTTTCAGGGTCTTGGCAATCTTCTTATAGCCTAGGCCATCTATATGTAGAGCAACAATTCAGAGAGTTCTTTTCCATGAGGTGCTATGTTGAAATTCCAGTGATCAGTATGAGACAATGAGAGCAATAACATCAAATTTAACACACCTGCTCCCCATTCACACCTGAGACCTTGTAGCACTAACAAGTCACATGACACCAGGGAGGGAAATGGCTAATTGGGCCCAATTTGGACATTTTGACTTAGGGGTGTACTCACTTTTGTTGCCAGCAGTTTAGACATTAATGGCTGTGTGCTGAGTTATTTTGAGGGGACAGCAAATTTACACTGTTATGCCCTGTACATACGGTCAGATTTTCCGATGGAAAATGTATGTCAGAAAGTCCGACCATGTGTGGACTCCATCAAACATTTTCCATCGGAATTTCCGACACACAAAGTTTGAGAGCTTGCTATAAAATTTTCCGACAACAAAATCCGTTGTTAGAAATTCCAATCGTGTGTACACAAATCCAACGCACAAAGTGCCACGCATGCTGAGAATAAATTAAGAGACGAAAGCTATTGGCTACTGCCCCGTTTATAGTCCCGACGTACGTGTTTTACGTCACCGCCTTTAGAACGATCGGATTTTCCGCCAACTTTGTGTGACCATGTGTATGCAAGACAAGTTTGAGCCAACATCCGTCAGAAAAAATCCATGGATTTTGTTGTTGGAATGTCCGATCAATGTCCGACCGTGTGTACAGAGCATAACACAAGCTGTACACTCACTACTTTACATTGTAGCAAAGTGTCATTTCTTCAGTGTTGTCACATGAAAAGATATAATAAAATATTTACAAAAATGTGAGGAGTGTACTCACTTTTGTGAGATACTATATATATATATATATATATATATATATATATATATATATATTAGGGCTGCAACTAACGATTATTTTCATAATCGATTAGTTGGCCGATTATTGTTTCGATTAATCGATTAATCGGATAATAACCTTAAAAAAAAGTGTGGTGTATAATTCAATATGTAAAGTTTAAAAAAATGTATTCTTAAAAATCTCTATGCAGTGGTAAATATAAATAACCAACTATATGTTTAGGGAGAAAAATCTCTAATCCACTCTGAGAATAACAGACAGAAGAGATATACTGTATATAATATTGGAGGTTGAATCTGGTAAATATCAGACTAGGAGATCACATTTTTTATTTGGACCCCTTTCACACCAGGGCGCATGTAATGATCCCTGCCCTCTGTAATGTTCCCTGCCTCCTTGTAATGTGCCCTGTTCCCATGTGCCCTGCCTGCATGTAATATGCCCTGCTCCCACGTAATGTGGCTTGCCTCCATGTAAAAGTTTACTTTAAATATAATGGTAATGCCTTCTATTACCTCCAGTCTATCAGCCTTCACCTTCTCTGGGTTCAGATGCTCAGTCTTTAAAGTATTTTTTTTAAAACAACAAACATCTTATACTTACCTGCTCTGTGTAATAGATTTGCACAGAGCAGCCCAGATTCTTCTCTTCTGGGGTTCCTCACCGATGCTTCTGGCTCCTCCTGCCTTCAGAGTGCCCCAATAGCAAGCTACAAATTATAGTATAGTGTGCCCCTATAACAAGGTAAAAAAACTTCTGCCTTTACACCCACTCACTTACTGCCCAGGACTACATGTTCCATGAGGCACTGCTCCTCACACATTTACATTCACAAGTTCTCAGGCACTTACTGACATGTATGGACAGTGTACTGAGCTGTATGCAATGCTGCAATGTATTTCCTGATATGTAAACAAATATTGCCTTCTGTATGCAGGCCAACTAATCGGCTGGCCGATTAATCGATTATGAAAATAGTTGACAACTATTTTCATAATCGATTAGTTGTCGATTGATTGATTAGTTGTTTCAGCCCTAATATATATATATATATATATATATATATATATATATATATATACAGTGCCTTGCAAAAGTATTCACCCCCTTGGCTTTTTACCCATTTTGTCACATTACAGCCTTTAGTTCAATGTTTTTTTTTAATCTGAATTATATGTGATGGATCAGAACACAATAGTCTAAGTTGGTGAAGTAAAATTAGAAAAATATATACATAAAACTATTTTTCAGAAATAAAAAACTGATAATTGACATGTGCGTATGTATTCACCCCCTTTGTTATGAAGCCCATAAAAAGCTCTGGTGCAACCAATTACCCTCAGAAATCACATACTTAGTGAAATGATGTCCACCTGTGTGCAATCTTAGTGTCGCATGATCTGTCATTACATATACACACCTTTTTGAGGCTGGGTTCACACTGTTGCGACACGACAGCCGTCCTACTTTGGATCCGACTTTGCCCTGCGACATGAAGCCGGCATGTGTCCGACTTTCAATGAACGGGGATCCGACTTGGATCCCCGCCAATGCCCGACACTGTGTTTGGTATGAATCTTTAGGGGGAACTCCGCGCCAAATTTTAAATAAAAATCCGGCATGGGTTCCCCCTCCAAGAGCATACCAGGCCCTTGGGTCTGGTATGGACCTTGAGGGGAACCCCCTACGCCGAAAAAACGGCGTGGGGGGTCCCCCCCAATCCATACCAGACCCTTATCCGAGCACGCAGCCCGGCCGGACAGGAATGGGGGTGGGGACGGGCGAGCGCCCCCCCCCTCCTGAACCGTACCAGGCCGCATGCCCTCAACATGGGGGGTTGTTGCCTTGGGGGAGGGGGGCGCGCTGCGGCCCCCCCACCCCAAAGCACCTTGTCCCCATGTTGATGAGGACAAGGGCCTCTTCCCGACAACCCTGGCCGTTGGTTGTCGGGGTCTGCGGGCGGGGGGCTTATCGGAATCCGGGAGCCCCCTTTAATAAGGGGGCCCCCAGATCCCGGCCCCCCACCCTATGTGAATTGAGTATGGGGTACATGGTACCCCTACTCATTCACCTAGGGAAAAAGTGTCAATTTAAAAAAAAAACACTACACAGATTTTTAAAGTATTTTATTAGACAGCTCCGGGGGTCTTCTTCCGACTTCGGGGGTCTCTCCGGTTCTTCTCCGCGCTCTCCGGGTCTTCTGCCGGGCTCCTCCGCTCTCTTCTGCTCTTTTGCCGCTCTTTTGCTTAAGCAGAGGAGTCCGGTCTTCAGTCTTCGGTCTTCTGCCCTCTTCTCCTGATGTTGACACGACGCTCTCTCCGGCTAGAATGCTCTCTGTGCGCTCTGCTCTGACTTATATAGGCGGTGACCCCGCCCCCTTTTCCCGTCACAGTCCCTGGGCATGCTGGGACTATGACGGCATACGGGGGCGTGGTCATCGGGTGATGACCACGCCCCCTAAAACGTCACAGTCCCAGCATGCCCAGGGACTGTGACGGGAAAAGGGGGCGGGGTCACCGCCTATATAAGTCAGAGCAGAGCGCACAGAGAGCATTCTAGCCGGAGAGAGCGTCGTGTCAACATCAGGAGAAGAGGGCAGAAGACCGAAGACTGAAGACCGGACTCCTCTGCTTAAGCAAAAGAGCGGCAAAAGAGCAGAAGAGAGCGGAGGAGCCCGGCAGAAGACCCGGAGAGCGCGGAGAAGAACCGGAGAGACCCCCGAAGTCGGAAGAAGACCCCCGGAGCTGTCTAATAAAATACTTTAAAAATCTGTGTAGTGTTTTTTTTTTAAATTGACACTTTTTCCCTAGGTGAATGAGTAGGGGTACCATGTACCCCATACTCAATTCACATAGGGTGGGGGGCCGGGATCTGGGGGCCCCCTTATTAAAGGGGGCTCCCGGATTCCGATAAGCCCCCCGCCCGCAGACCCCGACAACCAACGGCCAGGGTTGTCGGGAAGAGGCCCTTGTCCTCATCAACATGGGGACAAGGTGCTTTGGGGTGGGGGGGCCGCAGCGTGCCCCCCTCCCCCAAGGCAACAACCCCCCATGTTGAGGGCATGCGGCCTCGTACGGTTCAGGAGGGGGGGGGGCGCTCGCCCGTCCCCACCCCCATTCCTGTCCGGCCGGGCTGCGTGCTCGGATAAGGGTCTGGTATGGCTTGGGGGGGACCCCCCACGCCGTCTTTTCGGCGTAGGGGGTTCTCCTCAAGGTCCATACCAGACCCAAGGGCCTGGTATGCTCTTGGAGGGGGAACCCATGCCGGATTTTTATTTAAAATTTGGCGCGGAGTTCCCCCTCAAGAACATCTGAGCACAAGTCGCATGCCGAAGTCGGATCATGCAAGACGGCAATCCGACTTTGATCCGACTTCAATGATAGTCAATAGGCTGAAGTAGGATCAAAGTCGGACCAAAGTAGTACAGGGAGCATTTCTAAAGTCGGAACGACTTGTGTCGGACCAGTTAGGACGGCTCCCATAGGGAAACATTACATTTCACACGTCATGCGACATGAGCTCCCAATGTCGGAGCGTTTGTCGGACCAGTGTGAACCCAGCCTGAAAGGCCCCAAGGCTGTAACACCTAAGCAAGAGGCACCACTAACCAAACACTGCCATGAAGACCAAGGAACTCTCCAAACAAGTAAGGGACAATGTTGTTGAGAAGAACAAGTCAGGGTTAGGGTATAAAAATATTTCCAAATCTTTGATGATCCCTAGGTGCACCATCAAATCTATCATAACCAAATGGAAAGAACATCAGCAAACCTGCCAAGAGACGACCGCATACCAAAACCCACATATATATATATAAAAAAAATTAGATATATGATAAATAAAAAAAATTACAATTAAAATGACCTGGTTGGTTCTCACTAGACTGCCTTATGACATACTCAAAAAGACAGTGCTGGAAAATGAGCTGGACTTTAGTCAGGGTAATTGGTAAATTAAAATGCTGAATGCTTCAGGAGCTGGCTCATTTATTTTTCAACCATCAACATTTATTACAGCATAATTAAACCCAAGAACAAATGTTGCAGCTTATAGTTCTTAAATGTGGTAGCTGTATTAGTATTATTTTCCAGGCAAGAACGTTTTAGCAAGTACAGAAAATACCTGCTGACTGTACCAGAAATTCTGCATCTTTGTCACTTAGTGTGAAACTAACTGGAAATAAAAAACAATGTTAATTTTCTGATGTACAGTAATCTACCAATGTCCCCCCATGTAATTAGGGTTGAACAAAGGCAGACATTCTTGAAGTTCAGCCGGGAGGACAACCATGGCTATCTCCATAAATACAGTAGAGGAGGGAATGTTTCTACCTATTATTCGCTGGATTACCGGGTAAAAATAAAAATAGCCTGGAAAAAGAAAACTAGTGCAGCCACCACATCTAAGGACTGATATGCTGCAATGTATAACATTTTTGTTTTGGGTTTAGATGTAGGGCAAAGTGCAATTGCAATATTCACAATGAAGTTATGTATGATTTTTTATAATCTAAATTCAATAACATAGAATATTTGTTATCCTTGCAATATATTACAGTCCAATTTCACCGCAGGCTTATTGCAGACAGGAAGATCTGTATCCTCCACTCATCCCAATTCCTGTCACTGGTGACATGGGATACTGATTTCAACAAAGCCCCTGACTGTTTGTCGTTGTTAGAAATCCCCTGGGCTTTTTTTCATGGGGAAGTTGGTGGAACTCAGTTCCATCACCTCTGGCTCAGACCCTTTGGTGCCAGCTCACCACAATCACTTGTAAACACAGAAGTCTGGTTTCTGTGTTTACAAGTGACAGCTCTGCACTCTGTGTGTAATCCCCATGAACTCTGCACTCTGTAATGCAATCCTGATATTTAATGCCCCTTTAAGACCCTTCTACTGTTTGTGAAATATGATCACACCCACTATTTGATGTGATTTGGAGGGTGTGTGTGGGGGGAGGGGTTTGGGGGCGTCGGGGTTGAGTTCCAGCACCTATTGTTTGAGAAAAAAAGCCCTGGAAATCCTGCATATAGCCCTACAGAACACAAACAAAGAAAAGGCTCCTCTAAGTGCAGAAGTAAATACATTTTAATATCCCCAACGGGATTAAAAACACTTACAAAATAAAAGGGCAAAAACGGCACATCATGAGGATACGTGGAAGGATGCGTTCTGCAGCATTGGAAATGGTCACAGTGGAAGAAAATCCCCAGGCTGTAGGTCTGCAATCACAGTGGATCCAGTCACAGTCAGCAGCAGAGTGTCCAAGACGCTGGAACGCCGGTGGAACTGGCGTAATCCAAGGAAAGGAAGAGGAGACCCGGAAGTGATGTCAGCGCTGAGGGACAGCAAACCAGCCATAGATTGATAAAGGAACCATTGAGAGTTCCCGAAACGCCTCCCTTTCTTATGACCTCATCCGCTCTGCGTTGCGGTCCAGGCTGGTTTGCTGTCCCTCAGCTCTGACATCACTTCCGGGTCTCCTCTTCCTTTCCTTGGATTACGTCAGTTCCACCGGCGTTCCAGCGTCTGGAACACTCTGCTGCTGACTGTGACTGGATCTGCTGTGATTACACACCTACAGCCTGGGGATTTTCTTCCACTGTGACCCTTTCCAATGCTGCAGAACGCATCCTTCCACGTATCCTCATGATGTGCCTTTTTTTCCCTTTTATCTTGTAAGTGTTTTTAATCCTGATGGGGATATTAAAATGTATCTACTTCTGCACTTAGAGGCGCCTTTTCTTTGTTTGTGTTTTTATAGAAACTGCTTCATTCTGTAAGCAGCAGCCATAAGTATGGAAGAAACCTCAATATTATTGCTATCACCTCCATTATTGGACTTTTTCATAGAGACATTGTTTTATCTTGAAGTTCTGAGCACCCTAACCATTCTCCATTTTTACTGTATTAGCCCTACAGAACAGACAGTGCCCCACATGGGTTTTACTGCTTAACTGCGGACAGGAAACAGGAACTTTGTTGAGGGAAAAGATACCATAGATGCAGCTACAAACTTATAAACACTGACATCTACTGGTTGAAGAATATATCTATACTCAGGGCTTTTTTTCAGAAGGAACTAGGGGGAACTCAGTTCCACCATCTCTGGCTCAGGTCTTCTGCTCCCTGCTCACCACTATCACTTGGTAACACTGAAGTCCAGCTTCTGCATTTAGAAGTGATAGCTTATCTCCCAGTAGCTTCCACAGGTCAGGTCTCCTGCGCAGATCCCACTGAGTGCCGGACAGGGACAAGGGAGATACAGAACAGGTACCCAGGGTTCAGTGCAGTCATAGGCGGGAGAGGGTGCGTAGTAGGCTGCACCCTCTGTGGTCTCCATTTTTTCCCTGGTGACCAGTTGTTGATGATCTCCCTTGCAAGTGACTGTAGTATAGTATGTTGGGAGGTACTACAGCCGGATAAGTGTTTCAGCTTAATATTGCAACAAAGGTATGACAGATGGTGGAGCTTTTAAGGAGAGGGGGGATGAGGGCAGTGGAGGGAGCGGGTTGTATGCAGAAGGAAGAGCTACTATTTGATGCCATTCGGCAGGTATGCGTGTGTGGCGGGCATGGTTGAATTTGTGCACCTATTCTCTGAGAAAAAAAGCCCCGTCTATAATAAATACTGATATGGATGAAGTTGCTGCATAAAATACAAATAAACATTGTATTACAAATTCCCTCTTATATATTACAAGGATAAGGGAAGTTATGGGGATGTAAATGGACGCCCTTTATGTGTTGAGAGCCTAGTTTGACTTCTTGATGGCTTCCCTTTGTGCCCCTGCATTCGCCCCTAGCGATTTACATCAAATGGTCATACTCCCTTGAAGTCAATCAAAACAAAATAATCTCAATTATGCTCCTGAAGAGGTGGAATACTTTGACATGCACTGAGAAATAATCTCTAGTCCATTGCCAATTTAGTGGGACTGCTTCAGCAGTCCCACTATTGTTTTTCGTTTTTATTAGTGGGACTGCTTCAGCAGTCCCACTATTGTTATTCGTTTTTATTTATTTTTAATTAGAGTCCCACTATTGTTATTTGTTTTTTTATTTATTTTTAATTTTATTAACATACGTTTTTTTTTTTTGGGCTCTGCGTAACTTCTGCATACTTTCAGCTATTAAAACTATTCAACTTTTAAAAAGTTTAGCTCTTTCAGCTAATGACGGGACTTCTTCAACGTTTTTTCTACTATTTATACTTTTTCAAATATTAAGCTTTTTAACACTTTTTTTTAAACATTGAAGTGTTTAAATGCTTTAAATCCTTAAAATCTTCTTCTGCTCCCAAAAGTTTCAGCTACTTCATACTTTCACCTACAGACATCAAACAAACTTTAAAATGTTCACAAAATATTCAGCTAGCTGGCTATATCTTTTTAGTTTGATATCTTTTACAGTTTTCGTGGAAAAGCTGTTTAAGTTTAGTAATCAGGAAATTTTATTGATTAAACAGAATGTGAATTGGGCTGCTTAGAGTGGACGATGTCATAGCTAGAGCACAGAGCCTTACAAAAATTATCTTAGTTCCTTCTCTATAAATTGCTCTCGCCCACAAGATCTATTTGTCATACACAATTTATACATCAAAACATAGGTATTTTTGTCTAGTTTCAGGCAATGTGCGCCTTTTACTTTTGGCTGGTTGAACTTCCAAATGACTCGAGTTCTACACTTTCTTCCATTGACTGTCCTGTATAAAATTCTTCACATTTCCCAGCAAAATGCACAGCCAACTTCTTTTTTAAATCGCTGACATGCCCACATTTTTAAGTTTATCAACATAAATTTTATACCGATACGTTCACAAAGGCCGCGTGTCTCTAACGGTGAAGTCACTTTTTCCATAGCATGTACTGTTGTGGATTTATTAAGGCTTGTTTGAAGGGTTCTCTTACACTGTCTCTCACTCATTAGATGTGGGGATTAATGATAAAAAAGCTTTTCAAAAAACCTTTAAATATTCCACATCTTTCATACATTAGTGGTGTTGTTAAACTTTTTTAACGAAATTCATGTTTATTTTAAAACCATTCCTACTTTTCCAACTATCCTCACTTCTTCAACTGTTTCTTATGGATTTAAGCTATTCATCCAGTTAGCTTTAGCAATTCAGCTATTCAGCATTCCCACACATTTTCTCCAGGAAATGAATTTTTTAGTTAGGTAATATAATCTTGTTAAAACTTACCTAGAAACTTGGATGACTGCACAATAAAGAAAATGTGTGTTACAAATACCTAATAGTTCTTAAAAGGGGATCAGTATCTAAATGAAGGATTAGAATGAAATCTATTTGGGAGCTATAACATTTAATCATGTTTTATTTCAATATAAATACTTGATTTTATATCATAGGCGTTGTAATGTTGGGTACCTCAAATGTCTGCTCTGTTTTTATTTCCCATATTTACATAATTAGAAAATGGAGGTGGTATCCCTTATAACAACCCATTAAAATTTGTCGCTAATCACTAATACTCTTATTGTGTGGTTTGAAGTCAGCGTTCACTTTTAGCTGCTTTTTTTTTTTTTTTGCTGCAGGGCCTGTAACATGGGCTATTAAAAGGGGTGCTATTTTAAGATTTGGAAAAACAACCTCAAATATATCACTAACATTAATTACACGACCTCCCCCATCCCTATGAATAAAATAAAAGTTAGACATACACCATTTAGGACTACTATCTATAATTAAAACTGTCCCTTTACTGGCCAATGTTACCTTGCTGTATTCTCTGTGGTATCTTTTTTCTTTTAGTTAAGCCACAGCCTGTACCCTTATGCCGCATGCACATGATCGCACATTCCGACATAAAAATCCATGTTTTTTTTCCGACGGATGTTGGCTCAAACTTGTCTTGCATACAGATGGTCACACAAATCTTGTCGGAAATTCCGAACGTCAAGAACGCGGTGACGTACAACAAGTACGACGAGCCGAGAAAAATGAAGTTCAATAGCCAGTGCGGCTCTTCTTGATTCCAAACATGCGTGGAATTTTGTGCGTCGGAATTGTGTACACACGAATTTCGACAACAGATTTTGTTGTCGGAAAATTTGAGATCCAGATCTCAAATTTTGTTTGTCAGAAATTCCGACGAAAAATATCCGATGGAGCCTACACACGGTCGGAATTTCTGACAACAAGCTCCCATTGAATATTTCCCGTCGGAAAATCCAGTCGTGTGTACACGGCATTAGTCTCTAATAAATTTGGGCCTAGACTGACTATTTTACAATTTTTCTGCTCCTCATCAATTGTACACTGTGTTGTCTTATTTTATGTTGTAAAACATATGCCTGTACTCTCTTTTCTCTTAGACATTTCAGTCAATTCTTCCTCAATCAAAATGTCTCACCTCTGGCATTTACACTGCGGTATCATCTGTGCACTCTTCATTCCTAATGAGAGCTTGATAGAATTTGGCCAGCAACGGGGCAGTTTTGCATCAGCGATAGTAGGGACAGCCACAGCAAACTACGGATCAATTTCTATCCACTGATCAAAACAGATCTATTAGCATCCGATGAAAAAGCATGTGTTGCTGCTAAAACTTTATGAAAAAAAACTTTTTTCAAACTGAAATTAACCAAATTGGGATGCTGTTATTGTCTGTAAGTCAATCTAGCTGTAGAAGAAATAAAAAATCTAATCCACAGCCAAACATGCAATGCCAGTAAAAGCTAAGAAACACTGTATAGTGTGATGACCTGCATTTTATTGTACTGGGTGAATGCAGGTCACCCCTAGGACTTAAAGAAAACAAATGCTGCATTTTATGGCAGTGCATAGGAAGGGAACAGGGGTATCCAAAACAATTTGTTTTGTAGTGAGGGTGTGCCACATCCCAAATGTAAATAGAACTAGAGAAACCCCCTAGGGGTGGGATTTTGAAGGCACTACCAAGACAACAATATAAAAGGTATATAAAGTTTATTAATGAAAAGAAAAATATGTAGTACAAAAAGGAAATACATGAAACAAAGAATGCATATAAATTGTACAGACATGCAGCATAGCATACACAATCCAGAAACCCAAACCCATTAATAAACTTTATATACCTTTTATATTGTTGTCTTGGTAGTGCCTTCAAAATCCCACCCCTATGGGGTTTCTCTAGTTCTGTATAGGAAGGGATGAATGCCACTGCATGCCACTGTACAGCAGCACATTGCACTATACTGCTGTGCAGTGACATGACACTGAAAAACGCATCACACCGCCCCCTATTGCCAGCTCACTGAAGCTGGTGGGCATCCTGCATACTAAATCACTGCAGTTTAGTGTACAGGCAGTGAGAACGGGCCCTAAAAAAACACACTGCTTCATAACAGCTTTAAGGCAGCCCCAAAACCTATTATTTAAAGGATTTGTGTACTTTCTATGTTGCCTATGAAACTGAATTGAAAGACCCTCTTCTGTATGTTATTTTTTCTATCACTTTTTGCATTGGTAATGCCCAGATTCCCATGTCATTTTTAAAATTTGGTTTGCTGAAAAGCCTTAAAAATTGTCAGAATTTAAAATCAAGAATTGCCTCTCATAGGAATGGAATTCACTTCTTAGGCCTGGTTCACACCTATGCATTTTTTAGTGCGTATTCAGTTTTGCAGAAACACACTTTAGTCCATTTAACATGGTTTGCTATGGATGTAGTTCACATCTGTGCATTTTATGGAAAGGAAAAGGGACTTTTTTCTGGTTTTTATTTCTATAGACTTCAATGGTTTAGAGATGTGTGTTGAAAAAATGCAAAATGCACCTGCAATATGCAAAGTGCAACCTGCACAAGTATGAATCAGGCCTAAGGCTCCATTCACACTAGCGCGTTTTTTGATGCATTTTGCATTTTGCAGAAATGCATGGGAATTTTTTAACATGGGTTCCTATGGAACATGTTCACATCAATGCCTTTTTGTTTCTCTGCATTTTTGGAAAGGGTCGGGGACTTTTTTTCATGCAAAAAGCAGCGTTTTGCATGTAATGGATTTCAATGGGCAAGCATCAAAAACGCAAGTGCACCGTTTTTGCAGCGTTTTTGATGCGTTTTTGGTGCGTTTTTGATGCGTTTTTGCCGTTTTTTTATTTGTTTTTTTTTTTCATTTTTTTTTTTTTTTTCATTTTTTTGAAGACTGTAAAAAAAAAAGTAAAAAAAAAAAAAAAAAAAAAAAAACGCAAAACGCAAATCGCGGCAAAATCGCGGCAAAATCGCGGCAAAAACGCGGCTCAAAAACGTGGCAAGCATGAAAAAAAACCCTCCAAAAACGCTCAAAAGCAACATGCATAGGTGTGAATCGAGCCTAAGGCCTGATTAACACCAATGCATTTTTTAGTACATTTTAAGTTTTGCAGAAACACACTACAGTCCATTTAACATGGTTTCTTATGGATGTAGTTCACATCTGTGCATTTTATGAAAAGGGCCAGGGACTTTTTTCTGGTTTTTGGTTCCATAGACTTAAAAATGCAAAATGCACCTGCAATATGCAAACTGCAACCTGCATAAGGCTCTATTCACACCTATGCATGTTGCTTTTGAGCGTTTTTGGAGTTTTTTTTTTTCATGCTTGCCACGTTTTTGAGCAGTGTTTTTGCTGCGTTTTTGCCGCGATTTGCGTTTTGCTCTCTTTTTTTTTTGTTTTACAGTTTTTTTTTACAGTTTAAAAAAAAAAAAAAAAAAACGGCAAAAACGCACCAAAAACGCTGCAAAAACGCTGCAAAAACGGTGCACTTGCGTTTTTGATGCTTGTCCATTGAATTCTATTACATGCAAAATGCTGCATTTTGCATGAAAAAAAGTCCCTGACCCTTTCCAAAAATGCAGAGAAACAAAAAGGCATTGATGTGAACATGTTCCATAGGAACCCATGTTAAAAAATTCCTGTGCATTTCTGCAAAATGCAAAATGCATCAAAAAACGCGCAAGTGTGAATGGAGCCTAAGTGTGAATCAGGCCTAAGGTTGGGTTCACCACAAGATTCACCAAACCCTAAGGCTCACAGTAGCGCGTTTTTCATGCAGCGTTTTGCATGTAATAGAATTCAATGGACAAGCATCAAAAACGCAAGTGCACCGTTTTTGCAGTGTTTTTAATGCGTTTTTGGTGCGTTTTTGATGCGTTTTTGCCATTTTTTTTTTTTTTTTTTTTTAAGACTGTAAATAAAAACTGTAAAAGAAAAAAAAAAAACGCAAAACGCAAATCGCGGCAAAAACGCGGCAAAAACGTGGCAAAAACGCTGCTCAAAAACGTGGCAAGCATGAAAAAAAAAACCTCCAAAAACGCTCAAAAGCAACATGCATAGGTGTGAATCGAGCCTTAGTGAATCAAACCTAGGAAGATTTATCCATCATTACAGAAATTCCATGCAAAGAAACCAAATGATAGGAAAAGGGGGAGGCGGTTTCAATTTCCCCTTTTCCTCATGGAAAGACTGGCAGGAATGGGCAGTTTCAAGTTCCCCCTGGGAGCTCGGGGTTCTCAGGGGGGTATTCTGGTACTCACGTGGCTTGGGAAAGGAATACAAGTGACCTCTCCTAGGTCTTGTGTGCCAGCCATGAAAACCGGATAAACTGGACAAATCCGGACCCCAAAAAGGGCTATAAAAAGGGGGTTCCATCCCATCAGGCTTAATCACCTCAGAAGACAGAGCTGTGGTGTTCCCCTCCCCCCTCCCCTTTTGTCGGGGCTGTAGTTATGTGGTGGTGTCACCTTTGTAAAATAATTTAAAAAAAAAACACATACAAGGGGGGACTAATATATAGAAAGTAATAAAGTTATCAGATGGTATATTAATGATTATATTGTGTTAAAAGTTATGGAGTCTGGAATATATTATATGCAGCCTGAGTCATAGTGGCTAGGTTGCTTAAAGTTTATATATTTGTTTTTTTTATGATATATTAATCTATTGTTTTTGAAACAATAATAAACAGCCGCTGTCTTATTAACTCCAACATTTGTCTGAGTTTATTTCATGTTTTAAAGTGGAGGGCCACCCTGAAAAAAAAAAAATCACCAAAAATCCTAAAAAAAATTTTTTAAAAATTTGAAAAAAAAAAAAATTAAACCGGCCTAAACCCTTGTTGCTAGGCAGTCTTCCTAATCTGCCTCTTCCTATTCCGCGGTGAGTTCTTCTCCTCGGTGAGCGGCCCCGTTGTCTTCTGGGAACTGTGTGTGTTCCCAGAACACCACGGGGCCATTCACAAAACGGAGCGCCGCGCCGCTCACGCATGCGCTGTAGGAAACTGGCAGTGAAGCCGCAAGGCTCCACTGCCTGTTTCCCTTTCCTAGGATGGCGGTGCCGGGACCCGAGAGCTGAGGGACGGGTCGGCCTCGGGCGGCCGACATTGCGGGCACCCAGGACAGGTAAGTACTTATTTAAAGTCAGCAGCTACAGTGTTAGTAGCTGCTGACTTTAAATTTTTATTTTTTTTTAGGACGGAATCCCGCTTTAAGTTACGTTGGTTATTTAGTGTTTCTGCCTGCTGTCCCATGATTGTTTGGGTGATTAATGTAAACTAGTTTGTTGTTCTGGTGTAAACCTAGAATATTTATGTATCATATACTGTATTTCAGTTGCTAAAATTAGTGGCAGGTATTTAACACTGCATTACTATAACCTATATACAGTATTTAATGATTTACTTAGCGCATTGTTTTTCAATTTCTTATGGATTCAAACTGTGAAGGGTGGCAAATTATCCAGTCATTGGTTATTATTTACAGAAGACTAGCTGTAGCAGAGCCCACAGATTAAGATGGTACACGTATAGAACAGCTGCACCTCTCTGCCCCCAGCCATGCAGTTCTGATTACATGTCTTCAAGAACAATGCTCAACAAAAGCCCACAATAGAAGGTAATTGCTTTAATCATTGACAGATTTGCTTTTACAGGACTTAAGCCCCTGTTATTTTAATTGAGTACAAATTGTTTCAGCTCAGTAGAGAAAAAAAAAAGATAATCTAATTTTTCTGTTTTTAATGCATATGTGAATTAGGTTCTGGAATTTATACAAATGGCATTTGTTCTAGTGTACTGGAGAGCTCTTTTTAAACCTACTTGACATTCAAGTTGAGATTCTTAATGACACGGCTTTATTAAAATAAAAAAAAAAAGAAAGGGATGATTGAGCTTATGCTCAATATTTTGCTAAACATTTGTTAAAGGCAGGTTATAAATGCAGCTGTGGGAATACTACTGCATAGAAACTAGCTAGTCTCTGTGCAGAAATACCCTGGCACAAATGGTATTTTTTTTTGTTTGTTGCATTTGGTGCATACACTGAGGTTGTTTCAGCTGCCTCACACAACTTCTATTGTGATTCTATACGGGAAAGGGCTTACTTCCAAGGCATGCCTACTCAACATACTCATTGCTACTGTATAGACAGTATACGTCACGTTTTTTTCCCCGCTTTCATCACTTTTTTCTTTTTTTTTGGTCCAATTTTTTTACCTTAATTTTTTTCACAATAAAGGTTTATTGAGATGTGAAAACAGTGCATAAAAATCCCCTTAATTTTATGTGGCGATACTGTCAGTAACACACATGCTGACCAAGGGTAGCCACACTCACTCACTGTACTGTATCTATGGTAGAACAGAATTATCATTCTAGAGGAGAAAGTGGGGGCAGGTGTTCTGTTGTCTCTGGAAGTGAACCAAGCAGGACTGATAACATTGTTTTAGATACACTGTGCACAACACATAGGGCATCACTGGATTTCAAGCGGGATGAACAGGTATTTTCTTACACTGATTAAAAAGCTAGGGTAAAAAAATGCAATCTCATACCTGCAATTTCTCCAAAACAAAGTGAAGCTAGAGTCCTTATTTTAGGGCTTGCACAATATTCTGCATTTCCTCCCACCAGTATTTACCCATTTTGGATTGATTATGGGAGCATCTAATTTCTGGCTCATTCAACTGAGTGTGAGCTATTCAGTCATGAGCATTCATAATAAGGATAGGCTTGGGACTGAACAAGGGTTCTACCTGAACCCAAACTGTTTACAGTTCAGCAAATACTGTAGGTGAGCAATGGGGCACATTTGGCCAATTCAACCACCTGAATTATATATGTTTACATGTTTGTCATTAAGTAGCAATATCCACTACCACTAGAGCTCTACTGCCAAATTTGGTCAATAACATCATCCAGGATCCCTTATGCCTCGTATACACATAGAAACTGGAAGGCATGTGTCATTTGCTACAGGAGTAGTAGCAGGGTATGCATCATTGTTTGGTGGGTTGACATTGTCAGACAGCAAGACAGCAATCATTCTGTATGACATGGGTCTACTGTACACCACTGGAGGCTGTCATTGACCCCAGATTTACATATATAAACAAGGCCTGGGGAATGCCCAGGAAAAAATTCCAAGCCTACTTACCACCAGCTCGCAGGCAACCAAATTAACCCGTCTAACAGTATGCGTTAAAAAGCCACAGAGCCTCGTCACGGCACCCAGATATCTGTGGTCCTAACACTAAAATATGAGTGTCCCCACAGTGGAGGCACATGCATTCTGATGGATAAATGAGAGCAGGTGGACTGAAGGGCAGCCCATCCCTTCTTAAAGGTACAAGAGCACACCAGACACCCAGCAAATAGGACAATGGCTGCAAAGGTGCTGGTGCGTTGCTGGACCAATACACACACCAAGGTGATCTCAAAAAACTTGCCACCATCCTCATTTATAGCTGGCTATCACAGTAAGCGGCATTGGAGGGCTACAAACAGATATCAACAAGGCCTGGGGAATGCCCAGGAAAAAATTCCAAGCCTACTTACCACCAGCTCGCAGACAACCAAATTAACCTGTCTAATGCCTCGTACACACGGTCGGACTTTGTTCGAACATTCCGACAACAAAATCCTAGGATTTTTTTCCGACGGATGTTGGCTCAAACTTGTCTTGCATACACACGGTCACACAAAGTTGTCGAAAAATCCGATCATTCTGAACGCGGTGACGTAAAACACATACATCGGGACTATAAACGGGGCAGTGGCCAATAGCTTTCATCTCTTTATTTATTCTGAGCATGCGTGGCACTTTGTCCGTCGGATTTGTGTACACACGATCGGAATTTCCGACAACGGATTTTGTTGTCGGAAAATTTTATATCCTGCTCTCAAACTTTGTGTGTCGGAAAATCTGATGGAAAATGTCCGATGGAGCCCACACACGGTCGGAATTTCCGACAACATGCTCCGATCGGACATTTTCCATCGGAAAATCCGACCGTGTGTACGGGGCATAACAGTATGCGTTAAAAACAGGGGTTTAGTCCGCACGCATTTGCAAATGCATGCGTAAGCCACAGAGCCTCGTCACGGCACCCTGATATCTGTGGTCCTGACACTAAAATGTGAGTGTCCCCACAGTGGAGGCACATGCTTTAAGAAGGGATGGGCTGCCCTTCAGTGCACCTGCTCTCATTTATCCATTAGAATGTCACTCCTCCTGGCACAAATCCTCTAACCCCCCCCCCCACCATTTCCCCTCCAAGCACAAATCGTACCCAAATCACTGCTACATCCTTAAATCCCCCCAACCCCCCTCTTAGCTCAAAACCTCAAAAAAATTAGACAAGCCATTGTATCAGTTTAAATATTGTCAGTTGTAAATGTGTATGAGTATACTGTGCATGGCATAACCCTCACAGTAAGCAGTAGTCTGCTCCAATTCTTTAATATCTGCTTGGTAGCATAACTTGGAGGCACCTATTAGTACAGAAAAGAGAAAAGTGCAGAAACCCTCATCCACCAAGCAGCAATTTATGTTTTATTGTTCTGCTTGCTCGAAATAGGGACCAGTAAAATCTGGGGACACGTTATGGGTTACCAAACATAATTATACTTTGCCAAACACTAATAAACTTTAGCATGCAATACATGCAATTGTGCAACCATCTCAAACTAATTTTGAGATTAATATTGGTGCTGCATGCCATTGACAAACTAGAATTTAATATTTTCTGCTCTAATAAGGCAAGCATAGAGATTACTTGGCACTCCCCATAGGCAAGTGTTTGCTCTGTGTTTTAATAAATAATTCCTGTTGTCCAAATCTTCCACATGTGCTTGTAACTGTGTAAAAGCTGAGGATAGTGTTTCATGCTCCCTTGAAAGATCATTAATTGTGATTGCTAGCTCATCATGCTTATTTTCCAGCAAGTCTGTGCGTGTGCCTATTGCTGCTATTTCATGACAGGGTACTTGTGGATTTTAGGATTAATAAATAATTCCAATAAAATAAGATAAGAAGTCTCAGTTTCACACTTTGCTTTATATTCTAACACATAACAATGTCAAGCACAAACATAACATAGTATTTTTGTTTGATATAATACAACATCGTTGTCTTTGCATATTTCTGCTTGCCTAGTTACCTTAAGTATAACCAAGGATGTAACGTTTTGTAGCCCAGGGGTAAGCCACTGTGAAAGTCTTGTTGTAAAGACACATCTGCAGTGACAGTTGTGCATCGTGGAGAGAAAACACACAGCTCAAATCTTTAGTAGCCACATCCACAGCTAAAACCTTTTTGTTGTCCAATGAACCTTTTTATCTTTCAACAATAACGACCATTTTTTGTGCCTAAAAATCAGTACAGAATACAGGAATTGCTCTCCTAAGTAATGCTAGATTCATGTTGAGATTCGGTGGACTTTTTATAACTTTATTTTCGATATTATTTCACATTAGCGTGCCACCCTTTTTTATATACTCTACTTTCTGGTGCCTTAAAAAGCAGCTCTGTTGTAGGAGCTGTATGTAAGGGAACCAGCTTGCATTGTGCTCTGCAAAAATAGTGTGATAACATTAAAACTTCACCTTTTGCAACTGTCTTTCCCTTAAAGCTATCATGCCCAGCACTATATTTGCACAACTAAGACACCTGCAGGGCTACCCAAAGGGACAGTTTAAGCATACCTCCCAACAGTCCCGTATTGGGTTTGACTTTCCTGCATTTACACCTCTGTCCCACTGTCCCGCTGTATAGGAGCTTTGTCCCACATAATTCTGTTGGTTAAATGTTGCCTTCTAGCTCAATACGACGTGCAGCAGTGTGAACATCCAGCATGGCCAGGGAT
Source organism: Lithobates clamitans (assembly GCA_037952925.1). Taxonomy (NCBI): domain Eukaryota; kingdom Metazoa; phylum Chordata; class Amphibia; order Anura; family Ranidae; genus Lithobates; species Lithobates clamitans. The sequence continues at coordinate 23,254,775 of JBBGZY010000039.1, forward strand.
TGGCGAGCAAGCCTGCTGGGTGTGCATTGTGCAGCCACTGAGACTGCACCTGTTAGATCCCAGCTGTGATATAAGGTATGGACAGGACTGCTACCCATACCCACCCCCTTTGTAATGCACACTTCCATAGTTCATGCATATCCATTTGTAATAGAAACTCTTTATTTTTTTTTAATGATTGTGCTGGGGTTTGTATGTATCCCTATGACTCTTGCTTGCAGCACAGCAATCAAAGCATATTTTATAGGTACAAGGAAACCTAGGTTTTGTTTAACCATGCCCATCAAGCCCCTCCCACTGTTAATTTTGGCCACAGTTACTTTTGCCGCAGTGCGCGTAGCATGCTGCAGGTTGCTTCCTCCCTCAATTGTCCCTCATTCTGAAGTTCAAAAGTTGGGAGGTATGGTTGACAGATGACCCAGAATATATGTAATCTATGATCTGAAGCAAGGATCAAAGCAGGCAGTGTCCTGAAAAATGAAAGGTTCAGGGCTAGCAGTATTCAGAGAAAGTAATTTTTTATCCAAAACAAGGGTCAGGGAAGGCAGCTTTCAGTTTGTATTTTATTATTCAAACCAAGAGTCAGTACAGTAAAGACAAGGCAAGGCATTGACACATGTAAGCTAGATAGCAAATGCTATTAAAAGCCAGTGCTCACATCACGTGCCACAGTCAGTTAGGACCAAGGAGACAGGATGGATTGAGATAACTACTGCCACCCCTGTCTAATCAGAATGGGGGAGGGATGTCAGGTCAGGAAGGGTGTACAGCAACTGGTTGTGTAGGAGTCACACTCCTAGTGGCAGCTGCAGCTGAGAAAGTACATCCCTCTCTTCTAACACTTTACAAAAAATAGCTTTTGTAACAAAGATAATAACAAAAATCATCACTGTAATATGTATAGCAGTGTTAGCAATATCTATTAGATCAATGGCTTCATGGCCAGAATCTAATGATCTAGTGTTGATTCCAGTGTGCTTTATTTTTTCTCACTCATTGTGTTAACCACTTGAGCCCCGGACCATTATGCTGCCTAAGGACCAGAGGTCTTTTTCCAATTTGGCACTGCGTCGCTTTAACTGCTAATTGCGTGGTCATGCAATGCTGTACCCAAACGAAATTTGCGTCCTTTTCTTCCCACAAATAGAGCTTTCTTTTGATGGTATTTGATCACCTCTGCGGTTTTTATTTTTTGCGCTATAAACGGAAAATGACCGAAAATTTTGAAAAAAAATGATATTTTCTACTTTTTGTTATAAAAAAAATCCAATAAACTAAATTTTAGTCATACATTTAGGCCAAAATGTATTCGGCCACATGTCTTTGGTAAAAAAAATGTCAATAAGCGTATATTTATTGGTTTGCGCAAAAGTTATAGCATCTACAAACTAGGGTACATTTTCTGGAATTTACACAGCTTTTAGTTTATGACTGCCTATGTCATTTCTTGAGGTGCTAAAATGGCAGGGCAGTACAAAACCCCCCCAAATGACCCCATTTTGGAAAGTAGACACCCCAAGGAAATTGCTGAGAGGCATGTTGACCCCATTGAATATTTATTTTTTTTGTCCCAAGTGATTGAAAAATGACAAAAAAAAAAAAAAAAAAAATATTTACAAAAAGTCGTCACTAAATGATATATTGCTCACACAGGCCATGGGCCTATGTGGAATTGCACACCAAAATACATTTAGCTGCTTCTCCTGAGTATGGGGATACCACATGTGTGGGACTTTTTGGGAGCCTAGCCGCGTACGGGGCCCCGAAAACCAATCACCGCCTTCAGGATTTCTAAGGGTGTAAATTTTTGCTTTCACTCTTCACTGCCTATCACAGTTTCGGAGGCCATGGAATGCCCAGGTGGCACAAAACCCCCCAAAATGACCCCATTTTGGAAAGTAGACACCCCAAGCTATTTGCTGAGAGGCATATTGAGTCCATGGAATATTTTATATTTTGACACAAGTTGCGGGAAAGTGACACTTTTTTTTTTTTTTTTTTTTTTTTCATAAAGTTGTCACTAAATGATATATTGCTCACACAGGCCATGGGCATATGTGGAATTGCACCCCAAAATACATTTAGCTGCTTCTCCTGAGTATGGGGATACCACATGTGTGGGACTTTTTGGGAGCCTAGCCGCGTACTGGACCCCGAAAACCAATCACTGCCTTCAGGATTTCTAAGGGTGAAAATTTTTGATTTCACTCTTTACTGCCTATCACAGTTTCGGAGGCCATGGAATGCCCAGGTGGCACAAAACCCCCCCAAATGACCCCATTTTGGAAAGTAGACACCCCAAGCTATTTGCTGAAAGGCATGGTGAGTATTTTGCAGCTCTCATTTGTTTTTGAAAATGAAGAAAGACAAGAAAAAACATTTTTTTTTTTCTTTTTTCAAATTTCAAAACTTTGTGACAAAAAGTGAGGTCTGCAAAATACTCACTATACCTCTCAGCAAATAGCTTGGGGTGTCTACTTTCCAAAATGGGGTCATTTGGGGGGGTTTTGTGCCACCTGAGCATTCCATGGCCTCCGAAACTGTGATAGGCAGTGAAGAGTGAAATCAAAAATTCACGCCCTTAGAAAGCCTGAAGACAGTGCTTGGTTTTCGGGGTCCCGTACGCGGCTAGGCTCCCAAAAAGTCTCACACATGTGGTATCCCCGTACTCAGGAGAAGCAGCAGAATGTATTTTGGGGTGTAATTTCACATATTTCCATGGCATGTTTGAGCAATATATCATTTAGTGACAACTTTGTGCAAAAAAAAAAAAAAAAAAAAAAATTTGTCTCTTTCCCGCAACTTGTGTCGCAATATAAAATATTCCATGGACTCGACATGCCTCTCAGCAAATAGCTTGGGGTGTCTACTTTCCAAAATGGGGTCATTTGGGGGGGTTTTGAACTGTCCTGGCATTTTATGCACAACATTTAGAAGCTTATGTCACACATCACCCACTCTTCTAACCACTTGAAGACAAAGCCCTTTCTGACACTTATTGTTTACATGAAAAAGTTTTTTTTTTTTGCAAAAAAATTACTTTGAACCCCCAAACATTATATATTTTTTTAAAGCAAATGCCCTACAGATTAAAATGGTGGGTGTTTCATTTTTTTTTTTCACACAGTAATTGCGCAGCGATTTTTCAAACGCATTTTTTGGGGAAAAAACACACTTTTTTTAATTTTAATGCACTAAAACACGCTATATTGCCCAAATGTTTGATGAAATAAAAAAGATGATCTTAGGCCGAGTACATGGATACCAAACATGACATGCTTTAAAATTGCGCACAAACGTGCAGTGGCAACAAAATAAATACATGTTTAAAAGCCTTCAAAAGCCTTTACAGGTTACCACTTTAGATTTACAGAGGAGGTCTACTGGAAAAATTACTGCACTCGATCTGGCCTTCGCGGTGATACCTCACATGCATGGTGCAATTGCTGTTTACGTTTGACGACAGACCGCCGCTTGCGTTCGCCTTAGCGCGAGAGCAGGGGGCGACAGGGGTGTTTTTTTTTTTTTTTTTTTTTTCTTTATTATTTTTTTGCTTTTTTAATCTTACTTTTAAACTGTTCCTTTCATATTTTTTTTTTTAATCATTTTTATTGTTATCTCGGGGAATGTAAATATCCCCTATGATAGCAATAGGTAGTGACAGGTACTCTTTTTTGAAAAAATTGTGGTCTATTAGACCCTAGATCTCTCCTCTGCCCTCAAAGCATCTGACCACACCAAGATCGGTGTGATAAAATGCTTCCCCAATTTCCCAATGGCGCTATTTACATCCGGCGAAATCTAAGTCATGAAATACTCGTAGCTTCCGGTTTCTTAGGCCATAGAGATGTTTGGAGCCACTCTGGTCTCTGATCAGCTCTATGGTCAGCTGGCTGGATCACCGGCTGCATTCTCAGGTTCCCTGTTGAGACAGGAGAGCCAGAGAAAAACACGGAAGACGGTGGGGGGGGGGCATTCCCTCCCACGGCTTGTAAAAGCAGTCTAGAGGCTAATTAGCCGCTAGGATTGCTTTTACATGAAAGCCGACCGCTGGCTGAAAAGAATGATACCAAGATGATACCTAAACCTGCAGGCATCATTCTGGTATAACCACTCAAAGTCGTGAATGGCGTACCTGAAGACAAAAAAATGGTTAACAATGGTTAACAATAAAGCACAGTAAAGTGTAAATAATTACATACCTGAAAAACAAACATGATAAAACATAATAACAATAACAATAACAATAAAACATTGCAGAATAGAATACAGTAAAAAAGAGCAGAACAATAGAGAGAGAGAATAGAGAGAGAGAGAACAATAAAACAACAACTATTTTTTTTTATTTCATATTTTTTTTTTTTTTTACACTTTTTTTGTAACTAACTTTTATAACGGTAACCGGTTCCAGGTTCGGGTCTCTCAAAATGCGATGGCATCTTGGGAGACCCTGTGAAAGTGTGCCTAGTCTGTGCAATGCTGTACCCTACGCTAATACTCAACTAGTGCATGGTAGCGTTCAAAACATTCACCAATGCAAAGACCAGGATTGTCAGGACAGGAGGGACAATAATAGCGGGTGTCACGCCTATATCCGCGCTTGCTGCAGACACGACATCTTTTTTGGGGGGTTCGTTGGGTAGGGGTACTCGGGAGGACATAAAAATGCCTCTCATGCAGCCGACTGCATTTGGTTGGGGATGTGAATGGGGGAAGTACGGGCGCTGCAGAAGCGGTGGGTTCCCAATTAGGATTGGCGAATGCAGCAGGAAGGGCACTATGGGCACGATGGGCCTGTGTTTGTCTTTTTGGTGGCAGCGGGACACTACTTGTGCTTGCCACCTCACCAGCTTCAACTGCACTTATGGGACTCGCCACGTCACCACGTGTTACTGCAGTGCTGGTTTGACTACGACCGGGGTGTACTAGGCCGCTGGCGCTTGCCAGTTCACCAAAACGCTACCAAAAAACTGTTAGCGATCGCCGGGATCAGGCCTGACTCTGCGAACGCTGCAGTTATGCGTTTAGTGTTTTGTAAGTGACAGTGATCGATCGATACTGCACTTGGGTGGGCTGGGCCGGGCTGGGCGGAGGGGCAAAACGCAGGTGCTAGCAGGTATCTGGGCTGATCCCGCTAACACTGCGTTTGTGGGAACCCTAAACTGCTGGGGACGCTAGTATAGATCTGATCGGATCAGATATTGATGCGATCAGATACTATACCACTAAGGGAGGTGTACAGTGCGTGCGTGGGTGTTAGCGGTACTGGCGCTAATCTGACGCTGCCTGGGGCTGGTGCTTGCCAGTTCACCAAAATGCTACAAAAAAAACTGTTAGCGATCGCAGGGATCAGGCCTGACTCTGCGAACGCTGCAGTTATGCGTTTAGTGTTTTGTAAGTGTCAGTGATCGATCGATACTGCACTTGGGTGGGCTGGGCTGGGCCGGGCGGAGGGGCAAAACGCAGGTGCTAGCAGGTATCTGGGCTGATCCCGCTAATACTGCGTTTTTGGGAACCCTAAACTGCTGGGGACGCTAGTATAGATCTGATCGGATCAGATATTGATCCGTACAGATACTATACCACTAAGGGAGGCGTATGCTGCGTGCGTGGGTGTTAGCGGTACTGGCGCTAATCTGACGCTGCCTGGGGCGACGCATATCACCGCCGGGCGATCGGGGGGCTAAACCTTTATTCGGTAATAAACGGCGGGTGCCCTGACACTATAAAAAATAAACAAACTAACCAGCGTCACCCGTAACGGTTATACGGTGATCAGTGGTGAAAGGGTTAGCTAGGGGGCAATCAAGGGGTTAAAACATTTATTAGGTAGTATATGGGGGTCCCTGACGCTATAAAACGCTGACGGCGAACCTAAATATTTACCTCACTAACTAGCGTCACCAGCGACACTAATACAGCGATCAGAAAAATGATCGCTTAGTGACACTGGTGACAGGGGGTGATCAAGGGGTTAAAACTTTATTAGGGGGGGTTAGGGGGGTACCCTAGACCTAAAGGGGGGTAACAGTAACTGTCCCAACACAGTAACTGTCACAAACTGACACTATGCAGTAATCAGAAAAAAAAAAAAAAAAAAAAACTGCTGGTGTCAGTTAGTGACAGGGGGGGGGGGTGATTGGGGGGGGATCGATCGGACCCCCCACCCGCGGAAGGCAAATCACGTACCCTGTACGTGATTTTGCCTGTCCGTGCCACTTTGCCGACGTACATCGGCGTGAGGCGGTCGTCAAGTGGTTAATATAAGCATCATCATTATTAGTATATTCATTATATGGGCCTTTTATATTTGTAAGATTGTGTGAGAAATATACTGTATATGCACTGCAGGGTACTATTAAAGCAGACCTAAAGTCTTTTTTTTATGCAAACACTCTAAAATTGCAATTTAAACATTGGGCATACAGTATACATTGCCTTGAAAAAGTATTCAAGCCCCTTGAAATTTTCCACATTTTGTCATGCTACAACCAAAACTGTAAATGTATTTTATTGGGATTTTGTGTGATAGACTAACTCAAAGTCACACATAATTGTGAAGTGGAAGGAAAATGATAAATGGTTTTCAACATTTTTTACAAATTAATATCTGAAAAGTGTGGCGCCCATTTGTATTTAGCCCCCTTGAGTCAATACTTTGTAGAACCACCTTTCACTGCAATTACAGATGCAAGTCTTTTTGGGTATGTCTCTACTAGCTTTGCACATCTGAAGAGTGACATTTTTGCCCATTCTTCTTTGCCAAATAGCTCAAGCTCTGTCAGATTGGATGGAGAGCATCTGTGAACAGCAATTTTCAATTCTTCCACAATTTCTCAATTGGATTTAGGCAGTGACGGTGTGTCCATTAAGGGCGCACGGGAGCCGCCCCCTCTTTCCAGCCACCCCCTCTATGTAAAATGGATAGATTCATGCATTTCACGGCCAATTAATTGGCCTGTTACAGTGGCGGGGGGTGCTTTTTGAAGACTATTAAAGCCTATGGCTCTAATCAGGTGCTTAAAAAAAACGGACAGTTGCCTGCCTTTGCTGGGCACAGTTGGCTGCATTTGCTGGGCACAGTGGCTGCATATGATGGGCAAAGAAGCTACATATTATGGGCACAGTTGGCTGCATATGATGGGCACAGTTGGCTGCATATGATGGGGACAGTTGGCTGCATTTGCTGGGCACAGTTGGCTGCATATGATGGGCACAGTGGCTGCATTTGATGGCACAGTGGCTGTAATTGATGTTTTTGTTTGAGTATTTTTCAGAATTTTTCAGTTCATTTGCGCCCCCCCCAAAAAAAAATTTGAGCACCAGCCGCCACTGGATTTAGGTCTGGACTTTGACTGGGCCATTCTAACACATGAATATGCTTAGCCATTTTAGCTCTTGCTGTATGTTTAGGGTCGTTGTCCTGCTGGAAGGTGAACCTCCACTCCAGTCTCAACTCTTTTGCAGTCTTTAACAGCTTTTTAACTCTTCCATAAAGGCCAGATTTGTGGAGTGCACAACTAATAGTTATCCTAAAAAACGGATTTTCCCACCCGAGCTGTGGATCTCTGCAGCTCCTCCAGAGTTACCATTGGCCTCTTGGCTGCTTCTCTGATTTATGCTCTCCTTGCCCAGCCTATCTGTGGTGGGAGGCCATCTCTTGGTAGGTTTTCAGTTGTGCCATACTCCTTCCATTTTCGGATGATGGATTGAACAGTGCTTCGTGAGATGTTCAAAGCTTGTGATTTTTTTTTTATACCTAACCCTGCTTTAAACTTATCCACAACTTTATTCCCAACCTGTCTGGTGTGTTCCTTGGCCTTCATGGTGCTGTTTGTTCACAAGGGTTCTCTAACAAACCTCTGAGGGCTTCACAGAACAGCTATATTTATACTGAGATTAAATTACACACGGGTGGACTCTATTTATTAATTAGGTGACTTCTGAAGGCAATTGGTTCCACTAGATTTTAGTTAGGGGTATCAGAGTAAAGGGAATACAAATGCACGCCAAACTTTTCAGATATTTATTTGTAAAAAATGTGTAAAACCATTTATCATTTTTCTTCCACTTCACAATTACCGGTATGTGTCATTTTGTGTTGGTCTATCACATAAAATCCCAATAAAATACATTTACGTTTTTGGAGGTAACATGACAAATTACGGAAAATGTCAAGGGGTATCAATACCTTTTCAAGGCACTGTATGCATACTGTATTTGCAAATGTGTGTTACCTTTTTCATTATCAATATTTTATTTTCATCCAAACTAGTAATGAAAAATAAAGTAATATGCAGTTCTGATACTGGCGCAGACCTAGTACACACTTGAACAGTAATAGAGTTAGGAATGGTTAAGGCAATTGGAACATATTGAGAACAAAAGTTGTAAGAGACAGCTGCCAATAGCCAGGAAATAACCAGGAATTTGATCATGCGATCTAGAGCATAAAAAAAGGTTTGCCAGGTACAGGTTTCATCCACTTACTGACAAATCAATAGCAGAGAACCCAAAAATGTGTGAATCAGAAGAATAAGCTTGGAAATGGGAATAATGCAATAAGTACCGTAGGTAGAAGGCAGCAGGGGCCAGACCACTGGGCTGCTGTGGAAGGTTGAACAGGCTGTCAAGAGGAAGAATCCAGCCCTTGTTTCTCAAGCAACCTCAATTCCTGGTAGGTAAGCCACCTGTAGACAAGAGCCATCTGAGCTGACAGGAAAGGGAGGCGCAGAGTGCTGAGCTGTCTGTGTAACATAGCTGTGCACAGTGACATGTAGCGGAGAGGAGCTTATAGGTTGGCTGTTGTTGAAGTTGGCTACTAAACAACACGTTTTGGATCTATACGCTCTTTCTTCAAGCCAGTTGTTTTTGTTAGAGCCCTTTCACACTGCCGATGCCTGGGTGTCATCGGTAAAGTGGCACTATTTTTAGCGCCGCTTTACTATCGTTTTAGCGGCGCTATTTGGCTGCTAGCGGGGCGGTTTTAACTCCCCGCTAGCAGCCAAATTGGGGTTAAATCCACCCACAAAACACCGCCGGAGCAGCGTTTTGCCGGCGGTATCGCAGCGCTGCTCCCCATTGATTTCAATGGGGAGCAGCGGTGGAGGAACGGTGAGTTCCTTCACCGCTCCAAAGAAGCTGCTAGCAGGACTTTTTCTGACGCCCTGCCAGCGCACCGCTCCAGTGTGAAAGCCCTCGGGCTTTCACATTGGAGTGCATGGGGCAGCTGTTTTAAGGCGTTTTGCAGGTGCTACTTTTAATGCTATAGCGCCTGCAAAACGCTACAGTGTGAAAGGGGTCTTAGTGAGGAACTAGTGTATAAATGCTCTAAAAGAGGGCGGTATTTGGAAAAAGAGAGGGGAAAAAAGTCCAAATACAGAGATAAGAAACTTGTTCAACAAAGCGCACAATTTAAAGGGGATATTTAAAGGATAATGTTGAGAAGGTATAAAGTGTAACTTTTTATAGTTCTCTCAATAAAATATAAAAAAGGAAATGAAAATAAAGATACACAATAGGGAGGGGGCTGTCGCTGTGATAGAAGACAATGAGAAAGTCCTGGATAGAAAAATAAAACATAAAATATAAAATGTAAAATGACGATTTTATATTTTTTATCCTATCTTTTATTTTTCTATCTAGTCTGTTTCCACTAAACAGACATAAGTTCAGACATTTGTCTGAATGCCTGAACAGCCAAAATTCAGTTAGAACAATTAGCTGATCCCTAATCAGAAGCAGTGTATAGAACAGCAGTTCCCAAACTTTGGCCCACTGGACTGGACCAGCCCCTGCAATGAAAGGCCCTACATACGGGGCTATAGAGTCCACTGGCCTGCAGAGTAGCAGTGTGTGGCAGGTACTTGAATGCAGAGTGTTCTGGCACTTAAGGCACCATCAGGTCATGTGGTCTATTGCCTGATGGTGCTTGTTTTGTAGTTTTGGCCATGACCTCATTGTGACGCCACAGCATTTATTATTGCCACTGACACTGGGTCATTTATTACTCCCACTAACACCAGACATTTATTACTCCCACTGTGACTGGGGCATTTTTTTACTCCTAATGACATTGGTAATTTATTACTCCCACTGACTCAGGGCATTGTTACTCCCACTGACACTGGGACATTTTTTAATCCCACTGATGCTGGGGAATTTATGACTCCAACTGACACCAGTGCATTTATTCTACTGACACAGGGGCATTATTACTTCCACTGATGCTGGTGCATTTTTTAATCCCATTGTCCTTTGGAGCACTGGCAGCTTTTACTACCACAGACCACCGTTGTATTTTTTGCATGTAGGGATACAGTGGAATTTCTAACGTCCACTGATGCTAGGGCATTTTTGTAACCCCTACTGGACACAGTCCAGTTCTCAAATACCCTAATGCCCCGTACACACGGTCGTATTTTCCGATGGAAAATGTCCGATCGGAGCGTGTTGTCGGAAATTCCGACCGTGTGTGGGCTCCATCGGACATTTTCCATCAGATTTTCCGACACACAAAGTAGGAGAGCAGGAGATAAAATTTTCCGACAACAAAATCCGATTGCGTCAATTCCGACCGTGTGTGGCCTGTTCCGACGCACAAAGTGCCACGCATGCTCAGAAGAAATTCCAAGACGGAACAGCTCGTTCTGGTAAACTTAGCGTTCGCAATGGATACAGCACTTTCGTCACGCTGCAATGTTAAAAATGGATTAATACAGCGCACTCTCTTCTTCTTTATAATGTGACAAGAATTAAGTAGTTTTGCTGCTCATATTCACACACACTTCTCATAAACTTATTTCGTTACTATTTATCGTGATTCCCTCAATATATTTTGATTTCTCACATCTGACAACATATTTTTGTATATTTTTTATATATTTTTTGGCTTTAATGTAGATTCTTTTTTTGTGTTTGTATTTTATTTTTTTTGCGATTTTGATTTGTACTCCCGAAAATGTTTGTGTGCGTTTTTTGTGACAAGTTCCCACAACACCATTGATATGTTGTTCTATTTAATCTGTAGGAGATTGTTTGGTGTTGTTGTCCTTTGTTAATTTCACATTTTATGTTAGAAATGTACCTGAATCCTCACCAACAAACTGTCCTTTTTGGATGAAAACACACACAGGAGAGTATAATTTACCTAAAAAATTTTATTAAGGGCTCACAACTAAACAAAGAGGGAGGCAACGCAGGAGAAACTGCAGAAGTGGGTGAAGCCTTGGACCCCCAGGGCACACATCAACTTTTTTTAAGCAAAATTGGTGGCCTGAGGAGTCCATATCTAAGGGAGGGCAGTCTGGTCCAGAAGTCCCAGAGATCCGGAAAGCAGCAGATGACATCTGTGTCCCCAGGCTGTGGCCATACGAGAGACTGCATCTTCTGTCAGAACAGACTGAACCCAGGGTCATCATCACTCTCTGGTCTTCTTTCCACGCCTCCTTCCACGCGGTGGCTGTGGTGGTGGAGTTGTGGCAGCAGGAGGAGGAGGAGGAGGATGGTTCAACTCAACCACGTCGGTCTTGGGTGTTAGTTCCCCACTCACCCCCTTACGTAGGACTTTATAAAGCAGGTCCTCACAGAGCCTGCGTTGACCCTCCTGCATGCCCTGCAATTTGGTGGCAGCCATGCAGGCAAAGGCCTCTTCAGGAGTTGGTAAGGCTCTGAGGAACGCCGAAGCCTCCTGGATCAGCCTGAACGCTGAATCCTGCACGGGACTCGGAGTGGCCTTCCTGGCTCGTTTATATGGCAGGCGGAGGGGAGGGACCTGAGACTCAGTCAGGCTGCGACTGGTCCCAGGCTTCTCTTGGCTGCCACTTAGCCCCGCCTCCTCCTGGCTGCCACTAATCCCCCCCTCCTCCTGACTGCCACATTCCACAACCTCCTTCTGGCTGAGGTCTTCCTGTGTATGAAAAAGGGACATAGTTTTAGTATTTTTTCAATCAATCACACACAATTTTCACCTCCTGACTGCTGCAAATTGAATGTTAACAAATATAACAGACTATCCTTCTGAGTCCAGCATTTTTCATTCTTGTCCCAATTTTGGGTGCCCACTACTGTCTATTGATATGTAAAACACTTTCAAGCAGCAATTAGTGATCAATAATAACATCTAGTAAACATCATTTATTTATTGACCAGAAATCAGTAGAACAATGCTATACCTGGCTCCAGCTGGGCTCCTCCACTTCTTCCTGGCTGGAAGGCCCAGGTTGGACATCGGAAGCCTCAGCTGGGGTGGAAGGAAGAGTGGAAGGAAGAGTGGAGAGGGATTCCCTGACTTCAGTGTGGTCTGACAGAAATCGCAGTCTCTCGTAGTACCACAGCCTGGGGACATAAACGTCATCTGCTGCAGCTCCGGATCTCTGGGAATCTGTGACCTTCTTGCGCTCCCTAAGATAAGTACTCCTCAGGCCACCAATTTTGGCTTTTAAATAAGGGATGGTTGCTGTGGGGACCACCGGCTTTACCAACTCCAGCAGTTTCTCCAGTGCTGCCTGCCTCTTCTGTTTGTGATTATAGTTGGGGTGTCTCACTTGCCACAGACAGGGCAGCTCCCTGTACTTCTCTATGTACAGGGGCAGGAAATTGTGGTCTTTGTGGCATTTTCTCTACAAGACACAACACAAGACAAACCCTAATGTCAGGCAAAACTCCCCTAATCTTGTTACAATATAGGCTTCCATTTCGAAGCAGTATAGGCGCAAGTTTAGATCTTACCTTCGTTATCACGATCGGCGTCTCCGATGCTCCTTCCTCCGCTCACAGATCGTACGTTATACGCACGTGTGTTACGCTTTATACACACTGCGCATGCGTATAACTCCGCCCGCCCCTGACGTTCTTTCTAGTCTATTCCCCGCCCCTTTTCATTCGGCGCAGTAGGGGAAGAGCACATGGCGGATAGACAGCAGGTGCGTGCTAATTGTAGCAACGAGGAGGAGGAAAGGCCGGAGCCTGAAACGTCACGATCCAGAAGGAGATTTAAGGACTCAAATATGTCCTTTGAGGAGATGTTGGAGATGGTGGACATCCTGAAGAAGGCCGACTATGATGGAAAGTATGGGCCTTACCCCAACCCCAATGTCCGAAAGGACAAGATCATGGCGAAAGTGGTCAGGAGTCTGCACCGGAATTTCGGGGTACGACGATCGAAAGATCAGCTCAGGAAGCGGTGGTCGGACCTGAATTTACGAGAACATGAGCAGTACATAAAGATCCGGAGAGTGCTGCAAAAAAGTAAGTAGTTGTGCTGTGTTCCTATTCTTTTTGTGTTTATTACGTTCGTACTGCTCCATGTGCTTTTAGGAACTGTTGTACCGTTTAAAATGGCAACTTTCATGTTCATGGGCACATTATTCGTTTGGATCAAACATTTTTCGTTCCAACCATAAAATACCATTGTTTAGCCCATATGCATTTGGCCACCATTTTGACGCCCTATACTTGTCTTCAAAGAATTGGGTTGTGTAGATGGCTTTGTTACTAGAATGAAATGCAAACTAGATTCTGTGTAAGGAGAGGACACTGAGCAGCTGTTTTCACATCTGGACACTGGAGCACTAGTGTGGGACACAAGAACACCATTTTTATTAGGGGGGCCACACAGGTGCTCCAGTGTATACTATAGGGGGGGCTACATCTGTGAAGCTTGTACTAAACCGGTAAAGTATTGCAGCTTGACAAAGGACACTGAAAAAGATACATCTTGGAACTCTGCTAAAATTGACAATAGTACCTCACTTCCAAGCAATGTTTCCTATTTATAGTTCTGACATTAAATATCTGTGTGCTAAGTATACCATTTTTGTTTTACATAGGGGATAAAAGACTCGGAGGACACCCCTCATCTGAGGAGACCAGAGCCCCCCTCCTCTGGAAGAAGGGGAAATCCCCCCAACACAAGCTGAGCAGGAGGATGAAGACGTGGTGGAACTAGTCACCACAACAGGTGAGTGTCTGCAACCACAGGCTCAGATAAGAGATGGATGGCGGCATTTTTTTGAAACCAAATTTATTTTGGGGCTCCTCTCTTTTTAGGTGATCGTGATGTTGTGGATCCAGATCCTTTCACATCCGAAAGTGCCCAGATCCTGATCGGGGAGATCATGGGGTGTAATTTACAATTGGAAATCATCAAGCAAAACATCAATGATGTTATTCCAAAATATAAAAACATCATTGATGTTTTGGGGCGAGTTTAAAACCCCTCCAAATCACTTTCTTCTTTTGTGTGCTACAATGTGCTAAATGTTTTTGTGATTTTTCACAGAGCCAAATTTGGAGGATGCACACAGTGTGTCAACATGTGCTATCTGCCATCACGGGAGATCAATGGACGCATTTTGGGGGTGCAACCCCTTCCTCAATAATAAAGTAGCGGTGAGGAAAGGGTTTCTCCCCCAAAACACATCCCTTGATCCCCCGTGATGGCAGGTCGCACATGTTGACATTGGGAAATTTGTGTGCATCTTCCAAATTTGGCTTTTCCAGGGGTGATTTCCCCCCATCTGAACGCAATATCAAACACAGTTCCTAAATACTCATGTCTGATATTGCCTTCAAATTCGACCAAATGTAACGTTTGTAAGTTCAAGATTTGTGTCTTTTCTTGTTGGTTTTACACAGGCCTATTTTCTATAAAATGGACATTTTGATTTTGGATAATGCCACCACAAAAATTATTATACAACAAACATGTTGGTTTGTTTGAAAAACCTTTGGTAAATGCACATGTGATTGTGCAGGTATTAAAAAGATTGTTAATCAAGAATGTGTGGATTATTGTCTCAACGCTACCACACTTTTGGGGTGATGTAATTGTTGTTTTATGAGAAAATGGGGGTTATTTCCTAAGGGCAAATCCACTTTGCACTACAAGTGCAGTTTCAGTGCAGTTGCAAGTGCACTTGTAGTGAAATGTGTTTTTGCATTTAGTAAATAACAGCCAACAGTGCTTTGTATAAGGTTACACAATCACGCCATTTTCTGCACTCAAAACATTTCTGCCAGGGTCAGCTAAAACAAACACAAGCAGTAAATGTCCACAAAGAATTTTTTTTTTTTCTAAAAAGGCTTCACAGATTGTCTGGCATATTGATAGCCCCCCTACCCGCAAAGAACTCCAGGTAGCGTAACCGGACATAACGGGCACTCAGGGAGGGCAAGCCAGGACGGCCACTTTCAAGCGCCGTCAGTGTGGTTGGATGTATGATTCCGGCCTCAGGCCCAACTGAGCCAGCATAGTTGGCCGAATGTTTCCTTAAAAAGTTATGGAGAACACAGCATGCAAGTATAATATGGTTCAGTTTATACTCCGCCATATGGATGGGTGTCATAAATAGGCGGAACCAGCTGGCCAGGATTCCAAATGCGTTCTCCACCACTCTTCGGGCTCTGGCCAGCCGGTAATTAAAAACCCTCTGTTCCGGGGTGAGGGTCCTCATTGGGAATGGCCGCATCAGGTGGTCCCCCCAGCGCAAACGCTTCATCAGCAACTAACACAAATGGGAGTCCTTCAACATTGTCCTCTGGAGCTGGCAAGTCCAAGCTGCCATTCTGGAGACGCCTGTAGAACTCCGTCTGGGCGATGACTCCACCATCGGACATCCGGCCATTCTTCCCCACGTCCACATACAAGAAGTCGTAATTAGCCGACACCACCGCCAACATCACTATACTATTGAACCCCTTGTAATTATAATAGTACGACCCCGAGTTGGTGGTGGGACGATGTGGACGTGTTTCCCATCAATTGCCCCTCTGCAGTTAGGAAAGTCCCACCGCTGGGCAAAGTGGGAGGCCACAGTCTGCCATTCCTGTGGCGTGGAAGGAAACTGTTGAGGAAAAAACAATAAACATTACTATTTTTCCACAGAAACATGGCAAGCAGATTATACACAAACATTATGGGGCAACCTCCAGATAGCATTTAGTAAGGGGAATTTAACAAGGCCAAAGTATAAGGTACACCTATCATATTCCCCCTCCCCCCCTCTCATGGGCCATTTCTAACATTATAGGGGGTGTGTGGAAATCTTGGACAGGTAACCCTCTTCACTTCATTGAGAGATGAATGCCTAAATAATGGGTATTACTTGGAACAGCCCCTCCTTAGTTACACTATTGGCAGCCCACTGGACAGGTAAGAAGTGTCATAATACAAAGATATAAATACACACTGTACACATTTGAGGACATTTGGACATTCTGGTATTACCTGTCAAGATAATAATAGGATACAAAAACTTTAAACAGTACCATTTGAAAGTATACAGGCAGGCCCTTGCACTAAATGCTTTGGGGAATTCATCCATAAATCTGACCAGTAAAGAGGTGGGTACAGTGTGTATGGGTTTGGCAAAGTCAGCAGATAGATGATTGAGGATAGATAGAGAATTGGGATCAGCTGACTTAGCAGTTGGGGGAGGGAGGGTTACTAAAAATTATTTGGGGACACCACAAAAAAAAGCCTCTGCCACTCTGCCTGAATTTAAATCAAAAATAACAATTCCAAACATTTTAGGGGGTGTTTGGGGTAAAGCACTACTATGGAGCTGATAAAATACATTGTTAAGTGACTACATGAGGTGAATATAGGGCCAGGAGACACCATGCTGGGGAGGTTAGTGAAGGGCAAATATGTATGAAGGACCTAAAATAATAATTACATAAAAATCCAGCATGCATGAGTACAAAGGGGACATTCACAGCATATTACAATCATGGTAATTAGGGAATGAGAAAAGAAGTACAATATATTATCAAACATTCAATACAATAAAATGTGAGATTAAAGGATAAAAATCTTACCTTCATATACTCCTTCTACAGGACCTGTATGATGGCAAAACAGGTCTCAAGTCTTGCAGACTTCTCCCTGTCGCCAAATACCGCAGGGTAGCGACCAACCTCTGCTCCGGAGTGATGGCTTGCCTCATGCAGGTATCCTGCCTGCTAATATAAGGGGTCAGCTAAGCCAACAGACGGTGAAACACGGGGTCCATCATCCTGAGAAAGTTCCTGAAATCATCAGGATTATTCTCACGGATCTCACGGAGCAAAGGCATATGAGAGAACTGGTCACACTGAAGCAACCAATTCTTGGTCCACGAACTCCTCCCCACCCTGTTCATGGACTGGACTTGTGTCAAGGTCAGGACCCCAACACCAAGCCCCCGCACAGCACGAACTCTACGAGGAGTACGCATACGAAACATGGCTAGAAAACGGTCGGCTGCTCAGAACGAAGTAACAGAACGCACTGAAGAACAGCAAGGCCTGTGAAGAGCGACCTGAAAACCAGTAACGAACGAACAAGAATACAATAACTACCTAAAGTCACGCGGAACTTGCTGCACGCACTGAAGAGCAGGTACAAACCCACACAAACTGAACGGCAGAAAACGATCTGAAAGCCATGAGTCTGAAAAAGAATCGTCTCTCACCAAACTTTTACTAACACGAGATTAGCAAAAGGAGCCCAAAGGGTGCCGCGCTTGGTTCTGAACCGGCCTTTTCTAGTCTCCTCGTACGTGGTGTACGTGACCGCGTGGTTGGCGATCGAAAATTCCGACAACATTGCGCGACCGTGTGTAGACAAAATAAGTTTGAGCCAACATCCGTCGGAAAAAATCCTAGTATTTTGTTGTCGGAATGTCCGAACAAAGTCCGACCATGTGTACGCCCTATAACAGTGAACTGCCCATTAGTTTAGAAAGTTTGAGGATATCTGGTATAAAAAAGTAATATATTAAAAGTTAAAATCTTGTATTAGTCTGATCATTTCTTAATGTTTGATCATTATCTAATGTTACTGTGAAGCTTGTCACTGTGACAATAAACTTTTTTTTTCGTAACTAACGCTACTACAATAAGAATCTAATTGTCAGAAATATACTGTAACTAGCTGGATTTTCAAATAGATCCTCTTTTGATTACTTTAAATGTCTCAGAATCACCTTCTTCAACTCTGTTATCGCATTTCTACATAACAATATATACAATAAAGACAAGTATCTAAGGATATCTTTATGTATAAAATGTGAAACAAGAAGCATAGAACATGTTATCTTGCAGTGCTTTCATCTTCTTTAGAAGATGCACAATGCTCACAATTCTGTTTCCTGACCCAACTTCACATATAATTTTTCTGCACATCATTTTGGATGACAGACAATATTATCTTTTGCTATTCAAACTGCAAAAAAAAAGAATATTAGCATTTCAAGATCTGGGAAAGCTTATCTTTGGTAGACAAATTAACATACCTTGGAAAGTCCAGATTTTTTTACCTGCATATTTTGTTAAAAGATGTTAATAAAGAGCCCTAGATAAATATATATTTTTGGTTTTCAGTTCGTTTGGTAGTCACCGACAGACATTTACAGATAGATAAAATGTATTTATACTAAAAATGCACTCACTTTTACCCTTTAGTCTTTTACTGTTTACAGCTCAGTTACTCAGCTAATTAGTGACCTTTACAATATAGTCCTCTTAATATCATGTTTTCTTTATTTTATTATGCTCAGTAAAACCTAAGGGAAGTGGATTTATCATCCACAACATATACTGTATACTTAAAAATTTTGGATACTGCCAGTTAAAAAAGACAAAAATAATATAATTATTTTCTTTTATCCCATCCATAAGATATACAGTATAACTTTATACTACTTCATACCAAAAATTCAACCTAATTAAAGCTGAACTCTGGACTGATATTGGGCCTTATTTACACACTTGTACTGGTCCATACTAATGTGCGCAGGGACATTTTTACCCACACAGG
This sequence comes from Lithobates clamitans, assembly GCA_037952925.1. NCBI lineage: Eukaryota > Metazoa > Chordata > Amphibia > Anura > Ranidae > Lithobates > Lithobates clamitans. Next base: position 23,273,577 of record JBBGZY010000039.1, read on the forward strand.
GGGCATAGGTGTGAGTGTACATCTCTACAGGTCGGATGCACATATCAGAACACAAGCAAACTGCTTTCTGATACCTGCATCAATCCCAAGAGATGCGCTTACAGATCTTTGCAAATCTGTGCAGCCATTTGCTTATCATTGATTTATTATTGTTATTCCTTATTGATGTTTTCACATGACATTCAAAAATGTACACATATATTTGTACCAAGTTTCAGTCACATATGTCTATTAGCATTCATACATGTGTTTCTTTTTCCTTTAAGTCCAGGTTCACACTGGTGCGCTGTGCGATATCGCATGTGATTCGCACCGTACTGCAGTGCAAATCACATGCGATGTCTGTACGATGCGGATTCAGCCATACAATCTGCATTTGGGCCAAAATGTTACAGGACCCTTTTTTTGGTCCGCACCGATTCAAGTCCCAACTGACAGTATGCACTGCGATATGCGAACCGATCTGGGGGTGTCATTAACTTTGTATTGACACTCCCAGCGGTTCGCATCTGGCAGTGTGAACCACTGTGCGATTCAGGTGCGATGCGGGAACCCACACTGGTTTCGCAGGGTTCTCGCATCGCACCAGTGTGATCCGAGGCTTATGTCCCGTACACACGGTCGGACATTGATAGGACATTCCGACAACAAAATCCTAGGATTTTTTCCGACGGATGTTGACTCAAACTTGTCTTGCATACACACGGTCACACAAAGTTGTCGGAAAATCTGATCATTCTGAATGCGGTGACGTAAAACACGTACGTCGGGACTATAAACGGGGCAGTGGCCAATAGCTTTCATCTCTTTATTTATTCTGAGCATGCGTGGCACTTTGTGCGTCGGATTTGTGTACACACGATCGGAATTTCCGACAACAGATTTTGTTGTCGGAAAATTTTATATCCTGCTCTCAAACTGTGTGTCGGAAAATCCGATGGAAAATGTGTGATGGAGCCTACACACGGTCGGAATTTCCGACAACAAGGTCCTATCTAGGGATGAGCCGAACACCCCCCTGTTCGGTTCGCACCAGAACATGCGAACAGGAAAAAAATTTGTTCGAACACGCGAACACCGTTAAAGTCTATGGGACACGAACATGAATAATCAAAAGTGCTAATTTTAAAGGCTAATATGCAAGTTATTGTCAATAAAAGTGTTTGGGGACCTGGGTCCTGCCCCAGGGGACATGAATCAATGCAAAAAAAAGTTTTAAAAAACGGCCGTTTTTTCAGGAGCAGTGATTTTAATAATGCTTAAAGTCAAACAATAAAAGTGTAATATCCCTTTAAATTTCATACCTGGGGGGTGTCTATAGTATGCCTGTAAAGGGGCGCATGTTTCCCGTGTTTAGAACAGTCTGACAGCAAAATGACATTTTGAAGGAAAAAACACATTTAAAACTACCGCGGCTATTGCATTGCCGACAATACACATAGAAGTTCATTGATAAAAACGGCATGGGAATTCACCACAGGGCAACCCCGAACCAAAATTAAAAAAAAAAAATGATGTGGGAGTCCCCCTAAATTCCATACAAGGCCCTTCAGGTCTGGTATGGATATTAAGGGGAACCCCAGCCAAAATTTAAAAAAAAAATTGACGTGGGGTTCCCCCTAAATTCCATACCAGACCCTTCAGGTCTGGTATGGATTTTAAGGGGAACCCCGCGCCAAAAAAAAAAAAAAAAAACGGCGTGGGGTCCCCCTAGAAATCCATACCAGACCCTTATCCGAGCACGCAACCTGGCAGGCCGCAGGAAAAGAGGGGGGGACGAGAGTGCGGCCCCCCCCCTCCTGAACCGTACCAGGCCACATGCCCTCAACATTGGGAGGGTGCTTTGGGGTAGCCCCCCAAAACACCTTGTCCCCATGTTGATGAAGACAAGGGCCTCATTCCCACAACCCTGGCCGGTGGTTGTGGGGGTCTGCGGGCGGGGGGCTTATTGGAATCTGGAAGCCCCCTTTAACAAGGGGACCCCCAGATCCCGGCCCCCCCCCTGTGTGAAATGGTAAGGGGGTACTTACCCCTACCATTTCACTAAAAAACTGTCAAAAATGTTAAAAATGACAAGAGACAGTTTTTGACAATTCCTTTATTTAAATGCTTCTTCTTCCTTCCTTCATCTTCTTCTTCTTCTGGTTCTTCTGGCTCTTCTGGTTCTTCCTCCGGCGTTCTCGTCCAGCATCTCCTCCGCGGCATCTTCTATCTTCTTCTCCTCGGGCCGCTCCGCACCCATGGCATGGGGGGGGAGGCTCCCGCTCTTCTCTTCATCTTCTTCTCTTCTTCATCTTCTTCTTCATCTTCTTCTTCTTCTTCTCTTCTTCCTTCTTCTCTTCTTCATTTCTTCTCCGGGCCGCTCCGCAGCCATGCTGGCATGGTGGGAGGCTCCCGCTGTGTGACGGTGTCTCTTCGTCTGACGGTTCTTAAATAACGGGGGCGGGGCCACCCGGTGACCCCGCCCCCCTCTGACGCACGGGACATGACGGGACTTCCCTGTGGCATTCCCCGTGACGTCACAGGGAAGTCCCGTCAAGTCACCGTGCGGCAGAGGGGGGCGGGGTCACCGGATGGCCCCGCCCCCCGTTATTTAAGAACCGTCAGACGAAGAGACGCCGTCACACAGCGGGAGCCTCCCACCATGCCAGCATGGCTGCGGAGCGGCCCAGAGAAGAAATGAAGAAGAGAAGAAGGAAGAAGAGAAGAAGGAAGAAGAGAAGAAGAAGAAGAAGAAGATGAAGAAGAAGATGAAGAAGAGAAGAAGATGAAGAGAAGAGCGGGAGCCTCCCCCCCCCATGCCATGGGTGCGGAGCGGCCCGAGGAGAAGAAGATAGAAGACGCCGCGGAGGAGATGCTGGACGAGAACGCCGGAGGAAGAACCAAAAGAGCCAGAAGAACCAGAAGAAGATGAAGGAAGGAAGAAGAAGCATTTAAATAAAGGAATTGTCAAAAACTGTCTCTTGTCATTTTTAACATTTTTGACAGTTTTTTAGTGAAATGGTAGGGGTAAGTACCCCCTTACCATTTCACACAGGGGGGGGCCGGGATCTGGGGGTCCCCTTGTTAAAGGGGGCTTCCAGATTCCAATAAGCCCCCCGCCCGCAGACCCACACAACCACCGGCCAGGGTTGTGGGGATGAGGCCCTTGTCTTCATCAACATGGGGACAAGGTGTTTTGGGGGGCTACCCCAAAGCACCCTCCCAATGTTGAGGGCATGTGGCCTGGTACGGTTCAGGAGGGGGGGGGCGCACTCTCGTCCCCCCCTCTTTTCCTGTGGCCTGCCAGGTTGCGTGCTCGGATAAGGGTCTGGTATGGATTTTTAGGGGGACCCCACGCCGTTTTTTTTTTTTTTTTTTGGCGCGGGGTTCCCCTTAAGATCCATACCAGACCTGAAGGGTCTGGTATGGAATTTAGGGGGAACCCCACGTCAATTTTTTTTTTAAATTTTGGCTGGGGTTCCCCTTAATATCCATACCAGACCTGAAGGGCCTTGTATGGAATTTAGGGGGACTCCCACATCATTTTTTTTTTTTAATTTTGGTTCGGGGTTGCCCTGTGGGGAATTCCCATGCCGTTTTTATCAATGAACTTCTATGTGTATTGTCGGCAATGCAATAGCCGCGGTAGTTTTAAATGTGTTTTTTCCTTCAAAATGTCATTTTGCTGTCAGACTGTTCTAAACACAGGAAACATGCGCCCCTTTACAGGCATACTATAGACACCCCCCAGGTACGAAATTTAAAGGGATATTACACTTTTATTGTTTGACTTTAAGCATTAATAAAATCACTGTTCCTGAAAAAACGTCCGTTTTTAAAACTTTTTTTTGCATTGATCCATGTCCCCTGGGGCAGGACCCGGGTCCCCAAACACTTTTTATGACAATAACTTGCATATAAGCCTTTAAAATTAGCACTTTTGATTTCTCCCATAGACTTTTAAAGGGTGTTTCGCGGCATTCGAATTTGCCGCGAACACCCCAAATTGTTCGCTGTTCGGCGAACTTGCGAACAGCCAATGTTCGAGTAGAACATGAGTTCGACTCGAACTCGAAGCTCATCCCTAGTCCTATCACACATTTTCCGTCAGAAAATCCGACCGTGTGTATGGGGCATTACTGTCCACAGGCTACAGCAGGTCCAGGACAACATGGCTCAAAAGAAGTGGGTTGAATGATACTAGTTATCAAACGGAAACATCTGGAGGCAAAAAAAAGTACTGCAGGAGAAATCTCTGCATGAAGGTTATTGTTGCAGCTAAATCTGGTATTGTTTTTTTTTAACATATTATTTATATTTTGTTATTTTTAACAAAAGTTCTGTTTTAAAATATTAAACAATATTACATGAGAAGCTTAAATTGTTTGTTAAACCAACATTTCATATTTCTGATATGTGCCAGTTATACCATGAACTTGTAGGATAAGTTATCCTGTTCTCTTTGTATTGCTTCCTTTGTTTGAAATTCCTGGCATTCCTGCTAGTCCCTCTGCTTTCCTATTAAAAACTGACCACACTATGCAGGATAACACATCGTGTTAAAAAAGCTATGGTGGGAACTGAGCCTGCTCTCCTCCAATGATCAGACTTGTCCCCGCACAACCACTCACTGGGAAGGTCAGTGTGCTGCTGCTTCTCCTCCCTCCAGCTCTTATGTAGCTAAGAACAGAGAAAATGTGATCACTTATAAAACAGGGAAATAAAGGTATTTATAATGTTTTTTTACATCTATACAAAAATGTTTTGCCTTTTATTTCTATTTTAAACTTAATGGGTTGTTTTACAAGGTGACCGTTTACTATCACTTAAAGACTTATCACTAAATATAACTAGCGATAATGTACTTATTATTTTATTTTAATAGAAAGACATAAAAACCTATTAAAAATTAGAGACCCTAGAATACTTGAAACAGTAGAATAAATAAAACCATTTAAAACATTTATACCAGCTAGCCAGCAAAAAAAAAACATTGTTTTACACTCTTTCAGTAACCTTGCAAAATAGATAGAAAGGAGTGCCCAGTATATGTGAGTTTGAAAGTGGGTTTTAAAGATGTTTATTAAAGGTAGCAACATGTTAAATCAAGCCAATGTGTTTCAGTGGGAACAGTGACTCCCCTTCTTCGTGGCTATTCAATAAACAAAAGGGTACATAAGAACATATACTGTACATAGAGCCGTATAATTATGTAGAAATGGCAAGGTGGCATTTAAAAAACATTATTTAGATAATTGTATGTCAAAAATCTTATAAAACTAAAACGCAATAAAATGAATCCTATACGAGCTGTACACAAAAAAATATACATATGTCTAAATATGATAATCAGATGCTATAATTGAGTGTCAATGCAGAAATACATTACCAAAGAAATAAATAGTAAAGTAAGTAAATGTAGTGCTACCCCTTCAGGAGCCACTGGTGAATAAAGGATTCCCTACCCTGTACAGCTAGACACACAGAATTTTCCACAGCACTCCTGAGTCAAGAAACAGTCCTTGCAGCTTTGTTTTTTTGTATTTTTATTAGGGGTATAGAACTTGGATGGGGATATGGGTATTATGGGATGCCCACTTGACTTTAGCAGAACTCTTCAGGGACAACTTCTTCTGTACAGACTATTTACACACTTCTCAGCTTCCTCCAGCACAATACTTGCTTGCAGCACAAAATTTCCAGGACTAGCTGGCACACTGATAGGTATTCTGACAATAGGGCTCAATCAGATTTAGCAAATGCCCATTACAGGCAAGGACTGGGCAAATGCTCAGCTGTCCTTCTGTGGCTACTGACCCCAGCACCACCTGGCCACAGGTGCCCTTTCTCTAGCCCTCCTGGCTAATCTTCCACAGTCTTCACAGACTGACTCTGCATCCATCTCAGATTGCTCTCACCAAGTCCTCCCAGGTTGCTTCTCAGTCCTCTCTGACTATAACACTCACCTCTGCGCTGCTCCCATGCCACTTCCTCCTTGGGATATTAGAGGATTCCTCCTGCACTCGAGCTCTCAGGCCCGAGGTCACCCCTCCACCCCAGACTAGGGGTTACCCTCAAGGGCCCACCGACAGCCTCCTAGGACTCCGTCTCCAATTTCCAACTGAACTCTCCTGCCCAGCTGGGCTGACCCTGAGTATTTGAGGGGGCCTGCCCCCTGCCAACCCACCTGCTGGGGATTGGTCAGGGCCCAAAAGTAGGGGGAGGTACCAGAGATGCTCTCTGCTGAGTCATACCAGCCTCCCTGGATCACTCACCTGACCCAGATTAAAACACAGGCTTGGCTGCCATCGAAACCAAAACAATTTACCTACACTACAACACTACATTAACTACTCTAGCACACTAGAGGGTGCTACATAAATATGATAGAAGTAGATATAAAGATAAAATTAATATACCGTATATACTCGAGTATAAGTCGAATTTTTCAGCACATTTTTTTGTGCTGAAAGTGCCCCCCTCGACTTATACTCGAGTCAAGCACTTTTCTGTAGCAAAAAATTTCATTTTCCGAACCGACTTTGGGGCCCCGTATCTCAGGCACACTTGGTGCTAGGAACCCCAAATTTGGTATGCAAACCCAGTAGAACTGGTACCATAACATATCCAAAGCTGAAGTTCCTAGCCCTAAGTGGCCCCGAGATACGGGGCCCCAAAATCGGTTCGGAAAATGTCATTCTCTGCTGCAGAAAAGTGCTTGACATTTTCTGAACCGACTTTGGGGCCCCATATCTCAGGGCCACTTGGTGCTAGGAACCCCAAATTTGGTGTGCAAACCCAGAGGAACTGGTACCATAACATATCCAAAGCTGGGGTTCCTAGCACCAAGTGGCCCTGAGATACAGGGCCCCCAAACCGGTTCAGAAAATGTCATTTTCTGCTGCAGAAAAGTGCTTCACATTTTCTGAACTGATTTTTGGGGCCCTGTATCTCAGGGCCTCTTGGTGCTAGTAACCCCAGCTTTGGAAATTTTATGGTGCTAGTTCCATTGGGTTTGCACACTAAATTTGGGGTTCTTAGCCCTAAGTGGCCCCAAGATACAGGGCCCCAAATTCGGTCAACTGTGTCCATCTGCAGCAATGTAATTTCGGGACCCTTTGGGTTCAGAGACCCCAAATTTTGGCTGCAGCTAGGGGGCATCTAGGAACCCTTAACTACCGAGTTTGAAGTTCAGGGGACCTATGGCTGCAAAAGGGCACAGTGAGGCATGCAAATGGGCACAGTGATGCTGCAAATGGGCATTGTTGACCCTCTTTTACACTTACAGTAGCTGTGCATTTCTCACCCTCGTCTTATACTCGGGTCAATAAGTTTTTCCCATTTTTTTTGTGGTAAATTAGGGCCTCGACTTATACTCGGAACGACTTATACTCGAGTATATACGGTAATATAAGTCTATAGTTAACTGGCATTTAGAAGTGTAGTGTAGAAGTTCTGATGCATAGAAGACATAAAAATTATAATAATAAAAATAGTTATTAGTATTCTACCACTAACCTGTTGCTGCATGCTAATGGATGGGGGAAGAATCCCAATTCAGTGTGCCTGTCGCACAAGAATCTAAGGGGAGAAAAACTCAGAAGGTGAGAACTGATCCAGTTGTGTTGCAAAGGGTGGTGGGGAAGGGTGGAGGGAAGTGGAGAGGAAGGGGGGGACAAGGAGGAGAAGGAGGAGAAGGGGTGGCTGTGGGGGTGGTAAAAGTTAGGGGGTGGGGAAGGGGGGATTGGCACTGAATTGGTATTCTTCCCACATCCATTAGCATGCAGCCACGGGTTAGTGGTTTATATCAATAACCATTTTTATTTATTTATTTATTTTGATGCCTCTTCTACACAGCAGAACTTCTCCACTACACTTATGAATGCCAGTTAACAATTTCCATATATATTGATTTTATCTGTATGTCTAATTTTATCATATTTACTTTTTTTTTAATTGCTATATTTATTTCTTTGGCAATTTGTTTCTATATTAACACTCATTTTATTGCGTTTTATTGCGTTTAAGTTTTATAAGACTTTTGACAGTTATCTAAATGATGTTTTTAGCTACCACCTTTGCATTTCTACATATTTATACTGCTCCATATATGTGTGTTTGTATGTACCCTTTTGTTTGTTATTATTATTATTCCTATTATTATCAATATACAGGATTTATATAGTGCCAACAGTTTGTGCAGTGCTTTACAATAGAAAGGGAGACAATAGAGGGACAATACATTTCAATACAAGAGTGTTAGGGTCAGGAGAGCTTGTTGAATAGCCCTGAAGAAGGGAAGTCATTGTTCCCCCGAAATGCATTGGCTTGATCTTACATGTTGCTACTTTCAATAAACAGCTTTACAATCCACTTTCAAAAGTACATTTACTGGACACCGGGCACTCATATCTATCTACTTTACATGCAGACCATAAGGCAGCAGCAGCCACCTCATTTCAAGTTGGGCAAAAATCTTTGGAAGGGAACCTTTCCAACCCACCCACATGATTGCCTCTCTATAGGCAGTCCAGCTCAGTCGTTTAAAGAGACACTGTTTCAGTAATCTCTGTTAGAAAGAGAGGTTTTAATTGTGTATAATTGCCAATATATGTGGAGGCCACACTACCTCGTCAAGGCTCCTCTCTGACATGTGGTTCAGGCGCAGAAATGCCTGGCTGTAGCCCATTTCTCCTTAAAGGTACAGAGACATACCAGAAACCCAGCAGAGCACCAGTAGCAGCTGAAGATCTCCAGTGTGTCTATACACCAAGCAAAGCTAAACAAAATTGACAACCAATCTAATCAGTTTTTAGTCTATTTTTTTAACGTAAGGTACACATAGACAAGGGCTTTCACAGAACAAACACAATGTAAATATTTCCCAACACAGCTAGCAAGCAAAAATAACCAAAAAAACATTTTGCTGTATTTATAAAGAACAGAAGATTCATTACATTTATGTATAACTCAAACATATTTCTGAATAAGTTGACACTTCTGAATTGAAAAAGTCATGGAGCTTTTTTATTTTACTCAAGACCACCATGTTGCATTTAAAGTGTAATTAAGGGCAAAACCTTTTTTCTTTAATTATTGATAGAGTTAAGGAGGGTTATAACCCCTGTCAGTTTTTTTGCCATCTGTGTCTCATAGAGGAGATTTTCCTGTACTTCCTGTCCCATAGCCAAAATAGGAAGGAGGAGAAAATCCCTCCAAAGTGAGGAAATCCCAGGGTGTCACCAGAGTCACTAGAACTAGAGTCTCCATTGGAAGATTTCCCCTTTATTACTGTTCTGGTGTCAACCCAAAATGTGGAATTTTCTTTCCGTTTCACTTAATGATAATAGTAAACAGGATAAATAGAGAAGGTGAATCTTCCTAATGAGGGAACAGGCAGTTATAAAAACGTGACAAGTGTTTTAACACCCTAATTGCCTTTAGTTACACTTTAATGTATGTCATTTTAATGTTAAATGGACTTGAGCGCAACAAGTGAAGATTTGCTATGCAATAGGGAACATCTACTTTCAGGAGATATGGCTTTAGATTTTCTAACGTCGCTACTTTACTGCTCAATGATCTTCTTCCAGTAGAGGAAGATGAAGTTCAAGGGTTTTCCTCCATTTTCAGCTTCTTTCACTCTGTGCATCTGTGCTTTCACCGCATTTTTTTCTGCTTCTTGATTATTCTTCAATTAGTCATCAGATCACCAGTCATCATGAGGCGGCTCTGACATGAAAAAAAGAAAGCCTTGCCTGCACCAAGATGTCCACTTCCACACAAAAAACAGGGCATGGTAGATACGTAACAGGGAACAGATAAGCTGCAGAAAGTAAAAAGGTAATATTGGTGACTGGTCCTTTCCATTGTGATCAGTCTTTATTTTTTCCTTCCAGCAGCAGCGGTAGGCAGTCCTTACTGCTTTATAGAACTTTGCTCACAGAATGATGTGTCAGTGATCAGTATATGTAGTTCAGTTTTAATTATGTATTTCTTTTTTTTAAATAGCAAAGCAAAGAAAATTCATCCATGTTTTTTGGATACCTGCAAAGCTGAACCATCTGTTGTGAAGTTCAAGGTAGAAGTAATCAGCGTACCGATAGTAAATCTAATAAAAGCTTACATTATTATACATGGCAGATTAAAATGAGCACAAACTGTAAATCACAGAAATGTTTCGATGCAATCAGGTCTTGGTGAAACCAAGAACAAGAAGGATCAAATCTGTGGTATGATGTTCATTGTGCTTTTAGTCTGCTGATAACAATAAAGTAAGCTTACTGAATTTATTCCGGGTGCATTGATTGCCTTTATTTGGATTCTTTTTCATATCATAGTAAATGAATACATTAGTATTCTTAAAGCATGCTTCTCTGCACATTCCCTAGACTCAAGAGATTGTTTTTTTAGCCCTTACACACAGATCACGTTGCAAATAGTTTTTAGCCCTGTGTCCTTTATTTACGGTTGCCAAGGTGAAGTTATGTATGTTCCAGAAGCTATGAAGTGAAGATATCAAGCAGAGAGATATAAAAAAATGTATATTTAAACTGCAAAAAGAAACAACACTTTTGATAATGGTATATTAGCGAACCTGTCATGATAGGATTATGTAGGCTCCCATTGCTGACTCTTTGCAAAAATGTTAGTTGCTTGGTTGTCATACTGAACAAGCTTCAATATTTTTCTGACCCATGACAGCTATATTGAATTTTGACTTTGCCTTATTTTTTATTTGCGCTACCTGTTCACAGCCAAGCAACTAGTATTGTCAAATCAAGGCCCCTAATGGCAGGCCCCAGGTTTCACTCATGACAGGTGTATTTAAAAAAAAATTCCCAACACTACAGAAAAAAATTCACAGAATGGGGCTATGTTTGAACAATAACACCACCTAATATAGCCAGATAGAAGAGCATTGGACCTTTAGGTTCAGGAATTCCCCTTGGCGCAAAATCGTCATTTTTCACTGTACCACAAATATCTTTTTTTTTTTTTTTTTTTAAGATGAAAAGAAAGTTTGTTCTAGCAATTTTAATGATATCAGAAAGTGTACTCTTCTCTCCCTAAGGTAAACTTGGGGATTTGCCACAGAGCTAAGAGCTGTCTGACACATGATTCATATGGTTACCTCCATCCCTCTACCTATTACCTGTGCATTTATTATATTTATATTATGTGCAATGCTAGTCTCCTGTAGATTCTTCTCTCCAATTTCTTGCCCATACGTCTGTACATGCTTTCAGTTGGAAAGCTGCAGGAAGTGTCAATGGAATACAAGTGTGCTTATTACCACACTTCTATTGGGAGCTACAAGTCTGATTGGTGCAGTGGCAGATGGGGGACTTGTAGTTCATACATTCACAGATTACCAGGTATTGTATTTGGACATTTAAAATTAAGAAGAAACTGTGCTTGAAATTAAAAATTGACTCAAAAGGTGTCCTGAAGTGAAAAAGCATCAACTCTGCTGTGAAATATTGGCACAGTGGGACTCAAATTAGCATTATAGTGAATCACTAAAGAACAGGATTCGGATCTGCCGGCTCAGAGCACAACACTGTCACACTGACTGTTAGCAAACCTTAATTTACACTATGTGCATTTTTTCCATGTCTTTGGGGATGGTCTATGGGGATGATACAGAGACCATCACTACTGCTCAAATATCTACCTCTTAACAGACCCTAAAGGAACACTGCTGGAAGACCCTGTCCGGGTTGTTTGGCCACATGCTCTGTTGACCTTTCTTTTACAAGGTCCTGTGAAGCTGGTAAGCCTGCATTCTTTCCACATTGAGGTGGTGTCAAGGCCTTGATTTCACAATGGTGATGGATGTTCACTATACACAAGGAATTTTTTCATTATATATAAAGAGACTCAATTTCTTTCACTAAAATTACACTTGGTCTTTGAGAGCCCAGTATTTCTAGCATGCCAGACATTTCACTCACCAAACCCACACAAAATATACACACTCTCTCATACATGCAAAATATCACTCTCTTCACTCCAACAATTTGTAGGATCCCTTCTCTTAAGGAGGAGTCCAAAATTCAATTTCTGCTTGATTGCTGTGGATGTGTGCAGTTAATAGAGGAAATAACTCTTTTCCTTAATAAATACATTATGCTGTGTAGTTGCTACATTGGTCAATTTATCCTGGGATTTACAACCTGGTGATCAGCAAACACATTTCATGACACGCATACTGGCAGAATGCTCATAAGTTTATTCTTGGTAAAATAAGTTAAATAAATACAAATAAAATAAAATATATATTTATATCCTAACACCTCTTTTCAGTTATATTTAAACAGGTCATTGGAAGTTTGTAAAAATATTTTTTTTTAAAGTTGGAACAATTCACAAGCATCACATATGTGTCAGATCTTACATAAAGAGTTACAGCAATTGTCAAGAAAAAAATAAAGCAGAAACCAATTTGTCATGTTGCTACAAAGGGTTGCAGCAAACCGCGTTACAGACTGTAAAAACCGTTAAAGCAGTGATGGGCATTCGTCAATGTAAAGGATGTTTAGGATACATTTATTTTGTTATGCTCCCAAATGTCCTAAATATCACCAAGACCACATCATTGTTGCTACAGTAAATAATGCATACTAATTTTATAAGATAAAGAAATGGACCAAAGAGTTCCTTGTGTAGGTTATCTTTACTAAAAGGAATAAGAAAAGGTTGTCTGCTACTGGGAAAAAACTGCAAATACACATTAAAGGCATATTTATAAAGCAGTGAATGGGACTTCATTAAACATTTCCTGCTGGTGGTGAATCAATCACTGTCAATTAAAATACATGCACTTGGCCACAACTGCATTACCAATCTTCCTTAAACTCTGTTCTACCTGTATGTCATTATGATGTGCTTTCTAGGCTAAATGACAGCCTTCTATGCTGTACCCATGTCCCATATTTACTCTTTTTGTTATCTACCCCTTGTTTTGTTTATTTTGCTCTCTTATACCTAATAAAAATGCAATGCTGCAAAAAAATAAAAGAGTTACCTGTAGCAAATGTTTATCAAATGTCAGTTTCACTGCTTCATAAATATTCTCCTATTGTTTAGAATATATTTTAGGGGTTTATATGGTGTTCAAATGAATTTTTGGTATTTATCAACTTAAAACAAAAAATATTTTTTAACAACATTTTGTATGATGGGACAACACTGGGACAACACTAATCCTGATTATGGCAGACCTACAATATTCTCCATCTGCCCTCACTTCATGCTTTGCCTCCACCAGCCTCAATGCCTTTAGCCCACATGGCCCTTGGACTGACCTGATTTAAATAAGCAAGAACAAACTGGTAATAACTAAATACATTTAATAGAAATAATGACTTTTCCATTTTCACACAACTGATGAAAACACAGTTCCATTCACTCTGAAAAAGCATTGATTAATGTTGAATGCATTTAATTGTCATCAACATATTCATCTTGTGCTTATGTAAAGTAATCAGCAGCTGCAACTGAAGGCCAGGTTAGGTTTGTTCCAGTTGGCTTTGCCTCTTTTTGGTTCTTTCCACACCTGATCTTCTTCCTTTCATCCTAAAGCCCAACTTTTAAAATGCTGAATTAGACATAATGCTTACCAGTGTAGTACAGATTCATACCAAAATAACTCTACAATTTATAAACACTATGAGCTGGCAATATATACACTTACATGAATGTACTAAAGACCATGTCATGCCCTGTCCTGTGTATGGCTGAGAGAAACTGATTATGTTCATTTAAATAAATTCCAGTGAAAATCAGGAGATTTTGGTAAAATATTTAATTTTGATGAAAATGTATTGCCAACCATCACTATATTTACTGGCAGGCAGTAAAAATCAGGCTCTTTTCTCCTGCTAGTATATGCCAGTGACAGGAAAAGGTTGCCAGTAAAAAATATGGCTGTGACGCTCTTCTTGGAACTGTGCATGCAGTCCAGTCTGGAGCTGTCCAGGACCATCCAAATGCCTGCTACAGTATGGTCAGGTGGTGGCAGCGGAGGGGTGGGTCTGGTGGAGGCGGTGCCTGAGCTTGTTGTGTGATGTCATGGTGCCAGGGAGCGGAGCAGCCGGAGCCCTGTGTGCAGGTCTGCGGGACAGGAGCAAGGCAAGCCGGGAGCGAGACGTTCAGTGCAGTTTGGACTGGAGTGGACTGAAGGGACCACCTGGCATGGAGAGAGACTGTCACGGACTCAAGGGGAGATGTGTCGTCTCAGCGAGGTGTCATCATCTGTGCTGCTGCACACTGCTGTCAGTGTCACTGTGAAAGTCAATATCATATGTGCGTGTGCCTGCCCAATCTAATTTCTTTCCCTCTTGAGTCCTGTTCCTGAGCTACTTACTTACTATATTAAAAATAAAATAAGAAATATTTTTTTTTGCCTTAATCACATTGCTAATTACATTTTGTACTTGTTTGTAGCCTAAATACTGAAATTTGCACTTAAAACTGTAATTTTGTAACTTTTATGCCCCGTACACACGGTCGGACTTTGTTCGGACATTCCAACAACAAAATCCTAGGATTTTTTCCGACGGATGTTGGCTCAAACTTGTCTTGCATACACACGGTCACACAAAGTTGTCGGAAAATCCGATCGTTCTAAACACGGTGACGTAAAACACGTACGTTGGGACTATAAACGGGGCAGTGGCCAATAGCTTTCATCTCTTTATTTATTCTGAGCATGGGTGGCACTTTGTCAGTCGGATTTGTGTACACACAATCGGAATTTCCGACAACGGATTTTGTTGTCGGAAAATTTTATATCCTGCTCTCAAACTTTGTGTGTCAGAAAATCCGATGGAAAATGTGTGATGGATCCTACACACGGTCGGAATTTCTGACAACAAGGTCCTATTACACATTTTCAGTCGGAAAATCCAACCGTGTGTACGGGGGATTAGAAATGCTAGTAAAAACTTAGCTGTACCAGTAAATTTTGGGTAGGTTGGCAACACTGATCCCAAGGCTTATGAAAGCTTCTTTCAACTATCTTGAGCCAAAACAGTCTCTCATTAGCAATATTATTTTACATTTTTTCACAAAAAAAGACTGTGAAAAAAGGAAAATAAAACAAATTAAAGCAACAGTACACAAATAATGTTCACATACAGACAAAAAAGAAAAAATCATGCAAACAACACCAAATGAAATTAAATAAACTACCTTAACATATCGACAAAGAAGAACCATATGCTTTAAGCAAAGAAAAAGACTAGTTGTTTTTTTTTTCCCATGCAGATTTCTCCTAAGTAGCTCAAATAATAAAATTAAGATTTTTTGTGAAAATTAGCAGCTGAATTACTCCAGGACAAGGCTACGGGAATACTTTGACATAAGGGTTTTGCAATTTTGGCTTTCCTAGCAAGCCTTTACACAATGTCTGGAATACAATTACTCCTTTCCAGTGAACCGATGGTTTGTTTTTTATAGAGAGATAATAAAAAAAAATCTTTGTCATAGTTTTGGCACTCAAAGGTAATCATCATTTTTCATGGTACTAATAAAGTAAGATGCCTCTCTCTTAAAATATATGGCAGAGATATAAAATGCCAGTTAGCAAACAACATACAGACAAACAGAGTGGATTTCTGCTCTGAGATATGATATTATACCATGTTTTATACACAAATGATATCTCACAATGGTTTGCCATATGGTACTTTGGCAAAGGTGCTAATATTTTACTTGAGATTGTCTTGCTTCACAAGGACAATATGAACAGAGATTTATATTGATTTTCAAGAAGATGAATTTTGTTAGTCAAGCAAAAGAACGGACAATGTTTTTTTTTTATCTTAAGGATGGAAGCAAAGAGACATTTTCTTACATGAAATATTTATAATGCACTGCAGAATCGGAGCGTCAGCAGGAATCACTCTGTTACCATAGCTACACTCTAAGGCCTACAGTCTCTCTGGAGCATGTTTTATTGTCACACAGTAGACAGTAGCTCTTAATATATTGATCATGTTCTATGCATGCTGGCTACTGTGCCCTTAGGTGACTCACACTGAAACAAAGCAATTAGCCAAATAAATGTATCCATTAAATAGAAGCCAAAATAATATCTTATTAAATCAAAGACATAAAAACATGACACACTAAGACACGAACAAGTGCCCCAATGGTTAGAACTGTAAAGTACACCTAATGATTGATGTGTTATATTTATTGTTAAAACTTATTTTAGTTACTGATATTCATGTGCTTTAGTCACTTTACAGATGGAAGTATTATAGAGGCTGAGTTGTTTGAAAATAGCATCTTTTATTGTTCTGAGGCTGCTGCATGAAAGTTGGAGGAAAAATGTGTTGCTTCTCTCAGCAATGGTTATTTTCTTTTAGCAGTTATGTCCTTATACCTCATAGTCCACACTTTGCTCAGTTTCAAACCCCCCAGATCACCAAAGCATCCAGACATATATCCCAGGCTATAACCTGATGACCCGTCCTTCAGAATTTTATTCAATATTTTTAAGTTAATGTGGTAGGTAAACTAATAATTAAAGTATTTTGATTCATTTTTTTCCTTTGACTTCCAGTCAGTAGCCTACTGTTCAGCAGCCAACTGACAGGTTCATTAGGTAACTTTTCCACTTTCCTCTCTTACAGGTTTTAGAACTTAGCCCCTTTTTCCATATGAAGAAGGATTCCATTTATACAATGTACCTAAAAATAACCATGCACTATATAAAAAAATATGTAGCAATTCACATTAATACAACAATATTTGAAAACATTCATACCCATCCAAATGAAAAAGAATGGTCTTCTTGGGTATAATTATTTAACTATTCTGATTTATGACTACAATTTATTATTTTAAATATTTGGAAGAACTATTTACCTCTGTTTAAGTTAAAGGCTAACTTTACCTTTTCCCGAAAAAGCCTTTGCAGTCAGCCATACCCCCCAGCTTACAAACTCTCTAACGGGGGCGTGGCAGGCCACGGACTGTGATGGCAGTGTGAGAGAGTAGCTCCTAGACACAGGTACTCACAGGGACATCACAGCGGCACAAAACAACTTTCCAGCGGACTTTTACAACAACCCAAAAGGGCGACTGATACCCATATGTCCCGATGACAATGCCCAGGAAGCGGAAAAAGCACAGAAAGCCACAGAAGCTGACTGAATACTTCACACAGCGGCAGCATGGAGGTAGGCAAGATGGCACCAGCTCATCCTCTACCCCGTCCCATAAGACTCACTCCCTCTCTCCAAATCAGCATCTGGAAGCAGAAATAGTGGATCCCCAAATGCCAAAACTCCTATTCGAACACACCTCAATCCAGCAGCCCCGCTAAAGCTAGATTCAGGATGGATGGCACCGGATGCAGTCCCGAGGCTGGGCCTGACATTAATTCTGAGGAGGACACTAGGGAGCTTCCAGATAGCATTGAGGAATTCCCCATAATGAATCAGCCTGTAATGGACACTGTACTAAAGGACATTTTCCTATCACTACGAAGCACACTCCAGTCTGACATGATGAGCTGTATGCAAAATTTTAATAAGGATATACAAGTAGTAGAATCCAGGGTGGATCATATTGAAACCAAAATGGGGGAGTTTGCCTCCACAATAAACGACCTAGTAGATGCCCATGATGGGAAAGAGGAAGAGATGGAGTGGATTAAATCAAAAATTGCAGATCTATCCCAGTACACTCTGCAAAAGAGAATGAGCCTTACCACTATCACTAAATCACAGGATAAACGACAGGTGGGGGGTACCCAAGAAAAATCACCATCACTAGGGATGGGAACACACACATAGTGGAATCACTGTAAAAAGGCCTATCCTTACTGAAGGAATGGCAAATCATCCCTGAACCTGCCAGCAACTCAAACTTCCCCAGGAATGTTCCACCAATGGAACCAGAGCGGAGAATGGTTACTGCAAAAAACTCCAAAAAACATGCATGAGTCTGGTAAGCAGAGACCATA
Organism: Lithobates clamitans; assembly: GCA_037952925.1. Classification (NCBI taxonomy): domain Eukaryota; kingdom Metazoa; phylum Chordata; class Amphibia; order Anura; family Ranidae; genus Lithobates; species Lithobates clamitans. Next base: position 23,291,542 of record JBBGZY010000039.1, read on the forward strand.
ACAACTAAGACCCTGTGGAGACAGGAATCTCTCTCTGTCACAAACTTACCCCTCAGAATACATCTGAGCAGCAGTGTGCTGCATCCGGATACAAAATACCCATATCTGGAATTGGACAGTTAGTCTAGAATGTTTATGCATTTCCACAAATCTGGAAACCAACTGTTTACATTGACTTTTTTTTTTTTTTTACTACTGTTATTCCTTTCTTTTCACCACAGTCTGTTCTTATTAATCTGCAAAAACTTCCTAGATTTCACACACAGAGAAATCCATGTGGTCAGCACTCAAACCGGAGGCTCTACCAGACTAATCCTATGTTTCAATACAAAGATACAGATAAAGTATTCCATCTTCTATATATAACAAAGATTAAGCTGCAAAACGTGAGTACTACCAACAATGCTTGTACACACACGTTACACAAGAAGAGCTATCTTAACCTTGGCCACTGGAGGGAGCTCCTTCCAAACAAACAAAATTACTAAAGAAAGACGTCTCAGTCTATCATTCCTACTTTATCCACATGGGGTTGACATTTATATCTATTAATACCAAAGGCCTCAACCACCCAGCTAAAAGGAAATCAATGTGGAATGAAGCCTGACAATTTAAAAGCGATGTCCTGTGTGCACAGGAAACACATTTCTGTGACACGGCACATCCCAAATGCTCCAACAAGAACTTTCCATATGTCTTCACTGCTAATGCAGATTCAAAGAAAAGAAGTGTCCTCACCGCAATCAGGGACACGGTGTCATTCAAACTCCACGAAGAAATCAAGGACGCATGAGGAAGTTACCTAATCTTAATATGCAACATTAATTCCACCACATATACAGTTGCCAACATATATACCCTTAACTCCCATCAAATTTGTTTCCTCAACAAACTGCTAAGGAAAATACATACACATCAAAGAGGATCCCTGTTGATTTGTGGTGATTTTAATCTCATCCCTGACAAATCATTGGACTCAACCTCATCATCGACTCATATGGGACCTTCGCTCCTCAATCTAATAAACCACAATAGCCAATTTGATGCATGGCGTTGCTTTCATGCTGGTGAAAGAGACTTCAGCTTTTTCTCCACACCTCACTGGTCCTACTCCCACATAGACCTTTTTCTTGTGGATCAGGGTCTCTTAACAAGAAAAATCTCTACAAAGATCAATAATATCACATGGTCGGATCATGCATCAGTGGTTCTAACTATTGCGGACTCCTTATCATCTGACGCTATCCAAATATGGAGAGCTATTCCACTTCTCCTTCATAGAGAACACACCAAAAAGACACTGGAGAGACACTTGACAGAAAATTTTACAGACCTAACATGAAACATCTGTAAATTACTATTTTACCTTATGGAATGCCCACAAAGCGTTCATGAGGGGAATCTTTATTAAATTAGGGGCAGGAGTAAAGAGGCAGCGGCAAAAGCATTTAAGAGAGATTACTGAGGAAATTCACAACTTAGAAACTCAAAATATTCTGAACCCTTCACCCTCCACCTCCCATAAATTGACACAGCTCTGATATGATCTGAGTTACATCTTCTGGAGAAGATTAAAAATGATTTATTATACCAATGGCAATAGAGTGGGGAAAGTTTTGGCCCAACACCTTCGTGGCTGCAGGTACAAATCTAAAATCCCGTACATAATTCACTCCCTCACCAAAGATAAACGTTACCACCCTAAAGATATAGCGGATGCTTTCAGCTACTATTACGGATCCTTATAAAACCTACAAAAAGATCCATGTACTTACCATCCCAATCCTGAATTGATAACAAATTGTCTAACCAAATTATCCCTTCCCCAGTTAACAGCAGAACAACTGCAACAATTAAATTCACCCTTTGACTTTCCCAAAGTAATCCAACAAATCCCCTGGACCTGATGGATTTATAGGGGAATACTAAAAAACTTTCAAACAGATCCTAATGCCGCGTACACACGGTCAGACTTTTCAGCTATAAAAGTCCGACAGCCCGTCCGACAGACTTTCGACAGACTTTCAACTGACTTTTGGCGGACTTTCAACAGATTTTCCAACGACCGGACTTGCCTACACACGATCACACAAAAGTCTGATGGATTCGTACATGATGATGTACACCGGACTAAAATAAGGAAGTTGATAGCCAGTAGCCAATAGCTGCCCTAGTGTGGGTTTTTGCCTGTCGGACTAGCATACAGACGTGTGGATTTCTGGGTCCGGCAGAGTTACGACGTAAAGATTTGAAGCATGTTCCAAATCTAAAGTCCATCAGATTTGCAACTAGAAAAGTCCGCTGAAGGTCTGGTGAAGCCCACACACGATCGGATTGTCCGCCGGATTTGGTCCGTCGGCGTCCGTCGGACAAGTCCAGTCGAAAAGTCCGATAGTGTGTACGTGGCATAACACCCTATTTAGTTTACATTTATTACACTGCTGCTGCCTCCTATTTTCCTTCAGAACTGCCTAAAGCCTTAATAATTACACTACCTAAGCCAGGGAAGGACCCATCCATTCCACAGAATTTCAGACCTATTTCACTCCTTAACAATGACCTAAAATTATATGCCAAACTCATAGCTTTATGTTTGATAGACATTCTCCCTAAACTTATACACCCAGATCAATCAGGGTTCACCAAGAGACGCCAGACTTCAGATGCCACCAGGCACCTAATAAATATTATTCATCATGCTAAACTGCATGGAACGCCTTTTCTCCTTCAAGCACTGGATGCGGATAAGGCATTTGATCGCATACATTGGGGATACTTGGCCAGGGTGCTATAAGCTTTTGGCTTCGCAGGCCCAATTTTTTCAGCAATAATGGTTTTATACACCAAACCTTCGGCCCAGGTGTACATCTCAGGAGCCCTTTCAACCCCGTTTAACATTACGAATGGGATGTGTCAGGGATGTCCACTGTCATCATTAATATTTAACCTGTTGATGGAGCCTCTGGCGAGTCACATTCGTAGCCATCCCCACATCACAGGTTTTCAGATTCACAATTCATCACACACCATCAGCTTTTTTGCAGATGACGTCATCTTAATGCTCTCTGATATGGAAAACTCCCTGGCTTCGGTACACCATACATTGAAAATGTTTAACCGCCTTTCCTATTACAAGGTGAATGAAACTAAATCCTATATCCTTGGGTTAAATGTTCCTCCAAATATCCAACCGAAACTTACAAAATTGTATCCATACACATGGGACAGTGTGGGCATAAAATATTTAGGCATCATCCTAACACCAAAAACGGAAGAACTATTTAAAGCCAACTACACCTCATTTATAGGTAAAATTAGCTCAAAACTCCATGACCTAACTAAAGTGGAACTCTCTTGGTCAGATCGTTTAGCAGCCTTTAAAATGATTCTCCTCCCCCAATTCATATATCTATTCAGAACAATCCCTATTCTTGTACCCGACTCTTTTTTTACAGCAGCCCAGTCAGAAGTTAATAGATACTTATGGCAAGGAAAGAAGGCAAGATGCGCCTTCTCTAGACTGGTTACTAATAGAAAGGCAGGTGGAGTAGCAATGGTAATACTCAAGGATTACTATACTGCCTCAATCTTAGCACAACTTAAAACATGGTTCCCTCCTATCTAAAGATTCTAGATGGAAAGATTTAGAACGTTCCCAAACACAAGGGAAAAACCTGTATCACCTCCTACTCACAAGCCAATGTAACAGTCCACAAAGTACATCACTATCCCCTACTGTACTAGCATCTCTTATGGCCTGGGATACGCTCATAACTACCTTCTTCCAAGAATCCAAAACAACATCATTCCCAATATCGTTACAAAGCCTACCCACTATTATACCCAACTTAAATGTAAGTAGATGGGTGACTAAAGGGATAAAAGATGTAGATGACCTGATGATAGGGCCAGCACCCAAAACCTTTAGATCCTTACAGATTGAGTATGGTTTAGCCAACTGTGAACACTATACTTATTTACAAATAAACCTCTTCATTCGCTCCAACTCAAACAATGTTCTTTTACTACCATGGAATATAATCCAATTCTACTCTAATCCCAACACTAAGATTAAAGGTATATCTTTTTACAAACTGTGCAGCAAAAAGGATGTATTCATTAAAACATCCAACATACTGGCATGGGTAAACGAGATTAATATTCGATATACCCCTGACCGATGGCAAAAGGCACTCAGCATCACATATGCAGTGACAAAAAGCGTGAACCTATGGGAACTGACGCAAAAAATTTTACTCATATGGTACTTAACTCCCTATAGAATTGCAAAATAACATAGCCAATTTCTGGAAAGCAGTGTTTCGACTGCTCACACAAATTCTAAAGATAATATTACCTTTATCACCACGTCTAGCACTTCTGTCATTAAACATCGAATTCATGCCAATAGACATCAGAATCATAGCTATCCATATCATCCTAAGTGCAAGATTAATGCTAGTACGCCACTGGAAAAACCGGGAAGCGCCTCCTACCCAAGAGGTAATAACGACAACCCACACGCACGCCACATATGAGATGCTGTTTGCTTCTACACAAGGCAAGCACCGTAAGGCTAGCTCTCAAGATTTGGTCAGAATGGTACAAGATTTGGTCAGAATGGTACAAGATTTTCTCTAGGAATTGATCTTACTCCATTACCAAACAGGAAACCTGACTTACTTACATTGACTGTGTTGATGAGTTGCGTTAATGTTTGTTTGCATTATGTTGTTGAAATGCAACTACTTTTTAAAAGTTTTATATTTCTCCCATTTTCTACACACCCTAACCCCAAGTTTTAACACTAACGTTTATTAAGGACGAATGCAGATACAATAAATAGACCGAGCAGAGGTCTCCCATGATGTGTGAATGTAAATTGTTTATTGATGTACTTGCAACATCATATATGATCTATAAGGAAACTGTTATCCCAAATGTCCTTTTATTTCTTTCCTCTGTATTAACAGTAAGATAAACCCCAATAAAGAAATATTGAAATTAAAAAACTCTCTGACTCCTGACTTGTTGCTAGGACAAAAAATTGTTGGATGCCCACTTCTAACAATACATGAATTAAAATCTATGGTTTTAGTGACCTACCAACAAGAAAAGAAGTGGGTATTTATTATGCAACTTTCTAGCACCTAAATTATAATTTCTTATAAAAATGTCCCTCAGGCTTCCAAAAACAATAACTATGGTTAAAGAAGGGGTAGCCTGTGCTCCTCCACAAGGTTTGCCTTCTCAATTGAGGTATTTGTGGACCACAAATCCAGGCCTAATTGATCCTGTTGCAAATAAACCTAAACAGGGATATATAATCAGCCTATCAGACACCTTAAAAGGGTTGTAAAATCAGAAGATTTTTTTATCTTATTGCATTCTATGCATTAAGATAAAAAGCCTTCTGTGTGCAGCAGCCCCCCCCGGCCCCCCTAATACTTACTTGAGACTCACCTCTGTCCAGCGATGTCCACAAGTGTCTTAGCTGGCCGGGACTCTCCGTCCTGATTGGCTGAGACACAGCAGTGGTGGCATTGTCTCCCGCTGCTGTCAATCAGGAGAGAGAGGGGGTGGGGCAAAATCACTGCTCTGTGATAGATACACGAAGCTGCAGCTCAGCTTGGGTGCCCATAGCAAGCTGCTTGCTGTGGAGGCAGTTAACAGGAGGGAGAGGCCAGGAGCACAGAAGAGGGACAGAGAAGAGGAGGATCTGGGCTGCTCTGTGCAAATCCACTGCAATAGAGCAGGTAAGTATAACGTGTTTGTTATTTTTATATAAAAAAATACTTTACAATCACTTTAAGACATATATAGAAATGAATAAGTAGGTCAAACAGTGATTTAAAGCTGAACCCTAGGCAGATATAAAAAGCAACAATCATTGCAAATATGTTTATTAAAGATCATTAAAGTATTTTGAAATCCAGCTAGGGCATGTACCTGGACTTGGCATTGATATTGAACATGTTGACAAGATTAGAGAACTCATGGATGACTTCATCAGTTTGCTGCTTATTCACTGTCTATTCACATACTGGGAGTGGAGAAGGTGATCAAGCTAATGCCGCGTACACACGAGCGGACTTTACGGCAGACTTTGCCCGTTGGACGGGATTTCGTCGGACAATTCGATCGTGTGTGGGCTCCAGCGGACTTTGTTTGCTCAAAAGTTGGACGGACTTATATTTGAAACATGTTTTAAATCAATCCATTGAAATCGAGTCAGGTCGAAAAGTCCGCTCGTCTGTATGCTAGTTCGACGGACAAAAAGCCACGCTAGGGCAGCTATTGGCTACTGGCTATGAACTTCCTTATTTTAGTCCGGTCCTACTTCATCACGTAAGAATTCGACAGACTTTGGTGGATTGTGTGTAGGCAAGTCCGTTCATTCAGAAAGTCCGTCATAAAGTACGTCGAAAAGTCCGCCGGGCAAAGTCTGCCGTAAAGTCCGACCGTGTGTACGCGGCATAACTCTTTCAGAGAAAAGTTAGGTCACCATGCTAACTGTATAATACTGTGTAAAACTTAGGTCTGGGTTCATAGAAATACAGATAGTTTGGCAGGTGAAATGTCTCCCACAGATATTTCAACTGTATATAACAATTTGTCTGGAGTTCAGCTTTAAGTCTTTATAAAGATGATTAAAAAGATATAACACATTTTGTAAAACAGTAAGAACCTATATGGTAAACAAAAAAAAACAAAAAAAAACCTGGCCTGCTTTGCATGAAATTATTCAAAAATGGGCACCATACTGAGTGACAATAGTTTGTCTATGAAAAAGGAGAATTACATTTTCTAGCATTGTCAACAATAGGAGTTGTTGTAGGTGGTATAATTAGGGCCATGTATTTGTCACAAACATACGTTCCCTATAAAATAGATGTATGTTATTTAAATGCCAAAGCACATTTAATCATGGTTCATGCCTATGATTATAATTAGTGCATTTCTGGACAACATCAATATCTTAAGGGTTATGTTATGCCATTTCACAAAGCCTTTATTATTTCAGTTAAAATAACACTGCCTTTAATGCCAAATTCATGGCACATATATAAGCTATGCCAACATTTTATAGATACACGGTGTATTAAAAATGTTTTCAAAACCTCAAAAAATTACAAATAAAATATGAAATTGCTTCACTTGCCATTCACCTTCAACTTTGCAATGGCAGTGTTTCCACTAAAGACCAAGAGTATAATTCAGAAAAAATTATTGATTCTAAATAATTGCATATTGCCAACAATTCATACAACTCTTTACATATTGTACATTCACATCAGTCCCTGCTCCTGAGGAGCTTACAATCTAAGGTTAATATTTCACATGCATACATGCACACACATCCTAGGGACAATTTGGACAGGTGCCACTCAACCTTTTTGGAATGTGGGAGAAGGAAGGGCATGGAAGAACATGCAGACTTCCTGCAGATAATATCCTGACTGTGATTTGACCATGGACCCCAGTACTGCAGAGCAAAACTAAGCCACTGTGATGCACAGTTCATAATTTCAAGTAAGAGTTTTCAGCTATATAAAAACAGCATGTTCTTGCTGCATCTCCATATAGTAAGCACTTAGTAACCTCATATTCTAATTTTATTTCCTACATTTAAACTTTCAAAAACACATTGCATTGCTCATTAATGTATGACAACTCATAACATACAGTAATACATACAGTAACTAACTACACTAAACAGCTGAAAGCACCTATCGGATGATCTGGCTATTGGGGCTTACTTCATGTATTCAGGAATTAAAGACCTTGGTGGTGGTCTCAGTCTGCCTATATATAATACGTCAAAAGTGCTGTATAATTGGATACCTGTGTAAATGTGGTGGCAAAAATAAGAGCTGGTAGGGTATATATTAAAAATCAATGAGGAGAAAAATATTAATGACAACCTAGAGATGAAAGCTTACAAGATCAAAATTTCCTAAAATGCACCTGAATATAAAAACAGGCTTTCGATCCACTGGTCTCCCTTTAGGCTGCCATTACAAAAATGAGACCCCTGACCTACCCATATTCTTAAAGCGGAGTTCCACCCATTTTTTAGTTTATTAAAAGTCAGCAGCTACAAAAAGCATAGCTGCTGACTTTTAATAAACCGACACTTACCTGCCCCACAGTCCAGCGATGTGGCCGCCCGGAGGCTACCTCCTCTCCCCCTCCTCTCCTCTGCGCCTTCATGGTAACTGTGGGCACTCGGCCATGACAGCTTACGTCTTCAAGGCCAGGGCGCGCTGCGCATGCGCGAGTCGCTCTCCTATTGGCCAGCCGATCTTCTGGGACCTTAGTTGTGTCCTAGAAGATTGCTAGCAGGGAGGGGCCACCTAGGGCGAGAGGAGGAGTCACCTAGGCGGCTGAAGATAGGAAGCAGAAAGTGGGACAGGAAGTCCCACGAAAAGAAGGGTACACACACCTCCCCCAAAAAAATGACATGCCAAATGTGGCATGTCAGGGGGCGAGGAGTGCTTAAAGAGGAAGTTCCACTTTTGGGTGGAACACCACTTTAAGTCTGTCCTGGAGTAGCATTCCCCTGAGACTCAGAGCCTACTGCTTCCCTTCCCTGTTTCTTCAGTTTTCTGTGGTGAACAAATGTATTTTTTGATGCAGACACTGATTGGCAGAGGAAGGTAGTCAGTTCCTTGAGCCACGAGTAGCTCAAGTCCTTCCTAACAGATAGAAGAGTTGGTAAAGCAGCTGCCCCTGGGACTCTAGTGGGCCCAACTCCAGGTCAGGGGTAGGTATTTTGGCTTATTAACGATCGCAATAGAAATTGCAGCCTTAAGGGGGACCAGTTGATCTAAATTCGCTTTTTGTTGTTTTTTTTTCTTTAGGTCCACTTTTATTGGAAATGAAACAAAAATATAAGATACCATAACTCATAGTAATAAGACTTCAGCCTTTAAAAATCCAGAATGAATTACATAATATTTGTTTAAAAGCTTGTTTGCCAATGTATCCAGTCTATTTTTTTTGGTCACATTTTGTTCCACTCATTCCTTTGCTTGCAGCCAGTGATAATTTGAAAAGTACATAATGCAAATTGCTTGAAGTACATATTCTAGTACATTATATATGCAGTTATAGATGGCAGGCAGCACTCATGGGACCACAAAGAAAGTGGGTAATAAAAAAATGATGTTGGTGTCTTCTAACACTATACCTGTTAATGCCAACAAGAATGATAGTAGTTCTGTCACTGATTTTCCGTTTCAGAGACATTCATACGAATATTACCCAATGCTTGTTGTTGTTTTTTTTTTTTTCTGTTAAATATAAGACAGAAATGAAGAGGCTCTGTGGCCACATTACCTTGTAGGATAAGCATTAATTATTTTGGTAAACTGTAAATAACAAATACATATAAGGTACTATGTTCTTACCATGCACTACCTATTACACAATCTGTTTGAATACACTTTTCAAACTAAATTATCTGTGATGTTGAAAAACGATGGATGACCTGATCTACCTCCAGTTTCTCGAAACTTAAAAAATGATCATCAGTTGATAGGCACCCTAAAGAAAATGTATTTTGCCTCTACAACCCAACAGCATGTTCAAATACAACTATACATTGGGTGCAATAAGCTTTGAACAAGCAGTATAGTGAAAATATCATGTAAAAAATTTTGTAATACTGTGAAATAACATTGCATTGTTAAAGTAAATGTATTTTCATTACTTTATATTAGCAGAAGTTATTTCTGTAGTTGTCATTCAGAAAATACAATAGATATGGGAAAAAAGTACCTTGCACACAACACTACATAGCAGAACTGCAGCGACACTCTGTGTTGTAATATTTAATTACAAATTTGTGAATAACAGTGTAGAAAAGTGGATGGAAACACTAATGGAAACACAAAGACGTAGCCTAAACCACAGTAATAGTTGAACGGATATGCTAAATTTAAATAGTGATTTTTGCTTGCTGTCTGTGATCACACAATAACCCGTAGTAATCAATGTACAATACTGAAGAAAAAAATGACTATCATGAACATACAATAATTCTGTTACTGAGAAGCACTAATCTGACAAGATCATCTTTGCAGATAGACAAACGAGAGATCTCAAAAATAGTTCAGAGCACGTCTAAACATTTTCTACTCGATGGCACTGGTTTAACGCACTCTATTTTTTTCTGGCTTGCTGTAATAATAATACTATTTAAAAAAGAAACTAGCGTCACAAATCCCAATTACAAATTAATTTGGCACAGTACAGATATATTTTGTTCTGTTGTCCTTAATAAAACCAACATGCCTTGCCTTGTAGTCTAACCTGATACTTCAATACTGGAGGCACAAAAGCCCCTTCTGTTTCCTGTTTAGAGTAAAGCAATTTCATACTGAAATGTCTTCTTTCAATATTCAGAATAAAAAGCAGTGTGGTATCTGCTATATGGCTTTATATAAAAGAATGAATCCTACTATATTAATATATTTTTTGTATTGTAAGTCTTTTTTTTGTACATTACACAATTTTAATTACGCAGTGGTGTTCATCAATTTTCTTTCACAGAAGTGTTCAACGGAGCACTTAGAACAATAACTCTAAAGAGAGAGATTACTTTGGATTCTATTTACAAACGAGTTGGCACTTACAGAGTAAACGCATTAACTGGTGGCCCCCTTATTACTTGCAAAGAAGAGAAACCCTTTTGTAAGAATACATTTTACAACATTAACATATGTGATACATTTCCAGTTGGTACATTCCAGTAGAGGGTTTAGTTATTAAGAGAAAATCTTCTTCTCCTTTGCGAGTCTTGCAACAATGCAGTCTGCTAATCAAGTGACAGGAGAGGCTGCTGTGTGGTGTCATCTTCATTTTTGTCATTGTGTTTTAACACCCCTGGATCCACTACTGACTGAGATCTGCAAATAGACAAAAAAGAAATGTTTTTCAGTCTATCAGCACAATGTTCTCAAAGGCCCTGGGGATAATGTCTTGACTTTCAGTAATGTGTCTATAATCTGCAATGGAAAACATTTCAGCAGTGATACATATTCATATCTTGGAAAAAGCAGCGAAATGCTGTTTCTACACAGTGCCTGCTAGTTCTTTCCTATTCATATGCATGTTGCTAGGCAAAAAAGAGCTACCGTCAACTGGATAGCAAACCTGACACTTGTTTCAGAGAAGAAGACAGCAGTTAGGCATATTAAGAAACACAATATCTATATATTTAAACATCCTTAATGTGTGTTATGCAAACCTTTACATATTGCACATATATGAATAATATGCATTCAAAGTAGATGTAAAACCTAATTTAAATATATTTAATTTGCTAAATCACAATGGGGTTAAGTCACTTAAACTGGAGGAAGCACAATCTGGTGCAGCGTGGTAACCAATCAGCTTCTAACTTAAAGTAGGTGTAAAGTCTAAACATTTTTTACCTTAATGCATTCCTTGCATTAAGGTAAAAAATGTTTAGGTGTCAGTATCGCCCCCTCAGCCCCCTTTTACTTACCTGAGATCTCATTGGATCCAGCGCCATGCACGTCTGCAGATCTTTTCTCCCCTCACTTCCGGGTCTCGCTGGCTTTGCTTTGCTGGGACATCAGAGCCACTGGCTCCCAGTGCTATCAATCAAAGCCAATGAAGAGGGTGCAGGGCATCAAGTCCCTCTGTCTGTGCCAAATGAAGCTGCAGAGGGACTTTGGAGCGATGCACACACCTGCCCCCATGGGAAGCGGCTTTCCATGGGAGCACTAGCCAGAGAGGAGGGGCCAGAGGCACCTGCAGGGGACTTGATAAGAGGATGTTCCTGGCTGCTCTGTGTGATTCCATTGCACAGAGTAGGTAAGTATAGACATGTTTGAAATTAAAAAAAAAATAAAATTTACCTTTACAACCCCTTTGGGCTTTGACAAAAAAACCTGGAAGCTAAATGGTTTCTATGCAGAGCTCTGCCAGATTTTGCGCTCTCCACTTTTAGTAACTCATGCTCACTGTTTCATAAGGAACTGTCACATTATTTTCCCTAAAATACTGTTTTCACAGCCTTTCTCTCGTCCAACTTCCTCATTAAGCCCTGATTTATACTGTATGGTGTGTGGTGATTTGGTCTAATTTAAAAGCGATTTAAACACAATTTCAGTACCACTTCAATGCCCTTCAGATCTGGTATGAATTTTGGAGGGAAACCCCATGCCATTTTTTTTTTTTTTGGCATGGTGTTTCCCTTAAAATTCACACGAGACCCAAAAGGGCCTGGTATAGATAGGGCAGGACCCCCACGCTGTATTTTTCCTCCCAGCTCATTACAATCCAGTGTGGACTGTCATCCTCTCTCTCCCCCTCACCCTCTGGTGAGTTCCATTTGTTTTATATGGTATTTTACTTAATAAATTGTGCTACACTACGCCGGTTTGGCACTTTCTTCCCTTCCCTTCCTATTTTACAGATTGTGGATTTCCAGCCCACATAGGAAAGCAGCCTTGCCAGTACCACAGTGTCAGCCATTTTCTACCAATTGACATGTTTATTCCTATACCTCCGGGAATAAGTATCTTTCAATACTTTTTTTTAACCAGGTATATGACATTTTATCACTAAAGGATGGGCACAGTGTCAGCGCTGTAGTGTTTTTTGGTCATGGATTTGGGGAGGGACCACGGCATTTTCTTTAAATTTGATGTGGGGTTAAAATCCATACCAGACCCAAAGGCAACTCATTAGAAAAGGGTTAAAAATAAAGTGAAAACTGGCTTAAAGTCACACAGATATGGACCCAGGCACGACTTCAATGCTATCAACATTACAGTCTATTACCGATAAATCGAAAGTCGGAAAAAAGTAATACATTAACCACTTTTCAAAACGCAACACTTCAAGTCTCAACTATTAAGACAGAGCCACAAAATACATTTGGTGAAACTTCAGGTGTGATGTGGAAATCACCTGAAGTCGCACTGGTGTGAACGGAGTGGTTAAAGCGGAGTTCCACCCAGAAATGGAACTTCCGCTGATCCGGTTCCTCCTCCGGTGTCACATTTGGCACCTTTCAGGAGGGAGGGGGAGCAGATACCTGTCTAATACAGGTATTTGCTCCCACTTCTAATGAAAGAGCGTCGCAGAATCCACGGTGAACTACGCCATGTCCGGCCCCTTCTCCGCCCCCCTCGCTGTCTTCTGGGAGACACACAGGTCCCAGAAGACAGCAGGGACCATTCAGAATGCGCAGCGCAACTCGTGCATGTGCAGTAGGGAACCAGGCTGTGAAGCCACAAAAGATGCCAGTGCCTGCACACAGAGCTGAGGGATAGGTCGGCTTCGGGTGAGGACATCGCGGGTACCCTGGACAGGTACGTGTCCTTATTTTAAAAGTCAGCAGCTGCAGTATTTGTAGCTGCTGACTTTTATTTATTTTTTGTTGGCAGAACTCCGCTTTAAGACAACAGCGGATCAGCACAAAAGGGGGAAAGTTATCAACCCATAAAGGAAGTACATAACCTCCATGGCAAGATCACCAAATACTATTTAATGAAAGCTGTGTATTTAAGAAGACTGAAAACAACCTTTATACTACAACTAACTTGTTACAGCTTATATTAGATCTTACTGATTGCATTTAGTTCTACTTTAACATAATATCAACATTGTCAGTGGGCAGTCAATTAATTTCATTACATTGCATCTCTTACAGTGAATCATGCGTGAATCCATTTTTTCTCTCTTTTTTTACGCTCTCTGATTTCCTATTGATTGCTAAATGCAAACAAGAAAATAAGATTTTATTGTACTCACTGTAAAATGTTTTTCTTTTAGTACATATAGAGATACAGGAATTTAGATACAGTTGCGTTATACTGCCCCCTTGGACACAGGCAAACAGAAAAAATTAATCATCCAGCCTTTGTATAACCTCTCCTCTGACCAACATGCCCCAATCTTGTGCAAAAACAGTACCAATGGCAATAGCAAAAAATAGAGAGGGTAAAGACATGTATGCCTCAATGTATTAAAAGAAAAAGATTTTACGGTAAGTACAATAACATCCTAATTTTTTATTTTATCTTCCATTGAGGGACACAGCGATTCAGATACAGTTAAGATGTCCAAATACAGTCCAGCTGAGGGATAGCAACATATACTGATGAATCATCAAGGGAACTAAAAACTTTCCACAACTCAGAATTTCCTGAGGAAGCAACATCTAAATCTGACCAAATAAAATGAAACCCTCTGCAAGAGAACGGAAGTTGCAAATGACCAGGGGGAGGCCACAGAGATTCAACACAAGACAAGGATAGAGGAGAGAACTGTTTGAAGGCAATGATTTCACCAAAAAACCCTGAGGCTGAACCAGCAAGATGTTATGAACCAAAAGCATGGTTAAGGAAGAACAAACCCACAAGAAGAAACACTGAGACAGCCCTAGAAGAACAGTTCTTTAATTGGAACCTTAGAAAACTAAGGTCCACTGAAAAAAAGACCAAGCTGTCACACAAAATGGATCAAGCCTTATGCACCCAATCTAATCTAAGAATACAGGGAATACAGATTCCCAACAGGGAAAAGGCTTTCTAGCCAGACAACCCATCTTGCTAAAGAGAAGTAAGAATCGCAAGAATGCGAGAATTGACACAGCAGATCAACTCCTTAAGCCGTGTACACACGGGCGGACTTTTCAGCATCAAACTTCCGATGGTCTTTCCGACGGACTTTCAACGGAATTACGACGGACATGGACTAAAGTCCGTTCAAAAGTCCGTTGGTATGAACGAGATGACGTACGAAGGGACTAGAATAAGAAAGTTCATAGCCAGTAGCCAATACCTGCCCTTGCATCCTTTTTTGTCCGTCGGACTAGCATATAAACAAACTGATTTTTCGACCGGACTCGAGTCCGTCGGAAAGATTTGAAACATGTTCCAAATCTAAAGTCCGTCTGATTTTCGACAGAAAAAGTCAGCTGAAGGTCAGATGAAGCCCACACACGGTCGGATTGTCAGACGGATTTGTTCCGTCGGACCAGTCCGGTCGAAAAGTCCGCCCATGCGTACAAGACATGAGGGTTTTAAAGATGTCCCTCTTAAGCCACCAGAAAAATCCAGGGTACAGTTGCACAAAGTCATCCACACTCAACAGGAGAGGCGTCAAATAGTAATCCCAATAGAGCAGTAGGAGATAATGTATACCACAACCAGACTGCAATAAAAAGAAAAGAAGATGAAAAAAATGAAAATAAATGTATCCACTTAACACATGGAGAACTCAGCAGGGCCTGCCTAACCGTGAACATCGAACATTGGTTTAGGAATCATCTAACCCGCCTTGGTCCAATTAATCATCCATAATCGGAGAAGATGGCCTCACTGCTAAGAACATTCAAATGACTAAAGGTAGAGCAGGGGATGGTATATGAGGAGCCTTACTTACAAGGCTGCTAAGCATCTACAGAACGAGAACCTAGGTCCAAAAAATCAGGTCCAACAAAATCCTTCAGAAGCACCTTTTCCTTAACAGGGTGAAACTGCAGCAAGGCCTGAGAGTGTTTTACCTGCTGACAGTCCAGGGGAGTACAAAACCCTACAGTGAAAGATACTGCCTGCCCTGCAGAAGATGACTAGCACCCAGATGTGAAAATCTCACCCCTCCTGAGCAGAGAGAGAACATTCTGAATGGGTTTTTCCCCATCTCCCTACCACAGCTCTATCAGGGAAAAAGCAAGGAACACCTGGAATCAACCTTTTTTAGAGGGTTTTAAATGCAAAGTCTTGCCAAAATGGGACCAGTAGCTACTTACTTTACAGACATCTGTAAAACCCTTTAGAAGGGTTATAAGTGAAAAGGTCCAAAAACATGACCCTCTTCGGACAAGATCTTCTGAGCATTCCACAACAGTGATGTCAGTGTGACGGACACGGTGTCAGACCCCGGCCACCTTCACCAACTTGTGACAAATGGCTGGCCAAACCATACCTTACTGTCACTTATACAATGACAATGACACACTCAGCCTTACTGTTCACAAAGATTTTCCAGCTCGCAGGACCACAATCTAAGTGCCAGCAGACTGAGAGTAATTATCTCTGGGTTTAGTTAATTTCGGGATTAATCTGGTGCACTGACGCCAGTTATTTTATTATAAATATCAATGTTTACAATATCAGAAATTATAATTATGACTTGAAATAAATGTCTGTAATATACATTGGGGGTTATTTACGAAAGGCAAATCCACTTTGCACTGCAAGTGCACTTGAAAGTGCACTGAAAGTGCACTTGGAATTAAAGTCACTGTAGATCCGAGGAGGACATGCAAGGAAACTAAAAAACAGCATTTTAGCTTGCCCATGAGTGGATGATAAAATCAGCAGAGCTTCCACTAATTTCAGATCTACCCCTTAGATTTAGAGCCACTGCACTTCCAAGTGCACTTTCAGTGCACTTTCAAGTGCACTTGCAGTGCAAAGTGGATTTGCCTTTCGTAAATAACCCCCATTGTCACATCAGACAGGAATACCCAGAGATTTACAATATAGTAGTGCCCTTTAAAGATACAGAATTCATGAAGTTCTGCATTAGTGCATCAAAGATAATTTTATGATTTTAAAATATTGTTTAACCAAAACAGGTAAAACAGTTCAAACAAAATATTTACAGAAAAAGGGTATTAAAAAAAACCACAGGCAATAACGCAACAGAAAAACAAAAAGAGTTTAAGAGTGATTTATGTGAAAAAGTCCTGGGTTCTGTAGGTTTAGCAAAGTAAGATGGGTCTGTTTGCTTTCATAAATCTTGGCTGCTAGTCTTTGATGGAAACAGAGAGTTCCTGAGTGCTGATGCATTCTCTCTTTACTGGTCCCTGAAGAGGGTGTTGACAGCAATGATCTGACCCCTCAGAAAGGAGTGGCCAGGAAACTTGAAGGTTTTATGGTGTATATTAAAGCCAGATGTCGATTGTTTTAGGTTCTGTTAATGGGGTTTGAGATTGGTTAAATCAAAATGTTATCTGTTTCCTATGCTTTGTTTTGATGTTGGTCAATTTGGTTAATCAATGTGCTGATAAGAGATGTTTTGGGATGCAGCTAAAAAGTTAGTATAGGAGATGTATTACAGCCATGTCTGGAAAGGTGTTACTGCTGCTAAAAAAAGTCATGGCTGACTTATGAATTTCAAACAACATGACTCCCCTGTGTCTTCTCACACAGTTTTTGGGGTGCCCAGTTATCATTATTATCACAATCAGGAATGGGCACTAGGTAAAATACAAGACCCAATACTCTGAGAGGTATCAGGTGCCTCTGAAGGAAGCTGAGGAGCCAGAGCATTAGGAAAAGGATCACCAAGACCGGTTCTATATACCCTTGCAGAACAGGAAATCCCTTTTTAAAGGGGGAATGCTGGGAGCTAGCCTGTACAACTAGGGGTTTAACTGAGCTCAAGAGCAGAGTATCCTTCTGAGGAAGGGAGGGACAGCTTGGGAATGGTGCAGCTCTAAAGCTCGAGTCCTCAACCTGACTTGGGTCCCTGACGTGGGAAACTCAACAGAAGCTGTAACAATTTATGCAGGAGCACAAGTAAGATTTCAAGCAAACACCGAAAGAGGTGCCAGGGAAAAGGGGTTAGCCTGTGGGCTAAGGCAGGTGTCCTCTGCATGCAAGGGTCAGAGATGTGAAATGCTTATGAACCCATCGAGAAAACAAACACATTCAAGCAGAAGGAAGGTGGTGGTAATTAACCTTTGGCTCTGAGCCTTATGGGCCAAGCGGGAATCAGGCTCTAAAAGCCTGGGAGTACCTGCAGCTGATATGAATGAAGGAAAGTAGTTCCTCCAACCCCTTTGCAGACCTACTGTGTTGAGGCAGGAGCACACTCTGCTCTTTGCAGCTGTAGGATCCCTAAAAGATCCAATGCCTGATCAGCAGGCTGATCCCGCAGATGCAGGGTAGAAAGCACTGCATTGATTAAGTTTGATACAATCCTACAATCCTTTACAAGCCTAAAGTGATGGCAGTGAACCCTGGTGCTTCAAAATCTGTTCCCTTAGAGATAGACTGCTGGGATTCTGAATCAGAGATGGTAACAGGGGACACTGATCAGGCAGGATCCAGAGACTGGGAAGGGTCAGACGGGCTCTGCATGAGATGGCTCAGGATCTGGATCCTCTGCAGGCTGGCTCTGGATCCTCTGCAGGCTAAATGCTCCAGATGAGTACAGCCAGCTATGTTTGGAGTGGGCATTCAGGTCTCTGTGGACATAGGGGAAGCCTCACCAGACAGGTCAGGTCACTGTAGATAAGCAGTGGAACAGACTGGAAACCACGTGGTGCCTCAGGAGCAGCAGTGGGATGATGCTTTCTCCAGGATGAATGGTGGGAAAAAGAGCACGCATTGCTTCACCCAAAGCAAACTAAGTGTGGCCGTAAATTTGAAAAGGTGCCAAATGGTGCAGAAAGTCAGGTAGATTCCAGTGCTTCACCCAACCAGCCTTACTCACAAAGTAAGTCTTTAGAGATAGGGTCACACCTGAGGCTTTGTCATGGCTCTAGTCCTTAGTCTTTTTTAAACCTACTATGTTTATCTGCACATCCCTATCAGTCTCTCCTCTATCTGACACCACTTTTCTCCAGTAGTTTCACTACATTAAAGTGGTAGTAAAGTCTCTTTTTTTACTTGTACATACAGGTAACAATATAATAAGGTTTACCTGTAGGTACAGTGAATATCTCCTAAACTTGTACTGTTTAGAAGATATAGTTACACTACATGCAGCCGTCAACATCACTGGCGCATGTGCTCTAAAGGGACGGCATACCCGTGCCATCTGCGATGCGAATGTTATCCCCGCACAAGGGTAAAACTGCCCAGGTATAAAAGGAAAGTTGCTCTCCAGAGACCAGAGACAAGGAGCCCCAGGTGCTGGCTAATGCTAGTTGAAGCTGTGTGCAAACAGGAAAATCCGGACAGCCGCACTCCAGGAATTTATAATCCAAATTGCTTTATTGTAAAATCAGGAACATGTCATACAAGACATCATTGACAGAGTGTACAGGCAATCAGCTAACGTGTTTCGCACTATGCCAAGTGCTTACTTATAGCTGGCGATAATAAAAAGTGAGACCTCATACAGTATATACCATCCATTATTTGTCATGTGACCAGATAATCAACCCAAGATACACAGCAGCTGAAATTCAGTTGTAAGGTGTGTGGGTGTTTGTCAGTGATTAATAAACACCAGAAACAAAGGGGTCACAATGAATATGGAGTGTATATGTATAAGCAGCGGAGGGATAAAAGAATACTAAAATTAATTGGTGTGAATTAAGAATACGTGAAAATGATTTTTATTATCGCCAGCTATGACTAAGCACTTGGCATAGTGCGAAACGCGTTAGCTGATTGCCTGTACACTCTTTCAATGATGTCCTGTATGACATGTTCCTGATTTTACAATAAAGCAATTTGGATTATAAATTCCTGGAGTGCGGCTGTCCGGATTTACCCGTGCCATCTCTTCAGAGCTCCGTGCCGTGGCTTCGACTTCCGTGTGCATGCACCGTAGTGATGTCATTGCGGCATGGCCAATTTGATGGCCGGAGCACTCGAACCCGGAAGGATGGTAGGGTGAAGATGGAAGCCCTGTCAGAAGTGACATTCTAAGGTATGTATTTTGTAATGTTCTAGTATATGATGCATTCTAGCACTTTACTCCATTGTCTTTTTTCCACTCCCAATAGTTTAGGTGTTATAATTATTATTATCATACTGGACATATATAACTACAACAATTTGCACAGTTTGTTCATGAAATGATAGATAGATAGATAGATAGATAGATAGATAGATAGATAGATAGATAGATAGATAGATAGATAGATAGATAGATAGATAGATCCACTACTGACCACTACTAATACTCCTATTTTATTATAAAGATTACTATCTTTCCTTCTTAGTTCTAGATATATATTTTTTTGTTTTCTTTACATGTTAACTCTGAAGGGGAAGTCCTTTCTTCCAAAATACATTGGCTGTGCATGATGTTCTTATCAAATAAATATTCTACAGTACAGTCCCTCTAGATTGTAGGCTCTAACAAACAGAGCCCTCTGATTCCTCCTGTATTAATTTGTATTGTAAGTGTACTGTCTGCCCTCATGTTGTAAAGTGCTGTGCAAAATGTTGGCGCTATTTAAATCCTGTTTAATAATAATAATAATACAGTCTGCTACCAGTCCAGTCTGCTACAGTTCTGTATTCATCTCATTCCTACCAGTACAGCTTGCTGCCAGTTCAGTTTCCAGTACAATTCAGCTATCAGTCCTGCTACCAGCACTACCTAGCCGGTAAGCATCTGTTGGGTGACCTTAGTGTAAAGATAAGAGGTCTACATCCACGCTCCATGTCAGCTTGAGATGAGGGTCAATTCTCATTGGCCATTACAAAGAACACAGTATAACTCAAATTTATCTAAATTCCTGTATCCCTTAATAGACAATAAAGAAACACCTCTGTCATCCTCTGAACCCCCAACACTATGAGGTTGATTTACTAAAGGCAAATAGACTGTGCACTCTGCAAGTGCAGTTGCTCCAAAGCTTAGTAAATGAGGTAAAGCTTCACATTGCAAAGGTTATCCAATCACATGCAAGGGAAATAAAAAACAAAAAAAACAGCATTTTGCTTGCACGTGATTGGATGATGGAAGTCAGCTTCTGCTCATTTACTAAGCTCTGGAGAAAATGCACTTGGCAAAGTGCACAGTCTATTTGACTTTAGTAAATCAACTCTTAATTGGAACTTTTTAGGTGGTCCAGCTCATACTGGACCTTCCTCATACATTGTTATTACAGATCAACACAGGTTAGGATAGGGGCATAAACTAATGGTAAAATGTGCAACCTGTCCAAAATGTCATCTCATGCTTTCTGGTCATGGACCTGTACAATATTAGAGAAAATGTAGCCCCTCATATAATCCACTTTTCAGCCACACTTTTCCACTTTCCATCACATGTGCAGATTATTATGAGGTAATGGAAGTCGGGTTTCCCAATGCAACTATCTATTTTTTCCTAACAGAGTGGACATTAAGTTGCTGATATTGATTTATAATACTTGTCATTAACCAGTGAAAGAAGCAAGGGTGAGCTCTAATTCACAGATGGAAGAGGCAAAAACATCATCATTATCTGCAGATAGCAATGTCACTTCTTACTCCACTTCTATCAATTTTTTATATAGATACTTCATATCTTGAATTCATATTTTTTAACTTAACCCTTTACAGTTTATGGTTGAACTTTAAATGGACAGCTTCAAATGAATCTCTCAGGATAGACATATGTAAGCTGCCATTGCTATCTTGTATTGAAAGATCACCGCTATTGAAGACAGTGAGTAGGTCCTGAAGCCAAGATAAGGATAACATCAATCCTGGATCCTCTACTTTCAAAAGTCAGTTGGTAATGACAGATCCCTTGTTCCTTTTATAACTTGTATTCTTTTTTCATGTTGTGTTATAACTGTCAAACATGGACACACAATATAAATAATTTAACAACACGAAAGACATATTGTCTCTTGAAAGCTGTCAACTAATCAGAGTGTGGAATAATGGTGTTGGAGAAATGGGTATGTTGCCATTTTTAGTTACATGGTATACTTGGTTGACAAAAAAAAACATATAATGAGACCTGCTAGAAAGTGGCAGCATTGCAAAGAAAACCAAGTCAATGGTGCAATGTGAGAATTTATAGCAGTTAGATGACTTTTTATATTTTACTTTTCTGCTTTAAAGTGAGCCTAGCATCATGGTATCACTGTATTCCCCCTGACAATGTCTGCATCTGTTT
The DNA here is from genome assembly GCA_037952925.1 of Lithobates clamitans. Classification (NCBI taxonomy): domain Eukaryota; kingdom Metazoa; phylum Chordata; class Amphibia; order Anura; family Ranidae; genus Lithobates; species Lithobates clamitans. The sequence goes on from JBBGZY010000039.1 coordinate 23,313,394, forward strand.
TTCCTTCCAGAAAGACTGTGCCATCTTTGTCCAGGCATCATCCAGGATGACATCTGTTTCTTAATACATACAGTACACTGAGAGCACCAAACAAACATCCAAGAGCCCAAGGTTTTTAATGAAAAAATTGCCTTCTGGCAGAAAAAACTATTTTATCATTCAAAACCGTGAGCTCTTTGACATTCATTTGGTACTGACATCGAACTGTATGTACTGTATGTGGATTCTCAACTCTGGGTTATTTCCCTGTTTGTGGACTGCTGCCGAACCAGAACCAACGTGCCCAGTGACATTTTCAGTAACCCATTTTATGGACTGGCACACTGGGGTTGATTTACTGACACTAGAGAGTGTAAAATCTTATGCAGCTCTGCATAGAAACCAATCAGCTTCCAGTTTTTTGTTTTTTTTTGTTAAAGCTGATTTGAACAAGCTGGAGTTAGAAGCTTATTGGCTGCACCAGATTTTTCCCTCTCCACTTTTGGTAAATTAACCCCACTGGGTCAAATACACAATCATGTATATCTTGGTTGAACTGGCTGGACCTGTGTCTTTTTTCAACCTGACTAACTATGTGACTATCTGAAATTCTGTTCCTCTCCTCTGGGTGGAGTGTCTCAGGAGCTTCCCCATCCATGCTTTCTTTTAGGGCATCAACCCTAAATGCACGTATTGTTTACTTGTGTTGGAGGGCTTTTTCCTTTTCTTCTTTGTTGAGTTTTTCAAAAGTATGTCACTGGTCACTGTGATATATGACTTATGCCCTGTACACACGGTCAGACATTGATCGGACATTCCGACAACAAAATCCTAGGATTTTTTCCGACGGATGCTGGCTCAAACTTGTCTTGCATACACACGGTCACACAAGTTGTCAGAAATCCGATCATTCTGAACGCGGTGACGTAAAACACGTACGCCGGGACTATAAATGGGGCAGTAGCCAATAGCTTTCATCTCTTTATTTATTCTGAGCATGCGTGGCACTTTGTGCGTCGGATTTGTGTACACACGATCGGAAATTCCAACAACGGATTTTGTTGTCGGAGAATTTTATAGCCTGCTCTCAAACTTTGTGTATCGGAAAATCCGATGGAAAATGTGTGATAGAGCCCACACACGGTCGAAATTTCCGACAACAAGGTCCTATCACACATTTTCCATCGGAAAATCCGACCGTGTGTACGGGGCATTACTCTGATGACACATATGCTATATGCCATAATTGCTTCCATTCTATTGACTATGTTGTTTTTCTTTTGCATTATCATTGAACCCAAAAAAATAATACAAAAAAATAACAGTTTTGCAGCCTGATCACTGGAGGACAGAAGAATGAGAAAATGATCCTCCTGCCTGCAGCAGACTGCTAACATCATTTGAGCCTAGGTAAAGTCACTGACTGGAGCTCAGGGACTTCATTTTATAAGTAAAAGCTGCAGTTTTAAAGATCTAAATTGTAACTGTGTATTGTGATGTCAGGAATTTATCAATGCAGGCATGTTCATTTACCCAAAGGTCCACCTTACATTTGTATTAACATACCTCTTCATGTTTTTAGGAGATAAATCTTTTTCCACTTCCACTTTTGTTGGCATAGTATATGAGTCCACATTATAATCAGTTTCATCATCATACTCATGATCCAAAAGTGTTCTTGCCCATGTTCCCATGTCATAAGGGGGCAACATTCCTCCAAACTCAGAAGGTAGGATCTCTGGGTGGATCAGCTGATGCAGACTGTTGAGATTATTACCATGCAAAAATATCTGTAAAAAAATGCATTATTCAGAAGTTTGTAACTGGTGTTTAGGAGGATGTAAAGGACAAATGTAACCAAATGTCAAATTATTTTTCATATTAGTATTCTGACTAAAATGATACCTTAGCGATGTTAATAATGGCCTAAAGTGAAGCATTAAAAATGCAAAATTCCTTTAAATTACATTCTTTGAGGATGCCCTGAACCTGCCTGTGAAGTGCACATCTGTACTTTGTATACAACCTACTACAGCAAAACTGACATTTACAAAGAAAAGCAAATGGTGCTGAAATTGTTGGTAAATACTTGTCCCCAGTGCTCTGTTTTGCTTGTAAGCCAGAGATTCCCTTCTTATATACCAAAGCCTTATCCTAGATAAGGGTCTGGTATATATGTTAGTAGGGGCCCCAACCCCCCCAAAAAAAGAAACTGGAAGCCAACTTTAAAATAGGGGTTCCCCAGATATTCACCTCCGAAACGTTGATAAGTAAGAGGCACATGTGCTGTTTTTAAATGAACACCAGGGTCTCAATTTGTTTAAAATTAACTTTGGAATGAGATGCTGCATTTCCAGAAGCAAGAAGTAAGGTGCGGTAAAAATAGATAGTTGTCCACCTCACCTAATTCAGGCTAATGGTTCAAACATAGGTGATTTTTCCCGCTGATTACACTGTAGTGAGCGCACATGTAATGAGCTGAACCACAAAAAAAAAAATCATAGAAATTCACAGGATTCCCCCATCAACACAGACAGTGTGCTCCTGCCAAGCCATTTTCTGTTCCTAACTGGAGAAGAGGTGGCTGGGGGAAGAAGTTCCCGCCAGGAAAGGACAGTGATAATCGTAAGCAACTCCGACAGGCTGGTTGTACCCAAGTTGATCGATCGATCAACTTTGTATATTCGGCCAACCCATTAACAGTTTGAAACTTGGTTGGTTCCTGATGAGCCGGCTGAGATTCGAACCATGAATGGTGGTCTTAAATAAGCCTGTCCTGAGTTATAAAATGCTTCATCTCCACCAGGCTCTGTTTTGGCCTGGCAGAGATGCACTTTTATGCACTTTTAACCCTTTTGCACTTACTAGGACAATGCACATAGGCTCCATAGGTCCAAGCTGCTTGTTAAGAGAGAATTGTGATTGCAATGTTTTGTTTCACATTTAGGGTATAAAACTAAAGATCCATCAAAGGCTCACTGTCTCTGAAAATACTGTTGCCCAATAACTCATTGTTAAATTGCATGCCTTTGTTGATATATGCACACTGTCATAACAATAGATATGCAAGCTATGATGTCCTCTTTCATGATTTGGCAGACCTAAGTTATTTTTCTGCTGCTCACACTATATTAAGTAGCAATATTGTGTCTATAACATACATGTACGTAGGTCAGTCTGTAATTTTTTTTTTTTTATTTTGTCTTTCTTTTGTTGTCTAAAAATGAAAATAAACACCTTTAATAAGTAGCAATATTGTAAGGTTATGGTAAAAAAAAAATATGTTTAATGCAGCATACACACGTTATCATGTGATATAATAAAATTACCCTCTTTCTTGTCTTTTCCTTTAGGAAGGGTCGAATAACTGTGTATAAGGCATGAATATACCATGGCTGATTAACAAAATGGATCCCTCCAAATCGAGCTGGAAAACTATCCTGAAACATAAAATAAAATGTATTTACTGTATGTGAATAAACAAGACAAAAGCATGATGTTTTCAATATGAATTTGCTAGTACATAATGTTGTCAATCTAATTTGCCGACAGCAGTAAAGAGCAGACTGAGCAGCAAGATTACCTTATCGGTGTAGTGATATTCCTACACTGGTCACTTGCCAGGCTGTGGGAGTGTCGGTGACCATGCTGTATTGCTTATTCGACTCAAAGAAGTGAGCTTACTGACCTACCTGGCTATGGTGAGTAATGTGGGTGCTCAAAACCTTTTATACTACCCCATTTGGGCTCCCAACCTACAGCTTATGCACCTTGGTGATAGATTGAACTAGAAAGAAGGCACATGCTGTATCAAGATCTCACAGGAACATGTGGAGAACACACTGGCTGATGACAAATTAGTAGACTGCACAATCAAAGATGGATAAGGACCTTCTAGTAAGAGACCTGAGCAACAGTGAAGAAAGATTACATGTCCAGTGTCAATGGATTTGTTATGAGAATATCAAGGATAAAACCAGAAACTGCATTCCTTGTACATATTTATCTGTAAGAAGTATTTGCCTTTGAACAACCTAGAAAAGGATCCACAAACCTACCACCCATTAAATGAAAATCTGGTTTTATGTATAATTTACTCTTGCCTTTGGGTTCCCCTTGAGCGTGCTGTGTGCAGCCTGTAAATACATTGCTATTTTTGTCTTATCTAGCTCACTTCATCTGCCCTTTGTTGCTAAATAACTGGCAATGAGTGTGAACAAACTGAAACGTGTAATTAAAGACATCTTTCCATAAATATATATTTAAACAGCAATTAAGAGGCAAACATTGGCTTAAGCGATACAAAGTGTCCTGTGGGAAAAATGAAGACATTTTAGTTTATCCAAATTTTAAACCAGACATTATACTTTTGGATAACAAAATATTGTGGCACTCAGTCACACATATTTTAGAAAAGGTACAGCCACATAATGCATCAATAAAAACACTTACCAATGAGCAGGGGAGGGAAATTGGATGTTAAAAAAAAAACAGTTAGAAACAGCAGTATAGTAGATAAGTACTTCTCGAAAGAAGTCAACCTGGGTACCCATTCCTTAAGGGAACAATATACACCGAAGGAAGGCATTGCAAACCTACTAAAAATGCTGGTTGTTTGGTAGTTATGCAGATCCTCTGACTTCTATACTTTTTAAGAGACGGATATGGCAAACTGAACTGAGGAAAGACAGCAGAAAAATCCAAAATCTTGATTTAAATAATTGTTCCTGATGAGTTATTTACCTTGCAATATGGTAAGGAACCTATAATTTTTAGATGGATAGGTCAGCAATGGCAGGCTCTGATCCCCTAATCCTCCTCCTAAACCATTGGATGCACCCATCCCTGTATGCATTTTTGCTTTTGTGTTTTACATACCTTTATTCTAATGTTTTTAGACAGGTCTATTCCTCCCAGCGCTGGACAGTTCTCAGTGTTGCAACACTGCATTCTGCATCATTGTATCGTGAGTGCATAGTGCCATTTTGATGCCCCCTCCCTTCCCAGGTGGGTATAATTCAACTTAAAAGACTGGCAACATCTAGTGGCAGAAATAAATTACTGCAAGGTCATCACAGGAGAGGAGGTGAGTATTTCATCTTTTTATTTTTCAAATGTCTAACCGCCTAAAAATACAAATTAAAAGTGTAATTGGGCTTAAAGTGTCTGCTGACTTCAGAGAATGTTTGCCTGATCTGACTTACTAAGGTTGGATCAGGGGATGCTTAAGTCTTTAACTGCTACATGACCATGCCAGACATTTCCCCTGCCTGTTCTCTCTTGGGAAAGTGACAACTAACCAGGCTAGATTTTGCCTAGTCTGTCACTATTATTTTCAACCACTAAATGCAAATACACATATTATCCCACATTATTTGGATATAATAAGATTGTAGGGTTATCTCTACTACAAGTTAACTAAAGGACAACACACAAAAACACGCATGAATTCTGTGTACACATGAGCGGAATTTCCGTCGGAAAAATCTTGGATGGTTTTTTCGACGGAATTCCGCTCAAGCTTGACTTGCATACACACGGTCACACAAAAGTTCGCTGAACTTTCGACCGTCAAGAACGCGGTGACGCACAACACTACGACGAGCCGAGAAAATTAAGTTCAATACCGAGCATGCGTCGAATTGTTTCCGAGCATGCGTAGGAATTTTGCGCATCGGAATTGGTACAGACGATCGGAATTTCAAATTGGAACTTTTTCCGACCGAAAAATTGAGAACATGCTCTCAATCTTTTGCTGGCTGAAATTCCGCCAGCAAAAGTCCGATGGAGCATACACACAGTCGCATTTTCGGACCAAAAGCTCTCATCGGACTTTTGCTGGCGGAATTTCCGCTCGTGTGTACGGGGCATTAGACTTAAAGCATCACCTTGCAAAAAAATCTGAACAAATTAATGGGGTGGGCAACTACATAGCAAATGAGATTTAATGTAGGAAAATGTAAATTAATGCATTTGGGTGGCAAAAATATGAAAGCAATCTATACACTGGGGGGAGAACCTCTGGGGGAATCTAGGATGGAAAAGGACCTGAGGGTCCTAATAGATAATAGGCTCAGCAATGGCATGCAATGCCAAGCTGCTGCTAACAAAGCAAGCAGAATATTGGCATGCATTAAATAGGGGATCAACTCCAGAGATAAAACGATAAGTCTCCCACTCTACAAGACTCTGGTCCCGCTATACCTAGAGTATGCTGTCCAGTTCTGGGCACCAGTCCTCAGGTAGGATGTACTGGAAATGGAGCGAGTACAAAGAAGGGCAACAAAGCTAATAAAGCGTCTGGAGGATATTAGTTATGAGGAAAGGTTGCGAGCACTGAACTTATTCTCTCTGTCGAAGAGACGCTTGAGAGGGGATATGATTTTAATTAATAAATACTGCACTGGTGACCCCACAATAGGGATAAAACATTTTCGAGGATGGGAGTTTAACAAGACACGTGGACACTCATTAAAATTAGAAGAAAGGAGGTTTAACCTTAAACTACGTAGGGGGTTCTTTACTGTAAGAGCGGCAAGGATGTGGAATTCCCTTCCACAGGTGGTGGTCTCAGCGGGGAGCATTGATAGTTTAAAAAAACTATTAGATGAGCACCTGAACGACCGCAACATACAGGGATATACAATGTAATACTGACATATAATCACACATATAGGTTGGACTTGATGGACTTGTGTCTTTTTTCAACCTCACCTACTATGTAACTATGTAACCTTAAAGTTCACCTTTTGAAAAAAATAATAAAAATAAATGCACATTTTTTGCAGGTAAAAAAATGTGAATTTATTTATTATGTTTTTTCTAAGGAGCCTGCAGAATATTGCACCCATGATCAGCAGATCACAGGTGTAATGCCAGGCTCCTGCAGACTCTCAGGATTGCTGTCTGCCCATACCTCTGACATGGGCAGGCAGTTACTCAAAAGCAGGAATATCAATGAACTGCGAGATCGCTCACCAGTTCATTGAGATCTACAAGCCATCAGGCACAAAGGCTGATGGTACTTGCAGTCTATTCATTCACAGGAAATTGTATATGAATGATGTGGCTGTATGGATGGAGCCCCATGTTGGCTGCACTGTTTTTAATTTTTGACAGCTTGTGTGGGGAGAGAATCCCCTGCCCTCTGTCACAGGGAGGGAAGCACCAGGGGGAGAGTGGGTGCATGCTGTATATGTTACACCCTAAATATGGTTGTAACATGTTCAGAAAGGTGAACCTAGCCTTTAAGCTGAACTCCAGGCAAACTGTTAAATATTGTACAAATATGAAATACATATAAAGAGATTGTATTTTTATCGAACCAGTTCTGAGATTTACACAACCCCCTCAAATAGCACAGCCAGGTGGATGACACAACTTACAGTTTACAGTGTCACTACCAAAATAAAAAATAAAAAAATAACAAAGTATCATACCCTGCCTACATTTAAAACCCCCAAAAAGAAAAAGAAGTCTGGAAATCTAATTAAAAAAAACCCTATTGTTGGAAGGAAAATAAAAACTGCTGCAGGCATAAAGTGTGAGCACCTAAAGGCACATACCTGCAGCAGCCTCAATAAGTTTACAGATGCAGCCAAATGTTAGGCCACTCTGACAAGCAAAGCTCTAGTACCTCCTCACAGTGGTGAAGCTTGCACACCTCTTCCTTCCACCTGCACATTCCTATTGGAATTAGGCAGTTCATCATAGTAATAGTCCAATGGGGGTGTATGGGGATGAGACCTATCAGCAAGCTCAAATACTATTCCAAAGAGTCAGAGCTTTGCCTATCAAAATAGCCTGGCATTCAGCCATATCTACAGTCCTAACTCTAAATATTGAAAGCCTCCATAGTAGAAGCACTTGCGTTATAATGGATAGGTAGAGGGCAGGTGAGCCTGGAGGGGTGCAGTGAAGTGAAGTGGTTCTGCAGCTTACACTTGTATTTGCATATGTTTGCAAACTAAACCCTTTTTTTAATGCACACTGTTAGACAGGATAACTCGGTTGGTTGCAGGTTGGTCGGTAAGTTGAGCTGGGAATTTTATTTGGTTTTGTTTTAACATGTGTAGGCTCTTCTAGGTGTCTGTAGTTTATATCTTTAGCAGTTTTTGGTTTTGTTCAAGAGACGTTCTCCTTCAATTATAATGGAATATATGGCTGCCATAGCCATATGGAAATCATTTGGATATTTGCTTCTTTCAGAACAGAAAAATTAAGCTACCATTTGTAAAAGCAATAAGGTAAAAGTCATAAGGTGGACATATATTTTTGTTGTGTCAGAGCCTAAACTATAATCACAACTGAATCTCCCTCATACACTCCTCTGACTTTGACCTTTCATACAAATATATGTTAGTGCAACCTGCCACACAGGTGTTTGGATCTGAGAGTCAGTAATGAGTGTGGCGCAGACATAATTAAAAAGCAAACATACAGGTGATTTAAGTGAAAGTTTCGTAAAGACAAGTAAAGTGGTTAGTGATAGAGCACAAAATTTCAGGCTGAACATTTAGAAGCACTTTTAAATTGTCTGAAAGCTGTATGTGAAATATTAATAAATTAGAAGGACAACTTTATAGATTTTAGATTGCAAAGTCCTATGTACTTGGTTTGGCAGTTCTCTATCTAAATAGTTCTCTATCTAAATAGTCATTGTTCTGCTCGGCGGCAGTGGTTACAAACCTTATGAACGGAGCTCCCTAGCACATTGCAGCACAGCCCCACTACTCATACGGAAGCTGTTATCTTTTGCAACTTTTGGAGCTGCTTGTGCTTCTAAGGGACCCTCGCTCCCTCGCTGATACCTTTACTTGTCTATATCCATTAATGAAATCCTTCACGAACCAGTATTAGGATAACCCCCTCTTGGTTCTCTGTTTTTTGGATCCCTCCGGGATAGTGCTGCCCCTCTTGAGCTTGCTCTCCTGGGGCCACACATTGGGACCAGTGTGGATAAGGTGGGGCCAGACACACGCCCGTTTCCTTTCTGGACTTCTGTGGCGTTCTATGCGTACTTACCTTCGAGACTCTGACAATGAGCCTTCTTTCCTGAATATACCTGGAGTTGAAGCTGGAAAACTGTTGGAATATCCTGACCATAGGAGAACATATCTGATTCCTGGAGTAGCTGTCAGAATTGTAAGCTGTAGAGGAAGGGAAGCATACCTGGAGTGAATATCACCTGCCCTGGAACACCCACTCTCTTGCTCGGTACCCCTGCAGGGGTGATCATCTGTGGTGAGTGGGGTATCATTGGGGGGTGAGCACCTCAAAGTCACCGTCTTGAATGTAAGGCACGGAAGTCACTGAAGTGTGTCCCCAAGGATACAAATAACAACATTTTTATTATTGGACTCTGTCTTTCCCATCTGGTCATTTATGTATGACCCCTTGCATGGATTTTATAGGAGCTAATGATTATTGCATAAGCATTTGTCAAACCTATTTTGGGCTATTGTATGCTGTTTCATATAATCGCATTTAATTCACAGGGAGTGTGCTATATTGTGTCACAATTAAGTTTTTTATGGTTCACAATAGTTGTTTTTTGGGTTAAACACGCCATGGTGTCTCAAAACTTTTGGAAAGTGCAGCATCATCTTTTATACACATGCTAATGACACATGGAGATTATAGTAGCACTACATATATACTTTTTAACAATTTTTCTATCACTTACTTCACAGCACCCCTGACGCCATTTTGTCCCAAAACTTTTGAATTTTGAGGAAACTCACAACACATATATTTTTACCAAATTACTGTTCACGCACACATTATTATTCTATTTTAACCCATTGGGGGGATTTAATTATTATTTTTATTATATATTTTACTTCACTTAATGCAGCAGTGTCGTATGCACTGAGGTTACGGCTTTGGCTTTTTGTTTTTTGTGTTTTGGTTTTTTCATTTTGTGGTTACTTTTGTACAAATTGGTGAGATTGCATTATGAACATTTAGTTCAGGTATGTACCGTAATAGGATATAGCACCCAATTATATTGAGGGCAGCGCCGTTTTTATTCCCTTTTTACTACTATACTGGCAGTTCTCTATGTTTGCTAACTCCAGCACAATAATGGCTCTAGCAGTTTAACTACAACCCAAGACCTGCTCTAGAGCCGTATGCCTGTGCATCTTTCACACTGGAACTGTCAAACCTTAGTTTATATGTATTTTAACCACTTAAGCCCCGGACCATTTGGCTGGCCAAAGACAAGAGCACTTTTTGCGATTCGGCACTGCATTGTTTTAACTGACAATTGCGTGGCTCATGCGACGTGGCTCCCAAACAAAATTGATGTCCTTTTTTCCCACAAATAGAGCTTTCTTTTGGTGGTATTTGATCACCTCTGCGGGTTTTTATTTTTTGCGCTATAAACAAAAAAAGAGCGACAATTTTGAAAAAAAAGCTATATTTTTTACTTTTTGCTATAATAAATATCCCCAAAAAATATATAAAAAAACATTTTTTTTCCTCAGTTTAGGCCGATACATATTCTTCTACATATTTTTGGTAAAAAAAATCATAATAAGCGTTTATTGATTGGTTTGCGCAAAAGTTATAGTATCTACAAAATAGGGGATAGTTTTATAGCATTTTTTTTAATAATTTTTTTTTTTACTAGTAATGGTGGCGATCAGCGATTTTTATCATGACTGCGACATTTTGACGGACATCTTGGACACTTTTGCCGCTATTTTGGGACCATTTACATTTATACAGCGATCAGTGCGATTAAAAAGGCATTGATTACTGTGTAAATGTGACTGGCAGTGAAGGGGTTAAACACTAGGTGGCGCTGTAGGGGTTAAGTGTGTCCTAGGGAGTAATTCTAACTGTGGGGGGGGTGGGCTATGTGTGACACAACACTGATCACCGCTCCCAATTACAGGAAGCGGTGATCAGTGTCAGTGTCTCTAGGCAGACCGGGGAAATGCTTGTTTACATAAGCATTTCCCAATTCTTCCTCTCCGTGAGATGATTGTGGGTATCCCCGTGGACATCAAGTCTGCGGGACCCGCGATCACACTCACGGAGCTCACGACGGCACACGTGCCTGCAAGCCACTTCTTAAAGGGCAACGTACAGGTACGTTAATCTGCCTGTACGTGCCCTTCTGCCGCAGTATATCTGCATGAGGCAGTTGGGAAGCGGTTAAGACAATTTAAAATATTTTATATAAATGTGAAATTATTAAGGTAAGTATTATCAAAAGAGGAATGTCTACTAGATAATATAAAAGCCAAGTGGTTTAAAAGAAAATGTATAGCTATTTGTTCAGTGAATCTGCATGTACATTTGCTCATTGCAAATTGGACAAAAATGAATGTTCTTAGGACTATTTGCTTCTCTGAACGAATGTTCATATATTATGGGCAATAGCAAAATATGTATTACGGCCACAGAGCTGAGGACCATAGGAAATACATATGTCTTTGTAACAAGAAATACATTGTAACAAGTCCAGAGAACACTACAGGGAATTAGTAAATAAATGTAACCATTGGTTACATTAATTTACTAATACCCTTTAGTTTGGAGACAGAAGTACACACTGGGGTTGATTTACTAAAGGTAAATCCACTCTGCACTACAAGTGCACTGCGAGTGTACTTGAAAGTGCAGTTGCTGTAAATCTGAGGGGAAGATCTGAAATTAGGGGAAGCTCTGCTGATTTTATCATCCAATCTTGTACACGCAAAAATGCTGTTGTTTATTTTTCTTGCAAGTCCACCTGATCTACAGCGACTGCACTTCCAAGTGCACTTGCAGTGCATTGTAGTGCAAAGTGGATTTGCCTTTAAACCCCATTGGGTGTAACATCTTGCCACACCAGTTGCAGCTTGTAACTTGGGTCCTGTGGAGGATACATGGGGAGGATGGGAAGATCATCTCTACCATGCTGGGGGTGTCGGTCTCCTTCTTTCCTCTGTTGCAATGGGTTCCGACCTAGCTAAAGCTATCTTCAAGTAAGAAAATCTTTATTTTAAATACTTTGACTTACTTTTTCCTGCACATGGTGACCAGATATCCACAACCCTCTATTATGCGTGTTCAGCGCCCTGGTAGTTCATTGAGAATTACAACCTGACAGTCACAAAGGCTGTTGATACTTATAGTTTCTCCCATTTATCAAACTCTCCAAATTAATTTTGACAGCATGCGCAGAGTGAAGATCCCTGGCCTGCTTTCACAACGGGAACTCTGGGGGGGGGGGGGGGGGTGCAGGGGCAGCTGGAGCAGTAGTATGTTATATGTTACCCCCTGAATATGGGTGTAACATATAGCCAAATAGCATGTTATAAAAGGAGAACTTATCCTTTAAACCTAGACAGATATATCTCTATATAAGTTAAAGTGGTTGTAAAGGCTAAAGGTTTTTTTACTTTAATGCATTCATGTTGAGCATACCTGATTTCAATCCAGCACTGTGCAGCGCAGCAGCATTGCTCTCTCTCTCTCCTCACTGGAATCCTCAGAGGCAGCTGTGGGAGCCATTGGCTCCTGCTGCTTTAAATCAATTCCTGTGAGAATGGAGTGTGGGGTGGGGCCGATCCATGCTGTGTCTGTCAATAGATGCACATAGCTAGCTTGGGATCGAGCTCACACAAGTGCCCCCATAGGAAGCGGCTTGCACTTGGATGGGAGGAGGAGCTGAGAGTGCCATTCGGGGAACCCAGAAGTGGAGGTTGGGGGGTAAGTATAACATGTTTATTGTTTAACGAAAACATTTTTTTATATGTAGAATAATAAAAAACTACAAAAGAATAAATTAGCACTGGGAGAAACTAATTACAATCCTGCCCCAGCAATTGTCCACCAGCAGGTGTCTCCTGGAGTCTCAGGAGCCAGCAGGCTGTGGTAATCAGCTGCCAGGGGGATACTTAAGGCTGCTCCTCCCTTTCCCTGGCACGTCACGATCCTGATCCCTTCCTTGCTACCAGTTTGTTCCTGATTGCCAGATCCAGCCTGCACTCCTCTGCCTTGCTCTTGCCCCCTCTGCCTAGCTCCTGCTTTAGTTCCCAGCCTTGTTCTCCTCTACCCCACATCCCTGCATTCCCTGTACCCTTAGCAGTATCTTATATATATATTTGTATTTCATTAGTAGTTAGGTTTGTTAGTTATTCTGGTTCTCCTGCATTTGGGTGTTTGGTTCTTGTTTGACTTTGGGGTTGTTCAAATTTGCTGTTTGCTGTGTTCATGGTTTGCTGTTTTTCACTTTAAATATCACCATAAATATATATACTTTGTTTGGTCTCAGTTCGCTTGTGTAGCTACATGTCTGGTCTCCTTAGCCGCTGATCCCTAACATAATCTTGACTCTAGCCAACAACCAGATCGGCTAAACATGGGCACTGGGAGCCAGTTGCTTTGGATTTTTGTTTTTCCTTTGTCAAGGTGCTTAGAGGAAAGGTTATTTGCCGTGTGCAACTTGCAGTAGAGGATAAGGATTTTTGTCATTCACTTTGGTAGGATCTCACTGAGGAAATGCTGGTGGGAAGCATTCTGACTGCACATGCCTTAGCTGTTGAGGGTAGATTTTCACTTAGTGAAGTAGAACCTTTGATTCAGGTCTGTTCTGAACTACTATTTCAGTTTACCTCTCAGGGCCACGATGTTTTCACTCCTCTGTTGGCGTTGGATTGCATTGCTGCTGTGCACTGTTTAATTGAGCAGTGTGAGCAAGGAAGAGACAAACTGACTTTAGTTCACCCTCTGCTAGAAGGTTGGTCAGAGACCATATCTCCAGTGCAAGATGAGTCACATAAAGTCAGATCTGCTGCTAAAGATCAAAAACCTGTTCCTCTGTTACCCTTAGCAACCTCTGCTGCTACTGAGCATTCCTTACTTCCTGTAGATCAGATACCCTGCCACCAGGGCTCAGTCTCAGGGCTCTTCCCGTACTTCTGCTACTCTTCCCTCTATTTCCCCAGTACTATTACTACCTTTCCATCAGCAGTACACTCTGGTCAGCATAAGGCAACTACGTGCAGGACTCCAGTATCCAAGCCCAAAAATAAACAAAACTTTTCTCCTGCTATTACAACTATGCCTCATCTGTGTTGCCTGCTGATTGTGCCCAGTCCTTCTCCATGCTGATGAATGCTGCTGATGGTGCCCAGTCCTCCTCCATATGGATGACTTCTGCTCATGGTGCCCAGTCCTCCTCCATGCTGATAACTGCTGCCAATGCGATCCAGTCCTCCTCCATGCTGATGACCGCTGCCAATACGATCCAGTCCTCCTCCATGCTGATGACTGCTGCTGATGCAATCCAGTCCTCCTCCATGCTGATGACCGCTGCCAATGCGATCCAGTCCTCCTCCATGCTGATGACTGCTGCCGATGAGATCCAGTCCTGCTCCATGTTGCCATGCTGATGCCGCCTGCTGATGGGGTCCATGCCTTCCCCATGCTGATGCCACCTGCTGATGGGGTCCATGCCTGCTTAATGCTGATGCCACCTGCCTATGGTGTCCATTCCTCCCCCATGCTGCCGCTTGCCGATGGTGTCCATTCCTTCTCCATGCTGCCGCTTGCCGATGGTGTCTATTCCTTCCCCATGCTGATGTTTGCCGATGGTGTCCATCCTTCCTCCATGATGCCACTTGCCGATGGTGTCCATTGCTCAACCATGCTGCTGCCTGCCATGGGTGACCTGTCACCAAGCCTGCCACGGGTGACCTGTCATCTGTTTCCAAGCTTGCCATGGTCCTGTTGGACTATGCTGGTTCCCGGCCTGCTGCTGCCCCACTAGACTATGTTGGTTCCCGGGCTGCTGCCCAGCCAGTTGATCCAGTGCCTGCTGCCCAGCCAGTTGATCCGGTGCCTGCTGCCCAGCCTGCTGATTCCGGGACCACCGCCGCACTGGACTATGCTGATCCTGGGGCTGCCGCCCCACTAGACTATGCATATTCCTGGGCTGCCGCCCAGCTGGACTCTGTTGATTGGGTTAAATTCCCACCTGCTGATAGTTCTGAGGTTTCGTTAATCCCAACTAGCCAGTTTTGGGACCCCGGCGGTGTTCAAATGCTGGTGGAACTATCCTGTTCTTGGCTGTTTGCTGCAGCTCCAGTGTCCACCAGCAGGTGTCTCCCAGGAATCAGCAGGCAGTGGTAATCAGGCAAATTAGTATTCAGCTGCCGGGGGGCTACTTAAGGCTACTCCTCCCTTCCCCTGGCGCTTCACAATTCTGATCCCTTCCTTGCTACCAGTTTGTTCCTGATTGCCAGATCCAGCCTGCACTCCTCTGCCTCGCTCTTGCCCCCCTCTGCCTAGCTCCTGCTTTAATTCCCAGCCTTGAACGCCTCTACCCCGCATCCCTGAATTTCTTGTACCCTTACCAGTATCTTGTATATATTTGTATTCCATTAGTAGTTAATATCTCCTAAATATGCGCCGTTTAGGAGATATTTACTGTATACTGCGCCAATGATGTCATTGGTGCATGTGCTCTGAAGGAACGGCCACCCATGCTGTTTCTTCAAGAGTGTGTGCCCTGACTGGTGGCTCCCGCACGCATGCAAGAGAGTAACATCCAGCCAGTCACACAGTTTATGGAGCTCAGATACAGTTAAGTTCTACTTGTACTCATTTATTTACAGTGGAGAACAGCAAACCATGAACACAGCAAACAACAAACATGAACAACCCCAAAGACAAACAAGAACCAAACCCCCAATGCAGAAGAACCAGAATATCTAACAAACCTAACTAGGTTTGTTAGTTATTCTGGTTCTTCTGCATTGGGGGTTTGGTTCTTGTAAATAAATATCACCTTAAAGATATATACTTTGATTGTTTGGTCTCAGTTCCCTTGTGTAGCTACGTGTCTGGTCTCCTTACCTGCTGATCCCTGACACTCTACATTAGTCCCAATAAATGTATCAGCTCCAAGATCCTGAATAGGAAACTTGCCAGTTGAAAAATAATACCGCAGCAGTATGCAGAGCAAATATGGAAGTGTTTCTTCATCAGTTTATTATTATTATTTTAGGTGATAAGTGATTTAGTTGATAACTGACACTGTCGCTGGGGCAGATACTAAAAACAGAGTAAAAGTGCAACTTAACTGTATCTGAGCACCACAAACTGTGTGACTGGCTGGAGCCATGTGACGTTACTCTCTCGCATGCGCGCTGGAGGCACCAGTCACGGCACACGCTCCTGAAGAAACAGCATGGGTGGTCGTTCCTTCAGAGTGCATGCGCCAATGACATCATTGGTGCAGTATACAGTAAATATCTCCTAAACAGAGCATGTTTAGGAGGTATTTACAGTACCTATAGGTAAGCCTTATTCTAGGCTTACCTATAGGTACAAATTACACAGGGAGCTTTACAACCTCTTTAAGAATAATGAAACTTAGAACAGAAATAAAGTAATACTGAGATAAACTGATTACAGTCCTGTCACAGCAATTCAGCAAACATTCAAAGGGAAAATCTATTCTAGTGACAACTTTGGAGAAATTTCCTCACATTTCTTGTTGGTCTCAGATTCAGGTTCAAGTTAAGGGAAATCTTCCTTACATAACACAGACAGCATAAAAGAAACCTGACATGGGTTTTAACCATCCTGTGCTTTATATGAAACTAAAATAAAGGGTTTGGGCTTTACCTTTACATTACAGACTTGTCTGGTCATCCTACTGTAGTAATACTCATCTGGTGGCCCAAAGGGCACCTGCAGCCTGCAACGTTTTATGTTTCAACCTTCTAATCCTGGGTTACTTTACAATCATAGTATCCATTCAAGCTGAAATTTGAAGAACATAGAAGAGAATGATACCTCCAGGGTCACTTTTCTTTGTATATTACACGGCATCATTGTGACCTTTCTGTAACCACTGGTGATGCCTGTGGGTCTATAAGCATCCTAGAGAAAGTGATGATTCAATCTGTTGGTGATTAAACTTTTTGAGTTAGAAAGCATAGCATTTTGGGAGGCTTTTGAATCAGCTAAAGGCTAATTGTAGATACAATTATATTCTTGTGGCAAATCCTTGTCCCCCCTTTTAAATAATAATAATAATAATAATAATAATAATAATAATGATATGGAATGAAGGCTACCTTTTATTAATAGCACTCTAATTTTGCAAGCTGTTGGTACATTTTCATAGTACTTCTTTCTAATGAATACATACTACTTTTTATGAGATCTAGTCACTCCATGTGCTTTTGGTTGGTTACTCCAAAGTCACTAAAACAATTTATTTAGTATAAGATAGGCAACTAATAGTTTCAGAAGGAGAGGTCAGCAATTATAATTACTATATTTTCTCAGTATACGTTCCCTTAAACTTCAGCTGGTTATCAACATTAGTTTTCCTTGTAATGCTGTTTCTCCCATAATATCAGCACTTCTCAGGTTCTACTGACTACATAATATGTGCCTCATCATGATTAATGCATATGGAAATCTGTGTACACTGCAAGTGATATGGAAGAAGCCAGAGGAAATGTTGAAGCGTATCAAAGACATAGAGGCTTTATTCAGGAGGACATCTTTTCAAGAGATTGTCACTCGCCTTAATTGATGGCACATGAAGCTATTAGAATCCGACAAGAAAAAAGGTCACTAAGTCATTTTGGCGCCTCTATAGAAATCGATCTGTCTGTAAGATGACAAACTACATTTTAGCTTCCACTACATGAAGGAATATCAACAAATGAGCTGTGTGGTTTTGTAATCTAGGTTCCAAACTTCAGAATGAAAACAAACTATGATTTTATTGATTACAAATACAGAGAAAAAAAGCTGGCAAGCAAACATCACAAAAATGAATGTCACAGTGGCTAAGATCATGCATTGCTGCTACATAGGAATTCTTACTAACATTTGTAATTTACACAGTATAGAATTTCTTCAGTATTGGTCAGTTTTAGCACTAGGGCATTTTAACCTAACAGATTTGTATTCTGCATACAATAAAACCCTTTTTTTAAGTATTTTATGGGAATGTGTTAAAATATATTATATCTCAGAAAAAGGAACCAAAGTACAAGTAAATATTTGCATTTTTACACAAATGTTATGGTGAAGTGGGCTGATGAAAATGATTCATAAAGCCCTCCACTAAACCCGTGGAAGCACAATAACATCTTAAAACAGAATATCCCAGTTTGAACTATGTAATGCATTATTTTTTTTTACTTGTTTAACGTGTAGTAGACACTTCTTAGAGTGGAAGCTGTCTGCATGTCTCACTTCTGCATGTCTCACTTCTAGTCACTATGTTGATGAGAGCTCCAAAAGCATGCATCTAAGTCCCTGCACCCAAAACACTAAAACAGCTTTAGTGTTCCAATATTACCTGATCTGTCAATTTAAAATCCAAGGTCTCCTGGATTCTCCAGCTCCTTCTGTCTAGGTTTATAAACTATGTCAAGAAAAACCAAAAGGTGGCTTCAGAGAAAAAGAAGACAAGCTAAACTAGCTTCTCAACAAAAAAAGCGGACTTTGTAGGCATAGTATGAGGCGGTTCATGTAAAATATTGGATTTTAATTACAAAATATTTAAAAGAATATACAAACATGAATATTAAAATATACTAGCATCCTCTACATCCAGTATGTCTAGCAGATACCCAATCTTTAAATATGGAGGTAGCGAGCCACAATATATTGAAAATGATATAAAAATACAGCAGTAGCTTTAATAGATATCATGTCCGTATGGATTATCAAAATGCGGCCCAGCATGGCTCCACACTTATACGTCAACGCGTTTCACAATAAAGACTTGCTTCTTCAGGACTGATTGGGTGTGTGCTGATCAACTTCAGATACAGAGCAGGGAGCGGTAAACGATCATGGGGGTGAACATAGGTGCCATCTCAAAGGAAGGGGAAAATGAGTAGCAGTAGCTTAGGCATCCCCCCCACCCCGGAGAGCGAAGGGGTCCCCACTGCCAACTAAAAAAAAAACCAATCAAGCGTAGAGAGGTAAATATGGTAGTAACCACCATAATGAACCCATAAATAACAAATCACGCCTATGTATAGCAGGTGAGCTCAGGGATAACAATGGAGATGAACCAGTCACAGGTTAGAGAAGAAGTACATGATAGGAAGAAATATTGTTTCCTGGATACGTGAGATCACAGAATTAACTCCCGAAAATGCCACAATAGGATGGAGTAAGTAGGATAGATGCCACTTATGCTATGTATAGCAAAGAAATATATTGCATCCCGCCATCAAAGCTGGCATCACACGGGGAGGTGAATGCCCCAGAGCCTTAACCCACCATGCAACATGAAGCAAAGTGGGCCTCTGAGTTGTGCTATATAAAGTGACCATGCTATGTTTTATATGCAAAAGGAGCCAGCCTGAAATGATCTATCAGGAATTAATTTTCTGATTAAAGTTCCACTATAAGCATAATAACACTTAGAAAGCCTCACACTGTGATCCTGGGACACAACCGAAGCAGGACAATTAACTCAAAAGTGGGACAGCCTAGCAAGTCCAGGACAATTGGCAAGTATGTGACTCATGTGTATATTTATGTTTGCTGAGAGAAAAGACATTGCATGTGCCCTCTTTGCTAACACATCTGCACCAATAGCAGTAGAAGTCATAGTGGGGATGATTTACTAAAATGCGAGTGCAAAATCTAGTGCAGCGCTGAACAGAAACCAATCAGCTTCTAGGTGTTATTGTCAAAGCTTGAGTGAAGCTGAAGTTAGAAACTGATTTGCTACCATGTACAGCTGCACCAGATTCAGAGTGCTCTAGTTTTAGTAAATCTTCCCCACTGTTTCTTCGTAAAGCCAAATATAAGATTAAAGTCTGCAATGATTATAATTGTTGTGACTATTAATTGATCTAAACCTATGGGCACTTAAAGTATAACTAAAGGCAAAGCATTATTTTTAGTGTAGTGAATAGAGTGGAGAGGGATTAGAACACCTGTCTGATTTTTACTGATGTCTGTGTCCCCAATTGTTTTGTCCTATTTACTGGTATCACTGAGAGTGAAAGTGAAAGAAAATCCCACACTTTGGATTGTCACCAGAGCAGGAATGTGGGCACATCTTCCAATGAGTACACTAGCTCTGGTGATGCTGTTGACAACAAGGGATTCCCTAACTTTGGAGAGATTTCACCTCACTTCATGCTTTGGCTATGGGACAGGAAGTGAAGGGAAAGCTTTCCAATGGGGCAAATGGTAAAAAAAAATAAAATTATATATGAAAAAAATTGCCTTTAGTTCTACTTTTTTAGTAACATCCTTCACATCACCTCCGTATGCTTCTAGAGTGCCTCAGGGTCCTTACATCTTGAAACATCCTGTGCTATCCTATTGGCTAGATGATCCAATAGTGAAGTACAGTGGGTGGGGGGACAAGTCCGAAATCAAAAATATTTGTATAATATAGTGCCCTATCTTTAAGGGGTCACAGAAGACTATAGAAAAGCAAGGGTGAAATGATGTGTAATATTAGTGAAATGTATTTACCGGTTAGGGTCACAAGGAGTTTTCGGTTCATTGAAGTTTAGAAAAAGTATCCTAATGCTGAAATATTGCACTGCTTGTGTAATATAATTTAGCATCTGAAATATGAATAAAATTTTACTGGGTGGCTACAGAGTTCAGAGAAAATATTTGTATGCTATTTTGAGCAAAATTATACAGAAACAAATTAATGACTAAAAAGAGCAATCAATTGCACTTGGATGTATCAAATGAATGCCTACAAGCTGCTGGTGTGAAGAAACAAATAATTTAGTAAAAAATGTAGGCAATTACATTCTGTGGCAGATATTGATACATCGGGCAATAAGCGAATGTCTTATTTCCTGACAGTAAATTTAGGGGAAGTTAAAGAATTCTGGTATAAACGTAGAATGTAAAAATGACTATGATATATGAGTAAAATCAGATTTTGAGGTTCCTACATGGATGATATATTTCTTATCTAACTTGTCGCTGTCTATATAGACGGTTTTACCTGACATACAGAATAAAATGCTAAACTTTCTAGCTGCAGGCTGGATGGCCTTTTTAATAGGTTACAAGCTACCAAAGATAATTTTCTTTTACTTAAAGGAGATTCTTCCTAACAACTAACAGGGGTGGGGAAAATGATTAAAGTTGGAATCTAGGGAGATAAGGAAGACCACAGGCTTGATAGCCAAGTTTTTCTTATCTAACTTGTCACTGTCCATACATAGAATTTTTTCCTGACATACAGATTAAAAATGCTAAACTTTCTAGCTGTAGGCTTTATGGTCTTTTCAATTAGTTAAAATCTACCAAAGATAATATATATATATATATATATATATATATATATATATATATATATATATATATATATATATATATATATATATGTATATATTTACAGCTTGAAGTTTTCACAGTGAGAAATATGAAAAAAACACAATATGGAAAGCCATTTAACATGTTATATTATACATGCAGAGTGGTTGTCGCCCATAACTAAATACATATGTAACAGTAGAAAAAAATAAATGGCCGATTATGAGATTAAAAAAGGAGGGAAGGGGAGTACAAGGATATACAGTATATTGTAATACGTGTTAACTCCATCTCTATAATAATGTTAGAAATTGCCTCTAGCCCTGATAACCATGAAATTAACATACAGTGGTGTAGTGGATAACACTTTCGCCTAGCAGTAAGAAGGGTCGCTGGTTCGAATTCCAGCCACGACACTACCTGCCTGGAGTTTGCATGTTCTCCCTGTGCCTGCGTGGGTTTCCTCCGGGTACTCCGGTTTCTTCCCACACTCCAAAGACATGCTGGTAATTGGATCCGGTCTAAATTGGACCTAGTATGTACGAATGTGAGTTAGGGACCTTAGATTGTAAGCTCCTTGAGGGTAACGACTGATGTGAATGTACAATGTATATGTAAAAGCGCTGCGTAAATTTACGAAGCTATATAAGTACCTGAAAAAAATAAATAAATAAATACTGAATTTAACAGATATGAAATGAAAATTGTAGAAAATAAGAGGGGTGCCTTAGTATGTAGAAAAAAACAACCCTTTAAAATGGAGCTATTATGTTAAATAAATGCAGGTTATGCAGCTGTGATGTATCATCCAGTCACTCTACTGTTTACAGAAGGTTCCCCACTTGCCATTTTTATGGTGGACATAAGTTCGAATTTCATCATAGGAGATGTTCTCAAGGAGCTGGCCCCTTGAGAATATCTCCTACAATAAAAAACAGAGCAGAGCAACACAGGGTAGAGCTTGTGTTGATGTCATCATGCTGGTGGATGGAAGTGGCTTGTTTGCTGTCCCTTGTACATTTTGATTAATGTGAGTACATTTCTCTTATATGAATAAACAACACAGCACTTTTACACTATGAAGCCTTTGTCACTTGTTTGTTACCAGAATAATGATGCGTGCTAAGCAGAGGTGCTGATTTTAGCTGATTCCATTTAGAATAGTGGTTTGAGGTATGAAAATGATCTCCTTATGCCACTGTGTCTAACTGTAAATTAGGAACTAGTTAAGAACTGTAAAGCACAAATACAGCCTAATCTGCAGTCGTTCATTTCCAATTGCATTTAGCTGTTTTGATCTGGCTTCACACTTATGTGTTGCAGTTACCATAACATATGACAATGTATGTACCGCAGTGCCGTGCACTGTGGTTACATTCATTTTGAATAGTACCACAATACATTAACAATCGCACAGCCTGTATATCTGTGTTGCAGTGTAGCACATTGCACTGCATCAGCGAAAAACAGTTCAAGTCTGAGTTTGGGTCCAATGTGTTGCATTGCCAGCATTGCAAGTGGAAGTTCAACCTAATACTAAAATTTGTAAATCTACTGGCATCCCCAATCTAAGACTAACCTATCTAGCCCTGTAAAGAAGAAATCGCTATACATACCTTTTCTGAAGCCGATTCAGTCCGGTCTCTCACTGTAGAAGAGACAGCCAACAATGGCTGGGAAATTAATGGGAAGTGACGTCACCCATAGAGTTACTATGAAGCTTCCATTGTTGCTGCCTCTTCTGTATTTGCCTCCACAGAGAAGCCGCCACTGACAGCTTAGTATGGAACCAGACCGACCCGATCGACTTCACAAAAGTTATGTTTATTGATTTATTCTTTACAGGGCTAGATAGGTTAGACTTAGATTGTGGCTGCAAGTAGCTTTAGAGATGTTAGTATCAGGGTGAACTTCTACTTAAATGCAACGCACCAGGCCACAGGTGTAAAGGGACATCAGGCCCTCATCCACACAAAGTACACAACTCTATAAAGCAGGGTTTAGAGCGAAACCTAACTAAAGGTGACCATACATAGATGGATCAAAATTCAGACAGTTCAGCAGGAACCAGCTGAATTTCGATCCATGTGGGGCCACTGCAGTAAAACTTCCATTCAACCGCCCTGACTCAATCACTGGCTGCAGCCAATGGCAGGCTGATTTTTTGTATTATGACAGTGGGAGAGTCTCCCAGCTGTCAGAATACAATAGAGCAGCAGCAAGAATTCCCCTATCTACCTCAAATACTGTTTGTGGATAGGGAAATCGGTTCAGCTTTTTAATTTATCCCACTGGCTGAGCAAAAAAACTGAACTATGTGCAGTCAGCTTAAGATAGTCATCATAACATGAGTCAAGCCAAAAGTTACTAAAAAGCTCCCTTTTTGAAGAAAAGTACAGTAGGACTTCTGAAAATGGGGCAATACATTTAAAGTCTCAGTTAAAAAAAATAAAATAACAAACACGTTATACTTACCTCCTCTGTGCAGTTGGTTTTGCACAGAGCAGCCCATATCCTCATCTTGTCGGGTCCCTCTTCGCTGCTCCTGGCCCTTCCCTCCTGACGAGTGCCCCCATAGACCAGCAACTTGCTATGGGGGCAGACGAGTTGAGCAGCAGCCCTGTGTGTCCATTCAGACCCGCCCCTCCTTCCCCTGAAGAATTGGACTTTGCTAATTAAAGCAGAGACACAATGCACCATTTCATAAATTTACTATTAATAACAATGTATTAATGAACCACTTGAAGACCGGACTGTTACACCCATTTCCTATCCTGGCCATTTTTCTGTTGTCAATACTTTGAATGACAATTAGTCAATCATGCAACACTGTATCCAAATAAATTTTATATATTTTTTTTTTAGACAGATAGAGCTTTTTATTGGTGGTATTTAATCACCACTGGGTTTTTTTAAATTCTTCCTATATAAAGAAAAAAGACCAAAAATTTAGAAAAATGCCCAAAATGTATCCTGCTACATCTCTTTGAAGAATAAGAAACAATCTGTGTATTTTTTCTCCGTCTGTGTGAACATTATAGAGTCTACAAACTATGATATATATATATATATATATATATATATATATATATATATATATATATATACATTTATATGAAAATTGATCAAGCCTGTACTGACTGACTATCTCTAATACTGAGGTGTTGAAATGCATATTTTTTTGTCAAACTTTTTTAGAAAATGAAGAAGTTATTTTAGAAAAATGTATTAATTTCACAAAGTTGTCATTTTAACAAGTTATTTTTCACACACAGTATAGGCATACGTTCAATTACATCTCAAAACACATTATGCTACACCTTCTGAATATGAGGATACCATGTGTAAGACTTTTTCACAGCCTAGATGCATAGAGGAGCCCAAAATACAAGGAGCACCGTTAAGCTTTCAAGTAGCATAAATTATGCGTCTAATTTCCTGACTATTTATCATATTTCTTGAGTTCCTTAACCGCCAAGGTGGCAAACACCCACAAAACGACCACATTTTGGAAAGAAACACATCAATGTATTTTCCAAAAGATTTAAAATTTCGTTTTTTGCCACAAGATTTTGGAAAATGCAAGAAAGAAAATGCAAATGTTTTTTTTTTACACAAAGTTGCAATTAATAAGATATTACTAACACACTGAATAGGCATACTTTTTTACAGCCTAATCACAAAGAGGGGCCCAAAATGCAAGGTGCACCTTCAAACTTTCTAAAGGCATATATTACGCATCTAATTTCCTGACTACAGACAACATTTTTGGGTGCTGTGACTGGTGTGGTGGTGATACCATGGAGACAATGTGTCTGGCTGCACTATTAGGGTTGGTTCACATGTAGAGCTAGTGGTGGTAAAACCTTATGGTTGAGCCACAGTTTTATTGCCCCCAACCACTACCCTCTTTAGCGGCAGAGGCAGTGGCTGGGGGTGTACAAATGCAATACTTGGCTTCACAGCCATGGAAGGAATTACACCCCCTGTCCTGTCACTTTTAGTGGACGTAGCTGCTGCCATTCGGGACCCATTCAAGTGAATAGAGTTGCTTGTGCAGGTTCCAAGGTGTTAAAGCATCTAAACATGGATCACTCTTCCAAGAGCATTGCACATGTAAATCAGGCCTTATGGTGACACCGGGAATGGTGTGGTGGTAATTGGGGACAATGTGATTGGCTGCACTGGTCTGGTGACACTGTACTGCTGTGGCAGTGATCAGAGACAATGGCTGGCTGCACTGACATATAGTAATATCAGAGCAACCAGCCATTGTACATAATTACTTCTATAGCAGTACAAGGTCACTGTAAACTGCACTTGCTCTGGTGACCGTATGTAAAAAAAAATTTTTTTGTTTGTTGTTTTTTTCCTACATAGTGTCACTAAGGTGACATTATAATACTGTGGCAGTGATCACAGACAATGGATATCTGCAATGACATACAGTGATATCAGAGCAGTGAACTGCAATATTTTTTTTTAACACTCTGAGTGCTTATCACAGTCCTTCAGCCTTTGTTTACAAGTGTGATTGCTCTGACTTGTTGGCCCTGTACCCCAATCTGTCATTCACTGTGTCTGAGGCTAGAATCAGCTAGAAGCCATGCATGATCGAAGGATGTGGGAGGCTGTATATATACACCCACCTGCATTGACAAAGCTCCCATAGCCTCCCACATCCATTTATGTACATTGACCAGTTGGGAAGCAGTTAAAATGTACAGTATCTAAAGCTTAGTTTTAGGTGAAGGACCCTCTGACAAATGTGACCAAGACAGAAAGTAAATGGAATTACATTTTTATTTAGTTGTTATAAGAGGTAAGGGGAAATTTTTAAATGGGGCAAACACTCTACCACCAACTGTCTCAGACAAGAATTCCACTCACTCTTGGGAGATTTCCTTCCACTTCCCGTTGCATCCCCAAGAGAGGAAGTGAAGTAAAAAATCTCCGCAGCAGCACACAAACAGCAAAATGTAACTAGAAAGGGGTCTTAACCCTTCCCTACTCTATGCAAAACAAAAATGGGTGCATACATTTTAAGAAAGCAATATGTACAGAAGGAATCAGCTGTAGAAGCCAGGTCAGTGTTGAACCTACAGTCTGTTAGAAGTATTATTAGTGTTTAGTGTATTTTTTTACAAAATGAAACACATCAAGTTGTGAACTTATTCATGGAAATCATCTGGAATTCATTTTCCATCGTCATCAATAAATATGTTAAGAAATCTGTACTACCTACACAGTGCTTCTCCAGGTCTTACTAATGTTTTCTGCTGCTACACCGTCCTCTCTCTGCTGAGTTCAAGGGATTGATTTGCTAAAGGTTATTAGGCTATTCACGTTGCAAGGGAATTTTTATTTAGCTTAGTGAATGAAGTGAATCTCATAACTTCCATCATTCAATCATGCACAGGCAAAAATGCATTTTTTTGTTTTGTTTTTGTTTTAATCCATGCTTGGGTATTTATTGCAACGCAAATTTTCACCACATTCACTAGGCTAAATTGTATCTCCCTTACAAAGTGAACATTCCCTTGAAAAAAGAGCAGCCTTTTTTTCCTGTAGTAAATCAACTCAATGCCTCTTTGAATAAAAGATTGCATCTTGTCCACACAAGAAGTTGCAGATTAGCAGCTTCTAGATCAAAGAAAGTATTTAATCTGCCAAGGACACATTCTTCATCACTGATTCATCCAGTTTTGCTCTCACTAGATGTATAAGTCATGCATGTTTTAGCCCCCAAGAGTACACAGTATATTTATATTCGTCAAAAATAAACCTCATTTGTTGTGTAATTGCCCAATTCAGATCTCTTTCGAAGTCTGAGACATCTTGCAAGAACTGTATTACAATATATGTATCTTCAAGCATAGAAATGGTATGCAGGTATATGTATAGCCAAAACTTTTTTTTTGTTTCATTTAGAGTAGGAAAGAGATAAAACTGATGTTAACTGTTTCTGTGTGTTATTGGGGAGATTACGCTACGCTTCCTGTCCTGCAAATGCAACAGGTAGAGGGAGGAAATCTCTCCAAAGTGAAAAGGTTTTGGCTATGCATACACTTTAATCCCAAACTTCTATGTCCACCCAAACCCCATTAGTTTGGATAGGCATACATACTTTTTCCTAAGCATATCTTTTGGCATTATGTGTACCAAGTGTAACATTGTTTGTTACAACATGTAGTCTATAACTAGTTTTAAAATTAAACTTCATATTTTGACGATATTTTTATGTTTTGGATAGATAGTATAGGTATGGAACTTCTCTATACTTCCTGTGTGGTCACCAATTGAGAAAAGATATCTATAAGAGCATTGGGGAGATTAGCATCCCTGTTAAATTTATTGCCCTCTGTGTTCCTCTTTAGCTGTATAGACTTCATAACAGGAAATAATGGGCAATTTATCTCAATTGACTACACATAGCAATAAAACTGTCAGGATTTAACCCCCTTTTTTGCAAAAACAGGGTTTTGTCTGGAGTGACATCTTATATAATTTACTGTAGACGGTGAGCAATTATGTCACAAAAAAGGCTCTCTCACCTGAAGACCTTCTATTGCTAGTCTCAGCATGCTTGGAGTCAACTTTGATGCTTGTTTGAAGGTAAAGTTGCTCCAGTCTATTATTAAAACAAATCCATTCACTTGAAGTTCTGGGTCTTCTATCATAGCTTCTAGAGATAGCAGTATCGCACGCAGAATATCCACAAGTGTGTATCTAAGAAAAACAAAAAATATTTTGTCCAGTCAGCTTATGCATAAAACAATCTTTAATATAAAAAATTCATACAAAATACAAGGTTAGCTTCATGATTTAAGAATAGTACTGAGGAGGGAAGAATGAGAAAATGTTGTAGAAAGGAGAAACACACTCAGTATACATTTTTGTAAGCAAAAGTTGGAAGAAGTGCACAGTTAAATGGAAGAAAACAGGAAAATATCAAACTCACTTACATTACTGTGAACTTGTGCTTTGTAAGAATCAATGTGGTACGAGAGCGCTGACCTGTGCCCTCGCAATTCATTGAGGAAAAGGTCAATTAATTATGTGGCTGTGTGGGCAGGACCCCACACTGCCATGCTGTTTTCAAAAAGTGACAGCAGGTTCGGAGAGAAGATCCCTTACCCACTGTCACAGATCACAGAGTGCTGGTGGTGGGAGGTAAGTGTATAGGAGTATATTACATGTTACATCCAAATATCAGTGTAACATGTAACTTGCTCCTAAAGGTGAAAATGTAATGGCCAATTAAATCCAGGTTAAGAGTTACTAAATTGCCAATAAGTGGCTTTTGTTTGCATTCGGTTTCCTATGATTCAATGAGTGTCCTTACAATAGGGTGGTAACTGAAAAAAAATCTCTGGTGACTGGGTCATTTAGAACTATTGCTGAGTGTAGATGAGCACTGAAATTAGTATTTCATATGACTGTGTGATGTCATGTCAGCTATTTGACAAGTTGGAGCAGTGTTAAATGTAATAATATGAGTTAGAGGGGGAGGCCACAGGTAGAAGAGGGTTTCCTAATCCAAGCACTGAAAGAGCCAGATCAATTGTGCATGGGCATAAGCTGGAAGGGGCAGCATTGTTGTTCAGGTGAAGGAGAGAAGGAGAACTTTCTTGTGAGGATGCAGAAGGTCCTAATATCTCAAGATTTGGTGGAAGTTCGTGCAGCCATCCTTATGAACTTTGTGGCCTGTCACCATGCCGCTATGTGGAAAAAATATTCTTCTCCAAGGAAAACAAAAAGTCTCCTTTGCAGTGGGGCTGCCCCCACACCGCTTATGTTAAATGCTTATTTAAGTCTGGGGTATCAAAAAAAAATGTCTCCTACATTCTGGCTTGTGGACTGTCCCACAGCTTCCTCACATCCAGTGTAGGTATATGAGCCCTAAATCGTACAAGATGATGGTAAGAGGACCTGTGACTGCTGGAGCATAAGAGAAAAGCCTGCAGGCATGGTCATGTATTTATTTTTTTAACCAGTACCTTAGACATGAATGAGCATTTAGCCTTTGCAGTGCAGTAGCCATCTCAATACAAATCTGGCACACTGTATTTGTGCAAATTTCTACAGATTATTATGGAACCTTAGCAGACAGAGGTGGCTGATTAGGGGTACGTGTTTATTTATCCCAGTATTCCAAATTTACCCATTGTACATATACTGCATGTGGCTTTTTTTCAACTTTTGTAGTAAATAAAATTGTGCATGTAATATTTTACCACATTGATTTTATGATTTTTTTTATGGCACCTCAAAAGTCCTAATATTAGAAGGAAGCGGTTGTATGCAGGATAGGGATGAGCTTCGAGTTCGAGTCGAACTCATGTTCTACTCGAACATTGGCTGTTCGCAAGTTCGCCGAACAGCGAACAATTTGGGGTGTTCGCGGCAAATTCGAATGCCGCGGAACACCCTTTAAAAGTCTATGGGAGAAATCAAAAGTGCTAATTTTAAAGGCTTATATGCAAGTTATTGTCATAAAAAGTGTTTGGGGACCTGGGTCCTGCCCCAGGGGACATGGATCAATGCAAAAAAAAGTTTTAAAAACGGACGTTTTTTCAGGAGCAGTGATTTTATTAATGCTTAAAGTCAAACAATAAAAGTGTAATATCCCTTTAAATTTCGTACCTGGGGGGTGTCTATAGTATGCCTGTAAAGGGGCGCATGTTTCCCGTGTTTAGAACAGTCTGACAGCAAAATGACATTTGGAAGGAAAAAACTCATTTAAAACTACCCGCGGCTATTGCATTGCCGACAATACACATAGAAGTTCATTGATAAAAACGGCATGGGAATTCCCCACAGGGGAACCCCGAACCAAAAAAAAAAAAAAAAAAAATGATGTGGGGGTCCCCCTAAATTCCATACAAGGCCCTTCAGGTCTGGTATGGATATTAAGGGGAACCCCAGCCAAAATTTAAAAAAAAAATTGACGTGGGGTTCCCCCTAAATTCCATACCAGACCCTTCAGGTCTGGTATGGATTTTAAGGGGAACCCCGCGCCAAAAAAAAAAAAAAAAAACGGCGTGGGGTCCCCCTAAAAATCCATACCAGACCCTTATCCGAGCACGCAACCTGGCAGGCCGCAGGAAAAGAGGGGGGGACGAGAGTGCGGCCCCCCCCCCCTCCTGAACCGTACCAGGCCACATGCCCTCAACATTGGGAGGGTGCTTTGGGGTAGCCCCCCAAAACACCTTGTCCCCATGTTGATGAGGACAAGGGCCTCATCCTCACAACCGTGGCCGGTGGTTGTGAGGGTCTGCGGGCGGGGGGCTTATCGGAATCTGGAAGCCCCCTTTAACAAGGGGACCCCCAGATCCCGGCCCCCCCCCTGTGTGAAATGGTAAGGGGGTACTTACCCCTACCATTTCACTAAAAAACTGTCAAAAATGTTAAAAATGACAAGAGACAGTTTTTGACAATTCCTTTATTTAAATGCTTCTTCTTTCTTCTTTCTTCCTTCATCATCTTCTTCTTCTGGTTCTTCTGGCTCTTCTGGTTCTTCCTCCGGCGTTCTCGTCCAGCATCTTCTCCGCGGCGTCTTCTATCTTCTTCTCCTCGGGCCGCTCCGCACCCATGGCATGAGGGGAGGCTCCCGCTCTTCTCTTCATCTTCTTCTCTTCTTCATCTTCTTCTTCTTCTTCTTCTTCTTCTTCCTTCTTCTCTTCTTCTCTTCTTCCTGTCTTCTCCGGGCCGCTCCGCAATCCATGCTGTGGCATGGAGGGAGGCTCCCGCTGTGTGACGGCGTCTCTTCGTCTGACGGTTCTTAAATAACGGGGGGCGGGGCCATCCGGTGACCCCGCCCCCCTCTGACGCACGGTGACTTGAGGGACTTCCCTGTGACGTCACGGGGAATGCCACAGGGAAGTCCCGTCATGTCACCGTGCGTCAGAGGGGGGCGGGGTCATCGGGTGGCCCCGCCCCCCGTTATTTAAGAACCGTCAGACGAAGAGACGCCGTCACACAGCGGGAGCCTCCCTCCATGCCACAGCATGGATTGCGGAGCGGCCCGGAGAAGACAGGAAGAAGAGAAGAAGAGAAGAAGGAAGAAGAAGAAGAAGAAGAAGAAGATGAAGAAGAGAAGAAGATGAAGAGAAGAGCGGGAGCCTCCCACCCCATGCCATGGGTGCGGAGCGGCCCGAGGAGAAGAAGATAGAAGACGCCGCGGAGAAGATGCTGGACGAGAACGCCGGAGGAAGAACCAGAAGAGCCAGAAGAACCAGAAGAAGAAGAAGATGAAGGAAGAAAGAAGAAAGAAGAAGCATTTAAATAAAGGAATTGTCAAAAACTGTCTCTTGTCATTTTTAACATTTTTGACAGTTTTTTAGTGAAATGGTAGGGGTAAGTACCCCCTTACCATTTCACACAGGGGGGGGGGCCGGGATCTGGGGGTCCCCTTGTTAAAGGGGGCTTCCAGATTCCGATAAGCCCCCCGCCCGCAGACCCTCACAACCACCGGCCACGGTTGTGAGGATGAGGCCCTTGTCCTCATCAACATGGGGACAAGGTGTTTTGGGGGGCTACCCCAAAGCACCCTCCCAATGTTGAGGGCATGTGGCCTGGTACGGTTCAGGAGGGGGGGGGGGCCGCACTCTCGTCCCCCCCTCTTTTCCTGCGGCCTGCCAGGTTGCGTGCTCGGATAAGGGTCTGGTATGGATTTTTAGGGGGACCCCACGCCGTTTTTTTTTTTTTTTTTGGCGCGGGGTTCCCCTTAAAATCCATACCAGACCTGAAGGGTCTGGTATGGAATTTAGGGGGAACCCCACGTCAATTTTTTTTTTAAATTTTGGCTGGGGTTCCCCTTAATATCCATACCAGACCTGAAGGGCCTTGTATGGAATTTAGGGGGACCCCCACATCATTTTTTTTTTTTTATTTTGGTTCGGGGTTCCCCTGTGGGGAATTCCCATGCCGTTTTTATCAATGAACTTCTATGTGTATTGTCGGCAATGCAATAGCCGCGGTAGTTTTAAATGTGTTTTTTCCTTCAAAATGTCACTTTGCTGTCAGACTGTTCTAAACACGGGAAACATGCGCCCTTTTACAGGCATACTATAGACACCCCCCAGGTATGAAATTTAAAGGGATATTACACTTTTATTGTTTGACTTTAAGCATTATTAAAATCACTGCTCCTAAAAAAACGGCCGTTTTTAAAACTTTTTTTTGCATTGATTCATGTCCCCTGGGGGAGGACCCGGGTCCCCAAACACTTTTTATGACAATAACTTGCATATTAGCCTTTAAAATTAACACTTTTGATTATTCATGTTCGTGTCCCATAGACTTTAACGGCGTTCGCGTGTTCGAACGAATTTTTTTCCTGTTCGCATGTTCTGGTGCGAACCGAACAGGGGGGTGTTCGGCTCATCCCTAATGCAGGATAGAGCTTTGGAATAACCCAGTTCCCACGATGCAAGTCATGTCCCTTTTAGTAAAGGCTAGGGATGAGCTTCGTGTTCGAGCCGAACCCATGTTCGACTCGAACATCGGCTGTTCGGTCGTTCGCCGAATTGCGAACGATATGGGCCGTTCGCGCCAAATTCGTGTGGCGCGTCACGGCCCATAATTCACTGCGGCATCGCAGTGCATTGCTTGCTGATGATTGGCCAAGTATGCACTATGACCCGCATGCTTGGCCAATCACAGCGCCGCCTGAACAGAGAGCCGTAATTGGCCAAAGCCAAGGAGGCTTTGGCCAATTATGGCTCAGGGGATTTAGTACACGCCCCACACTATATAAGGCCGCCTGCACGGCGGCCCTGTGCAGTGTGTTCCGGTGTGCTTAGAGAGAGAGAGAGACAGTATCATTTCATTTGAGTTAGCTAGATTAGACAGGACAGTCAGTCAGTTAGCTGCACTTAAAGTGTATTGTGTATATATATGCATCCCAGGTGTTGCCTATATATATATATACACTGTATTCAGTTTAGCTAGATCCGTTCCTGTTATCTTCTAGACTATTTACATTTAGTGCAATGCGTCCTGCTCACAGTGTTCAGCTAGATCCGTTCCTGTTATCTCCCTACTGACAGGCAGGCTTGTCTTTTTACAGTATTTACAGCTACCTAAAGAAAATTACTGGTGTTCTTTTGATCCTATTAGTACCACGGTCAGGCAGCTAAACTATTTACAGTTAGTGCAGTGCGTCCTGCTCACAGTGTTCAGCTAGATCCGTTCCTGTTATCTTCCTACTGACAGGCAGGCTTGTCTTGTTACAGTATATAAAGCTACCTGAAGAAAATTACTGGTGTTCTTTTGATCCTATTAGTACCACGGTCAGGCAGCTAGACTATTTACATTTAGTGCAGTGCGTCCTGCTCACAGTGTTCAGCTAGATCCGTTCCTGTTATCTTCCTACTGACAGGCAGGCTTGTCTTGTTACAGTATATAAAGCTACCTGAAGAAAATTACTGGTGTTCTTTTGATCCTATTAGTACCACGGTCAGGCAGCTAGACTATTTACATTTAGTGCAGTGCGTCCTGCTCACAATGTTCAGCTAGATCCGTTCCTGTTATCTTCCTACTGACAGGCAGGCTTGTCTTGTTAAAGTATTTACAGCTACCTAAAGAAAATTACTGGTGTTCTTTTGATCCTATTAGTACCACGGTCAGGCAGCTAGACTATTTACATTTAGTACAGTGCGTCCTGCTCACAGTGTTCAGCTAGATCCGTTCCTGTTATCTTCCTACTGACAGGCAGGCTTGTCTTGTTACAGTATATAAAGCTACCTGAAGAAAATTACTGGTGTTCTTTTGATCCTATTAGTACCACGGTCAGGCAGCTAGACTATTTACATTTAGTGCAGTGCGCCCTGCTCACAGTGTTCAGCTAGATCCCTTCCTGTTATCTTCCTACTGACAGGCAGGCTTGTCTTGTTACAGTATATAAAGCTACCTGAAGAAAATTACTGGTGTTCTTTTGATCCTATTAGTACCACGGTCAGGCAGCTAGACTATTTACAGTTAGTGCAGTGCGTCCTGCTCACAGTGTTCAGCTAGATCCGTTCCTGTTATCTTCCTACTGACAGGCAGGCTTGTCTTGTTACAGTATATAAAGCTACCAGAAGAAAATTACTGGTGTTCTTTTGATCCTATTAGTACCACAGTCAGGCAGCTAGACTATTTACATTTAGTGCAGTGCGTCCTGCTCACAGTGTTCAGCTAGATCCGTTCCTGTTATCTTCCTACTGACAGGCAGGCTCGTCTTGTTACAGTATATAAAGCTACCTGAAGAAAATTACTGGTGTTCTTTTGATCCTATTAGTACCACGGTCAGGCAGCTAGACTATTTACAGTTAGTGCAGTGCGTCCTGCTCACAGTGTTCAGCTAGATCCGTTCCTGTTATCTTCCTACTGACAGGCAGGCTTGTCTTGTTACAGTATATAAAGCTACCTGAAGAAAATTACTGGTGTTCTTTTGATCCTATTAGTACCACGGTCAGGCAGCTAGACTATTTACATTTAGTGCAGTGCGTCCTGCTCACAGTGTTCAGCTAGATCCGTTCCTGTTATCTTCCTACTGACAGGCAGGCTTGTCTTGTTAAAGTATTTACAGCTACCTAAAGAAAATTACTGGTGTTCTTTTGATCCTATTAGTACCACGGTCAGGCAGCTAGACTATTTACATTTAGTACAGTGCGTCCTGCTCACAGTGTTCAGCTAGATCCGTTCCTGTTATCTTCCTACTGACAGGCAGGCTTGTCTTGTTACAGTATATAAAGCTACCTGAAGAAAATTACTGGTGTTCTTTTGATCCTATTAGTACCACGGTCAGGCAGCTAGACTATTTACATTTAGTGCAGTGTGTCCTGCTCACAGTATTCAGCTAGATCCGTTCCTGCTATCTTCCTACTGACAGGCAGGCTTGTCTTGTTACAGTACATAAAGCTACCTGAAGAAAATTACTGGTGTTCTTTTGATCCTATTAGTACCACGGTCAGGCAGCTAGACTATTTACAGTTAGTGCAGTGCGTCCTGCTCACAGTGTTCAGCTAAACCTACAAATTAGTGGGGTGCGTCCACCTCACAGTGTTCAGCTAAAGCTACCTGTAGAAGGTTGGTGGTGTTCTCATACTACAGGCAGGCAGTTGATTTTGCTAGCTGCAGTATATATATATATATATATATATATATATATATATCCCAGCTTAGTGCAGCTACAGGCCATTAGTATGTCTGGAAGGCCAAGAAGGAGAGGCAGACAGTCACAAGCCAATAAGAGAGGGCAAGCAGGCTCTGTGTCTAGTGCTGGTCGTGGAGACGGTGCATCCTCATCAGCACGTGGCCATGGGACACGCTTGGCCTTTTTTTTGGCAGCTGGCCGTGTTGAGCCGCAACATGCGGAAGACTTGGTCGAGTGGATGACCAAGCCGTCCTCATCCTCCTCATCCTCTCTCACCCATGCCCAGGGTGCTTTGTCTGGCAAAGCAGCGGCCTCTTCCCTTGGCTCAATGTCATCAGTGACTCCTTCCCTAGCTCCACCATGTCCTCCTGAGGAGTCCCTCGAACTGTTTGACCACAGTGTTGGGTACATGCTCCAGGAGGATGCCCAGCGTTTGGAAGGCTCTGATGATGATACTGAGCTCGATGAAGGCAGTAACATGAGCACGGACAGAGGGGGTGCCCAAGAAGGACAGCAATCTGGCAGTCATGCTCCCCCTGCTGCAGCATACTGCCAGGTTTGCTCCAGTGATGAGGAGGGAGGGGATGATGAGTTCACTGACTCAACATGGGTGCCTGATAGGTGAGAGGAGGAGGAGGAGGAGGCGGCACATCACCAACGAGGCAGGATGCCCTCCAGGGGCCAGCCTAAGGGCAGCACATTGACTGCATCACATGTGCAGGGCGCTGCAGTCTCTGCGCGTTATTCAAAAAGTTCTTTGGTGTGGGCCTTTTTTGAGACGAATGCATCAGATCGCACCGCTGCTATTTGCAACATATGTCTCAAGCGTATCTCACGTGGCCAAAACATCTCCCACTTGGGTACCACATGCTTGACCAGACATATGTTGACCTGCCATGCAGTTCGTTGGCAAGCGCATCTAAAAAACCCACACCAAAGAACAAAGAGGACCTCTCCTTGCTCCTCATCAGCTGAGATTTCCAACCCCACTAGACCTTCAGTCCTCGCTGAGACCTGCACTGAGAGGAATGAAGGTGTAGAATTAGGTGTGTCACAGCCAAGTACTTGTGGGCAATCTGCTTTTGGTACACTGACGTCAGATTGTACCAGGCAAATTTCCCTGCCCCAGCTGCTGCACCGCCGAAAGAAGTTTGCTCCCAGCCATCCACATGCCCAGCGGTTGAATGCTAGCTTGGCAAAATTGCTAGCACTTCAACTGCTGCCTTTTCAGTTGGTAGACTCTGCCCCCTTCCATGAGTTTGTGGAATGTGCGGTTCCTCAGTGGCAGGTACCCAAACGCCACTTTTTCTCACGGAAGGCGATTCCGGCTCTCTACCGGCATGTGGAAGGCAATGTCCATGCCTCGCTGGACAGGGCGGTCAGCGGTAAGGTGCATATTACCGCTGACTCATGGTCCAGCAGGCATGGACAGGGACGTTACCTAAGTTTCACGGCGCATTGGGTGACTCTGCTGGCAGCTGGGAAGGATGCAGTACAAGGTGCAGTAGTGTTGGAGGTTGTTCCGCCACCACGCCTCCAAAATGCTAATGATTGTGACACACCTCTCTCCTCCACCCCCTCCTCTTCTTCTTCCTCCATGGCCTCTTCCTCGGAACCAGCGGTGCTCCGTAGTCATTCAAGGGGCTACGCAAGTACGCAGGCCAAAAGATGCCATGCGGTGCTTGAGCTGGTGTGCTTGGGGGACAGGAGCCACACTGGGGCAGAGATTCTGTCAGCTCTGCAGGGGCAGGTTCAGAGGTGGTTGACGCCACGCCAACTTAAGGCAGGAATGGTGGTTTGCGACAATGGCACCAACCTCCTCTCTGCCCTCCGACAGGGACAAATGACCCATGTGCCCTGTTTGGCTCACGTCCTTAACTTGGTGGTGCAGCGGTTCTTGGGCAGGTACCCGGGCTTACAGGATGTCCTGAGGCAGGCCAGGAAAGTCTGTGTGCATTTCCGCCGGTCATATAATGCCAGTGCTCGGCTGACGGACCTCCAAAAGGAGTTTAACCTGCCCAAGAACCGCCTAATCTGTGACATGCCCACCAGGTGGAACTCAACGTTGGCCATGCTGCAGCGGCTGCACACGCAACAGAGGGCCATCAATGAGTACCTGTGCGACTATGGCACCAGGACAGGGTCAGGGGAGCTTGTTTTTTTTTCCCCACGCCAGTGGGCCATGATCAGGGATGCATGCACTGTCCTGTCACCATTTGAGGAGGCCACGAGGATGGCGAGCAGTGACAGTGCATGCATCAGTGACACTGTCCCTCTTGTCCACTTGTTGGAGCACACGCTGCGTGGAATAATGGACAGGGCACTTGAGGCAGAACAGAGGCAGGAAGAGGAGGACTTCCTTAGCTCTCAAGGCCCCCTTTATCCAGACAGTGTTCCTGCGTGCCCGCCAATCACACAGGAAGAGGAGGAGGAGGAGGAGGAGGAGGAGGAGGAGGAGGAAGATTGTGTCAGTATGGAGGTGGAGTCTGGCACTCAGCATCAGCAGTAGTCTTTAAGGGATCAGTCCCAAGAAACACATGGACTTGTACATGGCTGGGAGGAGGTGGCTGCGGACCATGTCATCCTTAGTGACCCAGAGGACTCCGGACCGAATGCCTCAGCAAACCTACGCTGCATGGCCTCCCTGATCCTGCAAAGCCTGCGTAAGGATCCTGGTATTTGTGGTATCAAGGAGAAGGACCAATACTGGCTGGCAACCCTCCTTGATCCACGTTACAAGGGTAAGGTTGTGGACCTTATCTTGTCATCGCAGAGGGAGCAGAGGATGAAACATCTTTGGGAGGCCTTGCAGAAAGGTCTGTGCAACGCGTTCCCAGAGACTGGGAGGTTACAAACTCCTGTTTCTGGACAACGTGTTGCTGAGGCTTCGGTCAGTCAAAGAAGGAGCGGTGGAGAAGGTGGCCGTCTGACCGATGCGTTCAGACAATTTTTTGGTCCGCAGCCCCAAGGTATGATCGGTTCCAGCAACCATCGCCAGCGTCTGTTTTACATGGTGCAGGAATACCTAGGGGCAAGATCAGACTTGGACACCTTTCCCACCGAAAATCCTCTGGGTTACTGGGTCTTGAGGATGGATCACTGGCCAGAGCTTGCACAGTATGCAATTGAGCTACTGGCCTGTCCTGCATCCAGCGTTCTTTCGGAACGCACATTCAGTGCTGCTGGAGGCGTGGTAACCGATCACAGGGTGCGTCTGTCCACCGACTCGGTCGATCGACTGACCTTCATAAAAATGAATCAGTCTTGGATCACCACCAGCTACCAAGCACCTGATGCTGATGTAACCGAATAATTTTTTTTTAAATCTCGGATCCCTTCAAAGACTGCCTATGCTGATGCTGAGTGACTATCCCTGAGTAATTATCCTCTTCCTCCTCAATCATCACGCTGATAGCTTGTAAGAACATTTTTGGTTCTGGGCGCCACCACCAGTGCCTAAGGCACAATTTTTTAACCCCTGTTTAACAGGGGCGTGTAATTACAATTTTTGATGTAATACTTTGCAGCAGGGCTCGTTCCTGCATTCCAACTAGAGTGTCTGTGAGGGGTTGCAGTGTTGTGGCACCAGCACCAGTGCCCAAGGCCCAATTTTTCTCCTCCTGTCTAACAGGGGCGTGTAATTACAATTTTTGATGCAATACTTTGCAGCAGGGCTCGTTCCTGTATTTCAACTAGAGTGTCTGTGAGGGGTTGCAGTGTTGTGGCACCAGCACCAGTGCCCAAGGCCCAATTTTTCAGCCCTTGTTTAACAGGGGCGTGTAATTACAATTTTTGATGCAATACTTTGCAGTAGGGCTCGTTCCTGCGTTCCAACTAGAGTGTCTGTGAGGGGTTGCAGTGTTGTGGCACCAGCACCAGTGCCTAAGGCCCAATTTTTCTGCCCCTGTCTAACAGGGGCATGTAATTACAATTCTTGATCTAATATTTCACAGCAGGGCCCTGTGAGGGCTTACAGTGTTGTGGCCACAGCAACACCTAAGGCCCAAATTTCTGCTGAGTATATAGGGCAGGACCCTACTTTCAAACATCTAACTTACAAACAACTCCTACTTGCAAACAGAAGGAGACAACAGGAAGTGAGATGAAATCTACCCCTAGGAAGGGAAATTCTCTCCTGTAAGAGTTAATATGGGGAAAAAAATTCTCCTTTCCACTGATGCTTTCCAATCCTTGTTCCACAAAAAAACCCACATTTTCAAAAAACATTTTTCATTGGGACAAAAAGTGAGGTGAAATCTTCTGAAGAGGAGGAAAGACAGCAAAACAAATGTCACAGGGGTGATAACCCTTCCCTATGTTTTCCAAAAAGCTTAAAAAAGATTTTTTGGCTGGAGCTAAACACGTTAAAAATGTACCCGTTCAAAATTACAAACAGATTATACTTAACAACAAACCTACAGTCCCTGTCTTGTTTGCACCGCCTGTATACTGCTGTTCAGAGTATATAGGGCCTGGTGGCCCCACACCTTTCCTTATTTTAATTTGGGTGCGGGGTTCCCCTTAATATCCATACAAGGCCCAAAAGGGCATGGTAATGGACTGGGGGGTACCCATGCCGTTTGTCTCACTAATTTTCATCCATATTGCCATGACCCGACATTACATTAAACCCGCAAGCAGTTTTAAAGGAGATTTTTTCCTTTAAAAATGACATTTGGTGCAGGGACTGTTCTAAACACGGGAAACACGCGTCATTTTACAGGCATACTATAGACACCCCCCAGGTACGATATTTAAAGGAATATTTCACTTTTTTTTTTTTTTACTTTAAGCATCATTAAAATCACTGCTCCCGAAAAAACGGCCGTTTTTAAAAGTTTTTTTTGCATTGATACATGTCCCCTGGGGTAGGACCCGGGTCCCCAAACCCTTTTTAGGACAATACCATGCAAATTAGCCTTTAAAATGAGCACTTTTGATTTCGAACGTTCGAGTCCCATAGACGTCAATGGGGTTCTAACATTCGTGCGAACTTTCGGTCCGTTCGCAGGTTCTGGTGCGAACCGAACCGGGGGGTGTTCGGCTCATCCCTAGTAAAGGCACACGCTTTGCATTGTGGGTTGTGGAGTGAGGCTTACACTTAAGCTCAGTCAATATTGGAATAGTAAGAGATGGAGGATTCTGGAGCAAACAAGAACCATGCTCAGAAAACAAATAGATGAGGTGGCTGCTGTTACCCACCTTTATTACTTGCATTTCTTTATAGATGATTTGTTTTCACTAGCAGCTCTTGCACACACAATCAACCCCATCAATTGCAAGGCATATTACATACCTTTCCAGTGGGCTGCAGAAATGATTATAGGGTTCACTGCCCTTTTTTGGAGTGTATTAGCTGTGAAAACTTGCATCGAACTGTTTTGTTGCATGGATGTAATACGAGTTGATTAAATATGTCCTATCAACTTGAATCTGATTGCATTGTGGCACAGCTAGTGAATGTTCCCATGAAGCCTACAGGCAGCATTACCACAGTCTGCTTGTTTTGCTGTCAGTAATCTTTGAAACTGTTAGGACTTAAATTCCTCCTGAGTGATGCACAAAAGGAAATTCAGATTCTTTTTATAATTGCTTGCTATGAACAGCACTTGTAATAAATCACTCTACTCTACATATATACTTTAAAGCAGTTTGGAAACAAGTTATTTTACCTGTATCGATGAATTACTCAGCAGTTTTGACAGCTGGTAAATTTGGAAGAATTGGAAAACGTTTTTAATATGGATAGAGTGGTGAGAAAATAAAACTGTCAGCTTTTTATGTGGTCTGTGTCCCCATTACCCAATCAGGGAGATTTCCGATGTTATAAGGAATGAAAATATGAGTAAATCCAAAATTTGGAGTTGCCATTCGGGACTAGTGAAATAAGACAGGATTTTCCGCACACTGCGTAGGATGCTAGGTAAATTTGGATTTTAGCTCCTTGTGTAATCAAGGGAGCAGTGATCCTGACCTGGTCTGTTTGGGGTTTCATAAATTTGGAGTTTGATTGCTTCCTCGTGTCTCTGGAAGAAGCTGCAAGAGCTTAGGGTGGGAGATTCAAAACCAGCCTGAATATTTATGAGGTTCCAGTCCAACCCCGGAGAGGAGTGCCACGAAGGGGGGCTGGAATGGTGAAGCACTGGAGAACTGGGTGCCTTTTCCTCAGGAGGGTTCCAGAGCCACAGGGGCTGTTGCCCTCAGGCAGCCAGTGGGCAGTACAGGTGCTATAGAGTCCTCAGCAGTGTCAGGGCTGAGGGCCTGGATGGATCTGCATAAAAGCTGATTGCAGAACCTCACCAGAAGTCTGGAGAGGTGCCATCTCAATTACTGGAATGTGTCCAGAGGAAGCTGGAAGGTGGCAGCTGTCATGGGGTGTAAAGACCCTAAACTAATAAATAATTACTCAACAGTGTCCACGCAACAAAAAAATATTCAAATTCAAAAGTGAATCCAGCTGTTGACACACTCTGTGTGAAGACCCTAAACTGATACCTGTGACTGTAGTGTTCCAGAGAATGGGTATCAGCAGTTGTGCAGAGGTGCAAGAGAATCAGGTGCAAAAGACTTGTCCCATGGTCTTCAGCTGTGAGGCCTTACACTGCTCACAAACGTGCCTCATCCCTAGCTGTGAGACATTAGCTTATTCAGAAAGCTAACTCATGGTCTTCAGCTGTGGGAGTTTAGACTGTCCAACATTTATATCTACTGAAGGAGAAGACTGTCCTTTCATTGCTGAATTCTAATGCCCTGTACACACGGTCGGATTTTCCGACGGAAAATGTGTGATAGGACCTTGTTGTCGGAAATTCCGACCGTGTGTAGGCTCCATCACACATTTTCCATCGGATTTTCCGACACACAAAGTTTGAGAGCAGGATATAAAATTTCCCGACAACAAAATCCGTTGTCAGAAATTCCGATCGTGTGTACACAAATCCGACGGACAAAGTGCCATGCATGCTCAGAATAAATAAAGAGATGAAAGCTATTGGCCACTGCCCCGTTTATAGTCCCGATGTACGTGTTTTACGTCACTGCGTTCAGAATGATCGGATTTTCAGTCAACTTTGTGTGACTGTGTGTATGCAAGACAAGTTTGAGCCAACATCCGTTGGAAAAAAACTAGGATTTTGTTGTCGGAATGTCCGAACAAAGTCCGACTGTGTGTACGGGGCATTACAGTTTCTGAGTGTCCCATGCCCTAGTCCCTCTCCTGTTAAAGTTACTTCAAGCAATAAATACTTAATAGACAAACCGTAGACTGATTATTGTAGCCAGAATGAGTGAACTGATGCTTGGGTGGACAGGCAGCCTCTGCACTTTTAGGGTTCATGAACACACAGATTATGTTGACCGCCAGCCATGGGAAAATGCGTTTTGGGGCAGGCGGTCAAAAGGTTCCTATCCTGAACACGATTCTTCCATGTTCAGGAGAGGGAGGTTGAGGGAGGTTGAACCTAACTGCAGCAGCTTCAAACTCTTGTAAAAGCCTTTTAGGCTTTTATGGAGTTGACTTTAGGAGCCTTGGAAAAAAAATGCCAGAAGCTCCTAAATTCAAGTTTAGAAGCTGTAGTGTACATGAGCCCTGGGAGGGAGAACCAGCTAGCACCAGTGGCAGCTACAGGGGTAGTGGTGTACTAGAAAATATTCCTGTTCAGTCTACAGGACAGGAAGTGCAGGGAACAATGTTCTACTGGCAAAATAATAGCCTGTACTGGATTTTTATTTTTAATGTAATTGCAAGACAAAGGGGTTTATTTACTAAAGGCAAATCCACTTTGCACTACAAGTGCACTTGGAAGTGCAGTCGCTGTAGATCTTAAGGGGGACATGCAAGGAAAATAAAAAACAGCATTTTTGCTTGCACATGATTGGATGATAAAATCAGCACAGCTTCCCCTCATTTCAGGGGGCTGCACATACAGGGTCTCTCAAAGACTTCAACCAATACAAATCTGCCCTCCAAAAATACTATTCTTTCCTCCACACTGCCAAGCAAACCTATTTTACAACTCTTATTAATACCTTCTCATCCAATCCCCGTAAACTCTTCTCTACCTTCAACTCTCTACTTTGTCCTCCACCGCCTCCCCCCACTGATTTACTCACTGCCCAGGAAATCGCTAATCACTTCAAAAACAAGATTGATACAATCCGTGATGAAATCTCCACTCTAATGTCAACAGATACAACTGACACTACCTCTATTCAAATCTACTACTCCACACGAAGTTGCTAAACTCCTTTCTATCGCCCACCTAACTACCTGTCCCCTGGACCCTGTTCCCTCTCAAATGCTACGGTCACCCTCTGACCCCATCCTACACTCTCTAACCCACATCTTCAATCTCTCCCTCACCTCTGGCGTCTTCCCCGATGCTCTAAAACATGCACTGGTCACTCCCATACTCAAAAAACCATCCTTGGACCCTACCAATCTTAACAACCTACGCCCTATCTCCTTGCTCCCCTTTTCCTCTAAACTCCTTGAACGCCTGGTTTACAATCAACTGAGTGACCACCTCATTAAAAACAACCTTCTTGATCCCCTTCAATCTGGATTTCGCCCTCAACACTCCACAGAAACTGCTCTTTTAAAACTCACAAATGACCTACTAACTGCAAAAACCAACGGACACCATTCTGTACTCCTACTTCTGGATCTTTCAGCTGCCTTTGACACGGTTGACCACCCCCTCCTCCTCAAAAAACTTCACTCCATCGGTCTCCGTGACTGTGCTTTTCAGTGGCTCTCATCCTACCTATCCCAACGCACCTTCAGTGTCACTTACAATTCTACTTCCTCCACTCCTCTTCCCTTCTTTGTCGGGGTCCCCCAAGGTTC
This sequence comes from Lithobates clamitans, assembly GCA_037952925.1. Lineage (NCBI taxonomy): Eukaryota > Metazoa > Chordata > Amphibia > Anura > Ranidae > Lithobates > Lithobates clamitans. The sequence continues at coordinate 23,357,652 of JBBGZY010000039.1, forward strand.
TGTTCTTGGACCTCTTTTATTTTCAATCTACACCTCTTCCCTGGGTCAGCTGATAGCCTCTCATGGCTTTCAATATCATTTCTATGCTGATGACACACAAATCTATCTCTCCACCCCTCAACTCACTCCATCAGTCTCCTCACGCATCACTAACTTACTAACCGACATATCTGTATGGATGTCACACCACTTCCTCAAACTCAACTTGTCCAAAACCAAGCTTATAATATTTCCTCCCCCACGTGCCTCTTCCCCTGACTTCTCTGTGAAGAGCAATGGCAAAACCATCCACCCGTCCCCACATGTCAGGGTGCTAGGTGTTATCCTAGATTCTGAACTCTCCTTTCAGCCCCACATCCAATCACTTTCCAAAGCTTGCCGCCTCAACCTCCGCAACATCTCTAAACTACGTCCCTTTCTAACCAGTGAAACTACAAAGCTCCTGATTCACTCCCTGGTTATCTCTCGCCTTGATTACTGCAACTCACTCCTCATTGGCTTACCTTTAAATAGACTATCCCCCCTTCAGTCCATCATGAACGCTGCTGCCAGACTCATCCACCTTACAAACCGATCAGTGTCTGCTACCCCTCTCTGCCAATCCCTCCATTGGCTGCCACTCGCCCAACGAATTAAATTCAAAATACTAACAATAAGTTACAAAGCCATCCACAACTCTGCCCCCAGCTACATCACTAACCTAGTCTCAAAATACCAACCTAAACGCCATCTCCGTTCCTCCCAAGATCTCCTGCTCTCTAGCTCCCTCATCACCTCCTCCCATATCCGCCTCCAGGACTTCTCCCGAGCCTCGCCCATCCTCTGGAATTCCCTACCCCAATCTGTCAGACTGTCTCCAAATTTATCCACTTTTAGGCGATCCCTGAAGACTTTCCTCTTCAGAGAAGCCTATCCTGCCTCCATCTAACAACTGCATTATTTTCTCCATTAGCTCATCCCCCACAGCTACTACCCTTTTGTATAACTTGACCCTCCCTCCTAGATTGTAAGCTCTAACGAGCAGGGCCCTCTGATTCCTCCTGTATTGAATTGTATTGTACTTGTACTGTCTGCCCTAATGTTGTTGTAAAGCGCTGCGTAAACTGTCGGCGCTATATAAATCCTGTATAATAATAATAATAATAATAATAATAATTTCAGATTTTCCCCTCTGATCTACAGCGACAAAGTGTGCAAAGTGGATTTGCTTTTAGTAAATCAACCCCAAAGTCTATTCAAAATTAACTGAACCAATCTTTCCTAGAAGCTGAACTCTGGGGAAAATCAAAATCCTCCCTTGTACGGGGGTTGCTCCCACACCACAATGGTTAAAAGCACATAAATGTCTAGGGTACAGAAAAAAGAACATTTAGTTACCTGATTTCCACTCGCAGGCTCCCTCTAGGCTGTAAGACTTTGCTCACAACCTGTTATCCCCTACACCGCAGCGTTCGCAAGTCTTCTGACATAGTCAATTATAATAAAAGGCCCATAGACCAGCATTGGGCATGAAGACACCAAGGGACAGTCCAAGCTGTAATGTAGGGGAGTGTCGGTTGGCAGGGGTGCATTGATTACGTAAGTAAACTGCTTTTTGATACCCTAGACAGAATCAAGCATTTAATATTTGCAGTGCAGGGGTATCTCCATCGAAAGGGAGGATTTTTGTTTTTCTCAGAGATTTTAAGTGGTATTAAACCCAAAACCAAAAATAGGAGGGTTCCAGAGCTAAAGGGGTTGCTGACCTCAGGCAGCCAATTGACAGTACAGCTGCTATAGAGGCCTCAGCGGTCTCTATAGCAGCTCTATATATTGCATCATTAGATTAGATGTGGTGGCTGATTTTTCAGGCTTTTTTCCTCATGTTCTTACCTGGCGATCTGGCCAGTAACACACCTGTATTCGAGTGCCTACATTCTGGACGAAGAAGCAACAGAGGCAACTTTAGACCGCAGCATTGTCAGTCTGGGGGGTACAAGAAGTACTAGCAGATTTAAATACACTAACAAACTGAAAACAAACTCCAGCTAACACTTTTTAAGCAGTTACAGCAATAGCTTTTTTTTCCTTTGGGGTAAATGTTCTACATGAATTAATAAAAGCTGATCATTGTAAGCTCCCCTATCTGTGTTAAATGGTTTATCTCAACCCTCTACCTGCTACATCTGCAGGACAGATTGCTTTTTGGAAGAACAAAAGACTTCGTGGCCAGATCCCCTGGTGAAAATAAAAGAAAGAAAGCATAAAAAATAAAACAAATGCAGCCATCACATCTAATGCCATGTACACACGACCGGACTTTCCATCAGAATAGACTGTGACGGTCTTTCCAACGAAGTTCCAATGGAGTTCCGCTGAAATGGACTTGCCTACACATGATCACACCAAAGTCCGTTCGTTTAGAACGTGATGGCGTACGACGGGACTAGAGAAAGGAAGTTCAATAGCCAGTAGCCAATAGCTGCCCTTGCGTCGTTTTTGATCTGTCGGACTAACATACAGACGAATGGTTTTCTCGATAGGAACTGAGTCCGTCGGAAAGATTTGAAATGTGTTATATTTCTAGGTCTATGAGAATTTTAAAAAGAAAAAGTCAGATGAAGCCCATATATGATCAGAATGTCCGACGGAATAATTCCGTCGCACCTTTTCTGCCAGAAAGTCCGGTCGTGTGTACGCGGCATTAGAATTGGCAAGCTGTAATATAATACATGTTTATTTTTTGCTTTTGGATCTCATACCCATGTAACTGTAGACTGATTATGCATCTTTCACCCATCTGTACAGTCACATGCAGGTTGCTAAGTTTTTATTTTTTTAGTTCTGTTTGAGATTTTTGTAGGACTAAATTAAAATGTGTTGATGTCCTCTCACAGCTCAAAACTACAATGTGTGTCTACCTCTGTAAACTATTGCAGGTTATCAGCACTATCCAGTTTAATTATTGCAAACATAATAAGCCCTAGGCATTAATTGCTCATGCAAATAGGAAGTATTGGTTATCTTCAAGGGCTTAATTTGTTTTTGTTGAATAAATGAATGCAGAGCTCATAATAATGTCACATATGAAATCAAAATTGCATACAGCTTAAGGCCAAGGATGAGCCATGTTTTTTTTTACAATAAATAGCACAGCTAGGACATTAGTTTAAGTGCTTGTCTAAATAAGCTTTTACATTTTGTTCTTGACAGATGCATTAGTCACCCACAGTTCCAAGTGGAAAAACAAATCTGTCAAATCATAATATTACAAATTCATTTCAGTGTAATACATGAATTTGCTTACTTTTATGTATTATTTTCTTTCTTTTTTTTTTTTTTCAATTTTTAATTTTTATTTTTAGAAAAAAAGATAGAAGACATTTTCCATGTAAACATACATGACAGTGGAACTGGGATCCATCCCAGATTTGTTATTCGAAGCAATTGTTGTGTTGGTGCCCAAGCCTGGCAAGGACCCTGAGGAATGCGCCTCTTACCGGCCTATCTCCCTTATCAATGCTGATGCTAAATTGTTGGCCAAAATACTGGCTATTAGAATTGGTAAGGTGATAGAGGACCTAGTGCAGATTGACCAGACTGGTTTTATGCCGGGTAAGGGTACCGATATCAACATCCGTCGCTTATTCCTGAATCTGGCTGCCGCCCATGATAATAGAGGAACTAGAGTCATAGCCTCTCTGGACGCAGAAAAGGCTTTTGACTCTGTTGAGTGGGAGTATTTATGGGCGGTCATGCAGAAGTTTGGAATAGGACCTCGTTTCATGCAATGGCTCCGTGTCCTGCATAAGGGCCCTAGGGCAAGGATTTGAGTAAATGATACCCTCTCAGATTTCTTTCTCCTCCAGAGGGGCACTCGGCAGGGCTGCCCCCTCTCCCCCAGCTTGTTTGCACTTGCCTTGGAGCCCCTGGCGATCTTGGTCCGGGAATCCAACCGCATAGTGGGACTCAGGATTGGCCCTCTGGAGGAGAAGATATCATTATACGCTGACGATACCCTGCTTTACCTGCAAGATGCCAATGCCTCATTGGAGGCTGCTCTGGAGACCTTTGACGAATTTGGGCAATTCTCAGGGATACGTATAAATTGGACCAAATCAGTCCTCTTCCCTTTAGATGGGCGGGCAAAAGAGCTGGCTCCTCAGACGGCATTGAGATGGGTGGAAGAATTTACGTACCTTGGTATAAAGATTGCGAGAGAGCCCCAGGCATATCAGCGCCTCAACCTTTTTCCAATAGTCGCGCAACTGAAAGAGCACTGTTCCTGCTGGGTCAATCTGCCCCTGAATCTCCTTGGGAGGATTATTATTTTAAAAATGATATACCTACCCAAGCTCAATTATATATTTCGAAATTGCCCAACGTGGATACCCCAAGTTTTTTTTAAGAATCTAGATACGTGTATTGGCTCCTTTCTGTGGAGGGGATCGTCTCCACGTATAGCACGATCTACTTTACAGCTCCCCGTGAGTTATGGAGGCCTAGCCTTACCTAACCTGACGGTGTACTACTGGGCGGCTGTCCTGGTCACGGTCAGGTGGTGGTTCGAACAATCTAGAGCTAACGCGGCGGTGTGTCTTTAGGCGGCTATCGTGGGATCCCTTACTGAACTAAGTAACCTGGCCTACCGCGGGGCTTCATCGTACCCCTCCTTGCCTGCTCCTACTGGGGCTACCTTGCGAGTCTGGGGAATGGCTAGGAAAAGGTTCTTAGCTACCAACCAATGGTCTCCATTCTGCCCGTTGTGGGGGAACTCAACCCTCCCGCATTTTCGGACCGTTCCGGATCCGCAGGTGTGGGCCAGGTCTGGTGTCAAGGTCTTAAAAGATATTATAGCATCAGGATCCCTTATCCCATTCCGTGCACTAGCGATTAAGCATAATCTCCCGGGGTGGATGTTTTTCCGTTATTATCAGCTGCGACATGCCTTCCAAGCGCAGTTTCTGACCCCGCCTATTATTCAGGCTGATGTGGTTGAGGAGTTGCTCTCACAAGAAGATTTGCAAAAACCCTTGTCTACGCTATACTTTACAATACTTAAGAAAGGCTCGCCCAAGATGGAGGCCTTGTGGATTAAGTGGAGGACAGATATCCCGAACTTAGACAGGGAATCATGGGAAGAGTGCTTTGACAATAGTCTTCAAATACTGATCTCCTCTAGGGATAAATTAATCCAGACCAAGTTCCTGCACAGGGTATACTTCACACCTCAGAGATTGCACAGAACGTTTCCGCAGAGATCCTCGAATTGTCCGAGGTGCCAGTCATCGGATAGTGACTATATTCATATGTTCTGGAACTGTCCTAGACTTTCCGGATACTGGGCTGCTATAGAGGAATTTGTAAAGGTCCGACTACAGTTGGAAATTTCTCTATCGGCGGAATTGGCTCTGTTGGGTATTCAAGACGACGTACAGAGACCTCGCTATACCAAATTATTATTGGCCCTACTGCTATTCTATGCTAAAAAAGTGATTCTGCTAAAGTGGACATCTAGTCGCCCCCCTACAATAAGAGCCTGGGAGAACTCAATAAATGCGGTTATACCTCTTTATAAATTGACTTATATAAGTAGAGGATGTCCCCAAAAATTCGCCAAAGTCTGGCAACCGTGGACCGACCCGATCTGACCTCCCTGCTATGTATCTGGAGGCTTTAAAGTTGGGCAAGATATGTGGTGTGAGATGGGCATGTTGTCTCCTGCCGCCCCCCCCCCTATGTATCGTGCAATTGATATCTGTATTTTATGTTGGCGCCCCCCCCTGCCCGGTGACATTGAAATGGAATAATACTTAAATGCTAAGCTAATACTGTCTGCTGTTTACTATCTATACGTTGCATAACTGTATTGTGTATTTGGCATACTAATTTCGCTTATTATATTCTGTACATCATATTTTCTCAAATAAAGACCAATCTTGTTGTTAAAAAACATACTTGACAGAAACAATAATGATCAAACATTAGAACAATAGACATATATCTAGAGAATTTGATCAGATCTGTTCCATAAAGTGATAGATATATCTCAACAAAACAATCTAATAGCTATCCCATCTCAGTCATGAGCTTAACAAACAAAAACCCTAATTCAGGGATCATGAAAACCCCTTGAGTTTAGGAAACTGCCAAACATTTTTGTCCCCTCCCAGCATTCCAAAAAAAAGAAAGAAAAAGAAAAAAAGTAAAAAACAAAATAACAAAAAAAAAAGCTAGTAAAGAAAAGGTAGGGTGGATATTACTAAAGAGCCAATCAAAATTAAAGGGCATGATACGCAAATTCCATCAACTAATAGGACTCACATCAATGAGAGTCTTTCCCTCCTCTGAACTGATAAACAAGTTCCATAAGGACAAAGTTTTCATCCATAGCTTTAGTTTCTGCTGGGCAGTCCAGACCAGGCCTTCCATCCGGTTCAACTCCTCCACCCTCCTGAGCCACAGACCCACTGAATTAAGCTGTGTCTGTTTCCAGGTAAGGGGAATACAAGATTTAGCCACATTCAAAAGATGAGGAATAATAGATTTCTTATAAATTTTCCCAGGAATTTTGGAGACGTGCAACAAGAAGAAGGCCATATCTTGAGGGACCTTATAATCACATTTTTGAGTGATTTTCTGGACCTCTCAGAATCTGCGTATTGTGAGGCATGACCAAAAAATGTGTAGTAGCATCCCACATTCCCCCTGACAGCTCCAGAAACGATCAGAGGTTTTTAGAAAAAATCTGTGGGGAAGGGACAGGTCCGATACCATTGAGAAAAATCTTGAAATGTATTTCCTGCACTTTCCTGTAAATTGAAACATTTAATGTTAAATATATTATATTAGTATATTGCCCTTCTGAGAAGGTTCTACCTAGGTCGGATTCCCACTTTCGCAGACAGGGTAACTTGTAGTCCTCCGGAGGTGTAATCAACCATTAATACATCTTTGAAAGAGTATGGGATAATGGATCTCGCTCAGTACAATGTTTTTCAAATGGGAATGGGCTATGGTCTAAAATACCGTGAGCAGGTAAAGTATGTAAAAAATGTCTTAATTCTGCAGCTCACCAAAAGTGTAGTTGGTAGCTGGCCAGCAGTGGATGTCAGCATCTGTAATGTGTGCCGAGACCCTGATGTCACAAAATGAGAGGCCTGTTACAGCCCCAAATTCAACAATGTACTGAAAGCTCCTTTACGCAAACCTGGAGTGAATTGTGGATTTCCCAAGATGGGGGACAACGGAGACTCAACAGAGGACAGCCTACCATTGGAAAAAAGCAGAGAACACAAACACGTCATAGGCCCAATAAGTGGATGTACACTACTTCCATACCGGGCCTATTCTGGCACTCCTCTCCTACATGTAAAATCATAATTTTTTTTGCAAGAAAATTACTCAGAACCCCCAAAAATTATATATATTTTTTTAGGAGACACCCTAGGGAATAAAATGGTGGTCGTTGAAACTTTTTATGTTACACGGTATTTGCACAACAATTTTTCAAATGCGTTTTTTTTTGTTGGAAAAAAAACTGTTTCATGAATTAAAAATTAACAAAACAGTAAAGTTAGCCCAATTTTTTTGTATAATGTGAAAGATGAAGTTACGCCGAGTAAATTGATACCCAACATGTCACATTTTAAAATTTCACACACTCATGGAATGGTGCCAAACTTCGGTACTTAAAAATCTCCATAGGCAACGTTTTAACATTTTTTACAGGTTACCAGTTTAGAGTTACAAAGGAGGTCCAGTGCTAGAATTATTGATCTCACTCTATTTGAACTGCATTTACATATGTAGGCGGGACTTACAAGTGCATTCGTTTTGTGCACGAGCTACACTTTCTCTTTTAATTTTTTTTTTATCACTTTTATTCCTATTACAAGGAATGTAAAAAATCCCTTGTAATAGGAATGGTGTGTGAAAGGTCCTCTTTATGGAAAGATGTGGGGTCAATAAGACCCCACACCTCTCCTCCAGGCTAGAAAGCATGAAATAAAAAAAAAAATTCACGATCCCATGCTTCCCAGCCACAATCGTGGCTTTGTTTAAAAGCGCGGCCCGGACGTAACGTCATAACGTCGCGCCTGGGCCTCCGACGGTCATAGAGATGACTGGTGACCATCTGGTCTCCGGAAATATCTATGACCATCATCCGGCGGTGGCCGATTCTTTATCTGGGTCCCCGATGGCACAGGAGAGCCTGGAGAAGCACCTGAGGGCTGTGGGAGGGGGGATGTCCCCTCCCATCGCCTGTAAGAATGATCTAGCGGCTCAACTACCGCTATGATCATTCTTACAGTGCATACAATTGCCGCCTGAAAAAGAGGATATCTGAATGATGCCTGTAGCTGCAGTCATCATTCAGATATTCCCACTGAAATTCAAGGACGTCATATGATGTCCTTGGGCTGGAAGTGGTTAAAAGAGGATGAAAGATTACTAAAACACCACGGGGCCCTGTGCAGCAACACGTTGCTCAGTTCCAAATTCGACCAGATTAAAATATCCCCATGTCAACACCAATCGAATGATTTAAGTGGGCCGCCTGATAATATTTATAAAGATCGGGGACAGCCAATCCACCATAGTGCTTAGGAAGAGTCAACAATGACCTCTTGATCCTTGGGTGTTTATGCACCCAAATGAATCCAGTGAAGAGTGCATGGGTATGGCAATGGGCAGAGCCTGAAATAGGTATAGGAACTTTGGTAAGATGCACATTTTACTAATATTACACTGCCCGAACCAAGAGTGGAGCCCCCTATGCCATGTCTCCAAAAGAGTGCGCACTTAATGTAGAAGTGGAGGGAAATTAAGGCCAAAGGTAAGCGAAAGATCTGCCAGAGTAAAAATCTCCAGATACTTCAAGGCTTGATATGTCCATTTAAATTTAAAGTTGAGTTTCAGCGTCCTCAACAAAGTATCTTGAGTCACCACCCCCATAGCCTCTGACTTGGAGAAATGAATCTTAAGATAAGATAAAGAACCATATATCTCCAATTCACTAAATAGTTTAGGAAGAGATATTGTTGGGTTGGTCAATGAAAAGAGTATATCATCGGCGTAAGCCGAGACCTTATGCTGGACCCCTTCAACCGTCAGTCCCTGGACATCAGAATTTAAACAGACCTTGCAAAGGAAGGGCTCTAAAGAGAGAACATAAAGGAGGGGTGACAGGGGACACCCCTGCCTAGTCCCGTTGGTAACCGTGAAGGAAGGGGACACAACATAATTTACCTTAACCTGCACCACCAGTGATGTATTGATATTTTCTTTATTTTTACCTGGTGATCCAGCCAATAACACACTTCCTGTATTAGGGTACCTACACACACTAGGGTACCTACAGAGCAATGCAGCCACACTTGGACAGCAGCATTGACAACTAGTGGTGATTTAGATGGACTTTACATAGGTGACAATAAAAGGAAAGCCCACCTCCAACTCATGCCCCGTACACACGGTCGGACATTGATCGGAAAATCCGACAACAAAATCCTAGGATTTTTTCAGACGGATGTTGGCTCAAACTTGTTTTGCATACACACAGTCGCACAAAGTTGTTGGAATTTCCGATCGTTCTGAACGCAGTGACGTAAAACACGTACGTCTGGACTATAAACGGGGTAGTAGCCAATAGCTTTCGTCTCTTAATTTATTCAGAGCATGCGTGGCACTTTGTGCGTCGGATTTGTGTACACACGATCGGAATTTCCAACAACGGATTTTGTTGTCGGAAAGTTTTATAGCACGCTCTCAAACTTTGTGTGTCGGTAAATCCGATGGAAAATGTGTGATGGAGCCCACACAAGGTTGGAATTTCCGACAACAAGGTCCTATCACACATTTTCCGTCGGAAAATCTGACCGTGTGTACAGGGCATAAGGCCAGTCATAGGTGGTTCAGCAGAAGCCGGGTGAGATTCAAACTGTTAATGGCCAGGCTGAATGTACCAAGTTAATTGATTGATCAACTTGGGTACAACCAGCCTGCCGGATTCTCTTGCGATTATCGCTAGCAGTTGCCCACAGGGATGGCTTCGCCAGCCCACCCTCGCCCCCTTGCCGGGAAAGGACAATTGCTCGGCAGGAGGGATTCCTGTGACAGCACTGTCTGTGTTGATGGGGAATTATGCAATTACTGCATTCATCTCCGCAATATTTTCAAAATACGTCTCTAGCTAACCAATGACACCATAAATCTACTTTTTTACTCCCTGGTTATCTCTTGCCTCAACTACAGCAACTCACTCCTCATTGCTCTACCACTACACAGCCAACCCCCCCCCCCTTCAGTCTATCATTCATGAATACTGCTGCCAGACTCATTAACCTCACCAACCTATTCATTGTCCACCACCCACTTCTTCCAATCCCCTCATTGGTTTCCATTTGCTCAACTAATAAAATTCTAACAACAGATACTAACAATAACATACAAAGACTTCCACAACTCAGCTGCCAAAATACTGTATATCACCAAACTTGTGTAGGGATCTGCTTCCCCCTAGTGTTAGCTGGTAATAGCACAGTGTCACGTAAAGTTATGTATTAGCACTTCCTTTCTTTGGGAGGCAGACTTTAAAACCCCAGAAAGAGGAAGTGGAAAGAGAGACAGAAAGTCTCAGCTACATGTCCTGTCCATGCTGCTAACGCCATCCCAGAAGGGACTAATTTGCAAGTATTCCTGTTTTAATAGTCTAACTGCATCTGCCCATAGCTTCTTGAGTGTATATCTGAATCCTGATTAATTAACAGTAAGTGAATACAACTAAATGATAATTATTGTTGTGTTCTCCCAAAAGGCTCTAATCAGCTACATGAAAGTGAAGGTTGCTGCTCACATCTAAATGCATTCCTGTATATGCAAGTCAACAATAAAAGATGTGTCATGCTGCACTCCCTTAAGTAACATTAAGTAAATGCTAAATGTGCAAACAAATCAATAAATATAAAATATAACACTATATATTAATCTGTGAAAAAAAACACCCAAAGTCCAGTAATAATACATATAGGGGTTGATTTACTAAAGGCAAAAAGACTGTGCACTTTGGAAAGTGCAGTTGCACACGGCAAGAGCAGTTGCTCCAGAGTTTAGTAAATGAGCAAAAGCTCTGCTGACTTTCATCAACCAATCATGTGCAAGCAAAAATGCTGTTTTTTTTTATTTTCCTTGCATGTGATTGGGTATTCTTTACAAAGTGAAGTTTTTCCTCATTTACTAAGCTCTGAAGCAACTGCACTTGCAGAGTGCAATTGTACTTTCCAAGGTGCAAAGTCTATTGGCCTTTAGTAAATCAACCCCATAGTTCCAAAGATACATTTTCTATGTCCAAACAGTGTTTTCCTCCACTCTGTGCCCCGTATTATCAAAAATCCACACCAACATGCAAGTGGGTCCCACCATCGTTCCTCCAATGTGCTCACCTCAAATATTGGACCTAAAACGTTCATAAATTAGGTCTAAATAGGCATTTTCCCCCAGGGGGTATGAATATGGGATCTGTTATTTTCCTAAGTTTCCTTCAGATAGATCTTCTACCTTTTGATAGAACACCTGGTGTATTTCTCCTTAAGAGACCACCGGTCTCTACCTCCTCCACTGCCAATATACTCAAGCAAACATAGAATAGAATCTCATGGTGTAATAAAACAAGTACCAATCATTTTATTAAAGTACTGCACTTACAAGGTAAGAATGCCTTTAAATCTCACTGTGCAGCAGCAATCCAGCACTCTTGCGGCATCAGCGTCACTCGGCTCCTCCCATGCGTTACGTCACTCCACACGTGACTTCTTCCCAGGATCCCTCTCCCTATCTTTATTGGCCAATATAATTGCAATTGTATATATATATATATATATATATATATATATATATATATACACAGTATCTCACAAAAGTGAGTACACCCCTCGCATTTCTGTAAATATTTTATTATATCAATACTGAAGAATTGACACTTTGCTACAATGTAAAGTAGTGAGTGTACATCTTGTGCAACAGTGTAAATTTGCTGTCTCCTCAAAATAACTCAACACACAGCCATTAATGTTTAAATCGCTGGCAACAAAAGTGAGTACACCCCTAAGTGAAAATGTCCAAATTGGGCCCAGTTAGCCATTTACCCTCCCCGATGTCATGTAATGTGTTACGGTTACAAGGTCTCAGGTCTGAGATGTGAATAGAGCAGGTGTGTTAAATTTGGTGTTATCGCTCTCACTCTCTCATACTGGTCACTGGAAGTTCAACAAGTCACCTCATGGCAAAAAATCTCTGAGGATCTGAAAAAAAGAATTGTTGCTCTACATAAAGATGGCCTAGGCTATAAGAAGATTGCCAAGACCCTGAAACTGAGCTGCAGCACGGTGGCCAAGACCATACAGTGGTTTAACAGGACAGGTTCCACTCAGAACAGGCCTTGCCATGGTCAACCAAAGAAGTTGAGTGCACGTGCTTAGCGTCATATCCAGTGGTTGTCTTTGGTAGATAGACGTATAATTGCTGCCAGCATTGCTGCAGAGGTTGAAGTGGTGGGGGATCAGCCTGTTATGGCTCAGACCATACGCCGCACACTGCATCAAATTGGTCGGCATGGCTGTTGTCCCAGAAGGAAGCCTCTTCTAAAGATGATGCACAAGAAAGCCCACAAACAGTTTGCTGAAGACAAGCAGACTAAGGACCTGGATTATGGGAACCATGTCCTGTGGTCTGATGAGACCAAGATAAACGTATTTGGTTCAGATGGTGTCAAGCATGTGTGGCGGCAACCAGGGTAGGAGTACAAAGACAAGTGTGTCTTCCCTACAGTCCCTGCAGTCCCTGCATGGTGGTGGGAGTGTCATGGTCTTGGGCTGCATAACTGTTGCCGGCACTGGGAAGATACAGTTCATTGAGGGAACAATGAATGACAACATGTACTGTGACATACTGAGGCAGAGCATGATCCCCTCCTTTCGGGGACTGGGCTGCAGGGCAGTATTCCAACATAATAACGACCCCAAACACACCTTCAAGACAACCACTGCCTTGCTAAAGAAGCTGAGGTTAAAGGTCATGGACTGGACAAGCATGTCTCCAGACCTAAACCCTATTGAGCATCTGTTGGGCATCCTCACACAGAAGGTGGAGGAGCACAACGTCTCCAACATCCACCAGCTCTGTGATGTTGTCATGGAGGAGTGGAAGAGGACTCCAGTGGCAACCTGTGAAGCTCTGGTGAACTCCATGCCCAAGAGGGTTAAGCAGTGCTAGAAAATAATGGTGGCCACACACAATATAGACATTTTGGGCCCAATTTGGACATTTTCACTTAGGGGTGTACTCACTTTTGTTGCCAGAGGTTTAGACATTAATGCCTGGATGTTTAGTTATTTTGAGGTGACAGCAAATGTACACTGTTATACAAGCTGTACATGGACTACTTTCCATTGTAGCAAAGTGTAATATTTTTTTTCACAGTTGGGGCATGGAAGGCTTTGGAAGTATTTTCTAGGCCCTGGTCTCACACCAAGGTTGAGAACCATATAAGAATCTATAGCAACAGAAAGCCTAGCTGAGAATCACTACTTCAGTAAAAAAGTACAGAACACAGCTAATTATGATTATCCTCATAGACAGTGTCCCTCACAGCTAAGTCCAAGGTAGTTCTGGTAACACAAATGAACAATTGGAAGGATTCAATAATACACTGCCACCCCACTGAAATTAGAGTACTAAGGTAGCAACTGGGAAGTTGCTCCTTACAGTAGTTGAGTGTTCCAGAGATGCTGCATATTACCAGGGTAATATGCAGTTCTGTTCTGACAGTGAAGTGCCTCTCATCTGGTTTCAGATCACTTTCCCAGCTACCTCATCAGGTGTGGCCTTTCTGAGCTGCCGAGGGAGGGAAGCAAACGACGTCTTGCTTTGATGTGTATGGCAAACCAGGAGGTTGTGAGAAAAGGTAAGGGGACATGTGCCTGCATCTGAACATGGTGAGAAAATGGACACTCCATTACAGGACAAAAATGTATATCATGCTTTTAGGAGCTCTCATTTCTGCACTCCTGTGACCCAACTGCAGCATCTGACCAATTCTGCAGCCACATAGGCGATGTTTAATTTTTTTATATCCCGGACTTTTTCTTTAAAGGGTAAGTTTCCAGACGTTTCCATTAGTAATGTCTTTCTTCCTGATCAGACTTTAGGTCATGACACAGGAAGGAGTTGACCAGCTGACCTCATTAGCACACACCCTGCATCATCCACCCACCCATTCCTAGATGCACGTTTTTTAAATGAAATGCAATCAATCAGTGATTACCCTTTTCACTAAATACACAATCAGATTGCATAGTGTATGGCCATCTTTATACAAGTACATAGAATGGAGTGGACAGAAACACTCAGCTGTCAGGCCCCGTTCACATCTCTGCATAGCAGAAACTCGCATTCCCATATGCGTTTTGGGGGGAGGTGTTTTGAAACATTTTCACTCATCACACATAGGGCAGCCCATACACATGAATAGGCTGCCCTGCACACAGCAATCGCCCCAAAGAAGCTTCAGAACTTTTTTTAGAGTGGAGCTTGGTGCATTTTTTACTGCGATTTTTGGTGCAGTGCATTTCTGAAATGCAAGGAAATGCACAGATGTGAATGGAGCCTCATTGTTCTTGTGTTACTGCACCAATTTCACTTTCAGGCCCCATTCACTTTTAGCATAGTGGGAGCGCATGTTTTGTGTCTCGTTTTTCCTGTGACACGCATATGGCAACCAATTGATTTTAACTGGCTGCACTACATATGGTTAATGGGACATTTTGGTGTTTTGTGGGTCATGTGTTTTTCACTGTGCGTTTTGCAGCATTTGCCCCTCGTTTTTTCACATGGCAAAATGTGTGTTTGTTTCTGTGTTTGGTGTGCCCTTAACAATTAATGGCACTGAAAGCACAGCTAGTAATTTTAGGTGTATAAACATGGCCATGCACTATGCAATCTGATTGTATTACGTGTATTTAGTGAGAAGGGTGCTTACTGATTGATTTCATTTCATTTAAAAAATGTGCACCTGGGAGTGGGAGGGTGGATGATGCAGGGTGTGTGCTAATGAGGTCAGCTGGTCAACTCCTTCCTGTGTCATGACCTAAAGTCTGATTAGGAAGAAAGACATTACAAATGGAAACGTCTAGAAATATGGATTAGGACAAGAAAAGTACGTTTCTGTAGATTTAATGGAAAGCTTTGATATTTTTGCAAAAAAAGTACATAAATGCTATATTGGTGCATAGGGGAGCTGGAATTTAGAAAAAAAATGTACAAATGTGAACTTACACTTATAGTTAATATATTAACAGATTAAAATAACTAAACCAAACACTATACAAGAATATACCAATATAATGCTAAATCCGAAGGCATGAATACCAAGTTTATAAAGGATATAAATAGATAATCTACAAAGAATAAATAAGCTATATTTAGATATTTAAGCTTGTCTATATGTACATAATGCCCAAGGAAAACGTCCAGATCAAGTGGGTGTCATTAAGGTGGGAAATTATTATAAAGGAGGGTACAGTTATTTCAGTAAAAAACACTACTTTCCCTGTCCTTCTCAATCCAAAGCTTTCTGAAGGTGCCGAAACTGAAGATCTAAACCAGTGCAAATAAGGCCTCAAGCGCAATCCCCAAAATATTATGTGGGCTGCAAAATAGCTTAGTTTTCATAACTTTGGTAATATTAGTACATTATATTGCAATGCACCCAGGAAAAAATTTGTTTATTTAAAATGTTACTGGAACGTAAAGGATTCATTCACATCTTTATATTTCATTAACGCATGCTAAAACTAATGTTTTGCATTACCACAATGCAGGGTAGTGTATGCACTTAGGTGTATGCATTGCTGTTGCCAATATCGTTAAATGGCACCCACCACACTATTAGGCACCTTTCACATGGACGGCTGTTCTGCTGCAGATAAAAGCATATAATATGTTCTGTGAATTTCAAGACTCCAGGCACTGCGATCAGCTGCATTTGTACAGTTCGATTACCTGTGTTTACGTGCGGTTACATGCGGTTGCATTTAGCTGCGGTAGTCATTCCCTAATGTTTTTTTTGGTCCCTTGAATCTACCCAAGATGCATTTCGGTCCTCTGCATTTCAAACCATCTATTTCCTGTCTCTTTGTTGACTGGCTGAGTGTGTGTTGGAGTTTTGCAGTGAGAGGAGTGTTCTGTGTATCGTGCTGAGATCGTTCAAGATGAATGCATGTATGGGTAGTTTGATGGCAATGCTCATATTGCTGCTCATGAGAATGAAGAGGAGAAGAGAGATCGAGTGGAGGAGACGCCCCAGTCGTTACTGGGTGCACCCTTTAACCTCACAGCGTCTTTCTATCAGCTACCTTGCCCTCATGTTTGGTGAACTGAGAACTCACGGAGACAAGTTCTATAACTACACAAGGATGTCGGTGGCAAGTTTTGATGAATTGTTGGGACTTGTTTGAGGACGCCTCACCAGACACAGGACCAACATGAGACGATGCATTCGTGAGGAAGGATGGCTGTTACTTACATTAAGGTTGGTTTTCCATATCTTGAACATATGTTTAAATT
The DNA here is from genome assembly GCA_037952925.1 of Lithobates clamitans. Classification (NCBI taxonomy): domain Eukaryota; kingdom Metazoa; phylum Chordata; class Amphibia; order Anura; family Ranidae; genus Lithobates; species Lithobates clamitans. Next base: position 23,374,254 of record JBBGZY010000039.1, read on the forward strand.
CATGCACATGCAGGTTTACCAATATTATTGACAATAGTCTGTGTATATATACATCTATATATATTTTATACTTTTTTATATTTTCTGAATTGTTCTCAGTTTTGTATTGCAGATACCTTGCCACTGGAGCGAGTTTTACCTCCCTTCATCATCAGTTCCTAATGGGAATTTCAACTGTGTCAACTATAGTACATGACACCTGTATTGCCATTTGGGAGGAGCTTAAGACCACAGTCATGCCAAAACCAACAGCCAGTCTGTGGTAAGAGATAGCAGAGGAATTTTGGGAGAAGACTAACTTCCCAAATTGTATCGGGGCATTAGACGGGAAACATATCAGGCTCATCAAGCCACCAAACTCAGGTTCATGCTGTCTTCTCCTCTTTCCTCTATCCCTCTGAACTTCCTGTGTCATTTCCCAGGTATACCTACTGATTATGATGTGCTTCCTGTTGTTCTTTTTTTTCTCATCTGCTATCTGCAGTTGACACAAAAGACTGCGATTACCTGCGGTTATGTGCATATAGCTGCGCTAAATCGCTCCTGGACGCAGTCAATTCTATTTTTTCTATCCGCACCAGACCACATGTAACTAAATCGCAGCTAAACGCAGTGTGTGAATGGGGCCATAGGAAAGCATTGTGTGCTTTTAGCTGCAGTAGAAAACTAGAAAATCCGCAGCTATAAGCACAATTCTATCCGTCCCTGTGAAAGGGGCCTTACAGTAGCAGCTGTACTGCAGCACACAGTGATGTATCGCTGGTTGCAATCAGTCAACAAATGATCACTTTTGCAGTGATCTATTGTCGAGAGACTAAAAGCAAGATATCCTAAATGACATCACTTTCTGTGTAAACATAATGCCAAACTGTTTCACACTGTGTTTACTATGCTCTGCTAATAAGAGCTCTGTTTGCAGGAGCAGAAGCCCAGGAGTTGATTGATTTAACTCCTGGGCTAAATGATGAACTGTTGCAGTCCCTGAAAGCTGGAGGTTCCATCAATAAAGCCTGCAAGAGCCATTGTTACTCAACAGGCAGACCACTGTGCTCTAGACTAGCGTTGGATGAATAATTTGGACCGAGCAAACGTTCCACCTGAACATCGCCTGTTCATCGAACACATGATTATTCGGGACGCTCGGCAGAATGTTTTGCCCGCCGAGCGCCCCACAATGCACTTCGCGCTTCACAGTGCATTCTAGGGCCCTAATTGGATGAAGCAATGCACCTGACCTCTGGTCAGATGCAAGGCTTTGCCAATTAGGGCACAGAGCACTGTCAGAGCCCTGATTGGACAAAGTGATGAACACTTTGTCCAATCATGGCTCTGTGCTCATATTCCCACCCCACACTATAAAAGGTTCCTTCCCACAGGAAGCTTTTGCAGTGTGTTGTTTGAGAGGAAATAGATAGAGCAAGGCTCAGTTTGCTACTAGCGAGTTAATGTGTTCACTTATTTTGATTCTGAGTGTAGAGTGGTAGTGTAGTGTCAGTATAGTGTGGGTATAGTGTGTCAGTATAGTGTGAGTATAGAGTGTCAGTATAGTGTGCGTATACATGGTCGTCCGCAAATAGGGGCAAGGCCCCCCCCGGAATCATCAGGTGTTGTTGGCTTGCAGACTGTGTGTTGAAATGTCTGCCGCAGCCTCAATCGCGGCCGTCGTGGACATTTTTTCCTATGTCTGTTTCTCTGCTGGCTGCTCTGAGCTCTCTCTGATCATCCCCCGCGCTGCGGCAGCAATGGTCTGGTCTGTGTCTTCCTCCTCGCTCCTCCCACCACTGCTGGCCTGTTACCATTCTCTTCCCGAGCAGGGCAGCTGCTACCGCACACTGTGTCTTCCAGACCTGAGGTACCTGAGGCTTAGCCAGCTGCCCTCCCTCCCTGCCAGTGTCCTCCGAGGTGAGCTTGTGATAAGGCGGTGTGGGTTGGCATGGTGTTCGCTGCCTTCAGCTGATGTGCTGTGAGAAGAAGATGGGGTGTTTGTTTCTGCCTGGTCTGATAAGGGGGGAGGCTGCTGTGTCCACCACCACCCACTAATGTACTAACTCACTGCTTTTAGTTTAAAGGGTGATTCAGTGATTGAAGTGCAATAATTTTTACCTGGGAGCCATTTTTTGATTTGACTTTACTTGCTTGTTGTTCCATATTTTGCTTGTTGTTTTTCCAATGCAGCTTTGAAAATGCCTGCTGGATTCCTGTGAAACTCCATGCAGTGCAATTTGTCAGCTCATTCATTTAACTGGGATGAAATCACATTGGATCGCACAAAAATGTAATGCACACACTACTTTTTCAAAAGTGTACTGCACCAAATTGCATGGTACTATGGTACCATGAGATCTGGGGCAGGCAAAAGCACTGCAATTGTGATCTGTGTTTGAGGTGTCCTTAGAAAAATATATATACACCTGCAGGAGATCACATACCCAGTGCGTTTTGAACACAGTGTGGGAAACGCACAAGGAACATGGATTTCCTGCACCACCTTCTGGTATAAACGAGCCCTTAAGGTGATACTAAAGGTTTGTTTAAAAAGTAACAAACATATCATACTTGCCTCCACTGTGCAGCTTGTTTTGCACAGAGTTGCCCTCGAACATCCTCTTCTGGCGGCTCTCGCGGCTCCTCCCCGCTAACCCCCTAGGAGAAGCACTCTCCTGAGGGGGTTACCTTATGGGAGCGCTCCTGATTCATTCATTCGGCGTCCATAGACACCAAGTGTATGACTTGGCCCCGCCCCCCCAGCACCATTGTCAAATAGGGACCGAGCATGGGTGTCCATAAAATTATACCCTCCCTGAAAAAAGTTCTGCGGACGCCCATGTGCATATAGTGTGTCAGTATAGTGTGGGTATAGTGTATCAGTAATGTGTGAGTATAGTGTGTCAGTATAGTGTGGGTATAGTGTTTCAGTATAGTGTGAGTATAGTGTGTCAGTATAGTGTGGGTATAGTGTATCAGTATAGTGTGGGTATAGTGTGTCAGTATAGTGTGGGTATAGTGTTTCAGTATAAATTGGGTATAGTGTGTCAGTAGTATAGTGTGGGTATAGTGTGTCAGTATAGTGTGGGTATAGTGTTTCAGTATAGTGTGAGTATAGAGTGTCAGTATAGTGCTTCAGTATAGTGTGAGTATAGTGTGTCAGTATAGTGTGAGTATAGAGTGTCAGTATAGTGTGTCAGTAGAGTGTGGGTATAGTGTTTCAGTATAGTGTGGGTATAGTGTGGGTATAGTGTGTCAGTATAGTGTGGGTATAGTGTTTCAGTATAGTGTTGTTATAGTGTTTCAGTATAGTGTGGGTATAGTGTTTCAGTATAGTGTGAGTATAGAGTGTCAGTATAGAGTGTCAGTATAGTGTTTCAGTATAGTGTGAGTATAGAGTGTCAGTATAGTGTGAGTATAGAGTATCAGTATAGTGTGTCAGTATAATGTGGGTATAGTGTTTCAGTATAGTGTGGGTATAGTGTGTCAGTATAGTGTGGGTATAGTGTTTCAGTATAGTGTGGGTATAGTGTTTCAGTATAGTGTGGGTATAGTGTTTCAGTATAGTGTGAGTGTAGAGTGTCAGTATAGTGTGAGTATAGAGTGTCAGTATAGAGTGTCAGTATAGTGTGAGTATAGAGTGTCAGTATAGTGGGTCAGTATAGTGTGAGTATAGAGTGTCAGTATAGTGTGAGTATAGAGTGTCAGTATAGTGTGAGTATAGAGTGTCAGTATAGTGTGAGTATAGTGTGTCAGTATAGTGTGAGTATAGTATAGAGTGTCAGTATAGTGTGAGTATAGAGTGTCAGTATAGTGGGTCAGTATAGTGTGAGTATAGAGTGTCAGTATAGTGTGAGTATAGAGTGTCAGTATAGTGGGTCAGTATAGTGTGAGTACAGAGTGTCAGTATAGTGTGAGTATAGAGTGTCAGTACAGTGTGTCAGTATAGTGTGAGTATAGAGTATCAGTATAGTGTGTCAGTATAGTGTGAGTATAGTGTGTCAGTATAGTGTGAGTATAGAGTATCAGTATAGTGTGTCAGTATAGTGTGAGTATAGAGTGTCAGTATAGTGTGAGTACAGAGTGTCAGTATAGTGTGAGTACAGAGTGTCAGTATAGTGTGAGTATAGAGTGTCAGTATAGTGTGTCAGTATAGTGTGAATATAGAGTGTCAGTATAGTGTGTCAGTATAGTGTGAGTATAGTGTGTCAGTATAGTATGAGTATAGTGTGTCAGTATAATGTGTCAGTATAGTGTGAGTATAGTATAGTGTGTCAGTACAGTGTGAGTATAGTGTAATGTCTGTGTAGTGTGTTAGTGTAGTGCAGTTTTTAACACACTGCTTTTTGGGGGGTTTATTGTCTTTTTTTTGTCCCCTGCCTGTCCCCTTTATTTTAATTGTCAGCTGCAGTTTTTCTGACTGCAACACTGGGGTTCCCCCTTTTTTATTATTTTATAGTTTTTACATTTCTGTCAGCGTCAGTCCTCAATTTAAAGTGCACCAAACATCTCTTTTCATTCAAAAAATTGCATCCAACCACACATTTCCCAGTTTCTATTTTCTAGTCCCCCCCCCCCCACATGTCTGGACAGCCAACGAAAAGAGGCGGACGTTTCCATACCCATATGAGGGGACCAGCAGCGTCTGTGTCCACAGGCAAAGGTGGACATGGTCCATCCTCAGGCAGGGCACATTTGTCTCTGTTTAGTGATGTTGCCCATGCTATCCAGCCACAGAATGCAGAGGAGGTGTTGGACTGGCTTACTAAACCGTCCTCATCCTCCTCTATCACCCAAGCTGACACTAGTGCACAGTCCACCGCAGCTGCCAGAGCAACTTATTCTGCCTCCTTGTCCACAGCTACTCCTGCCATAGCCCCCACATCATGCATGGAGGATTCAGCTGAATTATTTGAACACAGAGTCAGCCACTTGCTTCTGCGGATGCACAGACATTACTTGATTCTGATGTTGGTTCTGAGGTTTAGGAAGGGACTAACATGAGCCTACAGAGAGGGGAGAACACTGATAAACAACAAATTTGCAGTCATTTTCCCCCATGAACTTGGGCCTGAATGTACTATAATTTGGCCTCTTCACATAAGGCTTGCTCACTGTGGTGCAAACATTTGTTATTTCCATCCAAAGTCTGCCAAAGAGACACCAGAATTTATATAAAAAATCTCTAATCTTGTTCCCAGTGCACTAAATTGTGGCCTCATCATACAGACTTCCTCCCCAAGCCATTGCTTACAAAATAAAGAAAGCTTGCAGGGAAAATCATTTTAAATGTCATTTTTTTTTCTTTATATATGTCAGTTTTGCTGCAGCAGGTTCTATACACTGTACAGATGCATCCCTTTACAGGCAGACTAAGGACCCCTAAGGCACTATATCAGTGATGGCGAACCTTGGCACCGCAGATGTTTTGGAACTACATTTCCCATGATGCTCAACTACACTGCAGAGTGCATGAGCATCATGGGAAATGTAGTTCCAAAACATCTGGGGTGCCAAGGTTCGCCATCACTGCACTATATTTAACCACTTGAGGACCAGCCACCGCTGTTATACTGCGGCAGGTTGGCTCCCCTGGGTGAGCCGTCGTAGCTGTACATCAGCCACTTTAAGACCACTAGGAGGCACGCGCATGCGGTACAATGACAGAGCTGATGTTCCCTGGGCACCCGAGATCGCTCCTGAGAGAGACAGAATGGAGATCTGTCAGTGTAAATAGACATATCTCCGTTCTGTCAGGAGAGAGGAGACCGATCTGTTGTTCATACTAAGTATGAACAACGATCAGTCTCCTCCTCCAGGCAGTCCCATCCCCCCACAGTTAGACCCTTTCACACTGTGCCGCCACCGGCGTCAGCGGTAAAGTGGCGCCATTTTTAGCACCGTTTTAGTGGTGGCCGAAAAGGGGTTAAATCCGCCCGCAAAACAGCGCCGGTATCGCAGCTCTGCCCCATTGATTTCAATGGGAAGCAGCAGTGGAGGAGCGGTGAGTTCACCGCTCCTTCACCGCTCCAAAGAAGCTGTTGGCAGGACTTTTTCTGACGCCCTGCCAGCGCAACCCGAGGGCTTTCACACTGGAGTTAAAAGGAGCAGCTGTTTTAGGGTGGTTTGCAGGCGCTATTTTTAATGCTATAGCGCCTGCAAAACGCTCCAGTGTGAAAGGGGTCTTAGAATCACTCCCTAGGACACACATTTAACCCCTTGATCGCCCCCTAGTGTTAGCCCCTTCCCTGTCAATGACATTTATACAGTATTCAGTGGCTATTTTTAGCTCTAATCACTGTATAAATGTCAATGGAACCAAAAAAGTGTCAAAAGTGTCCGATCTGTCACAGTCCCACTAAAAATCACAGATCACCGCCATTACTAGTAAAAAAAAAAAATAATAATAAAAACGCCATAAATATATCCCCTTTTTTGTAGATGCTACAACATTTTGAGCAAACCAATCAATATATGCTTATTGCGATGTTTTTTACCAAAAATATGTAGAATACATATTGGCCTAAAATGAGGAAGACATTTTTTAAAAATATTTATTAGGGGGATATTTATTATAGCAAAATGTAAAAAAAATATTGCTTTTTTTCAAAATTGTCGCTCTTTTTTTGTTTATAGCGCAAAAAATAAAAACCACAGAGGTGATCAAATACCACTAAAAGAAAGCTCTATTTGTGGGAAAAAAAGGACGTCAATTTTGTTTGGACACAGGATCGTGCAATTGTCAGGTAAAGCGACGCAGTGCTGTATCGCAAAAAATGGTCATTAGGGGGCAATTTTTTTTATTTTTATTGTTTCACTTTGAGCATCAATAAAATTACTGCTCCTTTAAAATCAATCTTTTAAAAAAAAAAAATTGCATTGATACATGTCCCCCAGGGCAGTACCTGGGCCCCCATGCCTTTTTTATGGTCAATAATGTGCATATAAACCTTCTAAAAGGGCACTTTTCATTTTTCAAGTTTGGATCCTATAGAGTTTAATAGGGTTCGTGTCCAAACTTTTGTGATTGAGAGTTCTGGCGCGAACTGAACCAGGGGGTGTTCAGCCCATCTCTACTCTAGACCTGAGCAGAGGTCTGGAGCACAGCAGTCCAAAATTGAAACTTTGGCAGGCTGCATGGGTCCGGCTGGCTGCTTGTTGGGCACCAGCGATGTAGAGTTTTGAAGCCATTAGGCTTTTTGAGCCCTTTCACACTGGGGCGGTTTGCAGGCGCTATTGCGCTAATAATAGCGCCTGCAAACCGACCCGAAAGTTTCGCTACTTTCATTCCAGTGTGAAAGCCCCGAAGGCTTTCACACTGGAGCGATGCGCTGGCAGGACGGTAAAAAAAGTCCTGCCAGCAGCATCTTCGGAGCGGTGAAGGAGCGGTGTGTATACCGCTCCTTTACCGCTCCTGCCCATTGAAATCAATGGGACGGCGCGGCTATACCACCGGCAAAGCGCCTCTGCAGAGGCGCTTTGCGGTGGTATTTAACCCTTTCTCGGGCGCTAGCGGGGGGTAAAACCGCCCCGCTAGGGACCGCATACCGACGGTAAAACGTCGCTAATAATAGCGGCGTTTTACCGCCGACGCCGCCCCCCGCCCCAGTGTGAAAGGGCTCTTATTAGAGGGTATCATCAGAAACCATCGTGGAAAATCCCGATGTAAGAAAGTACCTATCAGTGTTATGAGCAGCTATTATCATGCTGTCCCGTTAAGATCTGAGCAAAGACAATTATGCTGCTTCCAGTTAAGTCCTTTCCAGATATTTGCACTTTAATACAGGATTATAGGTAGATAAAAAAAAAAATGATCCCACATTTAATCCAGTTATGCGTTAATAAAAAAAAATCCTAAATGTATTTGAAATAATAGTATATATATATGGGAAAATTGCACTTAGTGATCTAATAATAATTGATAATAGGTGACATTACAGCAGATGATGTTCTATTAAACGAAACGCATGTCAGGCAAAGCAAGGGATAGTGGTGACGTCTTACCACTCGTGGAGAGTGTCTGACTGATGTTTTTCTGCTATGCCTGTGTAACTTATCTTTGCTGTAAGTAGATTTGCTATTAAACTTGTTTGCTTTTAATTGAACGCTGCACAATGAGTTTGTTTCCTCTTCCTTCTGGTTTACTGCATGATCGGGTCTGAGGCTCGATATATGCATCACTGGCGTCCCTTAACAGACTGAACAGTTGAGCTGGCTTATATCTAAGGTGAGTGGTGAATACTCACTAATGCGTGTATAGGTCTTGAAAGGTCTTAATATCTGGTAAGAAGATATTTTTGTCTTATCTATCCCTTGGGAAGCACAAGGTGATCACCTGTCATTAATTGGAAGGACACCATGCTTTTTTTCACCTAAGGATTAACTGGTGTTTGGACACTTTCATCACTTTAAATATATAACGTGTTTTGGTCTATGTGAAGGACTTTAACAGTTCATATCCTGTGATAATACATTGAGGAAAAACTTTATCATATGTATCACTATTTTGACAGCGCAACATTTTTTCTTTATTTATTTTAAATAATAGCCCAACCATTTTCTTTTTAGCCTCCTACTAGTTTCTTCACAGTAGGACTGAGAAGGAATTGGGCAGAATTCTAAAGCCAACTAGAGTCTATGAGGTTGACTTACTAAAACTGGAGAGTGTAAAATCGGGTGCAGCTGCGTATGGTAGCCAATCAGCTTCTAACTTCAGCTTGTTAGGCTTTGATTAAAAAAAAAAACGAAAAACTGGAAGCTGATTGGCTTCTCTGCAGAGCTGCACCAGATTTACTCTCCGGTTTTGGTAAATTAACCTCTATATTGCATCATAATGTACTGTTAATCTTATACCAAGGGCTTGCTGATAAGAGGAGAGAACATAGAGATTACTTTATTAGTGTTGCTTTCTATCCAGTCACAGGCTGAGAAGTTCACTGACCTATCTGTTTGTTTTAAGGCTTCATGTACATGGGACGTTTTTACAACCTCTAACGATTTAACTTGACAGATAGTAACCCACATTTAAAACGTCCGTTTTGCCGGGTTTACATGTCGCGTTTTGCCACGTTTGCGTTTTGAAGCGTTTGAAAAAAATTTTTTTTTTTCATTTTCAAAATAGACAAAAATGTAAAACTCCTGTAAACGAGTCTAAACGTGGCTAAATGCGGTAACTCGCATTTAGCCGCGTTTAGAAGCGCTTGGCGCTTGAAATGCCTCTAAACACAGCTTCTGAACGCATTTTTTGGGGGTCCAAAAAAAGCCTCTAAATTCAACTGCCTAGAAATTACTATAAACGACCCTGTGCACATGTACAGATAAGATAACATAGAGGAGAGTTCAGGAGCAGTTAAAAAAAATGCCCAACTGCTCCTAAACGTCCATTTACCAGCAGCAGTGTACATAAGGCCTTACTGCAGGGGAGAAAAGAGAGGTCAGGGACCCAACTTGCAGTCTGGCATGAATGAGAAGGTCATTAAGACAGGTCATAGATGATACAATTTTTTATCCTTCTTTCCTTCCACCATGGCTTGATTCCCCCATCAACACAGTCAGTGGGAATCCCTGCCGCAGCACTAAGTGCGGGGAGCATTCCCTGCTAGCAGAACACAATGCATAGTGTTGTCAGCAATAGCTGGCGGCACTAATCATTCAAGAAAAACTCAACAGGCTGCTTGTATACAACCAACCGAATTTCGATCCATGTATGGCCGGCTTAACTATTGTCTATAGATCTGCTTTAACTAACAAAAAATACTGACAAAAAAAAAAATTACTATGTGTAAAGTTTAAAAAAAATTTCTCCCCAAAGATGACTAATAAATATTTCACATTTTGAATGTTATTATGTGTTCCATTAGTCTTAAAACAAAGTACAATGAAAGACATTGCACGTGTTTTTAATATATACCTAGTGGCTGAAAATGTAACATTTAGGTTCTTTAGAGGCACCTTCTTTACCTTCTTCACAATTACAATTTCATTTTAAAATTTCTCCATACTAAAGCAATGCAAACAAAATGGGAAGCAATCAGAAAAATGATTGAAAGCTTTCAAATTGCATTCTTTCCCAATGAATGCCAATGAGAATTGTAATTTTCCTTCAGATTATCTGTCAACTTGTATTACAAATCATATCAATGTCAGGAACAAAATTAGAAAATTAAAACATAACCTAAATTGTCAGTTATGAGTTACAGAACATGTTAATTTGGGATGATTTTCATGTAGAGGATCAGACTGATCATTTCACTGCACCCTGACATCATTGTGTGTGCTGTGCATTTCCATATAAATGACTTCATAATATGGGTTTCTTGAAATCTCTTCTCTAACAGTGGTATTTAACCCAAAACCAATCCTTATATGTCATGGGTGCATTCATTTACTTTTTTTGTAGGCTTTTATTCATCTGTTTTCCACTTGTGCTCTGGCCAGCTACACACATACTGTATTAGAGTGCCTCCACTCTGGATGAAGGAGCACAGGGGGCACATTTGGACAGCAGCATTGTCAGTCTGGGGGGGAGAGGAGTGTTAGATGTACTAGGAGATTTAAATACACTAAACAAATTGAAGTTAAACTTTAAAATGTTTTACATAAATAAATAAAACTGATCATTGTAAGCACCTCTGCCAGCATTGAATGGTTTGTCTCATCCTTGTAACTGATACATCTGCAAGAGAGCTTGTTCTTTTGAGAAACAACAGATTTACTGGTTGGATTACCAAATGAAAATAGAAGAAATAAAGCCTAAACAAGAAAATGATTGGAATATCATATCTGAGAATTGGTAAGCTGCAATAAAATAAATGCTTGGTTTCGAGTTTAATACCACTTTAAGAAAAAGTCTCTTTCCATGCAATGATGGCATAAAAAATCACTGAGTGCAATAAAATCTGATGGCAATCATATTGTTATTGAAAAAAATGATTCCAGACTTTTCTGTCCTGCAGTAATCTCATTGGATCTGACTCATATCTCCAAGAAATCTGCTTTCAGTATATGACTGACAGTTAACAAGCCAGATCCACTTTATTTACCGAATAATCTCCCTTAGGATACCATGCAGCATATGACCACCAACCTTTAAAAAATGCAGATTTTAAAATCATCTGTACCAAGTCATAGAGCCGCACCAATCTTCCCTCAAGGATTCATTTAGTGTTAGCTTGTGTATTTCAGATCATTCCTCAGCAGTCTTCTTGGAGCATCCTTTATGCAACACACTTGCTCTCAATTCAGAAATGCTAAAAGCTATGTTCATGCTCAAATAATTTATGACAGGCAGGCACAGGGCAAAATGCTTTTCTATTTTTGTACCTTGCAGTAGAATACAATAAAGGTACACTGCTGACAATATATTAATATCCCTTTATATACCTAGTATGTGTCCAAATTAGGTGCTAGACAACAGACACATGTCATTAGTATTGTCCTATCTAGTCATAGCTATTGGGTAAATATATATATATAGTAAAAACATTAAGTTATACCCAAACACAAAAGCACACCTAGCTTTTGTCTGGTTAACAGCATCATACAGTTGTGTGTGTGATTTATAGGGATAAGCGTAATGATTTTGCAAAGAAGATTTTATCTTTGATGAAATTTCATCAACATCTTTGCAAGCACTGTGATACCCTCAAGGCAGCCATAAAATTTTGAGGAAAATGGTGAAACGTGACACTGCGAATTAAAGGGGTTTAATAGCGAAACATGCGAATAATAGCTTCATGGTTCCATGATGACAGGCTTGTAAGGTATTACATTTCAGTAATATGGTCCTCTGAACCAACCAGGCTGACAAAGAGAGGTCATGGCTATCTGGTGAGTTCTTCAGAGTGCTGATGATTCACGGTGGTGGATGTGAAGCACTGAAGGAATTTTCTGCACATAGAGCACTGAGCACTTTATACAGTGGAATTTTTCTTTTTCTTTGATACGAACACTTAATTTTTTTTTTTTTGGAACACATTTACTTGGATATTTTTGTTTTTCATATGATTTGGCATAATTATGGATGCACTTGATTGACATATATGCACTGTAGCACTTTATGTGAAAAAAAAGTCCAATTTTGTTCCTATAGCACCAAAAAATATGACTCTCTAGAGAAGTCATATACAGTGTGATCATAATGGTCAATGATAGGTAGGGCATCCACTCAATGGTATCAGTGGTTGACTAAGGACATTAGTACCCCTGAATATCCTTGATCCAGTTCCACAACCTCCATATGTACTCAGAGAAGAACAGGAGACCAAACTCTCCACATAGTGTAAATTCCAAGATTCGGAAGTTATTATAACGTTGAAATGCACTTACAAGTGAAAAATAGAGTGATTGTGCAGTAAAATTAAATTCCAGCTGGCAAAAGCTCACTTTCGAGTCAACTTCTGGTAGAGCAATGTAGCATGTAGTTCTACCCTGTTACACTGGGGGAGATTTACTGAAACTAGAGCTCTCTGGTGCAGTTGTGCATAATAACCAATCGGCTTCAAACGTCAGCTTGTTCAATTAAGCCTTGGAAATAAAACCTGCAAGCTGGTTTCTATGCAGAGCTGCACCACATTTTTCACCATACAGTTTTAGTAAATCAACCCCGCTGCGTTCCAGAGCAGTGCGACATTATGCAAAATGTTTGTATAATTTCTCCCGCTCTGCTCAGTCCTGCATGTAACTACACAGAAGCACGTCGCATCACACTCCTGTGCAGTTATTTGAATAAAGTGTACATGATACATAAAGTTAATTTAAAAAAAAAGGAAGCCAGATGATTCAATAAGACACACATCACACAGTCCCCTGCTGCACCGTTCTGCAGCCCAAATTGCCGTAGGGGCACCAGTGGTTTGAGCTACAGATAGGATGAAGGGGCCCTTAGTGAATAGTCATTTCCTAAAGTGACCAATTTCCCTAGAAAGGTCAAAGGTCCACTGTAATGATTAATAATTGCTTGTGGAAAGAGAACTAGTGCAAACAAGTATTTTTAATAATTGATTTTTCTCCTTTTTTACCTGCAGCTTTTTTTTTTTTTTTTTGTGTTGGTGACATGGTCTCTATAATCACAATAAAGAAGCACCCTTGGTCATATTTAGGTGTCCTGCCACCCAAGGCCAACTGGCCCATGCTGCTACTCCAACCGTAGCCAACTGGCTACCAATAGTGTCACACTAAAGCTGGTCATATACTGAAAATTCAGCCAGTTCAGCAAACTTTTATTACTTATTCTTCTGGCTGATCATGGGTTGCTTTGTATATTCCATACTTGCAGATGGGTAGAATACCTGCTTCCTCATCACACACTGTGGTTTAACCCATTAGCATGCTAGTCACTGCAGGATGTACAAGCCAGTGGGCAAAACCACAGCATGCAGCCGGGGTAGCAAGTATTTGACCCACCCCATATAATACCTGCAGTGGTTGGGAAACAGTGAAGCCACAACTTCTTAACATACCAGCTGCCAGGAAAGTAAGTAAGCCTCATCTTTTAGAGACTACAGGTATAGACCCTAAGTTGAAAGGGCACTTAAAACCCTTTACCTGCATGTAAACTGATGCAAATAATTGATGTTAATGCACCTTAAAGGACAAACTGAAGACCGAAAACTAGTAAACACTGAGGATACAAAAAGTATTTTTTTCTGCTTCTTTAACATGCTTCTAGACACTGAGGAAAACTACTCATGTGTGAATGAAGCCTACAGCCTTTGGTGCATTCAAATTCAGACAGCATTGTTTAACATTGAGATGCTGATTTAGACCATGGATACTTTTATTAAATAATAGGAATGTCAGAGCATCAAGATAAAGAGGGTTTTACATACTTCTATAATATACTAGTGATTACTTTAAGTGTGCTTAAAGTGGGACTTAACTGTATCTGAGCACCATAAACTAAAAATTCCATTTAATGCATTTTTATTACTGAAAGCAAGCTCACCCATTCATCCATATATTTTTATTTTTTTTTAGAAACATTTTTGAAAACACTCCCTAACATTTCTATTTGTGGCAATCTTGAGTAAATGCAGATGATTTATGTAGCATTTACTTCCCGAAATCCATCTGCCCTTGATAAGCTTAGCCTATTCTCCCTGAAAGAATAAAAATATGCCTATGAAGATACTTGGGATGTAAGACATTAGTCTGGCCTAGGCCAGAAACCGGGAAGCAACTGCAGAATTGTAAAAAAGTTTAAAACAAGTAAATATAATATGCCTTCATAAAGTATCTATTTCCTTATGCTAGCAGCATAAGGATTAAAAAATAGTTCCTGTTGATTGAGAGGGTTTAGTTCCACTTTAAACGGTAACTCCGCATTTGTGGTTGAAAAAAAAAAAAAAATAGCACATACAATTGCAACTCAAGTCATATTGTATTTGAATATCATTACAAATTACCTTTTCTTTTCAATCTGCAGCTTTGTAATTTTCTGTAAAATGCAATGCAATATGGCTACCTGGAGGTGTTCTGTACACAGAATGTGTACAGAACGCCCCCAGAAACATAATTTGCTGCTTGTGTGCTTGATTTACTGATTTTTCCAAAAGTCTGCACTAAAGGCCCGTACACACTATAAGATAATCGGGCAAATATTTTCATTCGAGGTACAATTTTCGTATAGTGTGTATTTAACTTTCGACAGCCAATTCTGACTTTTCGAAGGGACAAATTCCCAAATTTTTCACGTATGGGAACAGAACAAATGTTTTTTGTTTAACCCCTTCACTACTCCCACAGGATGATGTACGTCGACAGAATGGCACGGTCGGGCAAAAGGTGTACAGGTACGTCCCCTTTAAGATGCGGCATTGTGGGCGCACGCGCACCCGTCGTGTGCTCCGTGACCGCGGGTCCTGCAGACTCGATGTCTGCCAGGTGTCCGCGGTAGTGTCACGGAGCGGAAGAACGGGGAGATTACTTAAGCACTGTACTGTAAGCAAGGCATTTCCCCATTCTGCCTAGTGATATGACAGCAATCACTGCTTCCTGTCATCGGGAGCAGTGATTGCTGTCATGTGAGTAGTAGCCCATCCCCCCCGCAGTTAGAATCACTTCCTAGGACACACTTAACCCCTTGATCACCCCCTAGTGGTTAACCCCTTCCCTGTCAGTATCATTTACACAATAATCAGTGCTTTTTTATAGCACTGATTGCTGTACAAATGATAATGGTCCCAAAATAGTGTCAAAAGTGTCCGATGTGTCCGCCATAATGTCGCAGTCCCGCTAAAAATCGCAGATCACCACCATTACTAGTAAAAAAAAAAAAATCAATATACGCTTATTGCGTTTTTTTTTTTACCAAACATATGTAGAAGAATACATATCGGCCTAAACTGAGGATTTTTTTTATATATTTTTGGGGGATATAGCAAAAAGTAAAAAATATTGTGTTTTTTTCAAAATTGTCGCCTTTTTTTGTTTATAGCGCAAAAAATAAAAACTGCAGAGGTGAGCAAATACCCCCAAAACAAAACTCTATTTGTGGGGAAAAAAGGACGTTGATTTTGGTTGGGTGCAACGTCGCACGTCCGCGCAATTGTCAGTCAAAGCAATGCAGTGCCGTATCGCGAAAAGTGCTCTGGTCAGGAAGGGGGTAAATCCTTCTGGGGCTGAAGTGGTTAATGTGTACCATTCTCGTACGATTTTCCTACAAGAAAAATCGCATTATCATAAACAACAAACAACAACAAAAAAGCCTTTGTCATACGAAAATTTTCATTCATCTGTTCTGATTTGCTGTAAAACAACAAGGAAATTCACCTGATTTTCTTATAGCGTGTACCCCACTTAAGATACAAGTCAGATTTCAGGCATCCCCTACAACAAAAATTTCATTTTTGGTGAGATACTCCCAATAGGAAATCACATCTAAAGGGATGCATGCTTTGCAATTTTCCTCATTAGAATCCTGCAGGTGCAGCAGCTAATAGAAAATTACAAAACCACTCCCATTAGATTCACTTTCCCACATTAACAAAAACAAACACGCAGGGATTTCTTCAGATTAACAAAAGGTAGGAATCTGCAACAATGTTAAAATCCCTGCAATGCACATAGATCACCCAGAGGGGAATGTTTTTCCTCAACAAAAGTGTTACCCTTTAAGGGGAAGTTAAGCATTCCAAACCAAAAGCAGGACCAGGTAGCTGACACATAATCTGTCAGCACCTGCAGTGGATACAAGGTGGAGGTGGAGGGAAGTAAAAATCAAAAACTAAAATATGGTTGCAGAAGTGTGCACACCTTAAACGAATACTTTGTTGAAGCACCTTTTTATTTTATTACAGCACTCAGTCTTTTTGGGTAAGAGTCTATCAGCATGGCACATCTTGACTTGGCAATGTTTGCCCACTCTTCTTTGCAAAAACATTCCAAATCTGTCAGATTGCAAGGGCATCTCCTGTGCACAGCCCTCTTCAGATCACCCCACAGATTTTCAATCAGATTCAGGTCTGGGCTCTGGCTGGGCCATTCCAAAACTTTAATCTGTTCTGGTGAAGCCATTTCCTTGCTGATTTGGATGTATGCTTTGGGTTGTTGGCATGCTGAAAGATGAAGTTTCTCTTCATGTTCAGCTTTCTAGCAGAAGCCTGAAGGTTTTGTGCCAATATTGACTGGTATTTGGAACTGTTCATAATTCCCTCTACCTTGACTAAAGCCCCTATTCCAGCAGAAGAAAAGCAGCCCCAAAGCATGATGCTGCCACCACCATGCTTCACAGTGGGTATGATGTTCCCCTTGGTGATGTGCAGTGTTGTTTTTGCATCAAATATATTATTTTGGAATAATAGCCAAAAAGTTCAGAAATAGTTTTTTTGCATCAAACATATTATTTTGGAATAATGGCCAAAAAGTTCAGAAATTGGTTTTATCAGACCATAACACATTTTGCCACATGCTTTTGGGATACTTCAGATGTGTTTTTGCAAAAGTTAGCCAGGCTTGGACTTTTTTTTTGTAAGAAGTTTTGCTTCTGTTTTGCCACTTTACCCCATATGAAGAATATGAGAGATTGTTGTCACATGTACCACACAGCCAGTGCTTGCCAGATATTCCTGCAGCTCCTTTAACCCCTTCCCGCCGAGCGTGCGCAGATGTGCGTACTCGGCTTTCCGGGGTTATACCGGGATGATGCCCTTCCCGCCGCCTCTCGTCGCTCTTACTGAGCCTCCCGTTCCATCAGGAGGCCCGATGACCAATCGGCCGCCTCCGGCGGCTGGGGGCGGCTGGAACAATGCCATGGGTGGCTTCGTTCCAGCCTCCTAATCGTAAACACGGAAGCGACGTAATGACATCACTTCCCGTTTACTTGGCTGCCAATGGCGCCGGTTTTAAAAAAATACACAGTATTCAGAATCGCCGCTTTCAGCAATCTGAATACTTTGAAGTGCAAAGGAGGGATCCCTCCATAAAGAGTACCTGTCACCACCTATTACTGTCACAAGGGATGTTTACATTCCTTGTGACAGCAATAAAAGTCATCTTTTTTTTTAACATAATTTATTATTAAAAATAAATAAAATAAATAAGAAAAAATAAATAATTTTAAAGCGCCCCCGTCCCCGCGAGCTTGCGCAGCAAAGAAAATGCATACGGAAGTCGCGCCCGCATATGTAAACGGTGTTCAAATCACACATGCGAGGTATCGCCGTGATCTTCAGAGTGAGAGCAATAATACTAGCACTAGACCTCCTCTGTAACTCTAACCTGGTAACCCGTAAAAAAAATGTAAAGCGTCGCCTATGGAAATTCTTAGGTACCGTAGTCTGTCGTCATTCTACAAGTGCGTGCAATTATAAAGCGTGACATGTTTGGTATCTATTTACTCTGCATAACATCATCTTTCACATTATACAAAAAATTGGGGTAACTTTAGTGTTTGTTTTTTTTTTAAATTCATGAAAGTGTCCCCTTTCCCAAAAAATTGAATTTAAAACACTGCTGCACAAATACCGTGTGATATAAAATATTGCAACAATCTCCATTTTATTCTCTAGATTCTCTGCTAAAAAAATATATATATATAATGTTTGGGGGTTCTAAGTAATTTTCTAGCAAAAAATATGGATTTTAACTTGTAAACACCAAATTTCAAAAATAGGCTTAGTAATAAAAGGGTTAATTTTTCTGTAGGCCTCTTGGCAGCCTCCCTGACTAGTTTTCTTCTTGTCCTTTCATCAATTTTGGAGGGACTGTTGTGCCATATTTTCTCCACTTGATGGTGACTGTCTTCACTGTGTTCAATGGTATATCTAATGCCTTGGAAATTCTTTTGTACCCTTCTCCTGACTGATACCTTTTAACAATGAGATCCCTCTGATGCTCTGGAAGCTCTCTGTGGACCATGACATTTGCTGTAGAATGTGACTAAGAAAATGTCAGGAAAGACCTACCAGAACAGCTGAACTTTATGTGGGGTTAATCAGAGGCACTTTAAATGATGGCAGGTGTGTACTGACTCCTATTTAACATGAGTTTGAATGAGATTGCTCAATTCTGAACACAGCTACATCCCTAGTTATAAGACGTTATATAACATTATTTTAGTTTTTTTATTTTTACTTCCCCCTCCTAAAAGATTCCAGTTTGTTTTTCAATTGAGTTCTACAGTTTATAGGTCACATTAAAGGTGGGTGGAAAAAGTTCTGAAATAATTTATCTTTGTCTCATTTTTCTACACCACAGAAACCTGACATTTTAACAGGAGTGTGTAGACTTTTTATATCCGCTGTACATCTTACCAATTGTTGCTAAGATCAAAGTGCCAGTAAACCAGTCGATCAAAAAAGAAAATAGTAAATATGAGAATACATTGAAATTGGAAGCTGCATTTTTATGGTGAACATTTCATCCACTTGTAAAGGAATGTATGAAACTGGATTTAGCTACAGAAATGAAGTAGGGGGTCACTGGGAGGAATCACTGTAAGCAGCAGTGAATCAGGAATCTGATACTCTTTTATGTGTCCATTACCGAAGAGATTTGAAGCAACAATTTCTCTTCACTATAGCATTGTTTGTTGGCACAAACAGAGGAAATTGGAAGTATTTACTATCTTCGTGGGTAAGGAACTATTTTATTTGCACGAAATACCTTTAGATGTGGATAAAATATGTACTCTAACATTGCAGCTTCTGTATTCCAATGCTGTAGTTTCCTTTAATTCAATGCGGATCCCTGGAATTTAGAGCTATGTGATACCCACCCTTCCCTCCCTGACCCAGCTATCATGAATAATTTGACATCATGACCCTGACATCTGCTTATTTGAGAATGAAACAACCTAGGGGGTTTAAAAGCTGCTAGACTACATGGTGCTTAAATACATGTCATTCACTCGCTGGTGCTCCCTATCCCCAGCCTGTCTAGCAGAAGAAACTTATGAAGCTGGAACGGTTACATGACTGTATCTTTGTAAGTAAGATTAATGTATTTTTTTTTGGAAAGTAATAAAGTAACAAATGAATTTCAAAGGAATTTGGGAGTAAATATTGTTTTTGGTCTGATAAAATTCTACACTTTGGCTTAAAAGAAACCTTTCCTGAGAGAAATACGGGGCTGCCATGGCTGGAGGTTGCTGTTTCTGACTCCTCATCTTTGAAATGCTAGTTGCCTGGCTGGTATGTTCACACTCTATACTTAAAGTGATTGTAAAGGTTAGTTTTTTTCTTCTTAAAATAACAAACATGTTATACTTACCGGCTCTGTGCAAGGGTTTTGCACAGAGCGGCCCCAATCCTCCTTTTCTGGGGTCCCTCGGCGGCGCTCCTGGCTCCTCCAACTCATTGAGAGCCACTATCCATGGGGAGCAGTTGTGCGGGCGTGCTCGAGTCCTGCTGCTGCGTCCATTGACACAGATAGCATGACTCGGCCCTGCCCCCGGCTCCCGTATCTCTGGATTTGATTGACAGTAGCGTGAGCCAATGGCTCCTGCTTCTATCAATCTATCCAATGAGGACCCGAGACAGCAGCTGGAGCTGCTGAGCTTGTGCTCGTCGCTGGAACGATCGGGTTCAGGTAAGAAAAAGGTGGACTCTGGGGGGCAGCTGCACCACAGAAGGTTTTTCACCTTAATGCATGGAGTGCATTAAGGTGAAAAACCTTGAAAATTTCCATCTCCTTTAATACTCTTATGCAGCGTACACATGGGCGGACTTTTTGACCGGACTGGTCCGACGGACCGAGTCTGGCGGACAATCCGATTGTGTGTGGGCTTCATCGGACCTTCAGCTGACTTTTCCAGACAAAAATCTGACGGATTTTAGATTTGGAACATGCTTCAAATCTTTACTTCGTAACTGCACCGGACCCAGAAATCTGCTCGTCTGTATGCTAGTCCGACGGACAAAAACCGACACTAGGGCAGCTATTGGCTACTGGCTATCAACTTCCTTATTTTAGTCCAGTGTACGTCATCATGTACAAATCCGTCAGACTTTGGTGTGATTGTGTGTAGGCAAGTCCGTTCGTTAAAAAGTCTGTCGGAAGCCTGTCAAAAGTCCGTCAAAAGTCCGTCGGACCAGTCAGGTCGGAAAGTCCGCCCGTGTGTACACGGCATTAGTCACTAATCCTGTATGAAGAAGTATGTAGAACATGTATGCAGAAAAGTATTTAAATAATTTACTCTGACTTTCCTGATATCCATACTTGTTGCAGGGCACTGTCACAGAAATGATTTAAAGTATAGGCTCAGCAGGCAAGGCAACTACCATTTTCAGAAGGAGGTCAACAATAACAGCCCTCACATTCTGTTGTTACTTTAAAAATAGGCATGCCTATCCTTGGTGGGCATTCGTGAGTACACACAAAAAAGTCATTTTGTTGTAATTTTAGCTATACTTCTGTTTAGATATGATTTGACTTTATTTTTGGCTTTCTTAGTAAGGCACTGCAATACATTTTGTTGATGTATTGTGCCAATTACCGTTTCCCTGCACAGTTCTGTATTATGAAAAAGCTTTCTTGTATGTCACAGTCTGTGACAGTCTATGCCATGGCACAATGCTTAGCCATTTCTTTCCATATGATACAGTAGCAGTCTTGCTGTATGGCATGACCTTTCAGTGTTTCTCTAGATAGACAAGTTTTTGTAGCTTTCTATGTGTGTGTTGCAGTCTAAATATTGCATCCACTATTTTTTACAGAATTCTCATGTAATATAATTGCTTTTTTTAACATGATGGTGGTAATACAGGCTTTTCAGTAGTATTAGGTGTTTAGGGTTTGTAGGGCAATCCAGGCTCAAATGGATCCAATTACAAATTTATTTGGTTGGGCTATGGGTGTCTTTCATGGAATTACAATCACCCTGTTCTTTAGCTAAATCCCCTTCAGCATTTCATATCTTAGGCTAGTAAGCAGAAGAAAAGCATTAGGCAAGAAACCAGACATTGCTAGAAAATAATCACTTATAGCCAGAAAAGTACAATCCCAATTGAAAAAATAGCTTAACAGGAAGAGATGGAATCCCCAATGCCATGAAGGCAACAGCCATACATTGATTGACTTAGTTAGTTTGTCCAAAGTTGTCAAGACCTCAGAGCAGTCAGAATCAACTATTTATAGTAGTACTACGTCCTGGTTATAGAGGACATCCAATGTAGGTCCCACAGCATCTGGGAGCTGGTCATACTGAACACCTTGAACAATCACCCCATCTTTGCAGTGGAGATGTTTTCCACCATAACTTATGAGTTGCTATCTAAAAATGCATGTATTTACCATACTAAAGCTGAAGTATAATCTGCTTATATGTTGCCTTTTCTCCCTCCTCCCTAATCAACATGCTAATTAAATCTCTAAATAAATAAATCTTTTCGATTGTAATTTTCATTCACTTGTTGCCTGTGTTTCTCTATGCATTACAGTCAGATCATGACTAGTGGGAGGTTGCTGTACATAGCTTTCTGAAAACATTACAGCACTTTGCCTCAGTACTCTTCTCAAGAACTCTCAGCCCTGAAGCAAACCGTCTTGCATTTGTGAGGAGTTATAAAGTATCAAAATGGCTGGATTGGTGGATATCGGTCCTGGGAAGGAGGCGCTCCTCTGCCTAGTTAATAACCACTAAAATGCAATGAGTAAATGGGGTGGGCCAGAAACAGTCAGTAGGGAGAAGAAAGGGCAAGATGATGCTGAATGTCCAGCAGCAAGGAAAAGAGGCAGGCTCTAGCTGACTTGCTGCAGCTTCTAATGCACTCTATGAGAAACTTATAGCGTGCAGTGAAATCAGTGTAAGAAACCTCAGCACAGTGCAAGAGTGAGGGCCAGTTCACACCACATACAGCCCAGTGTGTTTTTTTTTAATGCCTCAAAAATGCATGGAATGTAGGTTATATTTTTTTTAATGGCATAGTTCACACCAGTGCTTGCAGTTCCAGTGCGCTCCAGTTCTGGAAAAAAAAGTAGAACATGCTGCATTTTTCCTGCACTGGACTGTATTGGAACGCTGTAAAACACATCAAAAAAACAATGGAACGCACTGGTGCGCACCAAAAACTAACTGGAATGCACATGTCTTTATTTAAAGTTAAGAGCCCTTTCACACTGTGTGTTAGCGGTAGCTCATTTGATGCTTTTCGGCCGCTAGCGGAGCGCTTTTAACCCCCCCTAGTGGCTGAAGAAGGGGTTAAAAGCACCCGTGTTGAGGTGCGTCCAAAACGCATTTCAGGCGCTTTCATTTCAATGTGCAGGGCATTTTGAGAGCGCTCTATACACTGCTTGCAGGACTTTTCCTAAAAAAGAGAGGCAAAAATGAACTGGACTGCACCAAAAATGCACCAAAAACACATTAAAAAAACGCACTGGAATGCGTCAAAAACGTGCATGCAGAAAAGCATCTGGAACGCATCTGAATTGCGTTTCTATGGTGTGAACTGGCCCTGAAGGTCTTCAAAAATGGACTGAAGGACTGAAAAACGTGCAAGTTGCAATGCATATTTTTCTGTAGGGCTATATATTTATGTAAGAATAATGTTGCTAATTTTAGCTTAACGGTCAAATTGGATCATAAAATCTCCCAGATTTTGAAAAATTTGGTGTGCCTTAACTACTGCAAATTATTGATGAGGATCTCAAAGCTGCTTAACATAAGAAACGTGTGCATAACATTTAAAAATGTTAATGAATAATTAAATCAGTACGGATTTTAGTTTAGTTGACATTTCAGAGCAAGCATCCTCTGCGTGTGGGGTGGCAGCACTCTGCCGATGAGACAAGGAGTCCTGGGTAAGATAAACCTATCACATTTGCACACAGACTGCTCTGGTGTCGTTAGTGTTGCCTAGGAACAGCTGACTGATATTGTACAGTGAGAAGTCTTGCCAGGGATGAGACAGTATCCTGGCCAGGCTTCTAGGTTTATGATGTTTTAGGGGGTCCTTTACAGATAAGGATGTGCTGTTATATTTTGACCCTTAAGTGTGTGCCCCCAGGACTCGTGCACTGGTTTATGGTAACTTTTCCTGAACAAATGAACAGGTTGTAGACATGAAGAAAGCCCAAGGTCAAGTTTAGTCAAGAACAAAGCTGAGGTTGGTAAAGATATACAGTAGGTCCCGAAACATCAAATTAAAAGTTAAACTTGATGTTGTGGCAGTTAACAGGAAACTAGACTTATTTGAATCAGATGGCTTCCCCTGATACCCCCCCTGGGATAAGACAAAATGCTGATTCCCCTGTTGGCACTGTCTGTGTTGATGGGGGAATCGTGACCGCAGGAAAGAAATTTGCTCTGTGTATGGCCAGCCTAAGTGATAAGTGACTGAGCAAAAGTGCTTCAGAACTCATGTGATTCTATCATCTGCTGGATGTACAAGGTAAATAAGAAATTTTCATATGTAATATTTTACATTTACCTGGCTGAAAAGAAATAATTAAAAAATGTATAAAATAAAATAAATGCTAGTCCTGAACAGAATACACAACACCTTCCCTTAAAAAAAAAGCCTTATCTTAACTTGGCTGTCCTGGAAGGGAGTCTTCTACTTTGCCTATAGATGTATGCAATGTACTGTTGATAAGTTAAAAATAACATATTCTGTTAAGGCAACTTCAAATGCAAATAGATGTAGGAGGGTGGTAGGTTGTATAGGCACAACCCAGCCACCCACCAACTCCATGAAGGTCCTACTGCTTCATTAACAAAAGCATTCTGCTTGGATGGCTTTCTAACTTGCTGGGATGATTGCTTCCCTAGACAACAGTCAGTTGTTGGGCTCAATGGTTTTCGACAAAAAACTAGGTCATTGGATGATCCAGCCACTGAATAACTTCATAAAGACTTGAATGACGGTAGTCACTAGTGTGAAATTCCCCTTACAGGGATATTTACACATAGTACAATAGAAGGTTGAAACCTTAACATTGTTTAACAATAACACTTAAGCTGGAATTCACCTTAAAGAGACTGGCTTTTGCCAGCTATAAAGTGCTGAGGTATAGAGGTCCTATTGCATACATGCAGAAGCTTGTATTGCCCCCTGATATAATTAAATGCTGGGCTGTTCTGAATGTGAAAACGATGGCACCACTTGTTAGTGATGGACTGCTCACTCCTGCTTCACAGGCATTACTATTGACCAACAAAGCACAGCCCATCATGGGGTGATCCAATAAAAATGTTGGAGGGGGTAAGCTATTGAAATTACACCTGTGACATTGGCTGCTTCAGGTTTTCCGAGGTCAATTCATCAACTTGCTGAGAACTATAGCTGTGTAAGGTTATAGTAAACCTGGGAGAAATACAAGGGCTGCAATTGCTCACCTGCTTCTGAAAATGTTTGTTGGTTGTTTGTTATACTGACACTCTGGCTTAAATAATTTTTGTGTCACTGACCCTGAACAAGTTAACAGATCAAGAAAGTCAAAGCAAAGTCAGAACTCCTGATCTGCATGCAGGTTCTGGGTCAGTGACTCAGACAGTACTGAATCCAGTGAGTCAACTACAGTAGACAGCTAGGCAAAAGGAGAGGTGACAGCCTACAAATGCATATCTAACTCTTTCTCTCAAGCCATGCAGATGTATGAATAGCTAGGTAAGGTTTAACAAAATTGATTGTCAGAGAGCTCTCAGAATAGCTATGTTGCAGGACCTTTATAGCAATTAACCATCTACAAGGAAATGAAGACTGCAAGTTCACATTCATAAGACGTACTGTATGTATTTTTCTTTGTCTAATTTTCTACCTTTGGTTATAATCTTTTAAATGTTTTTGTATTTTCTTTTAAATTTTATTTACAAAATGTAGCAAGCAGTAGATGTACACAACAGTCAATATACTTTATTAAGAGAGCGTGCAGACTAGCAAAAGTTGTTACTGTAATGTATGTAAATAACACGTATAACTTTTTTTTTTTTTAAAAACAACCCCACCCTCTACTGTATATTAAAGTGGAAGTGAACCTTCCTATCGCTTTCAGCCAAGGAAGCTGTCATCTTGGCCTCTGTTTAATCATTAATTGCCATGATGCCGCACATGTGATTAGGTATGACACTAGCCATTGGATGGTTTGACAGTTTGGTTGAGAGCACAAAAAAATGTGACAGTTAAGGCTAGTTTACACTTGCTTCAAAACAAGGCTTCGGACACACTTTGTTAAAGCTCTCCAAATGCCAGTAGAAAGCTCCTGACACTAAATAAAATGGTTAGTTTACAGTCATGTTTACACCTTGCTTCTGCTTGGTGCTTCGGTGTTGCTTCGATAAGCCTTTGGTGGGGCTTCGATGAGGCTTTGGTGAGGCTTTGTGGGGCTTCAATAAGGCTTTGGTGGGACATCAGTGGGGCTTCAAGTGAGCTTTGCCATAGACTTCTATGGAGGCTTTGAAGACGCTTTGAAGCCCAACTAAAGCGACATGGGGTATAATTTTTGAAGCGAAGCCGAAGCAAAGCAAAAGCAAGGTGTAAACAAGACTGCAAGCTAACCATTTTATTTAGTGACTGGAGCTTTGACAAGCATTCAGAGAGCTTTAACAAAGCCTGTCCGAAGCCATGTTTTGAAGCAAGTGTAAACTAGCCCTTAATGTGTGCTGAAGCCAAAGCAAGTGTAAATGAGCCCTTACATTCCCAGCACATGCCAGAAAGAAATGTAACTGTTTTTTGAAACTGTTATATCAATGGGTTTACTTCCACTTTAAGTATCCTCTTGTGGCTAAATTAAATGGTAGCATTAAAGCCCTTCATCTTCTTTCACTTTAAAAGCCGAGTACTTGCTGGTATGAAGCAACACATGACACTCCTTCTGCGGCTGCCCTACCACAATGCAGTGCTCTTCTTACCTAAGTAAATAATATCTAGGCCTGAATGCTCTCACATGGTGGGTCTAAGTTAGTCTAGGACCATTCAAAAATAGAATTTTAGGTTATTTGAGTTTAGGCAACAGAAGGTGCCTGGAAGACATTGAAGCATGGGTGATATGTTTTCTTTAATATTAAGGACTGCAAATTAAAACTGCTTGATGTGCTGCCATCTCTTTCTTTCAGTTAGAACATAATGGTTTGATGGGACACGGCAACTGTTAATACTGACTGTACACATGGGTATCAAAAAAAAAAGGATGTTTGCCATTCTTTCCTATATCATTAATGCCCAGTGCCTTAACACTTTAATGTTATTCAATTGCCATTAAACATGACTACTTAGTAAAGCACTGATATTTCTGTGAGCTCTACTTTGCTATAAAAAAAGCAGGTTGCAGAGTCCTTTTGCAACTGATGCTACAACCTTCAATGTCCTAAATGTCCCCCACCCTTGCCCCCAAGCAGGATCATCTGTCAAAAGAGCATCAGCATGGGATATTCAAACTCATTATAGACTGTAGAGCCTGGAGTTTGCATGTACAAAACCAGGTTTATGTAGTCAATGTAAAATGGCTGCTGTACCAAAGCCTGATATTGAAACTGCCTAGTAACCTGTTCTAACCAAAAAGTTCTATAGAATGGATAACAGCCCTTGCCATTACGATTAAAATACACAAATGTACTGAAGCAGAGTTTTTTGTACTAGATGCACATAAAAAGCTTATCTAATATAAGGACCATTTAGATATTAATGGTGCTTTATCTTTAAATATATGAGCCAAAAACAGAAGGTGGATCCTGTTGCAGAAATAGCCAGATTTGCCTAGAAAGTGGTCCAAACATGGCTGTACAAACCAATTTTTGGTGATTGTTATGTAACAATGAGAACAAAGATCTGCATTTTAATGAGATCCTCTAATCAATTGCAAGGAGAGAGATGTAAATCCACATAAACAGTACACTCTGCATACTGAGTGTTTTATTTTTACTTAAGATTTACATTATTTTTTATAGACAAAGCTTTCCTAGAAATGCATCACATATGACAACATAGATTAAGAGAAAGGATCAGTCATTAGTCAAACTACCAGTTTTATGTGACTGATTCATTTGAATTGGTTAAATTAACTATTGTGTTCACTGTCCACTTTTTACACTGGTAATAATAAGACATTAATGCTTAGCCTTTTATACAATAGGGCCTTGGATACCATTGTGTCATTTGTTAGGACCCCAACTGTCTAATTGCTATTGTACTTGGATCCTGGTAAGATGTATTTCTTAATTGCATCCAGTAGAATCAATGTTATATCAAATAAACTGTTTCCCCAAAATTGATTATGGTGCTGACTGCTTACTCACATGTTTCTGTGAAATGAGATTATCTATCTAAATTACCAAGGTAGCAATGTATGTGGCCATTTGCAGTAACCCATAGCAACCCAGTCATTTTCAGGTATCTAGAAGACAGATCAGCAAGAGATCTTGACTATTGGCACTCTTTACTGTCTCTTTAATAGGACTATATCAATGCAAGGACAGAGATGTAAATCCAGTGAAACAGGTCTTTGGTAAATGAGATTACCCAAAGGTTTCTGTGAAATAAGAGATTATCTGTCTCATTTACTAAGGTAGATCAAAGTGCAATGGATGCGTGGTCATAGTAACCCATACAATTTCAGGGGACTCTATATAAATAATATTGTTTTATAAATATATATATATATATATATATATATATATATATATATATATATATATATATATATATATATATATAAATAATATTTTTTTTTCTAGATTTGTTAGTTAGGCCACCACTTTACTCTGGTCACAGTTGACAGCATATAATACCAAGAGCTTCTTTTGAAAGTGGTTAAGATTGGAGTGTTATCCTGTAACCCATAGTAACCGTTCCATCACTTACTAAGGTCGCTCAAAGTACCATGGATGCACAGTAACCCATAGTAACCTGTAACTCAATTACCATTTTCAAATATTTGTTAATTAATGCCACCACTTTACCTGCTCTGGTCCCAGTTGGCAGCAAATAATACCAAGATCTTCCTGCCAAAGTGGTCAAGATTGGAGAGTACTCCTGGAAATCCATCCTTAAGCCCTTGCTTTATTCCCGGATCAGTGGCCTTGAAGTTCTTGAACATATCCAGGTTTTGTTGGCGGTACTCAAAGTATTGTGCCAACAAGCGAAAAGCTTCAAAGTGGTTAAACTTCCTCGCCCTCAAAAACCTCAAAATGAAGGCATCATCTGTCCTGAGGAAACCAATATCCGGCCGCGTGATCACCATGTCCCTTACCTCCTGGATATCCTGGTGCAATGTATCAGGGTTCTCATTAAGCTCCAGCCGAGCTTTCTCTAGAGTCTCAGGGGACAGGCCAGCCTGCAAGTGTGTCATGTTGTCTGGACAAGAACAATTTGACTTGTATACCTGAGAGGACCAAATGGTAAACTATACCAAATCAAACTAACAATAAATATGCCAACAGTTAAAATGCAGTAAAATCTTGTATGCAGTGTGAATAAACAGCAACGATTTAATATTTGTCTAAATATATATACTTAACAAAACACAAGCCCCTTTGCTGTGTCCTCTGGCCTTACAAAACTTGAAGATCTAGCCCCAGACAGCAGGAGGCAGCACTAATAATCAGAAAAGAGTACATTGAGCATTTTGGCCATGATTTTACCACCTATATCCCAGAATACTAATACCAAGCCGGGAGTACATCATTTTCTGGATTGTATCCCTGTGTATTTGAGAAAACATCCACAGTATGATGTTTAACAGCTGGGTTGTTTTAAAGGTCTGACAATTCCCATCCTACTGCTGTAATCCTAGTGGTCACAAATCCACATGCATACATCCCAAGTTCAGGGGGAAAATCCTGATTAATGCGGCAACCTGCAGTAGCTGTTCCAGTAAGAAATGACCTTTATCCATCAGCAGAGAAAGACAGCATCAGTGTAGGGAAAAAAAAGATCAAGGAGGAGGCTGAGTCCCCTCTACATGTGGCTACTGCAGCTGATTGTGTAGCGGTGATGACAGCGCAGCATCTTCCCAGGAGATAAGGCAAAGGGAATGGACCACTGCCTTTATCCTCACACGCAGCATCAGATCCTATGACGCCTGTTCATCACATTGCAGCTAGAAAGTGGACAGTCTGTCTGTGCAGCTTGTGTTCTTGCTGTGCAGTTGCTGTGGCTTGGATGGCAATGAGATGAGAGGCTGCCCGTCTGTTTTGTGCATTCAATCACTTCTGGTCCTGCTGCTGCTGGAGGGTGGGTGACGTCAGCCTTGGCTGAGCCAATACTATGCAGCTAGTATCTCTGCTTAGAGCTGATGATGCTCATAGCCTTAGCAGGGACTCCAGCTGCCTGCTTCCTCCAACAACTCAGCAGTATGCAGCATCCTCCCTGTTCTTATCTCCCCCTCATCATGCCACTCAATATTCTTTGTTGCCAATCTCTGTTATTTTGCACCTGCTGTCCTTTTTTTGTGGTCCTGCTGCACAGTCCCTCCCACTATGGTCCAAGCTCCCTAGAAGGTTAGCTACATGTGCAGAGAGCAAGAAAAAATCCCCCCTCCTTCCCCACCATCACTGAAGTCTTTGTTAGTTGAACAGTTGTTTTATAAGTAAAATCGATGGAACTGATGCATTGAGTATTCTGAGATGCACTTAGTGAAAATCACAAAAGGAAACACTTTTTTGAGGCAAAGGGCATATTATATAAGTGGAAGAAGAGGCCACACAACAACACACCTGTTAAATATTGCTTTCCCATTGATTTATACTCCACCGCAACATTTTCTATTTAATCACCACCTAAATACATTTTTTCACTGAGTACACTTGACCGCAAAGCTCTGGCTCTATCCAAGTGACTTATCAACAATGTGTGTAGTGCAGGTTGGTCCCCACTGTGCACTTACTGACTTATACATTGTGACCCCTGCATCTCCAAACCTGCAGTCTCCAGCACAGCAAAGTCTCTAGTTTGCAATTACCACCCACCCCTCTCAAGAAAAGAATAAATGGCTTTGTGTTTAGCAATATTGTCTTGCATAGCTGAGGTCCTGAGCTCAGTTCCAAAGAGGCATAATTGCAGTGGCAGCTAGTGCTCAAAATTTTTGGGGGGGGCAAACAAACTGAAAAATTCTGAAAAAAAACCCATCAATTGCAGCCTCACTGTACCATCAATCGCAGCCACTGTGCCATCAAACTTAGCCACTGGGCCCATAAATTGCCGCCACTGTACCATCAAACGCGGCCACTGTGCCATCAAACGCAGCCACTGTGCCTATCAAGTACAACGACTGTGCCCATCAAATGCAGCCACTGTGCCATATCAAATGCTCCCACTTTGCCATCAAATGCTGCCACTGTGCCCTATCAAATACAGCTACTGTGGCCCATCTTATGCAGCCACTGTGCAGCATAGAATGCAGCCTCACTGTGCCCATCAAATGCAGCCTCACTGTGCCCCATCAAATGCAGCCTTACTGTGCCCCATTAAATGCAGTCTCACTGTGCCCTATTAAATGCAGCCTCAAATCGGGCACTTTGCCAATTGCCAGTATGTAGAACTGATCCCCCTGCAGAGCTGCCAGGAGGAGAAAGCTGGCAGCACTGCAATGAGATCCACAAGTGTTAGAAGGCAGTTCACTTACCAGGCTTTGGTGCCCTCTCCTCCTGCTGTGTCTTCTTCAGTGGGCAGCAGGCAGCTTCAGCGGTGGGGGAGTCTGCTCCTCATGTTTCCTCCGCTCTTTGTCTCTCCGCTCGGGCTGTGCGTTCCACTGAGGGGCTGACGTCACTTTCAGTTTATCACTGCACAGGGAAACCGGAAGTAACGTCGTAACTTAGAGAACAAAGCACCCTGCCAGGCGGAAGTTGTCGGGCGCGATGGATTGCACCACACAGCAATTCAAAACCCCGCAAATGAAGTGCCTCGTCTGCAATCACGTGATTGCATAGATGTAGCGCTTCCCATAGTGCACTGTGTCTGACGCCTGAAAAAAGTGCACTTAAAGGAGATTTTTTTTTGTGACTGCCTGGGGGGGGGGTAGCGCCCATGCGCCCCTTAAGGACGGGCCGCCACTGCATACTTGTATTATCTCATTGTGTTTGTGTGGGTGCGGTGGTTTGATTAATTCCCTCAATCCAAAAACATAGCCTAAATTTAACTGACTGACACCCAAATAGGTCCTAAAAGTTTATATCTGTGATTAAGGAGAGGACAATCTGAGCTCCTTTAACCCTTCACATCCCCAGGATATATAGTATTTATGCTATGCTAGTAAAGTTATAATACCCGTCCCAACTGGCCTGGGAGTAATGGAATACCTTACCTATTAATTTTATTTAAAGAAATAGAGATGGGCCCTCACTAGGGATGGACTGAACACCCCCCGGTTCGGTTCGCACCAGAACATGCGAATAGGCAAAAAGTTGGAGCGAACATGGGAACCCTATAAAGGTCTATGGGACACAAACATGAAGAATCAAAAGTGCTAATTTTAAAGGCTTATATGCAAGTTATTGCCATAAAAAGCGTATGGGGACATTGACATGTATCAATGCAAAAAATAAAAGTTTTTAAAATGACAATTTTTTTCAGGAGCAGTGAATTTAATAATGCTTAACCACTTCCAGATTGCCGCACGCCAATGTACGTCCTCACTTTGAGGACAGATATCGTTGTTATGGCAGCAGCTAGCTGCCATAACCCCAGTATCGCCGTGTTCGGCCAGCGGTCCGTTACAAGATAAAAGTAGTCTCTGCGGTGGATTTGCTGTGAGATCACGTTTATAGGCGACGGGAGATGGCCCCCCCGCCGCGATCCGGTGCCTTCTGCCACTTACCGGAGCCGTCGGCAGCGGCGGAGGCAATCGGATCCTTCCCGTGGCAGTGCATGGAGACAAGTGAGGGGAAGATGGCCCCCACCCGTCTCTATGACACTGCAGGGCAGAAGCGACGTCAAAACGTCACTTCCGCCCATAGCTCTCAGGCCCCTTTCACACGATCGGACCGTTCAGATCCGCCTGTCAGTTTTGACGGCGGACCTGAACGGGCGATCCATGTTAGCCTATGGACCGTCGGATGTCAGCGGAGACATGTCCGCTGACATCCGACCCCGTCCGATCCGCCTAAAGCAGACGTATGGGCTCTACGTCCAGATCCGTCGTTGGCGGATTGGATCGTGTGAGATCTGACGAAAACGGACACGCTGTCCGTTTTCGTCCGATCCCTCCATAGGCGGCAGCGGCGCCTGACAAGCCCCTCCCCGCTCAGTGAGCAGAGAGGGACCTGTCATCCGCCGGCTCAGCGGAGATCAACGGACTGATCTCCCGCTGAGCCGGCGGACCGAGGTGGGCTCCGTAGAAACGGAGCCCGCCTCGTGTGAAAGGGGCCTTAGAGGGCGATTTTTTTCATTTTTTAAATGACAATTTTTTTTTTATTGCATTTTAGTGTAAATATGAGATCCGAGGTCTTTTTGACCCCAGATCTCATATTTAAGAGGTCCTGTCATGCTTTTTTCCTATTACAAGGGATGTTTATATTCCTTGTAATAGGAATAAAAGTGACATTTTTTTTTAAAGCAGTGTAAAAATAAAAGGTAAAATAAATGATAAAAAAAATATTTTTAAACGCGCCCCGTCCCGCCGAGTTCGCGTGCAGAAGCGAACACATACGTGAGTAGTGCCCGCATATGAAAACGGTGTTTAAACCACACATGTGAGGTATCGCTATGACCGTTAGAGCGAGAGAAATAATTCTAGCCCTAGACCTCCTCTGTAATGCAAAACATGCAACCTGTAGAATTTTTTAAATGTCGCCTAAGGAGATTTTTAAGGGTAAAAGTTTGTCGCCATTCCACGAGTGGCGCAATTTTGAAGTGTGGTATGTTGGGTATCAATTTACTCTGCGTAACATTATCTTTCACAATATAAAAAAAAATTTGGCTAACTTTACTGTTGTCTTATTTTTAATTCAAAAAAGTTTATTTTTAAAAAAAAAGTACGCTTGTAAGACCGCTGCACAAATACGGTGTGACAGAAAGTATTGCAACGACCTCCATTTCATTCTCTAGGGTGTTAGAAAAAAATGTATAATGTTTGTGGGTTCTAAGTAATTTTCTAGCAAAAAAAAAACGTTTTTAACTTGTAAACAACACATCTAAAAAAGAGACCCGGTCCTTAAGTGGGTAAAGTGAAACAATAAAAATGAAATATTCCTTAAAATATCATGCCTGAGGGTCCCCTTAGTCTGCCTGTAAAGTGGCACATCTGTGTGATGTGTAGAACAGTGCCGCAGCAAAATGACATTTCTAAAGGAAAAAATTTACTTGCTTGCGGCTGTAATGTATTGCTGGCTCCCGGCAATATAGATAAAAAATCAAGGAAAAAAAACTGTGTGTAGTCCCCCCCCCCCCAGTCCATACCAGGCCCTTATCTGAGGATGCAGCCCGAGGACAGGATAAGGAGGGGGGCAAATAAGCACGCCCCATTTCCTGAAACATACCAGGCCACATTGGGAAGGTTTTTTGGGGTCCCCCCAAAGCACCTCATCCCCATGTTGATGGGGACTAGAGCCTCTTCCCAACAACACTTGCCATTGGTTGTTGGGGTCTGTGGGTAGGGGGCTAGGGGTAGGGGTACAATGTACCCAATACCCATTTACATAGGGGGGTCGGGATCTAGGGGTCCCTTGTAAAAGGGGGAAGGGGACTTCCCGATTCAGATAAGCCCCCTGCCCGCAGACCCCGACAACCAATGGTAAGGATTGTCAGGAAGAGGCTCTTATCCCCATCAACATTGGGACAAGGTGCTTTGGGGGCACCAGAAAGCACCCTCCCCATGGAGGTCAGGTGCATGCTTTGGCCAATCTGCAGCCGTCAATGCACTGCAGTGCACATGGATGCCTGATGCCTCCTCTGTAGTTCCGGCTCCTGTGAACTCAGATGGAGGCAACGGGAGTAGTGCAGAGAGTAGGAAGAGAAGAAGAAGGGGACTTCCAATGGCAGCTCTGATCACAAACTGTAGGAGGGAGCACGGAGCTCAAGCTGGAGAAAGAGATAAGATCCAATGATGAGTCTGTGTATGGCAGAAGTGTGTTGCAGAGTGCAGGGGGGGCAGAGGGGGGCAAGAGAGCTGGATCAGTGTGTGTGTGTATAAGGCAACAGTGTGATCCAGGAAAAGAGGAACAGAGAGGCAGAGCAGTGTTTGCATTAAGCATGTAAAATTCATGTCGGTGGTCAGAGGGATTCAGAATTGTGAGTTTAGCAGCCCATGAGGTCCGAAAGGTTGGCGACCACTGGTGTAAAGTAAATAGATACAAAAGTGTAAAGCCTTAAAATCACATTTGCCTCTGAACTGGTGACAAACTTTGGTACCCACAATTTTACACGTGATGCTTTAAATGCCCTTCAGGCCATCACTCATCAGTTTTGAGTTAAAGTGGTTGTAAATGCTGAAGGTTTTTCACCTTCATTCATTCTATGCATGAAAGTAAAAAACCTTCAGCATGGAGCTCCTCCCCGTAGCTCCCCCCAATACTTACCCAAGCCCGAGCTCAATCCAGTGATGTGCACGAGAGCAGCTGCTCTCCCGGGTCTCTCCCTTATCACTGCTTTCAATCACAGCCAGGGAGGACGAACCCCACTCTGTGTTTCTTATGGACACACAGAGCAGGGCTCAGGAGCAAGCACGCATGAGTGCCCCCATAGAAAGCAGCTTTCTATAGTGGCAAGGTGCACCGAAAGGGGACCCCAAAGGGGAGGATCGGGGCTGCCCTGTGCAAAACCATTGCACAGAGCAGGTAGGTATAACATGTTTTTTTGTTTTTTTTAATACTTGTACCTTTAATATCACTTTAGACCCCTGGTGTCTCACCTGTCTTATTTTGAAGCTAAAATAAGACAGGTGAGACAGGTGCTCCATTAACTTCTTCCCTGGCTACTGCGGCTGGGGAAAGTAACAGCTCTGCATGGAAGTGATATTTTACATTTTGCTTCTGGGATCTTACTAGGTAGGGGAGATTAGCAGATAAATGTTCACTGGTCTCGCTCCCCTCCACACATGAGCTTCAAGTTTGAGTCAAACGTAAGTTCGACTCGAACATCTTGTTTTCGCCTGTTTGCTGAACAGCGAATTTTATGGGGCATTCATTGCAAATTCGAGCCCCCCATAATGCACTGCAAGACTGCAGTGCATTGCTGTATGATATTTGGCCAACGCATACACCTGACCTGCATGCTTTGGCCAATCACAGTGCGTTCTGCTGAGAGAGCAATATATTGGCCAAAGGCACGGTGCCTTTGGCCAATCATGGCTCAGGGGGACTAAGTCCACGCCCCACAATATATAAGGCTGCTTACACATAAAAAGTGTTTGGGGACCAGGGTCCTGCCCCAGGGGACATGTATCGATGCAAAAAAAAGTTTTAAAAACGTCAGTTTTTTCGGGAGCAATGATTTTAATGATGCTTAACCACTTGAGCCCCGGACCATTATGCTGCCTAAGGACCAGAGGTCTTTTTCCAATTTGGCACTGCGTCGCTTTAACTGCTAATTGCGCGGTCATGCAATGCTGTACCCAAACGAAATTTGCGTCCTTTTCTTCCCACAAATAGAGCTTTCTTTTGATGGTATTTGATCACCTCTGCAGTTTTTATTTTTTGCGCTATAAACGGAAAAAGACCGAAAATTTTGAAAAAAAATGATATTTTCTACTTTTTGTTATAAAAAAAATCCAATAAACTCAACTTTAGTCATACATTTAGGCCAAAATGTATTCGGCCACATGTCTTTGGTAAAAAAAAATGTCAATAAGCGTATATTTATTGGTTTGCGCAAAAGTTATAGCGTCTACAAACTAGGGTACATTTTCTGTAATTTACACAGCTTTTAGTTTATGACTGCCTATGTCATTTCTTGAGGTGCTAAAATGGCAGGGCAGTACAAAACCCCCCCAAATGACCCCATTTTGGAAAGTAGACACCCCAAGGAAATTGCTGAGAGGCATGTTGAACCCATTGAATATTTATTTTTTTTGTCCCAAGTGATTGAATAATGACAAAAAAATATATATATTTACAAAAAGTTGTCACTAAATGATATATTGCTCACACAGGCCATGGGCCTATGTGGAATTGCACCCCAAAATACATTCTGCTGCTTCTCCTGAGTATGGGGATACCACATGTGTGGGACTTTTTGGGAGCCTAGCCGCGTACGGGGCCCCGAAAACCAATCACTGCCTTCAGGATTTCTAAGGGTGTAAATTTATGATTTCACTCTTCACTGCCTATCACAGTTTCGGAGGCCATGGAATGCCCAGGTGGCACAAAACCCCCCCAAATGACCCCATTTTGGAAAGTAGACACCCCAAGCTATGTGCTGAGAGGCATGGTGAGTATTTTGCAGCTCTCATTTGTTTTTGAAAATGAAGAAAGACAAGAAAAAACTTTTTTTTTTTCTTTTTTTTAATTTTCAAAACTTTGTGACAAAAAGTGAGGTCTGCAAAATACTCACTATACCTCTCAGCAAATAGCTTTGGGTGTCTACTTTCCAAAATGGGGTCATTTGGGGGGGGTTTTTGCCACCTGGGCATTCCATGGCCTCCGAAACTGTGATAGGCAGTGAAGAGTGAAATCAAAAATTCACGCCCTTAGAAAGCCTGAAGGCGGTGCTTAGTTTTCGGGGTCCCGTGCGCGGCTAGGCTCCCAAAAAGTCTCACACATGTGGTATCCCCGTACTCAGGAGAAGCAGCAGAATGTATTTTGGGGTGTAATTTCACATATTCCCATGGCATGTTTGAGCAATATATCATTTAGTGACAATTTTGTGCAAAAAAAAAATTTGACTCTTTCCCGCAACTTGTGTCGCAATATAAAATATTCCATGGACTCAACATGCCTCTCAGCAAATAGCTTGGGGTGTCTACTTTCCAAAATGGGGTCATTTGGGGGGGTTTTGAATTGTCCTGGCATTTTATGCACAACATTTAGAAGCTTATGTCACACATCACCCACTCTTCTAACCACTTGAAGACAACGCCCTTTCACTTATTGTTTACATGAAAAAGTTATTTTTTTTTGCAAGAAAATTACTTTGAACCCCCAAACATTATATATATTTTTTTAAAGCAAATGCCCTACAGATTAAAATGGTGGGTGTTTCATTTTTTTTTTTTTTACACAGTATTTGCGATTTTTCAAATGCATTTTTTGGGGAAAAAACACACTTTTTAAAATTTTAATGCACTAAAACACACTATGTTGCCCAAATGTTTGATGAAATAAAAAAGATGGTCTTAGGCCGAGTACATGGATACCAAACATGACATGCTTTACAATTGCGCACAAACGTGCAGTGGCAACAAAATAAATACATTTTTAAAAGCCTTTACAGGTTACCACTTTAGATTTACAGAGGAGGTCTACTGCAAAAATTACTGCCCTCGATCTGACCTTTGCGGTGATACCTCACATGCATGGTGCAATTGCTGTTTACGTTTGACGACAGACCGCCGCTTGCGTTCGCCTTAGCGTGAGAGCAGGGGGCGACAGGGGTGTTTTTTTTTTTTTTTTTTCTCTTTATTATTTTTTTGCTTTTTTCTCTTATTTTTAAACTGTTCCTTTCATTTTTTTTTTTAATCATTTTTATTGTTATCTCGGGGAATGTAAATATCCCCTATGATAGCAATAGGTAGTGACAGGTACTCTTTTTTGAAAAAATTGGGGTCTATTAGACCCTAGATCTCTCCTCTGCCCTCAAAGCATCTGACCACACCAAGATCGGTGTGATAAAATGCTTCCCCAATTTCCCAATGGTGCTATTTACATCCGGCGAAATCTAAGTCATAAAATGCTCATAGCTTTCGGTTTCTTAGGCCATAGAGATGTTTGGAGCCACTCTGGTCTCTGATCAGCTCTATGGTCAGCTGGCTGAATCACCGGCTGCATTCTCAGGTTCCCTGTTGAGACAGGAGAGCCAGAGAAAACAGGGGGGGGGGCATTCCCTCCCAACGGGGGGGGGACATTCCCTCCCACGGCTTGTAAAAGCAGTCTAGAGGCTAATTAGCCGTTAGGATTGCTTTTACATGAAAGTCGACCGCTGGCTGAAAAGAATGATACCAAGATGATACCTAAACCTGCAGGCATCCTTCTGGTGTAACCACTCAAAGTCGTGAATGGCGTACCTGAAGACAAAAAAATGGTTAACAATAAAGCACAGTAAACGGTAAAGTATAAAAAATTGCATATCTGAAAAGCAAACATGATAAAACATAATAACAATAAAACATTGCAGAATAGAATACAGTAAAAAAGAGCAGAACAATAGAGAGAGAGAATAGAGAGAGAGAGAACAATAAAACGACAACTATTTTTTTTTAATTTTATATATATATTTTTTTTTTTTTACACTTTTTTTGTAACTAACTTTTATAACTGCAACCGGTTCCAGGTTCGGGTCTCTCAAAATGCGATGGCATCTTGGGAGACCCTGTGAAAGTGTGCCTAGTCTGTGCAATGCTGTACCCTACACTAATACTCAACTAGTGCATGGTAGCGTTCAAAACATTCACCAATGCAAAGACCAGCATTGTCAGGACAGGAGGGACAATAATAGCGGGTGTCACGCCTATATCTGCGCTTGCTGCAGACATGACATCTTTTTTGGGGGGTTCGTTGGGTAGGGGTACTCGGGAGGACATAAAGAAAATGCCTCTCATGCAGCCGACTGCACTTGGTTGGGGATGTGAATGGGGGAAGTACGGGCGCTGCAGAAGTGGTGGGTTCCCAATTAGGATTGACGAATGCAGCAGGAAGGGCATTATGGGCATGACAGGCCTGTGTTTGTCTTTTTGGTGGCAGCGGGACACTACTTGTGCTTGCCACCTCACCAGCTTGAACTGCACTTATGGGACTCGCCACATCACCAAGTGTTACTGCAGTGAACCCTAAACTGCTGGGGACGCTAGTATAGATCTGATCGGATCAGATATTGATCCGTTCAGATACTATACCACTAAGGGAGGTGTACGCTGCGTGCGTGGGTGTTAGCGGTACTGGCGCTAACCTGACACTGCTTGGGGCTGGTGCTTGCCAGTTCACCAAAATGCTACAAAAAAAACGGTTAGCGATCGCAGGGATAAGGCCTGACTCTGCGAACGCTGCAGTTATGCATTTAGTGTTTTGTAAGTGTCAGTGATCGATCGATACTGCACTTGGGTGGGCTGGGCCGGGCTGGGCAGAGGGGCAAAACGCAGGTGCTAGCAGGTATCTGGGCTGATCCCACTAACACTGCGTTTTGGGAACCCTAAACTGCTGGGGACGCTAGTATAGATCTGATCGGATCAGATATTGATCCGTTCAGATACTATACCACTAAGGGAGGTGTACGGTGCGTGCGTGGGTGTTAGCGCTACTGGCGCTAACCTGACGCTGCCTGGGGCTGGTGCTTGCTTTCCAGTTCACCAAAATGCTACCAAAAAAACTGTTAGCGATCGCAGGGATCAGGCCTGACTCTGCGAACGCTGCAGTTATGCGTTTAGTGTTTTGTAAGTGACAGTGATCGATTGATACTGCACTTGGGTGGGCTGGGCCGGGCGGAGGGGCAAAATGCAGGTGCTAGCAGGTATCTGGGCTGATCCCGCTAACACTGCATTTTTGGGAACCCTAAACTGCTGGGGACGCTAGTATAGATCTGATCAGATATTGATCTGATCAGATACTATACCACTAAGGGAGGTGTATGCTGCGTGCGTGGGTGTTAGCGGTACTGGCGCTAATCTGACGCTGCCTGGGGCGACG
The DNA here is from genome assembly GCA_037952925.1 of Lithobates clamitans. NCBI lineage: Eukaryota > Metazoa > Chordata > Amphibia > Anura > Ranidae > Lithobates > Lithobates clamitans. The sequence continues at coordinate 23,414,380 of JBBGZY010000039.1, forward strand.
CATATCACCGCCAGGTGATCAGGGGGCTAAACCTTAATTCGGTAATAAACAGCGGGTGCCCTGACACTATAAAAAATAAACAAACTAACCAGCGTCACCTGTAACAGTTATACAGTGATCAGTGGTGAAAGGGTTAACTAGGGTGCCATCAAGGGGTTAAAACATTTAATAGGTAGTATATGGGGGTCCCTGACGCTATAAAACGCTGACAGCGAACCTAAATATTTATGTCCCTAACTAGCGTCACCAGCGACACTAATACAGCGATCAGAAAAATGATCGCTTAGTGACACTGGTGACAGGGGGTGATCAAGGGGTTAAAACTTTATTAGGGGGGGTTAGGGGGGTATCCTAGACCTACAGGGGGGTAACCCTAACTGACCTAACACTGTAACTGTCACAAACTGACACCATGCAGTAATCAGGAAAAAAAAAAAAACTGCTTGGTGTCAGTTTGTGACAGGGGGGGGGGGTGATTGGGGGGGGATCGGGGGGCGATCGGGGGGGGGGGATCGGGGTGTTTTGTGTGCCTGGCATGTTCTACTGTGTGTGTGTGTTTTCACTCACATTACAGTCTTCTCTCCTCGGCGCCGGAACGGAAAATACCGAGCCAAGGAGAGATGACATCACTTCCTTTGCTGCTGTTTAGCATACAGCAGCAAAGGAAGATTCTCATTGGCCGGCGGCGATCGCGAGGGGGGGGCCACGAACGGATGGCCTCCCCCTCACCTCCGATCGCCGGGGGACAAAACAGGACCTCCTCGGGCACCGTGGGGGTCCGATTGGACCCCCCACCCGCAGGAGGCAAATCACGTATATGTACGTGATTTTGCCTGCTCGTGCCGCCTTGCCGACGTACATAGGCGTGAGGCGGTCCTTAAGTGGTTAAAGTGAAACAATAAAAATGAAATATTCCTTTAAATATCGTGCCTGGGGGGTGTCTATAGTATGCTTGTAAAGTGGTGCAGTTTTCCCGTGTTTAGAACAGTACCACAGCAAAATGGCATATCTAAAGGAAAAAAAGTCATTTAACCCTTTCATGACTAAGCCTATTTTTGACATTTGGTGTTTACAAGTTAAAATCCGTATTTTTTGCTAGAAAATTACTTAGAGCCCTGAAAAATTATATATATTTTTTAGCAAAGAATCTAGAGAATGAAATGGTGATTGTTGCAATATTTTATGTCACACGGTATTTGTGCAGCGGTGTTTTAAACGCAACTTTTTGGGAAAAGGGACACTTTCATGAATTTAAAAAAAACCAAACAGTAAAGTTAGCCCAATTTTTTTGTAAAATGTGAAAGATGATGTTATGCCGAGTAAATAGATACCAAACATGTCACGCTTTATTATTGTACGCACTTGTGGAATGGCGACAAACTATGGTACCTAAAAATCTCCATAGGTAATGCTTTACATTTTTACGGTTACCAGGTTAGGGTTACAGAGGAGATCTAGTGCTAGAATTATTGCTCTCACTCTGACGATCACGGTGATATCTCACATGTGTGATTTGAACACCGTTTACATATGCGGGCGCAACTTCCGTATGCGTTTTCTTTGCTGCGCGAGCTCGCGGGGACGGGGCGCTTTAAAAAAAAAAAATTCTTATTTATTTTATTTATTTTTATATTTATAAATTGTGTTTAAAAAAATAATTTTTTTGATCACTTTTATTGCTGTCACAAGGAACGTAAACATCCCTTGTGACAGTAATAGGTGGTGACAGGTACTCTTTATGGAGGGATCGGAGGTCTAAAAGACCCCCAATCCCTCCTTTGCACTTCACAGTATTCAGATCGCCATTTTCGGCGATTCTGAATACTGTATATTTTTTTTAAAACCGGCGCCATTGGCAGCCGAGTAAACGGGAAGTGACATCATGATGTCGATTCTGCATTTACAATTAGGAGGCTGGAACGAAGCTGCTTATGGCTTCATTCCAGACTGTCAGCAGCCGCCGGAGGTGGCGGATCGGTGGATCGGGAGGCCCGGTAAGAGCGGCGGGAGGGGGCGGGAGGGGACGTCCCTCCGGTATAACAGCTGAGCAGCTTTTAGCCGCATCGGTTGTTATACTTGAAAAGCCGATCGCCCGATCTAAAAAACAGTACTGGGATGATGCCTGCAGCTGCGGGCATCATCCCGGTATAACCCCCGAAAGCCGAGTACGCACATCTGCGTACGCTCCGCGGGAAGGGGTTAAAACTGATCGAGGCTGTAATGAATTGTCGGGTCTCAGCAATACAGATAAAACTCATTAAAAAAATGGCAAACCAAAAATGTAAAAAAAAATTGCGTGGGGGTCCTCTCAAAATCCATACCAGGCCCTTCAGATCTGGTATTTGATATTAAGGGGAACCCTGCGCCAAATGTAAAAAAAAAAAAATTGCGTAGGGGTCCCCCAAAAATTCATACCAGACCCCTCAGGTCTGGTATGGATTTTAAGGGGAACCCTGAACCAAAATTTTAAAAAAATGGCGTAGGGGTCCCCCCAAAATCCATACCAGACAAATATGCGAGCATGCAACCTGGCAGGTCGCAGGAAAAGAGGGGGGACTAGAAAGCGCCCCACCTCCTGAACCGTACCAGGCCACATGCCCTCAACATGGGGAGGGTGCTTTGGGGTAGCCTTGTTTTTGGGAACCCTAAACTACTGGGGACGCTAATGTAGTTCTGATCAGATCAGATATCGATCCGTTCAGATACTATACCACTAAGGGAGGTGTATGCTGCGTGCGTGGGTGTTAGCGGTACTGGCACTAACCTGACGCTGCCTGGGGCGACGCAGACCCCATCTGACCCTAAAACCTAACTGATATCACCCACCGGGCGATCAAGGGGTCAAACCTTTATTAGGTAATAAATGGCGGGTGCCCTAACACTATAAAAAACAAACTAACTAACCAGCATCACCCGTAACAGTTATACTGTGATCACTGGTGAAAGGGTTAATTAGGGGGCAATCAGGGGGTTAAAGTTTTTATTAGGTAGTATATGGGGGTACCTGATGCTATAAAAATCTAACGGTGAACCAAAATACTTACCTGGCTACCTAGCGTCACCAGTGACACTAATACTGCGAGAAAAAAAAATTGCTTAGTGACACTGGCAACAGGGGTTAACTGGGGGGTGATCAAGGGGTTAAACCTTTATTAGGGGGGTAGGGGGGTACCCTAGACCTAAAGGGGCCTACCACTAACTGCCCTACCACTTATAACAGACACAAATGACACCAATGCAGTAATCAGTTAAAAAAATAAAAACTGCTATTGGTGTCACTGTGACAGGGGGTGCAGGGGGGGGGGTGATTAGTGTGCCTGCGTGTTCTACTGTATGCGTAGTGTTGGTGCACTTACTTGGATGTCTTCTCTCCTCACGCGTCAGACTGAAAAGACCGACACGAGGAGAGATGACATCACTTCCTCTGCCTCTGTATACAGTTCAGAAGCAGAGGAAGCATTCCATTCGCCAGGAGCAATCGTGAGGGGGTGGCCATGAATCAGTGGCCTCCCCCTCAGCACGGATCACTCCTGTAGCGATGCCGACCACCTCGGGCCCCGGGGGGGCATGATGCGCCCCCCGCCCGCGGGAGGCCAGTAACGTACCCTTACGTTACTTTGCCTGCCCGTGCCATTCTGTTGCAGTATATCTGCGTGAAGCGGTCGGCAAGTGGTTAAAAATAAATGTAAATAAACATTTTAATGTGTATTAAAACATGGACAGTGTCAGTCAGCCAGTGAACAATGTTGGTAGGGTAGTGGACAGTGCCAGTAGGCCAGTGGACTTTATGGACTTTATCAGTGGGCAGAGGGCGGTGTCAGTAGAGCTGTGGATGGTGTCATGAGAGCAGAGACTGATGTCAGTAGGGCAGTGGACAGTGTCAGTATTTTATTTTTTATTAATTAATTTATAATTTTTTTACAATTTTTTTTTGTTAACCATTTTTTTAGGAGCCCTGTTGGGGGGGGGCAGGGATTCCCCATTCCCTTCTCTGCAGCATCAGATACCCTGCACAGTACTGATCACTCACTGTGTTCATTCATCTATGGACGCCGAATGCTGGACTTGGGAGCGCACCCGCAAGGTAACCCCCCGGGAGAACGCTTCTCCCAGGGGGTTATCTGAAGCGGGGAGGAGCCGAGACAGCCGCCAACAGACCCCAGAAGACGAGATTCGGGGCCACTCTGTGCAAAACGAGCTGCACAGTGGAGGTAAGTATGATATGTTTGTTATTTTTTTTTTTTTTAATTTAACTTTAGTGTCACTTTAATTTCCCATTACATAGATCTAACATAGTGTACAGTGCCGATAAATAGTGTTCACTGGCTTGAACGTTTTCAAGTTTTATTGTCAAAGAAGATTAAATCATAGTCAATTTAATTTTGGATTTTTGACACTGATCGACAGACATATTCACTTTTATGTCACACTGACAACAAATCTCTTTAATGTCTCAGTGAAACAGATCTCTGCAAAGAGGTTTATATGAATTACAAACAAGAACACAGAAAAGAAATGACTGTACATGTATACATCCTCTTCAAATCAGCATTTAGTAGATGCACCTTTGGCAACAATTACAGCCTAGAGTCTGTGTGGATAGCTTTTAATAATCTTTGGACATCTGGACTCTGGGATTGTTCCTATCCCTTTCTGCAAAGCTGCTCAAGCTCATTCAGCTTTTGATGGTGAGTAAGCAACCTTTTTTTCAAGTTCAACCACAAATTCTCTTTCAAATTGAGATCTGGACTCTGACTTGACCATTACATGACGTTGATGTTTTTAAGCTGTTCTTTTGTGGTGTGGACTTTATCATAGGAGTCATTGTCTAGCTGACCCTGACACCTTTTCCCAAGTTTTATATTTCTTGCAAACTACATTAGGTCTTCCTTCAGGATTCCCATGTATTTTACTATATTCATTCTACCATCACAATTCTTTCAGGGTTTGTGGCATGGAACTATTACTACAGCATAATACTGCCTCTCAATGCTTTAAGGTCTGGATGGCATATTTATGATGATGTGCAAAGTGTGGTTAATGCCAAACATAAGACTCAACTGTAGTTCATAGAACATTCTTTCGGCTGACCTTGGAGTCTCCCATGTGTCTTCTGTAAAAAAAAAATTAAAAAATAATAATAATAATAGTAATTTTTAAAAATATATATACCCTGTTTTCCCGAAAATAAGACCTAGCGTGATTGTCAGTGATGGCTGCAATATAAGCCCTACCCCCCAAATAAGCCCTAGCTAAAGCTTGTAGGTCTTATTTTCAGGGTAGGGCTTATTTTTGGGGAAACAAAGTAGGGCTTATATGGGAGGTAGGACTTTTATTGCAGCCATCACTGACAATCACGCTAGGTCTTATTTTCGGGGAAACAGGATATATATATATATATATATATATATATATATATATATATATATATATATATAAAATATAAAAAGTACCCATGCCTAATGCAGAATAGTAATGAAATCAAAATTGATTGTGAAATTAGCTTAGAGGTTTAAACCTGAGCAGCTGCTCTATTTCACGTTTCTCCTACCTCTTTTGTCCTCCTGTCAAAAGAGAAATCCATCTCAAATATCTGTTTTCTAGGTATGTGGGGTGATCCACGTCAATCCCAGACAACTCAAATAAACAGTGTATGCTATATTACACATATCTACTTGGCATGGGGTATTTGGGCTGCTGCATTACATCAACGTATTTTGCTCACGTGACAAGCTTTGTCAGGATGTATGAGATAGTTTGAGATGCTTGACCTTGATTTTGAAAGCAATGATCTTCCAGATATGTCTGTTCGCTTTATAACTGTGTGTATTTGAAGTTAGCGGGCTATCCTCTGATTTGGCATGAAACATAATTTTTCATACTGAGAGAAAGTGCTGTAAAAAGAGAATCACTTGCAGACATTGTGCATGTATGTGACATTATGGAGTCTTGGAATAGTGCACGATCAATATAAATATGATCTATATGGATGTGAGCCATTGCATTTATTGAACTATGCTTGTATCATGGCAAGGCAATGTGAGCAACATAAATGTTTGCCACTGGATATATTGGAGAAAAAGCTAAGTGAATATAGTGAGCTATGTACTGTGTATGCACATTATGCACTAATACCATTTATACTGGAAGTACATTGAAAATAAAGAAATCAATGGATATGCATTTAAGCTGATGCAAAAGGACACTTTATGTTTACCGTTGACACCCGTGGTGACAATTTAAATCTTTGAGCTAAAGTAACTTTGTGGAACCTTGCATGGAGATATAAGGGCTGGTATAGCTGTAGATTAGAATTACCGTAATTGTTGAGATCGTAATCACATAAAGGGATCTTGTAGGGTTACAAGAGACAAATGCATTACCCCAGAAAATATATTCATGAATTAAAAAGGGGGGATATTCCCCATGTAAATTATTAATAAATGGACATGTAATGCTCGGTACTATGGAAAGGGATCTCTCATGCTGCATGTGCTGGTTGAATGTGAGAGTACTTTGGGCTTCCTTTGATTTAGCATTGATCCATTATTCTGATGTACTGTATGCACCATACAGTATGTGTGTTTATTATGTAAGCACAGGTGTAGAACATTGAATGCAATTTAATACAAATAGAAAAAAGAAAGGTAGATGACATGGTGGTTTTGCTGTGTAGACTGTTATGAACAGCCCTCTCATTTCAGAACCAAAGTAAAAGTACAAAATAGTAAAGCTGATGGCAAATGCTTATAGGCTTCAGATGCCTCTCTTCCACCCCTCCAAGTACCATCTTTAAAAAAAACCTGGATGAAACCCCCCTAGCCCCAACACCCCCTATTGGGTAAAACCTGCCACTCACTGGGACCTGTTAGGGCAACAGTGCTCCAAATTCAAGAAAAGCCTGTGTAAATGCCACAGTGGGCTGGCCATATGATGCTCACAGAAGGCAGGTGTTGACCAATACTGAGCAATATGTTAACAAAACAACAGGTCACAAAAAAACAGGGGTAGTCCCATATAGAACACCCTGGGCAATTGTCCACTGCGTAATTGCAAGCCACAGTTATTATGCCAGAAGGTCAGTTTAAATGTACCTAAATGGTCTGCTCAGTCCACAGCTAGTTGGGAATGTACAGTAGGTGTGCATATGAGCCATGTACTACACTGGACTTTAATTACTGTGGTGATAGCTACAGAGGCATCCACTTCTATACCGTTCAGGCCTATCAGAATTATCACAACCTGTATATTAAGTGCACATCTCCTACATGAATGCATCTAGCTGTGGACTGATCAGACCATTTAGGAACATTTGGACTGGACTTATATCATACATGCATCATACATGCGGATCACAATTACACAGTGGACATATGCCCAGGGGGCTCTATATTGGGCTACCCCTGGTGTATTTAAACTGTTTGTGGTTAACACAGTAATGGTCAACACCTGCCATCACACAGGGATTCTATGAGCATTACATGCCCGGCCTACTGTGGCCTTTACACAGTTTTTTCTTGAATTTGGAGCATTGTTGCCCTAACAAGTCCCAGTGATGTTTATTACTTATTAGTATAACAGGCAATAAACATCAATAAGAACAGTAGGCAGGTTACAGAAGATTTCAGCTTGTAGTCGAACCAGTTGTTCTCCTGTCTGGTTTATATCAAGTAGTTAAATACTTGCAATAATCAGAAGTCCTTGTTGTCATTCTCTTCATGATCTCAGTATAGATAAATGTATAGTATACAAACATTTGGAACCCTTATGGTCACTACCTTGCAACTACACAATATTTTTGTTCTGTTTTTGAAATCTTTCATATATTTAACTTTTACAGCATCCTTGACCCAAAGTCGCATAGTCTTTACCAGAATGCATGACGTGCATTTATATTGAGACAGTGGGGTTGATTAACTAAAGTAAATAAAAAATAGAAGGTACCACGCTTAGGAAGAATATAAAGGTTGCAGCCTCCCCTAAAAAGCTCCCATAAGCAAGCTCTAGAAAATTAAGATATGACAGAAATGGGGTAATTGGCGATACCTGTGTTCGGAAAGGTGATCTATCAGGTCACTCTTTTATGGCCCAGGGAACTCCACGAATAGTTGGATCAGTGTGGTGTGATTAAATATCTACACCCTACATAAGGGCTAGGTGAGAATAAGGGTAAGCTATATAAGGACAAACCTCTAACTGATACCACAAGAGGATGAGTCCACAATGATGATCTTAGTTACACCAGTAAATGTAAAAAAAAATTCAATAATTTTTAAACAATACAATAGTGGCTCCAACCTCGTGTGAATCCAAAAAATACTAAAACATAAGTCCAAAGTTAATAAGTGAAAACTCTATAGGTATAAATTGTCCAGACACCATATATAAGTGTTCCAAAATAATGTTAAATAAGGTGTGGCAAAAAAGTTTTTTCAGAAAAAATGCAAAAAAATGCACTAAACACAAACAAAAGCAAAAAATTGCACCAATTGCAAAAAAGCCGCATGTGTACATCCGATCCAATGTGACTAATTATTCGTGCTTTAACAGATTAATGCAGGTGACTTTTGTGCTCGCTTGTGCTGTAAACATCAGTTTTCAAATCTTGCCACATATTGTCAATTGGATTTAGGTCTAGACTTTGACTAGGCCAGTGGTTCTCAACTCCGGTCCTCAGGACCCACTAACAGGCCAGGTTTGCAAGATAACTAAAATACATCACAGGTGATATCATTTGCTGCTCAGTGATTGCAGTATTCTAGTCTGCATCTCCCCAAGGTAATACTTAAAATCTGGCCTGTTGGTTGGCCCTGAGGACTGGAGTTGAGAACCACTGGACTAGGCCATTCTAACACATGAATATGCTTTGATCTAAACCATTCCATTGTAGCTCTGGCTGTATGTTTAGGGAAATTGTTCTGCTGGAAGGTGAACCTCAGCCCCAGGTTTCAAGTCTTTTGCAGACAGACTCTAACAGGATTTCTTTTAAGCTTGCCTGTGTTTGGCTCCATCCATCTTCCGATCAACTCTGACCAGCTTCCTTGTCCCTGCTGAAGAAAAGCATCCCCACAACACAATGCTACTGACACCATGTTTCAAGGTGGGGATGGTGTTTTCAGGGTGATGCGCAGTGTTATTTTTCAGCAACACATAGCGTTTGTTTTTAGGCCAAAGGGTTCAATTTAGATCTCATCTAACGAGAGCACCTTCTTCCACATGTTTGCTGTGTCCCCCACATGTCTTCTCATAAACTGCAAACAAGACTTCTTATGGCTTTCTTTAAACAATGGCTTTCTTCTTTCCACTCTTCCATAAAGGCCAGATTTGTTGAGTGCACGACTAAAGTTGTCCTGTGGATCCTTGCATCTCCTCCAGAGTTACCATGGGCCACTTGGCTGCTTCAAACATCTGAGAGCTTCACAGAATAGCTGTATTTATACTGAGATTAAATTTACAAACAGGTGGACTCTATTTAGAAACAAAAATTCACTGCTCTAAGGCAATTACCTCTCCTCATATCAGCTGTCTCTGGTTTAAGATAGGTGTTGGCTCTATTTGCAGTAGTAACATGAAAACAAAAAGTATGCTGGACAGCTGCACTCCAAAAAATTCACCTTTTATTTCATAAAAAAGATAAAAGGTCCAAGACATCCATGTACACATGTACCAACACGTATAGCTGATGCGTTTGACACCAACAGGTGCTTAGTCATAGTCAGCTAGGTGAATTTTTTGGAGTGTGGCTGTCCAGCATACTTTTTGTTTTCAGGTGAACTCTATTTACTAATTAGGTGACTTCTGAAGGCAAAATGATTCCACTAGATTTTACTTAGGGGTATCAGAGTAACAGGGGGCTGAATACAAATGCACGCCACACTTTTCACATATTTATTTGTAAAAAAATAGCAAAATCATTTATCATTTTCCTTCCACTTCACAATTATATGTCACTTTGTGTTGGTCTAATACATAAAATTCCAATAAAATAAATTTACGTTTTGGTTTTAACATGACAAAATGTGGAAAATTTCAAGGGGTATAAATACTTTTCAAGCAAAGTAAAGGTTGCAAGAATTTTTGATTTCTATACAGTAGGTAATCAGGTCAGCACTTGCTGCATATTTTCTGGAATTTGTCAGAGATTGATTCCTAAAGCAGAGTGTAAATAAACACTTATTAATGATTAGATGTAAGGCATTTTTAATATTTATGAATTACATTAGGTAGTCTAAGAAGAAAATAGGTTAGTATTTTAATTATGTGCTAGTTATGTAAAATAAAGTTGGGTTTATAGGCTAGTTTGTTAATTGGTTTACACTTATGCATAACAAGGTTGCTCTGCTAATTTATTTGATCTATTATTAGGTTAATTAAGTGAATATCCCTTTTAATTTAGTCTTGGTATTTTTTTTACTACCTACCAATAAATTTAAAGAAAAAAGGTGACCCTATTACAATATAATCCTCTGTCAAAATTCTAGAGCAGGGGTCTCCAAAGTACGGCCCGTGGCCCACATCTGGCCTGCTAGGAAATTTTTTACGGCCCGCAGCTTGAGACCTAAGACATTTCCTGCTACCAGACAATGCCCTTGCTTGGCCCGCCAGTAAAGTGCTTCAGTGGAGTCATGCTGCACCTTCCAGTTCTTGCCTGCTTTTAACATAAGTGTCATTTACACAGCATGCCTGAGTAACAGCAGGACCAGAGCTGGAAGGTGCAGCAGATCTGCACTAAAGATAGTGGTTGGTAGTTGTTTCAAAGGCACACTGTTATTCTGATGGGAAGGCAAATGTACATGGGGAAAGCTCTGAGGCAACACAAAATAGTGGGAGGGGGCTCTGAGAGGGACATAAATGTGTGTGAGGGGGGCTTTGAGGGGGCACAGATGTGCATGGGGGGCTTTGAGGGGGACACAGATGTGCATGTGGCAGCTCTGAGGGCAACGCTCCTCTGCTGTTCAACATCTATATGAGGCCTCTTACCGACCTCCTAAAGACCCACGCCTTCCTGTACCATGTATATGCGGATGACACCCAGGTTTACCTGAGGATTTCTAGGAACCAGCCGACTGATGCCACCCTTGCCAACTGTCTGGAGGCCGTCAACATATGGATGTCCACCAATTTTTTGAACCTCAATGGTGGAAATCTTCAGTGGTCTGGCTATTTCTCCAGATATTCCACTTCGTCTCATTTGGTTCTCCTCTGGAGGCAGCCTCCCAGGTTCGTGACTTGGGATTCATCTTAGACTCAGGTTTAACCCTGGTCCCTCAGGTAAATAAGGTGGTCAGTGCATGCCACTGGCAACTAAAACTCCTGAGGGTGTTGTTCAAAATCTTCCGGACAAGAAAACTGTCATTTGTGCCACGATAGACACCTGCCTAGATTACTGCAACTCATTATATTTGGGATTGCCAAAGAAAATAGTGCAGAGGCTTCAACTCAAACAGAATGCTGCGGCAAGGCTACTTATGGGTGTCCCTTTGAGGGATCACATCACCCTCATTCTTTGTGCCTTGCAGTGGCTGCCGGTTTACCATCATACTCTGTTTAAAGCAGGTTGTATCATGTTTAAAATCATGAGAAGGCTTGCTCCGAGTTACCTCTGTTCACATTTCCACAAACAACTTCTGGGCAGATCACTTAGATTGAACAGAAGAGACCTCCTCCATATCCCTGTGCCTAAGAAGGCCCGGCGTGGTGGTCGAGCTTTCTCCCACCAGGGTGTCGTGCTGTGGAATAGCCTCCCTGCCGAGGTCCAGGAGGCCCCTACTATCCTGGTCTTTCGCAGGAAATTGAAGACTTGGCTCTTCACACAAGCCTTTCCTGCGTAGCCTTTCTGGTTCCATTTTTCATGCTGCTTTCCTGTTGCTGTCTCCTCCTAGTCCCTAGGTTTCTCCAGGGACTCCGCCAAGCATGTCGGGACCCTTCAGGCTAAGACCACGCTACATCAAGATACCTCTCAACTCAACTCAATACAGATGTGCATGGGGCGGCTCTGAGGGGAACACAGATGTGCAAGGGGGGGGGCACTGAGGGGAACACAAATGTGCATCGGGGGCTATGAGGGGAAAACAAATGTGCACGGGGAGGTCTGAGGGGGACACAGATGTGCATGTGGGGCTCTGAGGGGGATACAGATGTGCATGGGGTGGCTCTGAGGGGAACACAAATGTGCATGGGGGACTCTGAGGGGAACACAATAGTGCATCAGGGGGCTCTGAGGTGGACACAACTGTGCATCAGGGGGCTCTGAAGAGGGACACAGATGTGCATGGGGGGGCTCTGTGGGGAACACAAATGTGCATCAGGGGGCTCTGAGGGAGACACAGATGGCATGGGAGGAGCTCTGGGGGGAACACAGACATGCTTGGGGGGCTCAAATGTGTATCAGGGAGCTCTGAGGGGGACAAAAATGTGTGTGAGGGGGGCACAAATGTGCGTGGGATTATCTGAGGGGGGCTCTGGGAATAAATGTGCATGGGTCTGTGATGAGGACACAAATATGTGCTGACACTCTGCAGAGCAGACCTCTGTCTAGCAGCTCCGTGAAGAGCTCGGCCTGTGGCCACCCCTCCTTGGCTCCCCCCCCCCTCCCTCTATCCCACATCCCCTACATCCTATCCCCCTACCGACCTACTCCAGACGCCGTTCTTAGTCGGCCAGCCGCTCAGGACACTCCGCGGCTCCGGCCCAGCCCCCCCCGCATTACCACGCCAGTCCCTCTCCCCTCTGACTCTCCAGCAGCCACCTTCAGCAGCCGGTCGGCCGCTCAGGACACTCCGCGGCTCCGGCCGCCCCTGGCTGGCTAGCCCCAGCTCTCCACTTCTCCCCCTGCAGCATTCAGCCGGTCCCCCCTCTACCCATCCGGACGCCGCCTAGTCAGCCGGCCGGCCGCCCGGGACTCTTCGCGGCTCCTGGTCGGCAGACTACAGCACTTACCGTCCCCTCTACTGACCAGCCGCTCCGGCGGGTCCGCACCCCTCTTCCAACTGATCATCTCCACCGGACGGTGTGGGCAACAACGTTAGGACAGCCCGCGGTTCGGGCCTAGCCGGCGGCCATCTTGGTACTCCCTCTGCCGGCCAGCCACGGCTTAGGCCCAGCCGGCGGCCATATTGGTACACCCAGGAAACGGTGCAGCATCCTAGGACTTCCTCCTGAGGCCATCAGCCCCCAGCCATCACCGCCCGATTGGACCCACTACCCCCTAGTCATCTATCCAACCATACCCCCCCCCCCTCTGTGGCCTCCACCACAGCCGCGGTCCCAATCACCACGTTCTAGCCGCTAGAGTCGGTGGGACGGACCACGGCTGCAGCCTAGCCCAGCCAGCTTGCCACCACAACCCCTCACTGTTGTCCAACAGAGCCCCGTGCCCTCTGCACCGGGAATCGCCCCTCCTGCTACTGGACCTCACTGCGGGGGCACTAGAGATTCACCGGGGGCCAGTCTACCTCAATTCGCCTGAGACGCAGCCACCGCACCACCCACCGCACCAGCCCCCCCTCCTTCACCTTCGGGACCTTCAGCACAGGTAAGCCACCGGGGGCACTCGAGAAGTTGATCCAGGGGCCCTTGTCCGATCGCCCCTCGGGGGGGTCAGGAAGGAATTTTTTCCTCGACTGCACCATTGGCCTACGCAGCCAGGGGTTTTTTTTGCCTTCCTCTGGATCAACGAGAGGGAGGCAGGCAGCCACCTCCCTCCAGTACCTCCGCTCCAACACTCAGCCGTCACTCTCACCACTCCAGAGCAGTGGTCAGCCATCCGATCCCTCCATCCCCCTGCAAGGCTATCATCGCCACACCAGTGCCTTCGTCATACAAATTTCTTTTCTAGCAACGCCGCCTTCCGCATCATGTGCAACTTCAAGTACACAGCAGATACCCTCCACAGGCTAAGATACACGGCCGCAACTTTACCGACCACCACGCAAAAAAGACTAAAAAAAGAACAATTACTAAGGACCAACCCACAATCAACCATCAAAGGCAGGGAGTCACCGATCCAACCACAACAACTAGCATGCGCCCTGATCAACACCAGATCTGCAGTCAAGCACAGGCTGGAAATCCGCGAGTTCATCACCGAAAACAACATAGACTGCCTCTTCATTACAGAAAGCTGGCTAACTTCCGACTGCAACACCATCCTAACTGAATTGGTGCCCAAGAACTACAGTATCCTATCTGAGCATAGAATAGGAAAAAAAGGAGGAGGTCTAGCAGTGATTTTCAAATCGCACCTGGGGCTCACCAAACCAAACTTACAGAACTCAGTGCCTTTCATGGAAACACTCTCACTGCACCTTCAAACAACACCTCAAGACACCATTCACATACTACTATGCTACAGACCACCTGGACCAAAGACCAATCTCCTCACACCGCTCACTGAATTCTTCTCAATGCACACCTTGAAAACCAAAAACCTTCTGGTACTTGGGGATTTCAATCTATGGGCAAACTCCGCCCAAGACCCTATGGCAACCGCCTGCGTTAACCAAATGGAAGAACTTGGCCTGCAACAACTGATAAATGCTCCTACGCATGGTTCAGGACACACTTTAGATCTCATCTTCAAACAGAATATGGACATCGACGTATTGAACATCACCCCACTACCATGGACGGACCACCATGCTATCAAATTTAAAATCACCACTAACACCACTCTCCAAAAACAGAAACGGGCAATAGCAACACACTGAAATAGATCTCAGAAGAAACTACACTCTGAACTCTTCAAAACTACATTGTCGAGCAAAATTCTTCTGCTAAACCCAAACCTCTCAACGGAACAAACACTCAACTCCCTAAACAATGCTTTACTACAAACAGCAGACTCCGTGGCGCCAAAACGCAGAACACCCGTCCGCACAAAAAACTCGAGTTGGTTTAATGGCACTCTCACCCTACTCAAGCAAGAACGCAGAAGAGCTGAGAGAACTTGGAGAAGAAATCCCACCAAGGAAAACCATGCTAACTACAAAGCACTCACGGTGAAATACCACAAGGCAATCTTCAAAGCCAAAAAAGAACATTTTGCAGACACCATCTCATCCGCCTTAAACCGCCCACGGGAACTTTTCAAAATAGTTGCTCAATCAATGAACCCGGCCTGCCTAGAGCCCCCTACAAACGATACTCAAGAATTCTGCAATGAGTTATCAGATTTCTTCATCGACAAAGTCGACAACATTCGGAAAGCAATTCATCAGAAAATAACAACCAACCTCACCCAACCAATGCAAAAAGAGGATATCGACACGAACATCACTCAACCACCAAAGTTCTCTTTGTCCCCAATCACCACGGACACGACTAAAAACATCATCAGAAGCCTTCGCGACAGCACATCACCGAACGACATCATCCCCACCAAATTGTTCAAAGCATGTTCCGACATCCTGGCCCCCACCCTAACACATCTCATAAATCAATCATTCAAAGAAGGGACTGTGCCAACCTCCCTCAAGCAAGGCATCGTCAAACCCCTGCTAAAGAAACCTAATCTCGACCCTAAAGACCCTAACTGCCGCAGACCAATAACAAGCCTCAACACCATCTCCAAGATTATAGAGAAAGCAGTAGTACAGCAGCTACAACACCACCTGGAGACACACCACCTCCTGGACCCTCTGCAATCAGGCTTCCGCCCAGGCCATGGCACAGAAACAGCACTTCTCAAAATATGGGACGACGCCCTTGAAGCAGCAGATGACGGGGAACCGAGTCTCCTGGTACTGTTAGACCTCAGCGCAGCATTCGATACAGTGGACCACAATACTCTACTTGTCCGCCTCTCAGAAGTTGCAGGAGCCACAGATTCTGCCCTAAAATGGTTTACATCCTTCTTAGAGAATCGCTCTCAGACAGTGAAACTGGGAACATTCACCTCGGAATCTCGGGCAGTCTCCTGCGGAGTCCCTCAGGGCTCACCCTTGTCACCAGTGCTATTTAACATCTACATCCGCCCGCTTCTCAATATCATCAGGAAAACGGACCTCTGCTTCCACTCATACGCAGACGACACCCAACTCTACTTTCGCATTAATGGACAGAAAGATCATCATCAGCAACTACAGAAATGCCTCACTTTAATCAATGACTGGATGACCGCTAGCTCCCTCAAACTTAACGATTCAAAAACAGAACTTCTTCTCCTGCAAGCCAACAAAAATTCCAAAATTGAGACTCCGGGGACACCACCCTCCATCCTCGGACAGACCATCTCCCCCAGCACCAAAGTCAAGAGTCTCGGAGTCATCTTTGACTCAGGAATGACAATGGATGCACAAATAGGATCGGTGGTGAGCGGATCTCACCACCTCCTCCGCCTGCTTCGCAGACTCATCCCCTTCATCCCAGAAGAGGACAAAGCGGCAGTTGTGGGAACGATCATCAATTCCCGACTCGACTACGCAAATTCCCTCTACGTAGGTCTACCCCAATACCAGCTTGCGCGCTTGCAACTCATGCAGAACACGGCGGCAAGGCTGTTAACAGGGAAAAAGCCCTGGGAATCCATCTCCCCATCCCTAAAAAGCCTACATTGGCTAACGGTGAAGAATCGGATCACATTCAAGACCCTCTGCCTCACCCATAAATGCATACAAGGAAACGCTCCGCAATATCTCCGGGAAAAAATAAAACACTACACACCGAATCGCAGTCTTCGATCAGCTAACCAGAACCTCCTCCTCATTCCCAAATACCGCTACAAAGCAAAGGGAGAACGTAGATTTGCAGTCCAAGGACCTCGACTATGGAATGCTCTCCCAACCAACCTCCGCATGGAAGAAAACCACCAGGCCTTCAGGAAAAAACTAAAGACCTTCCTTTTCTAGAAGCTGGCTACAGAGAATACATCTAGCGCCTTGAGGCGATTCAGTTCGCAATTTGCAGCGCTTTACAAATTATTCATTCATTCATTCATTCATTCATATGTGTGAGAGGGGGCTGCCTGTCCAATTCTATCCTATTCTGCTGCTGCGGGTCATTTATAAATAACTGATTTTTTTTTGGCTCGCGAATGTGTGTAAAATATACAATGTGGCTCTCGAAGTGAAAAGTTTTTAGATCCCTGCTCTAGAGTATCTACTTGTTTGTAGGTGTCCTTTTTGAAGTGATTTTAACTAGACAATACAGTCAAATAATAAAAAGTTACAGCCTAAAAGCAAAAATATGCATTTTAACCATAGGCACAGAGACAGCAGTTACATGTGAGTTTTTTTAATAAAAGATGCTAGAGATCATACAGCAGCTGCGTGCCATCGGAGATCAAAAATAATCATATTGTTGATTGTTGCCCTGCTCCTCTGCAGCCTTCCAGAGACATATACTGCTCTTATTAACGCTTTACAAACCAGACCCAAGCAGGAGCTGACACTGGAATATGTCAAAGGGAAATTAATCGATGAATATGACAGAAGGAAAGAAAATATGCACCATGATGACAAAGCTCTTAAAATGTACAAAGGCACAAAGCACAACAAAGAAAGCAGAGCCTATTTCTGTTGTAAAAGGACCAGTCACTTAAAAAAGGACTGTTCTATCTAGAAAGCCAAGCAGCGAAAGCTATATGCAAAAGAAAGAGTCAAAGCAATCACAAAGGATACTGCAGACACATCATGGAGTGGCACCTTTAAAGTGACACGGAGCGGCAAGCCATGAGGCTGGTGCATAGACTCAGGTGCGACAAGCCACATGACTAGCAATGAGACCTTCTTCACAAATATTGATTACAGTGCAAAAGACAAAGTTTTACTAGCACATGGGAAAAGCATCACCTCAGAAGGTAAAAGCCAGATTTCCTGAACTGCATTACACCACACGGTGAGTACAGTATCCTTGTAAAGAAAGTGCTGTATGTTCCAGAACCAGAAGTCAGCCAATCAGTGACAAGTCTTGCAAACAACGGTCTCACGGTCAAGTTCCAGGGTGATGGATGCACAATTTACAATAATAAGCAATTCCTCACAAAAGGAAAACTGGATGATCACTTATACAGACTTGTCACCACAGACCAGCAAGCCAATATAGTCTCTAATAACCTACACCGCAAATGTATTCACTTATGGCACAGGCGTCTGGGGCACAGAAGTCCAGAAGCTATACAGGACATTATAAAGGGAGGCTTATCAGAATATTTGACAATAATGCCTTGCAAAGTGCTCATGAAATGCAAGTGCTGTATTGAAGCTCATACACAGTGATGTATGGGGTCCAATAAAAACTCCCACGTCAGGCGGGAACAGATATCTACTGACATTCATTGATGATTATCCAGGTACACAACTACTTATCTAATGAAACACAAGAATGAAACATCAGAGAAACTTCAAAAGTTCATTACCACATCTAGCAAAAAATTCCAACAGAAACAAGGAATAATAAACATCAACAATGGGGGAGAACACATAAGCAAAAAAGTGGCCTCATACCTGAAGAGACAAGGAATAGTACACCAGACAAACACACTATACACTCCTGAACAAAACAGTGTAGCAGAAAGGAAAAATCATACTCTTATAGAAATGGCCAGATGCATGTTGTCAGATGCCAACCTACCTCACAAGTACTGGGGAGAAGCAATCATGACTGCAACCTACCGACAGAACAGACTACCCTCAAAAGCCATTAAAAGTACTCCATGTGAAATGTGGCATGGATCAAAGCCTAGCATAGGGCACATTAGAGTGTTTGTGTCAGAAACCAAGAATCAGACTGAGACAGAAGTACAGTTTAATCACACCTGTTTAATAATAATTTAAAAAAAAGGTAAACAGAGTAAACGTAGTCAAAACATAGCCAGAGTTCAGGAACCAGAACGGATAGTCAGACAAGCCAAAACGTCAGGGAGCCAGAGATGAGTGTTGTAGAACAGCAAGCAGGATCTGGAGCCAGAAGGAATGTCAATCAAGCAAGTCTTTAACAGGAACACAGGAGAGGGTCTCTAGAGATGTGACCAAGGCGAAGGCAGAGATCATCTGGACTGGACGGCTTAAGTAGGCAGCACTGACAAGCATGTTATCATCAACAGGTGAGTCACTGTGGAGAGATATTAGCTCACAATTAGCCGACAGCTGAGCAGGAAGCTTTGAGAAGGAAGGGCTGAGCCCAACCCTGACAGTTGCCCCTCCTCAATGACCCCTCCCCATCCGAGGACCACCAGGCTTGAGGGGAAAATGTCTATGGAAATCACAGAGGATAGGGGCATGTACGTCTGAGGATGAGACCCAAGAGCACTCCTCCGGAACGTACCCTTTCCAATGCACCAGGTACTGTATGCGCCCACAGAACCTACGGGAGTCAACAATGGACTGTAATTCATACTCCTCATGGTTCTCAACCTGTACAGGGTGAGGACGAGGCACCGAGGTGGTAAAGCGGTTGCAGACCAAAGGTTTTAAAGGGGAGACATGAAATACATTTGAGATACACATATTAGAAGGAAGGTCCAATACGTAAGCCACTGGGTTAATAATGAATATAAGAGAATACGGAAAGGCCCAATAAACCGAGCTGCGAACTTCAGAGAAGGAACACGATGTTGAAGATTGAGAGATGTGAAAAAGCAGTGCAGCGCATTGACTGCTGTATGGGATTTGATATTTTGACCCTCAGTGTTCAGCTGCCATTGTTAGGTTTTATTTTGCACTGATTGCCTTGCTTTTTATACTTGGAGATTGAAAGATGACAGCTAGACCCTGTCCCCAACCTAGTAGGAAGGCGCAAACAGGCGTCTGCGGCAGTGGCGGCTGGTGAAGTTTTAGGATGGGGGGGCGCCAGACCGCGCCCTTTATTTTTGACCCCTCCCACTTGGTGAAAATGGGAGTGGTTTCAGCAAAATAGTGGGCGTGGCTCTAAGGTGGTGTGGTTAGCATCTGAGATGAATGAGGGATGGAGGGAGAGAGGGATGGAGGGACAGCAGGCCCAGATCCTATACAACAATAGAAATATGTGTATTCTAGAAAGTTTAACAATCAGCAGATAAAGATATTCCAAACACCTGGTGTTAGCACTTCAATCATCCCGGCACCATGGTTGTTATGGTGTCAGGATAATTGAAGCGCATTCATTCTATTATTACATTGTAATATATAATGAAATCATTCAACTCACCATAATGCAGAATCAGTGGGAGCCCTGAGTGTGTCACTAGCCACGTCGCCTGCCACCAGATGCCATCAGGTGTCCCCAGCGGAGTCCCTCCTTTCATGCAGCCTGTGTCTCATAAAATGCAGCCTGTGTCACACAAAATGCAGCCTGTGTCCCACAAAATGAAGCTTGTGTCCCACCAAATGCAGCCTTCGTCCCACAAAATACAGCCAGCCTGTGTCCCCCAAATTCAGTCTGTGTCTTACCAAATGCAGCCTGTGTCTCACCAAATGCAGCCTGTGTCTCACCGAATGCAGACTGTGTCTCACCAAATGCAGCCTGTGTCCCCCAATGCAGCTTTGCCTGTGTCCCCCAATGCAGACTTGCCTGTGTCCCCCAATGCAGCATTGCCTGTGTCCCCCAATGCCGACTTGCATGTGTCCCCCAATGCAGCCTTGCCTGTGTCCCCCAATGCAGCCTTGCCTGTGTCCCCCAATGCAGCCTTGCCTGTGTCCCCCAATGCAGCCTTGCCTGTGTCCCCCAATGCAGCCTTGCATGTGTCCCCCAATGCAGCCTGTGTCCACCAAATGCAGCCTTTGTCCACCAAATGCAGCCTTGCCTGTGTCCCCCAATGTAGCATTGCCTGTGTCCCCAATGCAGCCTTGCATGTGTCCCCCAATGCAGCCTTGCCTGTGTCCCCCAATGCAGCCTTGCCTGTGTCCCCCAATGCAGCCTTGCCTGTGTCCCCCAATGCAGCCTTGCCTGTTTCCCCCAATGCAGCCTTGCATGTGTCCCCCAATGCAGCCTTGCATGTGTCCCCCAATGCAGCCTGTGTCCACCAAATGCAGCCTGTGTCCACCAAATGCAGCCTTGCCTGTGTCCCCCAATGCAGCATTGCCTGTGTCCCCAATGCGGCCTTGCATGTGTCCCCCAATGCAGCCTTGCATGTGTCCCCTAATGCAGCCTTGCCTGTGTCCCCCAATGCAGCCTTGCCTGTGTCCCCCAATGCAGCCTTGCATGTGTCCCCCAATGTAGCCTTGCCTGTGTCCCCCAATGAAGCCTTGCATGTGTCCCCCAATGCAGCCTTGCATGTGTCCCCCAATGCAGCCTGTGTCCACCAAATGCAGCTTGAGTCCACCAAATGCAGCCTGTGTCGACCAAATGCAGCCTTGCCTGTGTCCCCCAATGCAGCTTTGCCTGTGTCCCACAATGCAGCCTTGCATGTGTCCCCAATGCAGCCTTGCATGTGTCCCCCAATGCAGCCTGTGCAGCCCCCCCCGTTCTCCACGGGAGCACAGCGGTAGTGTACTACTTACCTTGCCGTTGTCCTCTCCAGCTGTGTCTTCTTCATACTTCCTGTTTCCTTTCTCCCGGGCGCAATGGGAGAATGAGAACAGGAAGTGACATCAAACTGAGATGTCAATCAAACCGCCCGGCCGTAGCAACATATACTACGATGGCCGGGCGGAAGCTAATCAGCGCTTAGGAAAGCGCCGCAAGGCGGGCTCGACGCCCGCAAATGCTTCCCCTTAGTGCAATATGTCCGGCGTCGCACTGTGTCCGGCGTCCGCACACAGTGCACTAAAGGACCTTTTATTGTTTTTTTGTTTTTTTAAAGGGCCGGTATTAAAATTCTTTTTTTTTTTGACATTTTTTTTTTGGTACTGCCTGGAGGGGGGGCGGCGCCCATGCGCCCCCTATGGACGGGCCGCCACTGGTCTGCGGTCAGCATGGAATCTGTACCTAATATTAGCATGTCGCAAAGCCTCTTGGACTTGTGCCCAAGTGGAACGAAGACCACTGAAATGCTCCTCCAATGCAGGAATACTCTGCAGAACAAATGAGTCAGGCAACATGGAAGGCTGGAAACCATAGTTCACCATAAACCGGGACAATCGGGAAGCAGAATTCAAGGCACTATTGTGAGTAAACTCCACCCACTGTAAGAGGTCTGACCAGCTGTTATGATGGTCAGAAATATACGTAACGTAGGAATTTCTCCAAGGACTGATTGGCTCGTTCTACTGCCCCATTAGACTGCAGGTGATAAGCAGAGGAGAAAGCAAGCTGAATTCCCAACTGTGCACAAAAGGCTCACCAGAACCGGGACAAAAACTGACTACCCCTGTCCTAGACATCACCTTGTGTAGCCTATGTAAGTGAAAGATCTCCCGAGCAAAAATCAAAGGCAGTTCCTTAGAAGTGGGCAACTTCTTAAGTGGAATACAATGGGACATTTTCGGGAAACGGTCAAGCACCATAAGGATAACTGTGTTGCCCTGGGAGTTGGGTAACCCCACAATGAAATCCATAGACAGGTGGGTCCAGGGCCTCTCTCCATTGGGTATGGGTTGTAGGAGGCCCACTGGAAGGTGTTGTGGAGTCTTACTCTGAGCACACACAGAACAGGCAGCTACAAAGTCGGTTACATTAGCATATAGACTAGGCCACCAGAATTGTTGGGAAATGGTCCAAAAGAGTTGATTCTTCCCAGGGTGGACAGCAGCCTTGGGAGAATGGTAAGTCTGGAGCACGGCAGTACAAGACTCTATGGGACAAAGCAGCAGTCACAAGGTTTCTCAGGAGGAGCATTGACCTGAGCAGCAAGAATTTTGTTGCCAAAGGAGAAGTGAAACTGGTGCAAACCGTAGCCAGAATACGATCAGGAAGAATCAAAGGAACCGGAACCGACTCCATCTTGGAAGTGGAGAAAAATTGTAATGACAAAGAGTCAGCCCTTACATTCTTAGTACCAGGTAAGAATGAGACAATGTAATTGAAACTAGACAAGAAAAGAGCCCATCGCGCCCTTCTGGGAGAGAGGCATTTAGCCTCAGACAAGAATGTGAGATTCTTATGGTCAGTAAGAATGAGAACCGGCACAGTGTCTCCATTCTTTCAGGGCTAAAATGATTGCTAACAGTTCTTTGTCACCAATCTCGTAATTGCACTCCGCAGGTGACAATTTCTTGGAAAAGTAGCCACAAGGATGCATAGTGCTCTCAGAGGTAGGACGTTGAGACAGAAGGGCGCCAACTCCAGTCTCAGAAGCATCAACCTCAAGGATAAAAGGTAACGTAAGATCAGGATGTGTCAACACAGGAGCAGAAACAAAGGCAGCCTTGAGACTCTCAAAGGCTTTAAAGTGGTTGTACACCCTAAAAAAATAATAAAAAAAACCTGCAAGTCAAAGGCATAATGAGCTAGTATGCATAGCATTATGAATTACTTACCTCAGATCGAAGCCCCCACAGCGGTCCTCGTTCACTGCACCGGCGGCCGACATCGCTCCAGGGGGCTACTTCCAGGTATTGCGGCTCCGGGGCTGTGATTGGCCGGATCCGCAATGATGTCACTCCCGCGTGGGAGCCGCCAGTAACGGCAGTGTCTAACTAAAGTAACGGCACGTACTTTCCATTGCTTCAGTTTGCTTAAGTGCGCATGTGCCGATGACATCAGCACATGCATATAAAGGGATAGTTCCTAAACCGTGCAGGTTTAGGAGATATCCAGTGTAGCTACAGGTAAGCCTAATTATAGGCTTGTCTGTAGTAAAAAGTGGTTGTAAAGGGTTTACAACCACTTTAATGGACTCCGGAGACCAACTCTGTGGGTTACCGTCCTTTCTGGTCATATCAGTCAGGGGCCTGGCCAGAGACAAGAAGATACGAATAAACTTCTGATAATAGTTGGCAAAGCCAAGAAAACACTGCAGAGGACGTAAACCCATGGGTCGGGGCCACTGTAGGACTGCTGAAAGTTTCTCTTGGTCCATCGAAAAACCAGCAGTGGAAATGACATAACCCAGGAATTTAACCTGTTCACGATGGAATTCGCACTTCTCCAATTTACAATACAGATTGTTCTCTCTTAGTTTCTGAAGCACACGACAGACATCTGTGAGGTGGCTCTCCAGGGACTTGGAAAATATGAGGATATCGTCAAGATAAACCATTACACATAACTGCAACACATCTCGGACATTGTTAATAAATAGTTAATAAACTCCTGGGCGTTACAAAGGCCAAAAGGCATTACGAGGTACTCATAATGGCCTATTCTGGCATTAAATGCAGTTTACCACTCGTCGCCCTCCTTAATCCTCAAATCAAGCTTTGTGAAAACCGTTGCTCCCTTGAGGCAGTCAAATAACTCCATAATCAACGGAATTGGATAGGCATTTTTATGAAATGATCGAGACCCCTATAATCAACACAAGATCTCAGTTTACCACTCTTCTTCTTCACAAAGAATAAACCAGCACCAATCTGCAACATACTCCTCCATGGCCTTATCCTCCAAGACTAACAAAGGGTAAACGCGGCCAAGAGGGGGTATGGCACCAGGTTGAAGGTCAATTGAGCAATCATATGACCGGTGTGGAGGCAAACTACCGGCTTGACCCTTGTCAAAGATATCGCTAAAATTGTGGTACTCCTCCGGCAGGGAGAAGAGTGAAGAGGTGCACAGGACCTTGGCTACCTTCTGGAAGCATGTCTTACTGCATTGTGGCGACCAGGAGAGAACCTCAGCACCGGGCCAATCAAAAGGGGGGTTGTGCCTCTGTAACCAAGGATAACCAATAACCAGCGGAAACTTAGGTGAGAAAATAACTTGGAATTGGATTATCTCATGGAGAAGAGCCCCTACGGCCGTGAACAATGGAACAGTGTCATAAGTCACATGGGCAGGCTGTAGAGGTCTCCCGTCAAGAGCCTCAATGGCAAGTGGAGTGTCACTCAGCTGCAACTGAGTGCTTCGATGCAAAGGCAGCATCAATGAACAGGCCTGCAGCCCTAAAGTCGATTAGAGCCTGTATCTCGACGGACGACTCAGCCCAAGAAAGGGTAAGCAAAACAATGGGCTTATCCTTCTGGATAACTGGGCATGAAACAATGCCACCTAAGGTCTGTTCATGACAGGACCTCAAGGTTCGGGTTTTCCCTGGACGGATAGGACAAGACTTCAAAAAGTGACCTGCATGGCCACAATAAAGGCACAATCTATCCCTCCTCCTAAGGGTTCTCTCATCCGCAGAGAGACGCGTGAAGCCCAAGTGCATGGGTTCATGTGGACATGAGGCACTTGGCAGCAGAAGTGGAGCATGCGGGAACGTCAAATACCCTTTTAAAAGAAGCCACAAACTCAGGGTAACTCAAGACAAAAGGTTTTTGCGTCTCCCATAGAGGGTTTGCCAAGGCTCTCTCAGAAAGCAAAGATATCACAAAACCTACTTTGCTTCTATCCATGGGAAATGCCTGGGGCAGCATCTCAAAGTATATCTCAACCTGGTTGAGAAACCTTCTGCATTGGACTGGATCGTCCCCAAATCGCTGGGGAAGCGGAGCGGAACCAGACATACATCTTATAGAGGTAAAACTCGAGGTGGGTTCCTGCACAGAGACTGGAGCAGCAGCAGGGATGGCCTGCAACACAGGTTGTACCGGAGCAGCTACAGTGGGAGATTCCAGATAAGCCGTGCAACACAGGAGCGTTTGTAACACCATGGCAAACTGATCCATGCAGTGATCTTGCTCATCCAATCTGGAAAAAATATTACCAACAAGTGGATTGACTGCATCTTCTGAATTCACGGCCTTCGCCTACTATCAGAAACCATGAATCATACTGAGACAGAAGTACAGTTAAATCACACTTGTTTAATAATAAAAAAAAAGGTAAACATAGTCAAAACATAGCCAGAGTTTGGGAACCAGAAACGAAAAGTCAGACAAGCTAAAACGTCAGGGAGCCAGAGATGAGCAGAGTAGAACAGCAAGCTGGATCTGGATCCAGAAGGAATGTCAGCCAAGAAAGTCTTTAACAGGAACACAGGAGAGCGTCTCTAGAGATGTAAATAAAAAATAATGTTGGTTGCGCTACCCCAATACCTTACAGTCAGGTACACCACTTTTTAAAACATATATATACAAAAAAAAATTTGTATGTATAAATATGTATTATACAATGATATGCGAACGTTCTTTCATCTTATCTGTGATACTAAACAAACCTGAATTATATTCCAGCATAGTGTATACATCCAAAAATGCCAAGCTTATATTATTATTATTATTGTGCAATATGCAATGTGCCAATATATACACAGATTTCGTTAGAAATTGTCCTTAGTGAGTATATTGTTCTTGTGCTTTTAAATTAATCATCCGTGATTCCTAGTGACAAGTTCACCACTTCAGTGACAACACCACCACCACATGGATTGGCCACTCACCAGATATCGGTATAAATGGATATCGGTATAAATTGGTTCATTTAGAAGGGATAACCACTCCACCTGCAACGTCTATCTTTGCTGACCCCAATATACTATGGGCATAAAGTATCCATTCTCATAGAGAAATCCTCATAAAAAAACAATCAGCAATCATTGCGCAGTAACTCAATGCTGTTTATTTAAATAAATTTAAAAAAGAGGCTATGCACTCACATTTCTTTGGTGCCCATAAGCCGACATCAAGCTCTTCCAGCAGTTTAAATGGGTGTAGGAATGT
Organism: Lithobates clamitans; assembly: GCA_037952925.1. Taxonomy (NCBI): domain Eukaryota; kingdom Metazoa; phylum Chordata; class Amphibia; order Anura; family Ranidae; genus Lithobates; species Lithobates clamitans. The sequence continues at coordinate 23,440,995 of JBBGZY010000039.1, forward strand.
CGCCGTATCCTTTCTGAGCCGGCGTGTGGTGCAAACCTCGTTTTCACCCGGCTTGCGGTTCAAACGCCCGGCCGGAAATGGCGTAGTGACATGATCGATTTCCCAGCAGCCTCTACGCATTTTGCAACAGTGATTATGTCATCAGGAAGCTGCTTGTAGTCTACTATTTTTTCTTTTTTTTTTTAAACACAATAGGTTTACTTTGCGCCGGTGACTCACATACACTTATCTGTCTCTAGAGATGTGACCAAGGGCAGAGATCATCTGGACTGGACGGCTCAAGTAGGCAGGACTGACGAGCAAGATATCATCAACAGCTGAGTCACTGTGGAGAGAAAGGAGCTGGCAATTAGCCAACAGATGAGTGGCAAGCTTTGGGAAGGAAGGGCTGAGCCCAGCCCTGAAAGTTTGGATGTAAAGCATTCGCTTATATTCCAATTGAAAAGTGATCCAAGCTGGAGAACAGAGCCATAGAGGGCATTCTAGTAGGCTACAACGAGCAAACTAAGGGTTACAGAATCCTACACCCAAAGACTGACAAAGTGACAATAAGCCGAATCACCAGAAACACTGATCCCTGAAAGCTGTGAAGTGAATATGCCAAGCAAACCAGAAGAAAAGGTTGACTAAAGCGAACCTGTGCAGGAGTCAGAACAAGAGGTGGAACTCACAGTACCTAAATCAAGTTCCCTACCAGATCCTGCCAAACTGCCTGAAGTCAGAAGATCCACTCGGACTACAAAGGGGATACCACACCGCAAGCTGTCATAAACTGTCAAAACACACAGCATACTTGACCAACATCCTGGGAAAACATAGAAAAACTGCCAAAATGTGAAGCCAATAAATGGAGAAAGGCAGCAAAGGAGGAACATTAGCTACTACCTGGGAATCCAAACAGAGAGAGAAGAAGATGGAAGTTGTCTTCTCAACCAATCTCAGAGAATCTCCGAAATCTTGGAACAATTCCACATGCAAGATGCAAAGGAAGTGAAAACTCCTATGGAACCAGGATATTTAAAGAGTAACGAAGCAAAAAACTTGCTACCCAACAATGATATGTATCGCAGAGCAATCAGTAATCTGCTATATGTTACCACTGTGACAAGACCAGACGTAGCCGCAGCAGTTGGCATATGGAGGAAAGTCTCAGCTCCCTGTCAGCGTGACTGGAATGCAGTAAAAAGAGTTATGTAATACCTCAAAGAAACAATTCAGATGAAGCTACGGTTACCAGCAACATCAAATCCAAAACTGGTTGGATATGTGGAAGCTGGTTGGGCCGGAGACTGTACAGACTGCAAATACACAAGTGGATTAATCTTCCAGTATGGGGAAGGACCCATAAGTTGGTCTAGTCGAAAGCAAGCAACTGTCGCTCTATCTTCAACTGAAGCAGAGTACATTGCGGCAGCATACGCATGTCAATAAGCGATATGGATTTGTCAACTTTTTGTGGACATTGGGATAGACATGTTGGGATAGACATGTCAAAACCAATTCCCATTTTTGATGACAACCAGGGTTGTATAAAGCTTACTCAATTAGAAAGGATCAATCCTAGGACCAAACACATCAATGTCAAGTATCACTTACTGAGGGACAATCAAGAGCAAGGTGTTATTGACAATTAATACTGCCCATCAGAGGAGATGGCTGCTGATGCACTCACCAAGCCTTTATTGAAAGAATGTCATAGTTATTTCCAGGAAGAAACTGAATATAATTTGACAAAGCACATGCTGTTGAGAAGGAGTGTTGGAAAAGCAACAGCAATCTGCTTACATACTGTGACTGTGTTATACCTTTCTATCCAGCAGCTGGTATGGTAAAGTAATAACAGGATTTTCTGTCTATGTTAAGTGCATGTACTTGTTTTGCCATGTTTCCTGTAAGACATGCATTGCTAATCCTCCATGAAAGTAAAGTATTCTCTGCATACAACAAGCTTCCAAGCACTTGATTCAATAAACTGCTAATAATAATTAGTCAAGCTAAATGATTTATCATTGTTTCCTTGTTGGGGGGGTATGATCACTAGCTTTTAAACAGTTTTTTCATATCTGCTTTCAAATACTCATTCACTGATTCACTGGTGTGTGTGTGATTGATTACATGTCTTCTTAAACCAATTAACTCTTCCTCTACATTAGTCTGCAGTGCCATTTCTGCAGAGTACACCTAACTAATTAGTTAGGAAGCCAGTTAAAGACCAAGATAAAATTTTCCCAGAGAACAACCACATTTCAAAATGTTTCTAAATTATTACAGGTATTTATATAGCACCAAAAATTTGCATACTGTGCATTCACATCAGTCCTTTTCCCCAAAGGAGCTTACAATCTATGGCCCCTATCTAACATACAGTACATGCATACACTTAATTGAGCCAATTTGGACAGAAGCCAATTAACCTACCAGAATATCTTTGGAAGGTGGAAGAAACTGCATGCAAGCACATGGAAAACATTTATCTGAACTGGGGTCCCCAGTGCTGCAAAGCATAAGGGCTAACCACTAAGTCACTTGGATTAAGTTGCACCGCCGAGCACCACCGTCATTATACTGTGGCAGGTCGCGCGTTCCCACGAGCCGTCGTAGCTATACGTCGGTGTTTGCGATGACTGTTGGCCATAAGCGATCGCGGGCACGAGAGACAGAACAGGGACGTGTGTGTGTAAACACACAAATCCCTGTTCTGTTCTGAGAGGAGATGCAGATTGTGAGTTCCTAATAGCTAAGAACCATGATCTGTCATCTCCTATAGTCAGTTCCCTCCCCCTACAGTTAGAACACACAGTCGGGGGAACACAGTTAAAACCTTGATCGCCCCCTAGTGTTAACTCCTTCCATTCCAGTGACATTTATACAGTAATCAGTGCATTTTTATAGCACTGGTTGCTGTATAATTGTCAATTGACCCAAAAATGTGTCAAAAGTGTCCGATATATCCACCATAATGTCTCAGTCTCGATAAAAATCGCAGATTGCCGCCATTACTAGTATATAAAAAATAATAATAAAAATGCCATAAATCTATCCCCTATTTTGTAGACGCTATAACTTTTGCACAAATCAATCAATATACGCTTATTGCGATTTTTATTACCAAAAATATGTAGAAGAATACCTATTGACCTAAACTGAGAAAAAAAATTAGCTTTTTTTTAAAAAAAATGGGGATATTTTTTATAGCAAAAAGTACAAAAAATGTTGTTTTTTTTTTCAAAATTGTCGCTCTTTTTTTGTTTATAGCGCAAAAAAAAAAACCCCACAAAGATGATCAAATACCACCAAAAGAAAGCTCTATTTGGGGGAAAAAAAGGACTTCAATTTTGTTTGGGTACAGCGTCGCACGACCGCGCAATTGTCAGTTAAAGCGACGCAGTGCAGAATTGCAAAAAATGCTCTGGTCATTGAGCAGCCAAAACTTTTGGGGCTGAAGTGGTTAAAGAATTGTAGATGTTTGGTGCTGCAATAACATTTGTTGTTAAAGTGGTTGTAAAGGTAAAAGGTAGGGATGGACCGATACCATTTTTTTAACACAGAGTATGAGTACCGATATTTTTTCAAGTACTCGCCAATACCAATTACCAATACCTATTGCCTAGGAAGAGTAGCGGTAGAGGGGTGGTTTGGGAGGGCCCCCTCCTGGGCACCCAATAGAGAATTATGAGGTGGCCCCTAGGTGTGACAAAATTTTGTTAACAGTGGTAAGGGCTTAAAACTTAAGCCTACGTATAGACTGTGGGTGTCAGGTGCATTTAATGTATAGAGTGAGTGGGTAACAGACAGTTCAAGGGTCAGGAATGTGTAATGTGCAAAGTGCATGATCTTCTACTGGTTTTTAAAGGGTCAGTTCTTTCAAATAATTTTGCCCCTTTAAGACTTTTTATCACATGAGCAGTGGTAAAAACAGACAGTTCAGCTGCAATTTTACTGCCCCTTCGCTGCCCATCCTAAGTCTAAAATACAGCTGGAGGAGGCCATTCACATGTGCCACAGCTGCGATGGTTTGTGTCATGCCCATGTGAAATATGGCCATTCAGGAGGCGCATGTACGGGGGCTCCTGACATGGACGCTTAGTCCGGGAGCTCCGTCCCACTCCAGCCAACCGAGGCCCTCCAGCACCACAAGCTCCCGCGATCCCCGCCTGGATCAATCCCCCATGGTCAGCAGACACCTGGTGTCCACAGGCTCAGCAAGGAGAAGCCTTAGCACCGTATTTGGAGCCGAACAGTCACGGGCAGTGACTTCCAATATGGCGGCCGCGCCACCCCATCCAGCTCCATCCCACCTTACCAGCACACAGGCCGCATCTCTATCTTCCACACTGCAGCCGGGATTCTCTGTGAGTACTCCCCCCGGAACCTGCATCCCCTGCCTCCACAGAGTCCCTTATTGATCAATCCCTGGCTGATCTGAACTTCTCCCCCATGGAGGCCAGCCCTCCCCAGCCCCATCAGCCACTACAGCCCGGGGATTTGGGCCTAGTCCAGCCAGTGTATGTAACTGACTTATTTGGGGGTTACACAACACTGCCAACAAGATCACAAGTGATATCAAAGCGGATCTCCAAACCATAGGAACCTGCATGGAGATCATAGAAAACAACTAAGAAGCCACCATTGCCAGAACAAACCAAAATACTGACTGCATCCAACTCCTACAGGATTAACTCGAGAGAGCCAATGCTAAAATTGATGACTTCGACAACAGAAATAGGAGATACAACTTCAGGGTTAGAGGTCTCCCTCTTTTATTAAGGAACTACTCCCAGACATTCCACAGCATATATTGGAGCTAGACCGGGCCATAGGGCTTTACAGCCTCCGAGATCTGATGGCCTCCCCATAGACATTGTAGTGAAGCCACATTTCTATTCTGTCAAGGAGGTGATGCGCAAATCGCGAGCCATGTCTAAGCTTATGTTTCAGGGTCATGAGCTGCTAATCTTTGCGGACCTGTCCCCCTCTACTATCCAAAAAAGCAGAACCCTAAAACCTTTGCTCAAGATTTTGACGGATAAAGAAATCGAGTGTTGGTGGCTCTTTCCGTTCTAACTCAAACTCGTTTTTAAATGCAAAGCATACACATTTGCATCTCTCCAGGAGGGTGAAAAACTGTTGCTACACCTAGGCCTCATTCTTCATGATCCGAATCATCCCCAGTCTGGTCCGGCTCCTAACTCTGCAAAGAGACAACTCCCTACTAGACCATTGCCTCCGGTTTGGCAGACCACCAGATCCAAAAAGTCCAAGGAAGCCACCCCTCCCTGAGCTACCCCGGACAGTTGATCATCATTTTTTCCCTTATTTGCTGGGAGGACTCTGAGTTCCTACCAGAACTCCATGAGCTAACTTTGATCCTTACATCTTTCCTTGCCTCAGCTGAGGTGGACTTCCGAGGGTTCCTGCCCTTAGGAGGCCATTTGTTCTGGTTGTCCCACATTTGATCTACCGTGTTCCACTGACACTCATGGTAGGATGGAGAGGAGGGCTAAACCCTTCTCCCGCTATTCTCTCGGCCCTAGCCGTCTAGTTTAAAATGTTTTTTTTTGCTTCATTCCCTAACCCCCCCACCCCACCTTTCCTCCCCCACTCCACCTCCCCCACCCCACTACCCCACTACCCCCCTACCCTTCCCTCACTCTCACAGAACCCAGTTGTTCTAGCTGATCCAGGTTAAAATGTGAGTTATTGTTAAGTTATTTGTCTCAGAGCACTATCTGTTTGAGGTGCCTGTGCTATATATGGGCCCTAGGCCCCAGATCCACAGTTCCTCTTAATGAGAGTCACCTCACGGCTGGTGTGGTACTCATGCACCCTCTCCTGTCCTGCAGAACAGGTATCGTACCCTTCTTTTGACATTATTGATTCCTTCTTAAAAAGGGATTACAGTATCGGTTCTCCTTACAGATGGAGGTCACTATCTCCTCCACTCTCCGGTAGACTCCCTTGGCTTACGTTTCTCTCTATTTTTTCCTTCCCCCTGTGCTACACTAACTACTGTTCTTTTACAGAGGCCGACTTGGAGAGAGCCCCCCGACACACACCCCCAGAGTCAGAGGTCCTGTTCCAGCAAGTTGGTTGCCTTGGAGCCCGCGGAGACATGGCGGTAAGTGCCTTTATTACACTAGTGTGGTCCACCCCTCTGCTCAATGGCTGACAACCCCCCAGTGCTAAACTCCCTACGGGTGGTTTCCCACAACGTTCAGGGATTGAATTCCCAGGCCAAGAGACGAAAAGTCCTACAATATCTACACTCTCAAAAAATAGACGTTGCCCTCCGACAAGAAACGCATTTCCCTAAACGCTATTGCCCAACATTTATCCATTCTAAATTACCCTCTTTCTACTTGGCCAATGCAGAGGAAAAAAACAAGGGAGTGGGCATTTTCATCTCCCATAAGAGCAAATTCTCCCTCAAAACAGAACTTAAAGACCTGGAGGGTAGATAAATCCTGGTCGTAGGGGAACTTGATGGCCAGCGTTACTCTCTTATTTCCTATTAAGCCCCCAACAAGGGACAACTCTCCTTTTTCCAAACCATGCTAAAAACCCTGACCCGCATTTTGGAGGGCACAATAGTATTTGGGGGAGACTCCAATACAGCATTTGACCAGGGCTTAGACAAATCACGCCCCCGGGGCAGACGCCTCACTAGACCCACCAAACAGAGCTTGCGCATTGCCAAACTCACCTTCCAACATGGCTTGGTAGATATCTGGAGGGAAGTCAATCCGACATGGCAAGACTATACCCATTATTCAAGCCCTCACAGCTCCTTTGCAAGAATAGACCACATTTTCATTGCCACCACCACAGTCGTTGGCACTAGGTTTTATATTAGATACTCCGTCTGGTCGGATCACTCCATGGTTTTTCAGACTCTGCAGCGACCTGCGGGCCACAGACCCTACAGGCACTGGAGACTCAATGAGTTCATTCTGAGTCATCCGATCAGGGTAAAGGAGATTGAAGGCACTATTCAGAACTACTTTCAAACAAACGACACCCCTGATAGTGCTCCTTCATGCCTTTGGGCGGCTCACAAGGCTGTGATCAGAGGACAGCTCATCCAAATAGCTTCCAAGATCCACAGGGCTAGCAGGGAGGAAATAGCAAAACTGGAACAGGGGTTTCTCACATTAGCAAAAAAACACAAGGCCAAACCCAGATCTGTACCCACAGAGCTTGACTCGGCTCGCACAGCCCTAAACCTGGCCTTGACAATAATGGCTGAGAAATGGCTGTGTTGGAGTAGATCCCGATTTTATTGCCAAAGTGATAAAATCGGCCCTATGCTCGCGGGCAGGCTTACGCCGAAGATAAGATCCTCTGCTCTCCCCAAAATTAAAATTAGTGGTGACACCCTGTCCCAGAACCCCCAACGCATTATGGGGGAATTTCAAAACTTTTACAAATCACTATATAGTGGGGATAATCACCCATCTCAGCACGCGGTGGATCAGTTTCTTAAAAACGTACAGATTCCCCGATTGAAAGACAGACACCACCTGAAACTAGAAGCCCCTATCTCATCAGAGGAAGTATGTGCAGTTATCAAAAACTTAAAGTCACACTCTGCATCTGGCCCGGATGGTTTTTCTGTCCCATATTACAAAACCTTTTCCACAACTCTCGCTCCATACTTGGCTCGTATCTTTAAAGCTCTGCGACAGGGTGACCCGCTAGATAACTTGATTAACACTGCTTATATTACAGTTCTCCCTAAACCAGGCAAGGACCCCAGCTTGGTAAGCAATTATTGGCCAATCTCACTCATAAACAATGATTTAAAGATTCTGACTAAAATCCTTGCGGACCGCATAGCTTCCTTCATCAGCTTATATATCGACAAGGACCAAGTGGGCTTCATTCCTGGGAGACAGGGCCCAGATCAAATCCGTTGCGCGATTGACACCATTTCCCTCCTCAAGTTCAAACTGGGACAATGATTCTCCTAGGCAGGGATGTCTCCTCTCCCTAGGCCTCCAAAAAGCCTTTGACTCTGTCAACTGGCCCTATATTTTCTCCACCCTGAAACAATGGGGATTTAGTGAATCCTTCCTTAATATCACGCATGCTCTGTATTCCACCCCATCGGCTCAGGTGTGCCTGCAGGGATTTTACTCAGAATTTTTTCTTATATCTAGGGGCGCCAGGCAAGGATGCCCGCTCTCGCCTCTGATATTTGCCATAGTAATCGAGACGCTAGCAGTAGCCATTAGAAAAAATCCGGACATCCACTGCATTCAATGTGGATCCAGGTGCCACAAATGTGCCTTGTTTGCCGATGACATATTGCTTTTTATCTTATCCCCGCTAACTTCTCTCCCTAGCATTTGCCAGCTCCTGGAAGACTTCAGGATAATCTCGGGGATCCTAGTCAACTATAATAAATCCCAAGCACTCAACATTAATATTCTCTGCTCACCAGGCTTACAGAGAAATTTTGATTTACCTAGATCGACTCGTCTATCACATACCTGGGGATTAAGCTAAGCTCCAAGGTTGAAATCCTTTATCAAGCTAACTACCCCCAGCTATTCAAAAATCTGGAGGATGACTTGGTGGGTGGTTTCAGCTCTCTCTACCCTGTTTGGGCAGAATTAACACGATAAAAATGACGCTACTCCCTCGCATCTTATACTACTTCAGCGCGCTGCCTATCCCCCTAGTCAAGGCCCGCCTAAAACAGTTTCAAGCCAAAATTATTAAATATGTCTGGGGGGGAACACAGGCTCTCTAAAGCAGTCCTTTTCTGGTCAAGAGAAGAGGGGGGCCTGGGTTTTCCAGACATACTTTGGTACTTTCAAGCAGCTCAACTAGCTCAGATTTCGGTAGTCTACTCTCACAGGGAACTACCTGACTGTATACATATCGAACACCAGGCGGTCCCACTTCACACCCTTGACTATCTCCTATGGCGCCCCAAAAAATGTAGACCTCCAATATTATCGCCGACACTCTCTCACTCATTTGCCCTCTGAGACAGCCTGAAGGGTAACAACCAACTGACCTCCCCCATCGAAACGCTAAAGCACCTATTTCAAAACCCGGCATTTCCACCAGGGCTAAACATAAAAGCCTTCAGGTGGTGGCTTGACAAAGGGCTATATAGAATAGGACAATTCCGTGGGCCCACTTTCCAAAGCCTTCTGCATCAGCAATCTGGATATGCCACCTTCTGAGCTCTTTCAATACACCCAGATCTCCAACTTTCTTCACAAACTATGAAAGACACAACTCAATAGCCCCCAAATCACTACCCGATGAGCAGGGGGGGGGGTTAACAGTGATCACTCGCTCCAAGACTCCCTACATGTTAGCCTGGGAAGAGGATCTCTCTCAACATTGGAAACTAGAAACATGGAACAGAAACTTCTTTCAATCATACAAGTGTGTCCTCAACTCTAGCCTCGCAGAAGCAAGCATAAAAGTTATTTCCAGATGGTACCTAGTTCCATCGAGACTGGCCAAGCTATACCCGATGTCACTCCCCCCTATGCTTTCGGGGGTGTGACCTCAGAGGTGATATGTTTCATGTGTGGTGGGGATGCCCCAGAATAAGGAGTTTCTGGAACAAAATCTTCTCCTGGATTCGTAAGATTACCATGGCCCCCATCCCAACGTCCCCTCAATTGCTCTTCTCAAATTTCCAGTGAAGGCAGCCTCCAGAAAAACACAACGCCTGATTTTCTTCATCCTCCTAGGAGCCAAACTTTGGAAAAAAACAACTGTCTTGACGCTACTAGCGAAAAGAAACATTTCCTGGATTGACACAAGAGAAGATGGCTAGTGTACTACTGGACCGCACCGAAAAATTTGAAAAAGTCTGGGATCCCTGGGCAACTTTCATAGATGTTCCCCTACACCCCTGACCTCAAATCGACTACACTCTATCCCATTCTCCCCCAGTCGGCTCACCTCCTTCTCCTCTCTCTCAAAATTTCTTCTTTCTTCTCATCCTCTTTTCCTCTTTCTTTTGGTAACGGGCTTCGGCTATCACCTTTACGGTCCTAGCCAGTTTAAGTGTTTAGTCTCATTATGGTAATTGGCACTCTTTACCCATCAATATCTTCATGTTATTTGATAGAACGATGATTATCCCTTTGCTTCCCTTCATCCGATTAGTTTTATATATCATGATATTTTCTCTGGGTCTATTCCCATGTTCAAAGAACGCTGCACAACAATTAGATACCATCCAAGTGTGGGAGCAGGGGAATGGGTAGCACCAGCCACAGTGTGATCCCATTTGGGGTTAGCTCCTCCATTCCCCTGGACCCAACGCCCTCATGATGACCAGTTGTTCAGCACCATATTACTCTACCATTCCCGAGTTCAATGATTGTGATGTAGGTTACATGTTCATGTTGCGATTTCTATGTGTCTTACATTTTACCTTGCTCCTGACATTATCTGGGCCATGTTGGCCAATGCAGGACTAATGGTCCCACATATTCTTCTGTACTTTGTATTTTATATTGAATAAATATATTGAAACAGAAATGTAAATATTCAGGCTGAGCCACAACCATAAGCCAAACACTTAGCTTGCAGATGCAGCCCCATAATAAACCGCCACTCTGCAAAAAAAAACACATGATTCAGGAGGATGAGTTATCAATTTTGCCCCCTTTAATAAGTAATTGTAATGCCAGCCATATTGTTGTCCTTTTAACATGGTGACAGTAAGCTGACAGTAATGCTACAGAGGTGTCAGGTTACTGTCACCTTGTTAAAAGGGCAGGAATATGGCTAGAATTACAGTTACTTATTAAATGGGGTCAAATTATTTATAAGGAGCATAGGCTGCATTGGAACAGGCACGTCTATCAGCTCCCCAGTTTTCCTTTATTACTACTTGGGCAAAAGGCAAAACCCTCCCTCACCTCATAGCAGGTTGCCCAGGAACTCTGTTCAGAGCTGCTCCATCCCGCATCTACACCAAGAAAGTAAGACGCAGGATGAAGATTTAAGGCATGTGATGGACAGCGCTCCTTCTGCACCCATTGGCTGAGGAGGTAGCAGGAGGCAGTGCAGCCTGTAAACCTGAGTCCCGGCCTGCTAGTTCACTATGTGGGCGGGCTGGGAGGACACATAGTAGGATACAGGATAATTTGTTATTGAAGGGGGATAGTGACAACCCTCACATACATGTTCCGTGCCGGGTTCCTTTTCTGACTTTATGGGACCCTGGCCCAGTACAGCAGGTACCCTCTTACCCCTGCGCCTGAGGAGACAGCTGGCCAGAGGGGAGGAGGAGACTTCCGGTATCAGCTTCAGGTATCAGAGCATTTGCACAAGTACCGATACACACAAAAATGCCTAGTATTGGCACTAGGGATGAGCCGAACACCCCCCGGTTCGGTTCGCACCAGAACCTGCAAACGTACCGAAAATTCGCACAAACGTTAGAACCCCATTGATGTCTATGGGACTCCAACGTTCGAAATCAAAAGTGCTCGTTTTAAAGGCTAATTTTCATGGTATTGTCCTAAAAGTTTGGGGACCCGGGTCCTGCGCCAGGGGACATGTATCAATGCAAAAAAAACTTTGAAAAATGTCCGTTTTTTCGGGAGCAGTGATTTTAATGATGCTTAAAGTTAAAAAAAAAAAAAAGTGAAATATTCCTTTAAATATCGTACCTGGGGGTGTCTATAGTATGCCTGTAAAGTGGCGCGTGTTTCCCATGCTTAGAACAGTCCCTGCACAAAATGACATTTTTAAAGGAAAAAAAGTCATTTAAAACTGCTTGCGGCTTTAATGTAATGTTGGGTCCTGGCAATATGGATGAAAATCAGTAAGACAAATGGCATGGATACCCTCCAGTCCATTACCAGGCCCTTTGGGTCCTGTATGGTTATTAAGGGGAACCCCACACCCAAATTAAAAAAAGGAAAGGCGTGGGGCCCACAGGCCCTATATATTCTGGACAGCAGTATACAGGCGGTGCAAACAAGACAGGGACTGTAGGTTTGTTGTTAGGTAGAATCTGTTTGTAATTTTGAACTGGTACATTTTTAAAGTGTAGCTCCAGCCAAAAAGTCTGTTTTTAAGCTTTTTGGAAAACATAGGGAAGGGTTATCACCCCTGTGACATTTGTTTTGCTGTCTGTGCTCCTCTGCAGAAGATTTCACTTCACTTTTTGTCCCAATGACAAATGTTTTTTAAAAATTTGGGGTTTTTAGTGAAACAAGGATTGGTGATAAAGCATCAGTGGAAAGGAGAAAAGTTTTTCCCATACTAACTCTTAAAGGAGAGAATTTCCCTTCCTAGGGGTAGATTTCATCTCACTTCCTGTTGTCTTCTTCCATTTGCAAGTAGGAGTTGTTTGTAAGTTGGATGTTTGAAAGTAGGGGCCTGCCCTATATACTCAGCAGAAATTTGGGACCTAGGTGTTGTTGTGGCCTCAACACTGTAAGCCCTCACAGGGCCCTGCTGTGAAATATTAGATCAAGAATTGTAATTACATGCCCCTGTTGAACAGGGCCAGAAAAATTGGGCCTTTGGTGATGGTGGTGGTGGTGCTGGTGCCACAACACTGTAAGTACTCACAGTTAATCTTGGTGGGTGCAGAAACAGGCCCTGCTGTGAAATATTAGATCAAGAATTCTAATTACATGTCCCTGTTGAACAGGGGCTGAAAAATTGGGCCTTAGGCACTGGTGCTGGTGTCACAACACTGCAACCCCTCACAGATACTCTAGTTGGAATGCAGGAACGAGCCCTGCTGCAAAGTATTGCATCAAAAATTGTAATTACACGCCCCTGTTAAACAGGGGCTGAAAAATTGGGCCTTAGGCACTGGTGGCGGCGCCCAGAAGCAAAAATGTTCTTACAAGCTATCAGCATGATCATTGAGGAGGAAGAGGATAATTACTAAGCATAACAGGATAGTCATTCAGCATCAGCATAGGCAGTCTTTGAAGGGATCTGACATTTCAAAAAAAATTATTTGGTTACATCAGCATCAGGTGCTTGGTAGCTGGTGGTGATCCAAGACTGATTCATTTTTATGAAGGTCAGTCGATCGACCGAGTCGGTGGACAGACGCACCCTGTGATCGGTTACAAAGCCTCCAGCAGCACTGAATGTGCGTTCCAAAAGAACGCTGGATGCAGGACAGGCCAGTAGCTCAATTGCATACTGTGCAAGCTCTGGCCAGTGATCCATCCTCAAGACCCAGTAACCCAGAGGATTTTCGGTGGGAAAGGTGTCCAAGTCAGATCTTGCCCCTAAGTATTCCTGCATGTAAAACAGACGCTGGCTATGGTTGCTGGAACCGATCATACCTTGGGGCTGCAGACTAAAAAATTGTCTGAACGCATCGGTCAGACGGCCACCTTCTTTGACTGACCAAAGCCTCAGCAACATGTTGTCCAGAAACAGGAATTTGTAACCTCCCAGTCTCTGGGAACGCGTTGCACAGACCTTTCTGCAAGGCAACCCGAAGATGTTTCATCCTCTTCTCCTTCTGCGACGGCAAGATAAGGCCAACAACCTTACCCTTGTAACGTGGATCAAGGAGGGTTGCCAGCCAGTATTGGTCCTTTTCCTTGATACCACGAATACGAGGATCCTGACGCAGTCTTTGCAGGATCAGGGAGGCCATGCAGTGTAGGTTTGCTGAGGTATTCGGTCCGGAGTCCTCTGGGTCACTAAGGATGACATGGTCAGCAGCCACCTCCTCCCAGCCACGTACAAGTCCATGTGTTTCTTGGGACTGATCCCTTAAAGACTGCTGCTGATGCTCAGTGCCAGGCTCCATCTCCATACTGGCATAATCCTCCTCCTCCTCCTCCTCTTTCTGTGTGATCGGCGGGCAGGCAGGAACACTGTCCGGATAAAGGGGGCCTTGAGAGCTAAGGAAGTCCTCCTCTTCCTGCCTCTGTTCTGCCTCAAGTGCCCTGTCCATTATTCCACGCAGCGTGTGCTCCAACAGGTGGACAAGGGGGACAGTGCCACTGATGCATGCACTGTCACTGCTCACCATCCTCGTGGCCTCCTAAAATGGTGACAGAACAGTGCATGCATCCCTGATCATGGCCCACTGGCATAAGGAAAAAAAAAAGCTCCCCTGACCCTGTCCTGGTGCCATAGTCGCACAGGTACTCATTGATGGCCCTCTGCTGCAAGTGCAGCCGCTGCAGCATGGCCAACGTTGAGTTCCAACTGGTGGGCATGTCACAGATTAGGCGGTTCTTGAGCAGGTTAAACTCCTTTTGGGGGTCTGCCAGCCAAGCACTGGCATTATATGACCGGTGGAAACGCACACAGACTTTTCTGGCCTGCCTCAGTACATCGTGTAAGCCCGGGTACCTGCCCAAGAACTGCTGCGCCACCAAGTTAAGGACGTGAGCCAAACAGGGCACATGGGTCAGTTGTCCCTGTCGGAGGGCGGTGCCATTGTCGCAAACCACCATTCCTGCCTTAAGTTGGCGTGGCATCAACCAACTCTGAACCTGCCCCTGCAGAGCTGACAGAACCTCTGCCCCAGTGTGGCTCCTGTCCCCCAAGCACACCAGCTCAAGCACCGCATGGCATCTTTTGGCCTGCGTACTTGCGTAGCCCCTTGAACGCCTACGGAGCACCACTGGTTCCGAGGACAAAGCACAGGAAGAGGCCATGGAGGAAGAAGAAGAGGAGGGGGTGGAGGAGAGAGGTGTGTCAGAATCATTAGTAGTGGCATTTTGAGGGCGTGGTGGCGGAACAACCTCCAACACTACTGCACCTTGCCTGCATCCTTCCCAGCTGCCAGCAGAGTCACCCAATGCACCGTGAAACTTAGGTAACGTCCCTGTCCATGCCTGCTGGACCATGAGTCAGCGGTAATATGCACCTTACCGCTGACCGCCCTGTCCAGCGAGGCATGGACATTGCCTTCCACATGCCGGTAGAGAGCCGGAATCGCCTTCCGTGAGAAAAAGTGGCGTTTGGGTACCTGCCACTAAGGAACCGCACATTCCACAAACTCACGGAAGGGGGCAGAGTCTACCAACTGAAAAGGTAGCAGTTGAAGTGCTAGCAATTTTGCCAAGCTAGCATTCAACCGCTGGGCATGTGGATGGCTGGGAGCGAACTTCTTTCGGCGGTGCAGCAGCTGGGGCAGGGAAATTTGTCTGGTACAATCTGACATCGGTGTACCGAAAGCAGATTGCCCACAAGTACTTGGCTGTGACACACCTAATTCTACACCTTCATTCCTCTCAGTGCAGGTCTCAGAGAGGACTGAAGGTATAGTGGGGTTGGAGATCTCAGCTGATGAAGAGCAAGGAGAGGTCCTCTTTGTTCTTTGGTGTGGGTCTTTTAGATACGCTTGCCAACGAACTGCATGGCAGGTCAACATATGTCTGGTCAAGCATGTGGTGCCCAAGCGGGAGATGTTTTGGCCACGCGAGATACGCTTGAGACATATGTTACAAATAACAGCGGTGCGATCTGATGCACTCGTCTCAAAAAGGCCCACACCAAAGAACTTTTGGAATAACATGCAGAGACAGCAGCGCCCTGCACATGCGGAACTTTGTGATGTGATGCAGTCAATGTGCTGCCCTTAGGCTGACCCCTGGAGGGCATCCTGCCTCGTTGGTGATGTGCCGCCTCCTCCTCCTCCTCCTCTCTCCTATCAGGCACCCACGTTGAGTCAGTGACCGCATCATCCCCTCCCTCCTCATCACTGGAGCAAACCTGGCAGTATGCTGCAGCAGGGGGAGCATGACTGCCAGATGGCTGTCCTTCTTGGGCACCCCCTCTGTTTGTGCTCATGTTACTGCCTTCATCTAGCTCAGTATCATCATCAGAGCCTTCTAAACGCTGGGCATCCTCCTGGAGCATGTACCCAACACTGTGGTCAAACAGTTCGAGGGACTCCTCAGGAAGACATGGTGGGGCTAGGGAAGGAGTCACTGATGCCATTGAGCCGAGGGAAGAGGCCGCGTAGGCAGCTGCTTTGCCAGACAAAGTACTTTGAGCATGGGTGAGAGAGGATGAGGAGGATGAGGACGGCTTGGTCATCCACTCGACCAAGTCTTCCGCATGTTGCGGCTCAACATGGCCAGCTGCCGAAAAAAAGGCCAAGTGTGTCCCACGGCCACGTGCTGATGAGGATGCACCGTGTCCACGACCAGCACTGTTGCCTCTAGACACAGAGCCTGCTTGCCCTATTTTATTGGCCTGTGACTGTCTGCCTCTCCTTGTTGGCCTTCCAGACATACTAATGGCCTGTAGCTGCACTAAGCTGGGATATATATATATATATATATATATATATATATATATATATATATATATATATACATATACTGATACTGCAGCTAGCAAAATCAACTGCCTGCCTGTAGTATGAGAACACCACCAACCTTCTACCAGTAGCTTTAGCTGAACACTGTGCAGAGGTCGCACTACACTAACTTGTAGCTTATTTAGCTGCCTTCGGTAGTGATAGCATCAGGAAAACACCACCAACCTTCTACAGGTAGCTTTAGCTGAACACTGTGCAGAGGTCGCAAAAAACTAACTTGTAGCTTATTTAGCTGCCTGCGGTAGTGATAGGATCAGGAAAGCACCACCAACCTTCTACAGGTAGCTTTAGCTGAACACTGTGCAGAGGTCGCACTACACTAACTTGTAGCTTATTTAGCTGCCTTCGGTAGTGATAGCATCAGGAAAACACCACCAACCTTCTACAGGTAGCTTTAGCTGAACACTGTGCAGAGGTCGCAAAAAACTAACTTGTAGCTTATTTAGCTGCCTGCGGTAGTGATAGGATCAGGAAAGCACCACCAACCTTCTACAGGTAGCTTTAGCTGAACACTTTGCAGAGGTCGCACTACATTAACTTGTCGCTTATTTAGCTGCCTGCGGTAGTGATAGGATCAGGAAAACACCACCAACCTTCTACAGGTAGCTTTAGCTGAACACTGTGCAGAGGTCGCACTACACTAACTTGTAGCTTTAGCTGAACACTGTTCAGAGGACGCACTACACTAACTTGTAATTTTAGCTGAACACTGTGCAGAGGTCGCACTACACTAACTTGTAGCTTTAGCTGAACACTGTGAGGAGGATGCAGTACACTAACTTGTAGCTTTAGCTGAACACTGTGCAGAGGTCGCACTACACTAACTTGTAGTTTTAGCTGAACACTGTGAGGAGGACGCACTACACTAACTTGTAGCTTTAGCTCAACACTGTGCACTACACTAACTTGTAGCTTTAGCTGAACCCTGTGAGGAGGACGCACTACACTAACTTGTAGCTTCAGCTGAACACTGTGCAGAGGTCGCACTACACTAACTTGTAGCTTTAGCTGAACACTGTGAAGAGGACGCACTACACTAACTTGTAGCTTTAGCTGAACATTGTGCAGAGGTCGCACTACACTAACTTGTAGCTTTAGCTGAACACTGTGAGGAGGACGCACTACACTAACTTGTAGATTTAGCTGAACACTGTGCAGAGGTCGCACTACACTAACTTGTAGTTTTAGCTGAACACTGTGAGGAGGACGCACTACACTATCTTGTAGCTTTAGCTGAACACTGTGAGGAGGACGCACTACACTAACTTGTAGCTTTAGCTGAACACTGTGCAGAGGTCGCACTACACTAACTTGTAGATTTAGCTGAACACTGTGAGGAGGACAAACTACACTAACTTGTAGCTTTAGCTGAACACTGTGCACTGCACTAACTTGTAGCTTTAGCTGAACACTGTTCAAAGGACGCACTACACAAACTTGTAGCTTTAGCTATACACTGTGCAGAGGTCACACTAAATTAACTTGTAGCTTTAGCTGAACACTGTGAGGAGGACGCACTACACTAACTGTAAATAGTCTAGCTGCGTAAGGTAGATGTAAATACTGTAACAACACAAGCCTGCCTGTCAGTAGCAAGATAACAGGAACGGATCTAGCTAAACTAAACACAGTATATATATATATATATATATATATATATATATATATATATATATATATATATATACACAGACAACACCTGGGATGCATATATATACACAATACACTGTAAGTGCAGCTAACTGACTGACTGTTCTGCCTAATCTAACTTCAATCCAATGACACTGTCTGTCTCTCTCTCTATCTATGAACGCCGGAACACACTACACAGGGCCGGCGTGCAGGCGGCCTTATATAGTGTGGGGCGTGTACTAAATTCCCTGAGCCATAATTGGCCAAAGCCTCCTTGGCTTTGGCCAATTACGGCTCTCTGTTCAGACGGCGATGTGATTGGCCAAGCATGCGGGTCATAGTGCATGCTTGGTCAATCATCAGCCAGCAATGCACTGCGATGCTGCAGTGAACTATGCTCCGTGACGCGCCACACAAATTTGGCACGAACGGCCCATATCATTCGCAATTCAGCGAACGAGCGAACAGACGATGTTCGAGTCGAACATGGGTTCGACTCGAACACGAAGCTCATCCCTAATTGGCACCAATACCAGTATCGGTGCAACCCTAGTAAAAGGTTTTTTAATCTAATGCATTCTCAGCAGTAAGGTAGAAAACCTTTCCAGGAGCAAGCAGCGGCTTTCTATGGGGGCACTCAGAGGAACACCGTATTTCAATACATTTAATGACCTAAGATATATAGGTGACTTAAAACTGTCTTCTTTGTAATTAGCCCAAAAGAAACTTAAATGACATACAAAAGAATAGAGAAAAAAAGATGTGAAGGCAGAGTGCAAAGTGAATCCATCTTTTAGAAGTGAGGCAGAGTAGCAGTTATGCTTGAGCCCCCTAACCATGGAGTCCTTCACATATATATCGATGCTGATGTTTTAAAGGCTGTAGTTCACCTACTCTCAACATTACAGTGAAGCAGCACAAAGTGATGTATGAACATGTTTCACTAGAAAACAATACATACAGTCAGTTTATCACTGTTGAAATGTCCA
This sequence comes from Lithobates clamitans, assembly GCA_037952925.1. NCBI lineage: Eukaryota > Metazoa > Chordata > Amphibia > Anura > Ranidae > Lithobates > Lithobates clamitans. The sequence continues at coordinate 23,459,928 of JBBGZY010000039.1, forward strand.
CAAATATATAAAGTAATCAACTTTGCCAAATTCCACTTTTAAGACAATGATGACTCCTAACCTTGCCATCATTTTCTGGCTGATCCTTCCTAGTGGAAGAAGCAAAGTTGAAGGTATAGTCTGCTATTTGTAAAAATTAAGTAAATGCACCCACAACAATAAAACAAAAGGTGTGCATTTTTGTGTCCGGGGATGTTATTTCCCTAGCATGGAAGACACACTGGCTCTGGTCTACAGAGCAGCAGCGATTCCGCAACTTAGTTGCACTGGAGATACTGGGTGCCAGATTGGCATATATAAGTATATATATATATATATATATATATATATATATATATATATATATATATATATATATATATATATATATATATGTATAAGTGAAACTGCACATTTTTATACGCTTTTTACAACCACTTTTCACTACAGGTAAGCCTATAATAAGGCTTACCTGTAGCTACCGTGGATATCTCCTAAACCTGCATCAGCATGTGCCAACATCATTGGCACATGCGCACTGAAGCAACAGCGCGTTCGTGTCATTGCTTCAGCTGACATGCCACTGACGTCACTCCCACGCGCATGAGTGACGTCATCGCGGCTTTAGCCAATCACAACACCGGAGCGCACGATACCTGGAGATAACTCCGGGAGACATGTCGCTGGACAGAGCAGTGTGCTGGGACTGCTGCGGGGGCTTCGATCTAAGGTGAGTATTTCTTCTTTTTTTTGTGGGTTTACAACCATTTTAATGCATTTAATACATCTTTTGCACAATGATATGCCCTTTGCAGGTCTTCCCTTCTCTTGACTGATCTGTACATTTAAAAAAATAACATATAGAGCTGGGGCCCAGTTCCTGGAGTGATGAAGTATCAGAACCTTGCTTAACCTCTTCCTGCCCCTGCTATAGCCCAAAGACGGGCAGTGCACTCTGTGATCAGATCGGGGTAAAGGGCTGATCACAGTGGCTCATTACCACATGATCAACTGTGTCCAATGACAGCTACTCACAGAAGTAAACACAAGCCGGAGAGAAAAAGAGAGCCAATAACCAGCTTGCGTTAAAGGGACATCGGCACCAATAATCAGGGCACTGAATATCAGTGTCCTGATTATCAGTGCAGTCCCAACAGTGCCCACTAGTGCTGCCAATCAGTGCCCAACAGTGGTGTCAATCAGTGCCCATCAGTGCCGCCAATCAGTGCCCATTAGTGCCTCCTCATCAGTGTCACCTATCAGTGCTGTCTATCAGTGCCCATCAGTGCTACCTACCAGTGCCTATCAGTGTCCATCAGTGCTGCCTATCAGTGTCCATCAGTGCCACCTCTCAGTGCCCACCAGTGCCACCTAATCACTGCCCACCAATGCCGCCTCATCAGTGCCCATCAGTGCCACCTATCAGTGCACCATCAATGCCGCCTCATCAGTGCCACCTCATCAGTGCAGCCTCATCGGCGCAAATTAGTGAAGGAGAATAATTACCTGATTGCAAAATTTTATAACAAGGTTATAGATTTTTTTTAAAAAGTTCTAGTCTTTTTTTGTTTGTTAGCAAACAAAAAAAAAAAACCCAGTGGTGATTTAATGAATTCAAAGTGTGACAGCACTGAAAGATGAAAATTAGCCTGGTCAGGAATAAAAGTATAATAGATAAAAGTGCCCAATAGGCACGTGGTAACACAAGGCAAAAATTAACCCACTTAACACCAAGTGTTGATCTGCATCTAGTGAGTAAGCACTTTTGTGGAGGCATCGAGGACCACCACACTTGTGTGGAGGTTGGAGTGAAGCAGCACTTCATTTTGTAAGTGGAGCACTGACACTTCACTTGGAGCACTTACAGTATAATTGATTGAATGCACTTAACAGAGATTTAAGCACTTTATTGGACATTGTGGTTTATTAATTACATGTCCTTAAAGGGAACACATGGATTATAGAAGCTATGGTTTATGGAATATTTGGGGTGGAGTTATGAGCTCTATATAGCTTTGTAACACAAGAAATCCACGCTAACCCCAACTTCCTACAACACTTTAAAAATTAGGATTATCAGATAAATTATGAAAAAAATGAAAAAATGAAAAAATGAAAATGGTGACAAATAGTGCTGCAACCCAAAAAAAAACTGAATATCCAGTTTTATCAAATGGTAAATGCACCCAGGTGTGCTACTAATGCCAAAACACACTGGTTGAAGGTGCACCTTCAACCTAAGTATACATATTGTTCAAACATTGAATGTGAATAAAGCAATAATTATTCCAATAACGTGCAGTAAATTAATTATTCCAATATTGTGCAGTCCACCTAAGGAGTGAATAATTTTAAAAAGCCCTGAAAACTCAGTATATGCTTTTCTGTGTGAGCGATCCTTTCTTCAAAAGTGGAGTGTCATCTTCTTTGCATTATACAAGCCAGACATTTGTAAAAAAAAGGGGGGACGCTTACCAGATGTGTAGGACCCCTGTTACGGGGGTCTTCAGGGCTCAGGTATGTTGGATCTCGTAGACAGGAACAGCTGATTTGGATTTCATATACAGACTTCCATCTGCCTTGGACCCTTTTCGAGCGCTGTGATGACAGTATGGTGAACTGTGCCTCTGTGGAATCACTCGCAATATGTAGGGAGAAATTACAAGAACAGAGGGTCCTCCACAGTGTAGTAAATTAAAACTCTTTATTAAAGACGATGGGTAGCCGACATTATAGAGTATAGCAGAAAATCAAACAACGAAGTTAACAGCTCAGCCGCGGTGAAGCCAGCCAGCTGATGTGTGGTGACGTCAGCACACATCACATGGGTTACAGGAAAGAAATTTCCACGATTCCCCCAACCAAAACAGGCAGTGCTGACAGGGGAATCAGCCATTATATTCTCCCGTCAGGGTTGCAGGGGAGGCAGGGAAAGCCTGGAAAAGATAGTGATTATCTCTAGGGGCTATAGGAGCCATTTGCGATAATCGCAAGAAAATCTGGCAGGCTGGCTGTACCCAAGTTGATTGATCAACTTGGAACATTCAGCCTGTCCATTAACAATTCGAATCTCAGCCAGTTCCTGCTGAACCGGTCGAGATTCGAACTGTATATGGCCGTCCTTAGAAAAGTGATATTTTCAGAGAAACCATGGCGTTCAGCTAGTGATAGAGGTGTAGTAGTATTTTTAGAGGAACAGCTTTGTTGGGGATGGATGGGAGAAGAACATAGGTAATGACCAAATATTCATTACAGAAAATAGTACAATGTAAATCACGTATCCAGCACGTGTTGAAGTGAGACTTGTTAGAGTTGGGGAATAAAACTTTTGGGTGTGGGGTGAGGAGACATAAAATTAGAAGAAAAAAGAAAGAGGAGGAGTAAAGAGGAGAGAAGAAAGAAAGAAGGAAGGGAGGAAAGTTTAGGCATAGTGTAGGAGGGTAGAGGGTCAGAAGGGAATCGAGCAAACCTTGGTGCAGCAAACCTGTGTGATGGAATCAGGGAGTGTTTTCGAGTTGGCCATGGGGTGTCAGCATAGCTTTCAGAAAGTCCGAGGTAGAAAAGTCAATTCAAATGAGCCATAGGACCTTACATTTTTCATAGGTGTCATTGTCTAGGGCTAGCATCTTTTCCATACGCATGATGTCATTAACCATTGAGACCCACAAGGACAAAGGTGGGGGTGGTAGTTTCCAAAATAGGGGGATAAACTGCCTGGCGGCTGACAAGAAAAAGCGCAGTAAAGTGCGTTTTTGGGAGGCTATGAAGCCTGGAAGCATGGATAACTAAGCTATCTCTGGGGTGGGTGCCAGTGGCCGATCATATAGGCTGCTATATATGGTAAAAACCTGTGATCAGAGGGGGAGTGGTGTTTTTTAGGGTAACTACCCTACTGAGCCATGGAAGGGGTGAGTAATAGGGATGAGCGGAACACCCCCTGGTTCGGTTCGCAGCAGAACATGCAAACAGGCAAAACATTTCTGGGAACATGCGAACACCATTAAAGTCTATGGGACACAAACAAGAAAAATCAAAAGTGCTAATTTTAAAGACTTATATGCAAGTAAAAAGTGAATGGGGACCCCGGTACTGCCCCAGGGGACATGTATCAATCCAAAAAAAGTTTTAAAAATGGCCGTTTTATCAGGAGCAGTGATTTTAATAATGCTTAAAGTGAAAGAATCAAAATGAAATATTCCATGAAATATTCTATTAAATATCCTGGGGGGTCCTCTTAGTCTGCCTGTAAAGTAGCGCATCTGTCCCATGTTCATAACAGTCCAGCAGCAAAATGACATTTCTAAAGGAAAAAATGTCAGTTAAAATTGCTTGCGGCTGTAATGCATTGCCGGATCCCCTCACAGTTACTCTTGTTGGGTGCAGGTATGGGCTCTGCTGTTAAATATTATTTTAAGAATTGTAATTACATGCCCCTGTTAAACAGGGGCAGAAAAATGTGGCCTTGGGTGGTAGTGGCGGTGCCACAACACTGTAACCCCTCACTATTACTCTTGTTGGGTGCAGGAACGGACCCTGCTGTTAAATATTATTTAAAAAATTGTAATTACATGCCCCTGTTAAACAGGGGCAGAAAAATGTGGCCTTGGGTGGTGGTGGTGGTGCCACAACACTGTAACCCCTCACAGTTACTCTTTTTTTTATTGTTTATTTATAACATTTTTCAAAAATTATACATTGCAGTACAAAGAGATGTCATTTCAACTTTTGATAGTACAGAGTGTTGTGTATATAAACTTGTGGAACTGAATGTGGATACAGGTATGTTCACATCCAAGTGTCTTCCAACAATGGGTCATTCAAACATAGTTATCATACCGTATCATATGGTAAACAAAACGAGAAAAGAATGTATAGTTCTGAATCATAACAATACAAAAGAGAAAGGGAAGCAAAGTACAACATAACCAGGATATGGCATCAGGAGGTTTAGGGGGCTTGAAGGATCAGATTCAAGGGGGTACACAGAATCCTCCCATGTTTTCCATGTTTTATAAAAGAAGGATAGTGTGTCCTCGATTTTAGCAGTCGAGTGTTCCATTCTACGTGTATCCGCAATTATGGAAAGAAGGTGATGGAATGTGGGGGGAGAGGTGGAGAGCCAATGTCTAGGGATAGCTCGCTTCACGGCCAAAAGGATAAAGGACAACAGTTTCTTTGACTCTTTGGATATTCCCAGGAGAGGGAGGCCTAGAAGGAGAAGTATGGGGTTCAAAGGTATAGGTGTAGATAATAACGTTTGTAGAAGATCCTGAATCTTAGTCCAAAAAGGGCCAATGAGAGGGCATTTCCAAAATATATGAAAATGAGAACCTATGGACTCGCTGCATCTCCAGCAAACATTGGAGGTGGCTGGGTTGCGGGCATGCAACAAGTCCAGGATCCTGTACCAGAACATCATGGTCTTAATGGCAGTTTCCCTCTGTACTACACAACGTGAAGTTTTTGACGTGGATTCCCAAATATTCCCCCAATCTAATATAGAGATTGGTCGCTGCAGTATGTGAGACCATTTTTTCATGTAATTATGTGTGCGTTCCGTTAAAGGTGGGGTTTCATGCAAAATTTTGTATATAGAAGAGATTTGTTTAGTTTCATAGGGGCCATTGGCACATAGGATTTCTAAATCAGTAGGTTTCTCTAATGAGAGTGAGGTGGAGTTAGAGTGGAAGAAATGTTTAAATTGTATGTAGGAGTACAGAAGGGAAGCAGGGACTTTATATTTTGCTTGCAAGTCTGAAAAGGACATAAGTTTACGTGTGATCGGGTGTACGAGATGTCGCAATTGAAAAATTCTCTCCTGAGTCCAAGGGAGCATCCTCATATAGGACAGTCCATCAGGTATGTCTGGGTTGAAAAGTACATTCAGGAATGGAGAGCATTTGGAGGATAGGGACAACTGCTCCGTACATCTCTTCCAAATAGTTAGAGTAAAAAGCATTAGGGCCAAGCAGAGGGATCTCAGTTGAGGCATAAATTTAGTTGAGGAAGGCCATAGCATATTGCACGGATGTACCGGAACAGTAATCCTCATTTCAATCTCGGCCCACCTATTTGGAGCTTTCCTAGACATTCAGGAGGGTATTACCCGAAGGTGAGAAGCATAATAATATTTGACGATATCTGGTGTCGCCGGTCCTCCTTCACAGTTACTCTTGTTGGGTGCAGGAACGGGCCCTGCTGTTAAATATTATTTAAAAAAATTGTAATTACATGCCCCTGTTAAACAGGGGCAGAAAAATGTGGCCTTGGGTGGTGGTGCAACAACACTGTAACCCCTCACAGTTACTCTTGTTGGGTGCAGGAACGGGTCCGCTGTTAAGTATTATTTACAAAATAGTAATTACATGCCTCTGTTAAACAGGGGCAGAAAAATGTGGCCTTTGGTTTTGATGGTGCCACAACACTATTCACAGTTACTCTTGTTTGGGAGATAGATTAGAGGGGATTTATAATTTAGCTAAAATAGAACTCACTAATAAAGAAATTAATATTCTGAATGTGGGACTAAAGTGTGCAGTTAACAAGCTGATTAACAAGTTTAGCATCTATATAGACGTGCATAAATACATAAGTAAGATTAACATGAAAAGATATTTTTTGGGGATTAAACCAGGTCCATCAAATAGAATTGATACCACATCAATTGGTATTGATAGTGGCTTAAAAAATAGGTCATTATTTAATCCTCCACAACCTTCCAATAAACATGTGGAAGTGTTCAAACAAATGGCTTTGAAGGATGTTGATAATTTAGCACTCAAAAGAAATATTATTTCTAAATATATAGAGTATGGCATTAAATATTTAGAGAATAGAAAAGATGCGATTATCAGACCAGCAGATAGGGGGGGGGGGGGTGATTTTAGAAAAAAGTTTTTTATCATTCTCAATTAAAATGTATGTTGGCGGATAAGGACACTTATGTGGAATTAAATAGTGACCCTACAGTTAATTATTGGAAGGACCTAAGCAACTTGGTGGATTATGGTTATGACATGAGGGTGCTTAATAAGAAGGAAAGGAGGTATTTGATTCCTAGTTTTAGTCGGGTGCCAACGATTTATAACCTACCCAAAGTCCATAAGGACCCTCAGAACCTATAGTAAATAGCATTGTTTCTGTGTCCTCTAGAATTGGACAACTTCCTTTAAAAAGTGTTGTGCAGACTAGTGCCTACTTAAAAGACACAAAACATTTCTTACAACTTTTAAAAGAAAATTGTATTCCAGAAGACTCAGATGTGTTTTTAGTAACGGCCAACATTGCATCATTGTATACTATAGATATTTGAATGTATTTCACGCAATATCAACAATACTCAATAAATATGTGCAGATCTGTGTAAACATAAACAAAATTAAGATATTAGGATAATGGTTGCTACAGCTGTAGTTGCTAGGATCAACGATCTCTATGTTTGCAACATATAGCAATTCCCACTATCTATTAGTAAAGTGATGGTGTTATAATGATAATAAAGTGCAAATATGTAGAAATCTATTGTATTATTGTGACACAAATGTCGTGAATTAAAACAGGTTAAATATGTGCAACCCATCATAATATTATATATCAGAACTTTAGAAAAATATTTCACTCACAAAAAATTTATTTATTCATGCTAATTTATTCACATATTTAACCTGTTTTAATTCACGACATTTGTGTCACAATAATACAATAGATTTCTACATATTTGCACTTTATTATTATAACACCATCACTTTACTAATAGATAGTGGGAATTGCTATATGTTGCAAACATAGAGATCGTTGATCCTATCAACTACAGCTGTAGCAACCATTATCCTAACATCTTAATTTTGTTTATGTTTACACAGATCTGCACATATTTATTGAGTATTGTTGATATTGCGCGAAATACATTCAAATATCTATTGTATCAAGTGTTGGTGTGAAACACCCTCATTTTGCTGCAATATTTACACCTTTTTATAGAAATACTCAATTAGAAATGATCTAGTCACATTATTTATTTTACATCTACAAGCGCGAAGGAAAATGTTAAAATAATTCATCATTGTATACTGTGACACAACACGATGATGCTTTGCTAGCTTTGAACTGGGCATTCAGTAAAAGGGATGACCTTCCACACATACAAAAAAGTTTTTAGGGATCGCTTTATATTATTGTTTGTCCCATAATTATTTTTGATATGCTGGTAAATTCTTCATTCAGAAGAAAGCCATAGCAATGGGCGCTAAATTTGCACCAAGTTTAGCGAATCTCTTTATGAGTGCATGGGAGGATAGATTAATTTATGGTCAACAGAGAGGGGAGCTTTTGTTTTATAAAAGGTTTATTGATGACCTGTTCTTTATTTGGGTTGGTACTGAATTATCCCTGACAGAATTAATTGAAGGACCTTATCAAATTAATAACAATAATAAATTAGAATGCCAATGGAGTAGGGAGCAAATTAATTATTTGGATGTTAAAGTAATGATAGTTAATCGACAGATAAGTAATAAAGAGGGTTAACCAAATCTCACAAGATATGTGCCTATTAGTTAAGGAGAGGCAAAAGGACACATGAATGGGGCTTCATCAGTAATTATCATGCCCAGTATAAAGAAGTCGAAACAATTTTCAGGAAGTATTGGCCAATATTGGGCATGGATAAAATATTGATGAAGGCTATTCCAGAAAGTCTTAGTTCAACCCATCAAACCCTCTATGTTCTGGGATAGACCAGGATTTTTTTCATGTTGAAGGTGTCTATCATGTCGACAGGTGCATACACACTGCCATGGTTATGCAGTAGTTTTTGTCTGTCAGCTTACCTCTCAATGTCTTCAGATTAAGAGCCCAGCCACTCTCACCTGGCTGCTTAAATAATCTCTCCTCAAAGCATGGCTCCACCCCAGCCCCTATCAGAGAACTCTATATTAAACTATGCACCGCAAGCCAGCCCTGCTGATAAACCATTGTGTGTTTACCTTTCGTGTGCGGCTTGCTGTGTCTTCTACGTCTGATTCCAGTTACCGATCTTGGATTGTTCTTGACTATCCTTGCTTGCTTGTGATCCTGAACTTTTGGCGTGTTCCCTGTCTATCCTTGTCTGCTAGTTGCCCTGACCTTTTGCTTATCTCCTTACTATCCCTTGTTGTCCTGGGCTGCTGTTTCCTCTCTGTCCTCCTGTAGCCTAGCGTGAGCGTGAGCTGGGAGACCCTGGGGGCTGCGACCTGGAGTCAGTTGCAGTGCAGTCCATACTCACCACTAGAGGCTCTGGTGAACACCTGCTGGCTCTTAGACTCCGTGCCCTGGGGAATCTTATGCTCTAGCTCCCAGTGGGATCTGTGTTGGTCTGCAGTGGACCTGCCTTTCTGAATCACCCAGAGTTCCATCCGCAGCAGTCAGCCGTAGGGTCCACTACCTTAGCGGTGCACTTCTGACTCCAACGGTGTGCATCTGTCACCCGGACTCAGGTGACCTGACACACACATTAGAGGATTAACCGAATTCCAATCTACAGCCAATGGGAAATCATTTGAGATAAAGGATTTTATCTCATGTAATTCTACTTTTGTGGTGTATGCGCTCCAATGCCCGTGCGGTCTGATGTATATCGGCCGCACTAAACGTACTGTAGGGAAGAGGGTATCAGAGAACATTAATAACATTAGGATTGGGTTTAAAGACCACAGTGTGTCAATGCACTTTTGACGAAAACATAATAGGGACCCTTCAGGACTCAAATTTTGGGTAATAGAAAAAATGCATCCAGAATGGAGAGAGAGTAATAGGGTCAGAGAGTTGTCAAAGTGTGAGACAAAGTGGATCTATTTAACTGACACTTTATGTCCCAGGGAAATGAACGTTGAATTGGATCCTAATTGTTTTATTAGTGATTATTAAATGAAGTGATTTTAATTTATGTATTTAAAACAATGAACTAATCATCTTATGCAGTTAGCAATGATATTTTATTAAGATATTTTATGGTATTTATTGAATGAATTTTTTAACATGTGTATTAACATAATTTATAAAATGTTTATGATAAGAATAACGAATTAATATATCAACAGTTGATGAGATATATCACTGTAGTATGATAAAAGGTTTATGTTGGGATTGATTATTCCAGCACATTATGTTATTACTTGTGATTGTCTTGAAAAAATAAGACGCCACACATGGGGCGATCTGCAGAGTCCGACTGTGATTGACATGTCTAGTGAGAGTTGGATGTGTTGATCTAGAAATGGCAGCGGGGTTGAAACAATTGATCCATTAGTCATGAAGGATTATACTACTTGATATATAGAGTGTTGATGTAAATACACGATCTCTCGCAGTAGTGTGGCTTAAGTTACAGGACTAGTGAGAGTGAACGAGCATTTGCGGGATTAATTCCCGGCACTCATAGTGCATATAAGGATAGGAGCTGCGCGGTGTGGCCACGCCCTCTGACGAAGTGATGACAAACGCATCAGAGCTTGACCACGCAGCTACCTCTGATCAGCTGTCATCTCAACCCGGGAACACCGCTCCTTGAAAGAACAATAGAGTGGTGAGAGATAGACACGCGAGTGAGACGGGATTGATTGCTATATGCTTGATATTTTTATATGATTTGTAGGTGCACATTTGTAAGGAGGGTTTTTTTAAATCTTTAAATCTTTACTGGATTACGCTATGTGTACACTCCTTTCTTGTTACGAGCAATATCTAGATGGAATGATGCAGTGCCTGTATAAGGAATTGATTGATACAAGCAAATTTTCTTGATTCATCCGGTAAGTTCATTACCACAGGGGAGTTTTCACACGCGGTGTGGTGTCATCTCAACCCGGGAACACCGCTCCTTGAAAGAACAATAGAGTGGCGAGAGATAGACACGCGATTGAGACGGGATTGATTGCTATATGCTTGATATTTTTATATGATTTGTAGGTGCACATTTGTAAGGAGGGATTTTTTAAATATTTAAATCTTTACTGGATTATGCTATATATACACTCCTTTCTTGTTACGAGCAATATCTAGATGAAATGATGCAGTGCCTGTATAAGGAATTGATTGATATAAGCAATTTTTTTTGATTCATCTGGTAAGTTCATTACCACAGGGGAGTTTTCACACGCAGTGTGGTGACGAGATTCAATTTGAAATCATACCTGTAAGGGCTTACCTTGGTTGGAGTCCATATTGCAGAGATGTATGCTCACCCTTGCAAATACACACAGCACTCGGTAACAAGGTAAGAAGCTACCTGAGCTGTGAATCTGTTCACGGGGGCTTTAACAGGAAATTGCCAAGGGATAGTCAAGGTAAAGCTGTAGTTAAGGATTCCGGAAGACAGGATAAACGATAAATGGAGTAAGGGTCAGAAGCCGGGGTCAGTCTTGGAACACTGTAACAGAAAACAGGACCACTTGGGGACAATGAGACAATGAACTGACAAAGCCCTCAGAGTGAGACAGGGTTTTATACCCAGCTGAATAGGCAACCTGCCTCAGCTGATCCAGGAGAGACAGGTACTGATTGCAAGGAAAGATCCAGAGAAAAGCCCTCAGTACTTCCTACAGAACTAGGCTTGGCTGGAAAGCAGGCAGAATTAAGAACTGAGGAGGGGCTCAGAGGCCAAGCAACAGGAGCAATAAACAGGTAGTCATGAGTCAATACCTCCTTGAGCCACTTGGGGCGTGACCACGCCTGGCCGTCTGCAGGGCACGGTAGGGACCATGATAATACCCCATATGAACTTTATAGATGGACTTATGATTTGTTCATTTAAATTTGGACACTATTTTTCTAGGTTTAAATTTTAGCACTGCTAATGTTATAGCTTCACTGTAGCATATTTGAGATTATTTGGTTATATTTTTAGCGGCTGCTTATGTATCTGTGTTAGGTAACATCAGTATTATCCTATGAGCGCTGGGAGAGAGGGACCATTTACTTTTGTTTTTGATTGCTTCTCACATTTTTGAACTCTTTTAACTAAATAACCTGCCTGCTTAATCTAACTCAAACTATCTCTCCGTCCACGCCACCAACACTACAGGTGGCCGCTATGTAAGCAGCCTTATATAGTGTGGGGTGTGGACTTATTCCCCCTGAGCCTTTGGCCAATCATGGCTCCCCTAGCAGAGTGATCTGTGATTGGCCAAAGCATGCAGGACAGGTGTATGCTTTGGCCAAACATCATACAGCAATGCACTGCGATCTCGCATTATGGGACATTCCGCAGCGCTCAAATTTCCCGCAAACGCCCTAACATTTACTGTTCGGCAAATGAGTGAACACCCCATGTTCGAGTCGAACTTGCGTTTGACTTGAACATCGAGCTCGTCCCTAGTGAGTAATATCTCCGCGTACAATGAGTGACTGAGCCAGCATTTAATGCACAGGGACATTTATGAGGACATTGTGGAGGAAAATAATATTTGCAGGTATACTTGTGGGCGGGCCTTAGGCACCCATATGGGGACAAGTGGAACTGCACTCACTAATGTCTAGCCCAAGGCAGGGAGCTGCGGCCATGTGACAGTCAACATTACGACATATCTTCCAAACTTAGACGTGAGCTGCAACTGTTAAATCTTTGTAATCCGTGGCTGTCTGCATTACACTGATGATGCTTATACACTTCAGACACTCTTATGCATAAAGGAGACCACTTCCCAGGTGTGCAGCATTTAGAGCCTGGAACTGCTGAGCCTGTACTGGGCTCCACCAATCCAGCAAATCATCTCACTTCTCTTCCAGTGACAATCCCACAGTTGCTATGGGATACAAGAAATACTCTCTCTCCTTCTCCAACCACCATGCTTGCTCCGATTCTCTCAAGGTACCTTATACATTACATCTCCCCCATGACTCCAGGCTGGGTCCCTAGGCACGGGTCCAGTCCCAAAGAGTGGGTAACTGGCTGCTAGTCGAGGTGCCAAGCACTTAACCCCTTCCACCACTAGAGTAGCTATCACCTCTGCCATGTCACCCATCTCCTGGCTGCTTGGCTACATTGCATGTGACACAAACACTGTGGTACTTAACAACAACACATTAACTTCCACTGGACAGTACTGTTCTGTGTTTTAGACCCATATGTTGCATTTTCCTCTAGCTTAGTCCCATTGTCATGTTGCAAGCCCTGTACTTTTGATATGCTGTGTATCCACCCCTTTAGGAAACTTCAGACCAGGCAAAGCCAGTAAACAAACAATATCCTTTACTAAAGTAGTCGCTGATAACAGTACATTTCTCGAGAAACATTCTCAAGACAGTTTCTACACAAAGCTCTTCTAACATCCCATAGGTTGTGCATACCTAATACAGAAGGCAAGTCCATACATCCCTTGTAAAGCAATCGTCCAATTAGGCAATAGACCACAGGAGGTAATGCTAGTCCCTTAGAGTCCATGGTTGGCAGTAATATATAAAGGCAATAAGTCCATGATTACAGCTTAAAGTCCATAGGGTCCCCAGGCTTGAGATCTCTTGCAGGAACACATATTAGGCTCCACCTACCAAAGGGGGCGATCATTTCAGCAGAGTAACCAGCTACTTTTTGGCAACATTTTCCCAGGAACTCCACACAGGGGCTTGGAGGCAATCCTTTCATGTTGGTTGACATGTAGGGGGCAGTAACCTGGCTGAAAATGACGGCGAAAAACATTAACCCTTACAGCCCAATTACCCCTAGTTCTCAGGTCAATGTGGGAACACAGGAAAGCACCAAGACATTGTAACATTTGGCACCTGGCTAGCTCAACTAACTTGAGAAAATGAGCACAGTCAGGGGAAACAAGTGCTTTTACAGGCAGACACATTAACTTATTGTGGGCATCTGCCTATATACTGCTGAGTCTGAGGTGGACGGGTTAGACATTGCTAGGTAAATAATGCTTGAAGCCAGGAATGGGAGAAAATGAACATTTCAAGAACACTAAATGGGAGGAATGCAAAAGAGAAAAAATATGGAAACAAAATAAGCATACAGTGGGGAAAATAAGTATTTGATCCCCTGCAGGTTTTGTAAGTTTGCACACTTACGAAGAAAATAAGGATCTATAATTTTTATCATAGGTGTATTTTAAATGATAACGACAGAATATCAACAAAAAATCCAGAAACAAACACATGATATAATTGTTATCAATTGAGTTGCCGTTCAGTGAGTAAAATAAGTATTTGATCCCTAAGCAAAACATGATTTAGTGCTTGGTGGAGAGACTCTTGTTGGCAAGCACAGAGGTAAGACATTTCTTGTAGCTGGTGACCAGGTTTGCACACATCTCAGGAGGAATTTTGGTCCACTCTTCTTTACAGATCTTCTCTAAATCTTTAAGGTTTATTGACTGTTGCTTGGCAACTCAATATTTCAGCTACTCTCCAGTCAAGCACGGAGGTGGAAACATTATGCTTTGGGAAGGTTTCTCTGCTAAAGGTACAAGCCAACTTTGCCGCATTGAGGGGCCCATGGATGGGGCCATTTATTCTAAATTCTTGGATGAGAACCTTCTTCCCTCAGCCAGAACATTGAAGATGGGTTCGTGGATGGGTCTTCTAACATAACAATGACCCAAAACATATTGCCAAGGCAACAAAGGAGTGGCTCAAGAAGAAGCGCATTAAGGTCATGGAGTGGCCTAGCCAATCTCCAGACCTTAATCCTAGAGAAAAATTACAACGGTAGCTAAAACATTGAGTTGCCAAGCAACAGCCAAGAAACCTTAAGTATTTAGAGAAGATCTATAAAGAAGAGTGGACCAAATTCTCACCTAAGTTGTGTGCAAACTTGGTCACTAACTACAAGAAATGTTATAACATTTGTATCATGTGTTTTTTTCTGGATTTTTGGTTGATATTTTGTCTCTATCATTATAAATACACCTATGATAAAAAAACTATAGACCCTTCATTTCTTTGTAAGTGGGCAAACTTACAAAATCTGCAGGGGATTTTCCCAACTGTACACAGTAAGTGTATTAATCAGCTTATTTTGTCATACTCACCATTATATAAAATATTGGTTAGGCAAAGATTTTATTGTAATTTTATTTTAATTAGACCATGTTTTGGAAAACTGTGCATAACTTCCAGTATTGAACCCTGCAATGAAATGACACATCTATGCCTGCTAAAAAAAGTAAATATGATACAAAAATCCCTAACCTTTTCTACCTGACCAGAACAATGAATTAAATGTACCGTATATACTCGAGTATAAGTCGAGTTTTTCAGCACATTTTTTTGTGCTGAAAGTACCCCCCTCGACTTATACTCGAGTCAAGCACTTTTCTACAGCAAAAAATTTCATTTTCCGAACCGATTTTGGGGCCCCGTAGCACCAAGTGGCCCCGAGATACGGGCCCCAAAATCGGTTCGGAAAATGTCATTCTCTGCTGCAGAAAAGTGCTTGACATTTTCTGAACCGACCTTGGGGCCCCGTATCTCAGGGACACTTGGTGCTAGGAACCCCAAATTTGGTGTGCAAACCCAGGGGAACTGGTACCACAACATATCCAAAGCTGGGGTTCCTAGCACCAAGTGGCCCTGAGATACAGGGCCCCAAAATCGGTTCGGAAAATGTCATTCTCTGCTGCAGAAAAGTGCTTGACATTTTCTGAACCGATTTTTGGGGCCCTGTATCTCGGGGCCACTTGGTGCTAGAAATCCCAGCTTTGGATATTTTATGGTTCCGCTGGGTATGCACACCAAATTTGGGGTTCCTAGCACTAAGGGGCCCCGAGATAAATGGCCCCAAAGTCGGTCAACTGTGTCCATCCGCAGCAATGTCATTTCGGGACACTTTGGGTTCAGAGACCCCAAATTTTGGCTGCAGCTACGGGGCATCTAGGAACACTTAACTACCGAGTTTGAAGTTCTGGGGACCTATAGCTGCAAATGGGCACAGTGAGGCATGCAAATGGGCACAGTGAGGCTGCAAATGGCCATTGTTGACCCTCTTTTCCACTTACAGTAGCTGTGCATTTCTCACCCTCGTCTTATACTCGGGTCAATACGTTTTTCCCATTTTTTTGTGGTAAATTAGGGCCTCGACTTATACTCGGAACGACTTATACTCGAGTATATACGGTAACTATACTATTCAAATAAAAACAGGTATAATTTAGGCTCCGCACTTCTCTAGTTATGAGATGCTATTTAAAGTCTTAATATCTACAGGGATGTTAATGTCCGCAAGAACTGCAATCTAAGTGAACTGCTCTCATACATTGATGACACGAGGTAATGAACATGAGTTATAACAGATATACCCAGACTACAATGGTGTAAAAACACAACTTTAATATCTTGAAGTAAAAACCACAGTTTGTCTTCTAATATACTTAACAAACTGTTGTTTTCCAGTGAAACATTGCATGTCATCTAATGGAAAAAAAAATGTTTCCATAGCAACTGTTCCTGCAGATCTTCACTTAGGAAGGCTTCACGTGTTCCAGCAAAAACCTAACAGTGAACTGGGCTGTTTACATGACTGTGAATGTTCAGGAATGGAAGCTACTACTAAAGATGTTCTTAGGTTGTCTACAAAATATTGCATCAGTTACCATTTTATCATAAAGTCTTTGAAGGGCTTTTATTTTCTATACTTTAACCACTTAAAAGTGAACCTGTGCATTGGCTTTGCAGCTTGTTCTTGCAGCAGCATGTGCTTAGCTTTGTTTTGCCCTCCCACCATTCCTACTGATAGAAGCAAAGAGAAGATATACCTGTGGAATTCGGAGAATATCCTGTGAATGTTGTAGTTTCTATTGTAAGAACCTCAGCCAGTGTTAGAGTCAGTTTGTTGTGCCAGTTCAGGAGTAGTAGCCTAGTCAAGAGATTGCCAGGAGTCAATGCTGAAGAGAACCAATAAGTGGTAGAGAACTGAAATCCAAAAGTGAAGTGAGACAGGGCGGGGTCAAGACAGGCAGCAATTTTTCAAAAGTCCAGAGTAGAGCTACAAGGTCAAAAGTCCAAGGAACACAATCCAAGTAGTAGTACAAGGTTTTGAACAAAGATTTGTTAATTCTACAAACGGTCTTCTGACTTCCTATAAAAATATATAAATCTTGCAAGCTACTCTAGAGCAACCTGAGAATGCAATCAGCGTCAGGTATAAGGTATAAAATAACCTGAGGTTACAACTCAGCGTCAGGTGTGGTATAACAATTCCTGTGAAACAAAGTGCAAATTCACAGCTGCTAAGCATTGATTACATCTGTGAAAACATATATACAAAAAAACAAAAAAATGCAGTGCTGTGTGATACTGAACCTTACAAATGCATATATAGTGCCAAAACAATGAAATCAATATTGCTAAAAAATGTAACTATGAACATAAAAAAATAAATAAATATTTTTGTAACAAGCAAGTACAGAGTGAAAGAAATTTAGTATAATTCCTTAATATCAAGTGTCCAAAAAAAAGAGGGTGACTTCACACACATGCTCCCCCCCCCCCCCCCCCGTGTGAATGCGCTCACCTCCAACAGTGTAACTGGCTCAGCAGGATCCCACAGGAAAATCCACAGAAGTAGTCCTCAACTTTAAAACAAGAAAGAGGCTGGATAGTGCATTATTGCTAGTTTAAAAATGTATTTAGAAAACATAACATCAGGGTACTCACACATTTTAGGTGCTTCCAGCAAACCAAACTATAAAAGAATTAAGCATAGGATTCCCCTCCAAACGACTTCCAAACTTGTATGTGTCAACAGCTTGTACAAACAAGCATGTATCCGAGCTCCTCCACCGTCCTGGTCCCTCCCCTACATGTGACGACACAGGGCTAATCACGTGTCTTCCTCAGGGGGGTCTTCTGACTCCCTACTGTATTAACATAGCTAAAGGTCAAGCAGGATTCAGCACATAAATCAGCTGGCTAGGCATACTGCAGTCACCTTTATCCAGATAGATTAGTTTAATGGTAGAATGGCAATGGTGGAAGTGCTTCAAAGTGTGGGCAAAGATGCACAGGAAGTCCTATGTACAGCACAAAAAGTCTGCCGGTGCCTACAAAAAACTTCTGAAAATTTGGGCATATTAAAACAAAGTGGCTAATTCATGCAAGAAACAATAGAAACGCCCAAACTTTTTCTGACAAGGTAAGTAAAATAGTTATGACCTCCCCATTGCCAATCAGCCCCCATGCAGTTAAATCTTTGTGGTACCTAGTATTTTGCACCCATAGTGTCCTACACTGTAAATCTCTTTTTATCTCCTACTTGTTAGCACTCTGTGGAGGCTCCCTATTTTCACATATTTTACATTGATGGTCAGTGTACAGTCCCCTTATAAAAGTTTTCTTGTTCAGTAAATGTCTAACCTTCAATTAGTGCTTGGTTGAGAAGAGCTCCTTTACATTGGTGGCCACTGTAAATTACCCCCATTACACTGGTGACCAGTCGAGGAGAAACTGGAGAAGTGACCCTTTATATTTGTGGTCAGTGTATAACCCCTTTACATTCTTAGTCACTAAGGAACTGTACATACATTGATGGTGAGTGAACGGCTCCCTTTCATGATCAGTGAAGGGCCTCCTTACACTAATGGTCAGATGAGACTTATCAAAATGACACAAAATTAGTAATTGGGAAAATGCCCTCCTACATTGTTGCCAAGTGAAAGACAACCTTACGGTAGATGGTGAGAGCCTTGGTATGATGAGTTGCAATTTATTCAAAATGACACCCCGTTAAAGTACTTGCATTGCATGCTACCTTTTTGGCATCTGCTTTTTGGTGTATTAGGCAGCTGATTCCAATTATATGATGCCTTAATACAAAACATGTTAACGCATGGCAAAATACTTGTTACAGTACTATGCATACGTATGCGCTAACCCAGTGTGAATGCTGCCTAAGTGAAGGGTCCCCACACATTTTAGTCAATGAACTTGCTCTGGCCGACTAGCAGTAGAGAGGGGCAGTGAAGGAATGCAAAAAAAGATCTGATGTACATACTTCTTGGTATTCAAAAGATCAGTATGCAAAATAAAAAGTGAATGTATAAGAAAAGGAAAGAGTATAGCATTCTAACATAGGAAAAATATCAATTTACATTGAAAACATGTATTCATATTTTATTAATTACCCTTTCACATATGTACTAGGTGTTGAGTGCATGTGTATAATGTAATTTACTTTCTACATTATCAAAATGATTTTATATTTGAATATAATGTATGCTTATACCGCATCTGCCATGCGATCAAAACTACAGTATGTAAAAAAAAGTATATTATAGCTAAATGTTACAAAACTCAATAATGCATAATTTCTTTCTTTTCCTTCTAATAAAAATGAAATATTTTTTTCTCTCTATAGCTTTGCACTTTAGTATGTCTTTCTGTACCATTTTTTGCTTTTTATTCAGCCAGTAAATCAAATCCAATTTACAGCAGCTTGATGTAAAATACAGCTCCTGCATGCTCCTCTTGATGAAATACGGTATTATACAAGCTATTTCTCTCCCTTGCTTTGACTGCTGGCATTATTATTATCATGCAGTTTTAAAAGGACATTACTCATCGAAGGACAAGACAATCAGAAAAGACAAAGACCAAAGGACTTTTCTTGGTTAGACAAATACTGTATTCTAGAAAGTTTATTTTTTCAAGATTGGTGCCATTTGTAAGTGTAAAAAAAAAAAAAAAAATCATGTTTTTTTCAAATGCAAGCATATATGAGAGAAGCAAGGGGTATATAAGGTAATGAGTAATAAAACACCAGTTTATTTGTGGAACATTTGCTTAATTTATCCCCTTGTATGTCAACATTTTTATTAAATCTGATTCCTGCCTGCCACGAGTGTTATGAGATTGATGTCACATAGTGCCCCTTTGTGGCCACTTAAATAACTTAATTTATTGTCAACTCACCGTAGGACCCGTTGGAAAAAGGGACAACAGATAAAATTATGACGTGTTGACTAGGGTCAGATTGCAACCCTACAATGATTTCAACTAAAGCTATATGGTGGATGAGGTTTGCATTAGCATGCTGAAGTATTTACTTTTAATTTTCTCACAAGCCAAGTCACTTTAAAGTTCATCACTAGAACAATGTTACATTGTTTTAAACGTGTGGTAAATGCACTTGTTAAATTAGACTGCATTATCCTCAATTCTAAAGTCGTGTGCACTGAGGAGGCAGTGTTTGAAAGCACAGGAGATCTTCGGCTGTTGAAGAGAAATACTTATCTATCTTTATCTCAGGCATGTTTCACTTGAATGCTGTTAATTATCACACTTTCTCTGCTGGTGGTTTGTTACACTACTTTGGATAAAATAATACTGTATAACCAGTGGTCCTTTTTTGCTCATATTGTTTTTATTAGAGGTACTATTTTGGCTCCGGCTGTAAAAAAAAAAAAAAAAAAACAGCAATATGTTAAAGAATGCACATCAGTGAATGCTAAATGCAGTGCAAGTGGTGTGAACCCAGACGAAATAGTGTGAGTTTGTCACTGATAGTACATGCTGTTGGGAGACACTGTTTACCTCAGACCTTGGTCCTCCAATGCTGTCTGGAGCTCCCCTAAAGTGTCTTCACTTTCTCATACTGTAAATTAGGCACACCCCTTGTCTCCATTCAACAATGTAATATTTAATGTGTAACATTTGGCAAGGCAGTTCCACCTTGTGGCTAATATATGTGCTGCCATCTTAGAAGTTTTCAGGTACTGCCTGGCTGTAGGAGGCTGCCGGGAACCTAGAATCACAACTCATTTATCCCACTTTACACTGATACTATTAACATACCCAAGTACGGGTTTTGAGAGATAATGCTACCTTCCCTCAGAACAACCATCAAAGCTCACAGAAAGGTTTGCATGCTTCCCCCATACACTTACAGAAACTTGATGGGGTCCTTGACATCCTTGCTTCCCATAAACTGGGCCAGGAATGGAATTATCAACACACTTGACTTTCCCACAGAAGGTCATAGAACAGATACTGACTAATCCAGTGCTCACTAGTGTAGTGATACCCCCAGTGGAGCCACTGTACTATCTTTGGATTTCTCCGCACACCTGAAGATGTCATATCTCGATCGCCCAGCACTTACTAACACACCTTGAGGTATTTCAAAGAATTTATTAGGCCAAGCATAGCCTAAAAGAAGAGAGGATTAGCAAGTGTACTTATACAAAATTTACCTAGCAGCAGTAAAGACAATCCTGGGGGCGTGGCTGAGCAGTGGATGTAGCCAATCGCTTTAAGTGCACTCTCTGCCAGAGATCCCTACTTTTATCCTGTGGGTGCATGTTTATCCTGCCTGATTTCTTCACATTCTGCACACTCTTGGGGTTCTGTACCAAATAGAGGCACCTTTACATTGGCTCTGGCTGCTCACATATCATGGCTAAATGGCTTAAGGACAATAGCTTCTTCCCTGATCCCGCAGGGCAAGATGGCACCTTAACCCAGCGCTCCACTAAGGAGAAATATAAGGAGGCCACCCAGAAGTTCTTCTCATGGGCCTCCCTTAAAGGAGAAGTCCAGCCTGGGCTCATTTGGTTGGGCTTCTCCTATGGGTCACAGGAGTGCAATTAATTTTGCACTCCTGTGACCCATTTTCAGCAGAGAGCGGACTGAAGTCCTCTCTCTGCTGACAACATCCCGACTTCGGAAGTCTGGGTCCGCCAGCTGCCTGGACTGAAGGTGAGAGGCTGAGATGGCTGCTCCCCACTCTTCCACAGCTCAGCACTCCAATGAGCGTGGAGGAGCAGAGCAGGAGAAATGCTGACTGACAGGCAGCAGCTCTCAGCTCGGGGAGGTGAAAGAACTGGTGGCTCAAATCTCAGTGAAGAGGCCGTGGGGGACAGATGCAGCATCGGTCCGATGCTGCATCCACCTAGGTAAGTATGAATATGGGCTTAAAAAAATCCCATACTTCTCTTTTTAAGATTCTCCCGCTTTTCTTATCCCACCTGAGGACTCATCAAGTGCTCATTCAGAAGTGGATGATATTGTGCCGTTGGAAGATCCGACTGGACCCCTGCTTTGGTGGGACACAATAAGTGCACTGGCAGACATATTTTTCATGCCTGCCTTACTAGCTGGGTAAGACTCAAAGCCTACCCTCTGAGTTTCTTTTATTCAGTATGATATGAAGAAACTGCGAGAAAGAACATCTGACCTGGATGTGTTTAATGAGATGTTAAACACAATGTGCTCCTCACTGCCCAGAATGCTGTTAACCTTGATGATTTGGAAAACAGATTGAGGTGCAACAATGTATGTGCCATTGGTATACCTGAGCGCACCGAGGTAAAGAATTCTGTGGCCTTTATTGAGAACTATTTACTGACTGTTTTTGTAAGGATTCTTTTTCCCCCATGTTCTTTGTGGCACAGGCACACAGGGTGCTGACGCATCCCCTGCTTTCAGGCAACCCTCCTTGCACCTTTTTCTTTTTTGAACTATAAGGATAGAGATGCAGTCCTTGCTAAGGCCAGAGGTATAAGTCTCATTGTTTCCAGATTTTTCTGCCAAAGTGCAGAAACAACATACAAAGTTCACGAAGGTCAAGAGGCAAGTGCTGAGTCTGCAATACACCATGCTCTACCCCGCTAAACTTCGGGTAGTTGCCAAAGGGGAGGTTAACTTCTTCAACAGACCTTCTGCTGCATCCCAGTGGCTGGACAGGGAGTAAAGATCACCGTATTCTGACATGTCTCCACGACCAGCTGCTACCTGATGCTCAACGCCTTTTACTTTTCAGTTGGTTTAGCCTTTGTAACCCACTTTTATTATATGAACATGCAGAATCCAGATGGTAACTTTGTTGAGATAACCTTGCTGCTAGTACTCGGCTGCTGTGAAGTTCTTTGTAACTTCTGCCATCTTCCACTGTTACCCCGATGGAAGTCCTCTGTGGACTGTTTGTTGTGTATTTTTTTCCTTTAATCCCCTGAACTCTCCTTTTTATGAATGTCTCTTGGGAGAGTAATGCCCTGTACACACGATAGGATTTTCCGACAACAACATCCATGTTTTTTTTCCGATGGATGTTGACTCAAACTTGTCTTGCATACACATGGTCACACAAAGTTGGTCGGAAATTCTGAACGTCAAGAATGCGGTGACGTACAACACGTACGACGAGCCGAGAAAAATGAAGTTCAATAGCCAGTGCTGCTTTTCTGCTTGATTCCGAGCATGCGTAGAACTTTGTGCATCGGAATTGTGTACACACGATCAGAATTTCCGACAACAGATTTTGCTGTCTGAAAATTTTAGAACCAGCTCTCAAATTTTGTGTGACGGAAATTCCGATGGAAAATATCCGATGGAGCCTACACACAGTCGGAATTTCCGACAACAAGCTCCTATCAAACATTTTCCGTACGAAAAACCTATCGTTTGTACGGGGCATTATTCTGCTACAACATACCTGGACTTACTTCTTCTTTCTGAGATCCATTTAATGCCAAGACCTTCCTTTGTGGGGGGACATAAGATATTTTTACAATTTTCCGCCCATACAAGTGCTATGTGGGACTCATAGACTGCTTCTATTGACATCAGCTGTCTCTATTGCATACTATTTCCACTATGACTTCTATAATACGTACAGTATACTGTCCTGGACTGTTCAAGGACTCAACAGCCTGATGAAATGTCTGGCAGTCTTTACAAATGTTAAACAACTATACTCTGACATTACCTGTCTTCAAGAGACTCATTTACCACCTACTCTACTGCCATGTTTTTCTACACGCTTGTTTAGTCACCAGTATTACACCACCTATTCTTCTTATTCCAGGGACGTGAGTGTTCTTATTCATCAAGGAACCCAATTCTCATGTAAACTACGGTTATTGATCCCAATGGTTGATATGTTTTTCTAATACCCTGTTTCCCCGAAAATAAGACCTAGCGTGATTGTCGGTGATGGCTGCAATATAGGCCCTACTCCCCAAATAAGCCCTAGTTAAAGTCCTTGTAGGTCTTATTTTCAGGGTAGGGCTTTTTTTCGGGGAAACAGGGTAGGGCTTATTTGGGGGGTAGGGCTTATATTGCAGCCATCACTGACAATCACGCTAGGTCTTATTTTCGGGGAAACAGGGTATGTACTATCTCTGGGTTGACATGTATAATAGTATGTGTGTATATCCCTCCGCCCTTCTCAGTTGAGATCCTTAAAATACTGGAGGGCTTCATGGCCCAGTTTCACGACACTCCGCTATTAGCGGTTGGTGACTACAATAATTTACCAAACCCTAAATGGTCTAAATTACCTTCTCCCACCCAAATTTCCTCCTCAGTTGGAGGACCCACTCTTTTTTCTTGTCTATTGGATGAGCTCGGACTGACAGATGTGTGGCGGATGCGCCACCCTAATACTAAAATGTTCTCCTGTTACATATGGGGGATTGTCTAGAATAGATTTGGGTCTGGGCAATGACTCACTTCTTCCGCTCCTGGCCTCTTCTCAGTATGAACCCAGACATATTTCCGATCATTCCCCATTTTGGGTTGAGCTTTCTATCCCATCCTCCCCTTGACACTTTGGCTGGAAGCTGAATCTATTTTGGATGTCTTTATTCCCGGATCCAGATCCGATACCAGATTTTATAACCTCTTTTTTCCACCAAAATATAGATACTGCAGATCTAGACATTGTCTGGGATGTGTCCAAGGCATTCTTACGAGGTCAATTTATCCATCTTATTACTCATATCAAAACTACCACAAAAGCCTGGGAAAAATGTATTTTTGCTGAGGCTGGGAGAGCAGAGGAGGCGTACATTGCCTTCAGATGATACTAATCGGGCTTGGTTGGCAGCTCAATCCATGTCCAAAAAAGTAGAAATTAAATTAGTGGAGAATAAATGCTTCTTTAAAGCAGAAAATAAAAGCTTCTTTTTTTACAACAGAAGCATTGTGAGGAAGGAGAACTCAACAGGCTTCATCCTATACTTCTAATGTGAAGGATTCTCAGGGTTCTCTTCGATGCTTCACTTTTGATATTCTCCATGTGTTCCGTACCTTTTATATTGATTTGTATTTGGCCAAAGTACCCCCAACTAAATCAGAAATCGCAAATTTTCTGGGCGGTTGTTCTTTACCTCACCTGTCAGCTTAGGATGTATGGATGCTAAATGTACCGCTAACCGAGGAGGTACTCCTTATGGCTTTAACACATGCTCCTAATGGGAAATCTCCCAGGGCAGATGGCCTCCCCTCTGAGGTTTACA
Source organism: Lithobates clamitans (assembly GCA_037952925.1). Classification (NCBI taxonomy): domain Eukaryota; kingdom Metazoa; phylum Chordata; class Amphibia; order Anura; family Ranidae; genus Lithobates; species Lithobates clamitans. Next base: position 23,485,121 of record JBBGZY010000039.1, read on the forward strand.
GGCACTAGGCAGAACAATTGTTACATGTACTGTTGAAGGTATACAATGATGCGCTTCAGTCAGAGACTTTACCCACGTCAGTGAATGAAGCAACTATTGTTTTACTATTGAAGCCTGGGAAGGATGCCTTTCTCCCTGATTCCTATAGGCCTATTTCCCTCCTTATGCCTGATGTCAAGGTATTGGCCAGGGTGTTAACATCTAGACTAGTGAAGGTTATACATAAGCTATTCAAAAAAGGAAAAGTTAATTTGGGACATTAAATGAGGCTAGCACCAAAGGGATGCTCGCCTCCATCCCGGTCATTGGTTAAAAAGAAAAAAAGAGAAGTGGGGCTTTAAATGAAGCACACAGCAGCACAAACGCAGGTCAAGTTACCAAAATTAATTTATTAGGTATAATCCATGGTATGTAAAAAACATTTTGGGTATCCAACCTCTAAAATGTTGTGGGCATCAAGCCTCTATATAATAAACCATGGATTGATTATACATAAAATACACGTAAATTACACAATAAGTCTTTTTCATCAGTCTTTATTGTTTATGTTCTTTCTTGGCCTCATTTTTTTTTTTCTCTCTTCATTCACTCCTTTCTATCCCACTCACTTTCCTTATGCCCACGTTTTTACCACATCGCTCCTTTTTTTCTTACACTTACACATCAACACACATCACTATGATCTGTTTCATCTAGGTTTCCCACATGGAGGTCCGCATCCTACACGCATTACACCTACCAGCAATGGTTTTGCCTATGGCCTTTGTTCTCATTCCCGCAGATCAGCCTGGCGTCCTTGCTTTGCAGCCCTCTGCGATTCTGGATGCTGCTTCACTGGATCACTGATGCAGACGTGAGTTTGGACATACAACCTTTAATTTATTCTATACAACTAAAATATTTGTATACAAAACCTTTTTTCATTTCCTGCTTATTTACTGAAAATATATATATTTTTTTTATTTTTTTTCTATTAAAAAATATTTTTTAGAATCATTCCATGATGTATGCTCCTGATGAGCGGTTGCTATACCGTGAAACGCGTAGAGCTTTGATTATTACCAATCTTCCCATATCATGGAATACCAAGATTTCAATGATTCCACTTACCTCCATAAGTATCTGTCATGGCATTAAATCTCTTATATTATTATTTTTTGTCATAATTTTCATGGCTCTTTTTGGGTCTAATCGCAGTAACAAATATACACATGCATATTGATTGTTATCTTTGCTCTTTGTGTGACAATGGATCATGACTTATTGTGTAATTTACGTGCATTTTATGTATAATCAATCCATGGTTTATTATATAGAGGCTTGATGCCCACAGCATTTTAGAGGTTGGATGCCCAAAATGTTTTTTACATACCATGGATTATACCTAATAAATGAATTTTGGTAACTTGACCTGCGTTTGTGCTGCTGTGTGCTTCATTTAAAGTCCCACTTCTCTTTTTTCTTTTTATACATAGGCTAATTCATAGGGATCAGTCTGGGTTCATCCCATCCCGTTCCACTGCGCAGAACCTTAGACGCCTTTTTTTGAATATACAATTACCCGTAGATAATCCAGGAAATAGGGCTATCTTCTTCCTAGATACTGCCAAGGCCTTCGATAGTGTTGAATGGCCCTATCTCTGGGAGGTCTTGGAGCGTTTTGGCATTGCCAGTACTTTTATTAAAGGAGTTGTAAAGGCAGAAGGTTATTTTATCCTAATGCATTCTATGCATTAAGATAAAAACCTTTGTGTGTAACAGCCTCTCCAGCACCCCCTAATTACTTACCTGAGCCCCATCTCTCTCCAGCGATTTCCACAAATGTCTAAGCCATCCAGGACACTCCTCCTGATTGCCTCAGCACAGCAGTGGTGCCATTGGTTCCCACGGCTGTCAATCAAAGTCAGTCAGCCAATCAGGGGAGAGAGGGGGCAGGGCTCGGTCGGGCTCCATGTCTGAATAAACACACGGAGTTGTGACTTGGCTCCAGTGCCCCCATAGGAAGCTGCTGACTGTGGGTGCACTTGATAGGAGGGAGGGGCAAGCAGCAGCAAAGTGGGACCCAAGAAGAGGAAGATCCGGGCTTCTCTATGCAAAACCCACTGCATAGAGGCGGTAAGTATGAAATGTTTGTTATTTATTTATTTTTTATGAGACTTTGCAATCACTTTAAGTGCATCCATGTACTTTATGCAGCTCCTTCTACTTGGATCCAGGTGAATGGGGAGCTCTCTGAACCTTTTGTTCTGCATAGGGGCACTTGGCAGGGGTGCCTTTTGTCAACACCTGCTGTTTGCCCTGGCCTTGGAGCCTCTGGCATCACATATTTGTGACTCGACTGATGTTGTTAGGTTTATCAGGGGTCCACGAACAAACTGATGTTATCTCACTATATGCTGATGACACCTTATTATATTTGGGAGATAAACAGGGGACTATGCATGCGGTAAGGGCCCTCAAGGAAGACTTCAGGGCCTTGTCTGTTTTTTCTATAAACTGGGGCAAATCCGTTCTTCTGGTGCTAGAGATCCCTTGCCATATCCCTTACTTACCTGTGCTAGTTCTGTGCAGATAGGTATTCAGGTCACCTCTGATCCTAGTCATTAAATAGAGTTAAACTTGCTCCCAATGCTGTGTACATTCCATGCGAAATACGCAGCCTGGTGCAAACTTCCCAACTAGGATTTACTTAATAAAAATGATGTGGCCTCCCCAATTGTTCAACATATTTAATAACTCCTCAATTTGGATAACTTGTAAGTGTTTTTTTTCGTATAGATTCCCAATTCTGAGATTTAATTTGGTGTAGAAAAACTGCCCAAATTATTTTGTCTACCCTATAATTAGAAAAGGAACAGGGGGATTTGGCTGTCCCTCACTCTAGATCTTACTATATTGCTTCCCAAATACAGCAACTGGGGACATCTAGACCCTTTGGCCTCCAGGGCCCTTCTTATACCCTGGGATTCTGCCTATTCTGCACTTATACATTTGGAGGCAGGGTTTACTCATATAGAAACTACTATACCGACAATTACTCTATTCAAACTCTGTGGACATATGTTAAATCTACTATGGGAATTCAAGGATTTCTATCCTGTACCTTGATCTGGCATAATTCTAATCATAAGGAGATACTTAAAGTGGAAGTCCATGCTAAAACTAAAATTCCTGCATCTATAGCCACCAACATTCTAACACTAACCTATCTAGCCCTGTAAAGAGAAAATCAGTATACATACCTTTTCTGCAGGCGATCCGACCCGATCTCCAACGGCGGAATATCTGCTGTGTACATGTCTGACAACAGCATTCTCTCCTTTCTTTCCCTTTTTTTGTTTGTTTGTTCTCTTTATTTGTACTTTGGATATGTTGTAATGTACTGTACAGTGTTTCCCCGAAAATAAGCCCTACCCGAAAGTAAGCGCGATTATCAGGGTGGGCTGCAATATAAGCCCTACCCTGTAAATAAGCCCTACCAAAGTTCACTAAAAAACTGTAATCCATAACTGTATACTGGTGCAGTGTCTCTGTTTATTACTGTATCAATAATACAGTGTTTTACAGCTGCCAGAGGTCCTCTTTTCTTGTCCCGGCTGATGTTTGCAGCCCCTTCCTCTTCAGTGTATGGAGCGGGCTGACGTCAGCGGGATCTCGGCTCTTCTCTCTCATCCTCTCCCACCGCTGACATCTGAGGCCCCTCCCTCTGCAGTACTCGGAGCGGGCTGATGTCAGCGGGGATCTCAGAGAAGAAGAGCAGATCACGTGAATGCCCAGGGGAGCTGTAAAGGTATTTTCTACTGTATAAAATTGTGGACACACTGTTGACACACTAATGTACCAGTAAAAAATTGTTATTAAAAGTATTTCATAAGGATTTTAAGCAAGATGGATTTTTTTAATGGATTAAACTGAATTCTGACCTGACAGTGGTAGGGGTGGGGGGAGGTGACACAGGAACTTTTTTTATTTTTTATTGATTTATTCCAGATTGATTTTTAGAACATGGAGAGGGGTAAATGACACAGCACAAGCACTGTGCTATCTATCATGCTTTAAAGGAACAGAATTTTTTTTTTTAGGGTTACAACCACTTTAATACTGTAAGTAAAAAAGCCTGAGTGTGTTTTTTGGTAGCAAAAATTTATATAAGACCCGGTCTTATTTTCAGGGAAACCCGGTACATCTTCTTGTTGGTTACTTTTGTACATCATTCAAGACCTATACATATATCTTAGCTGACTTGGCATTGTTTTGTATGTGCTATACCAACTGTATCTTCAAATATATTTACACCTTCTATGATGTATCTGTTGGTTTTTCTATAATAAAAACATTTTTCTGATTAAAAAAAAAGACAATCATAACTTGCTTTAACAGTCACAGTTTTATCACACTGGCCAGTGATTGGTGGAAAAAATGTTGCCTGGCAAAGTTGAAGTCCCTGAAGAAAGTACAACAATTTCCAGCAGACAGCAGATTAGCTTGTATGATGTTAGTCTCTTACAAGTTTTAGGGCACTCTCTTCTGAATCTTTGGACACTTGCTCTGATTCAGTAGAAGCCCAGTGCAAGTCAAACACAGATAAACATTGCTGTGACTGCTCTCTTTGGATCCTGCTGAGATAGTCCCTCTTTTTCCTTCCTTACAAACAGTAGGGGTGCTCTCTCATACAGTCTTTGTAATCCAAAGGAGAACTGGAGCTGAAGGGGAGCTAAAGTGTTTGTAAACGATCACCTTGTTAAACAACCCATTCAGTTTAAAATAAAAGGCAAACCATTTGTGTATAAATATAAAAAAAATCATATATACCTTTTCCCTTTTTTATAAGGGATTTCATTCCCTCTGTTCTCAGCTGCATAAGAGCTTTGAGGAGGAGAAGCAACAGTACACCGAGCTTCCCAGTGAATGGCGGTGCTTACTGTAGTCAGTTTTTAATAGGAAAGCAGGGGGACTGGCAGGAACACCAAGTATTTTACACAAAGGAAGCAATACAAAGAGAAAGAGAACAGGAGACTTTTTCATACAAGTACATGGTACAGCAGGCACATGCATGGAATATAAAATGCTGGGGTAACAAACACTTTAAAGTGGTTGTAATCCTCAGATATGAAAATCCAGAGCACTAAGTGTCATTGCTGTCTGCTGCCTTGCTCCTTTCCTATCACTTCTGACAACTTTTCCTGAAACCAAGAGAAAAAACGTGAGGGGGAGAAAGTTCCACCACAAAGCATGTGATTGACAGTTTCAGCTCTGTTCCTGTCTGGTGTGTGAAGGGGAGTGTGTTCCTTCCCTCCAATCAGCTCTTACTGAGATCTGCAGAGTGTAACTTCAGCTCTCCGCCTCTGCTTTCTGGAAGCTCAGACAAGCTGTATTAATTCTGCACTTTGAACTGATGTAGGAGATAGAGGGTTATGGGTAAACAGGTGCAACTTATATAAGAGCTTTTGTTTAGGTTCTGTGTATCATCTGAGCCCAGCAATTTCACTGGGTATATGTAGAGGTTTACAACCACTTTATGGCAACCTCACTAAGGCAGAGCTATTTCACAGAAGCAGAAAACAATAAAAGTCAGTGGCCAAGAGGCCTCTTACCACAGTAGGCACTCTTTAAATTCCAAGCATTTCCACAAAGGTTTGCAAAAGGGTCCTCCATCCCAAGCTAGTAGTGCCCAGCAGTAGTAGCCAGTGGTCCTCTCCTAATAGTAAGAGGTTACATAGTTACATAGTTAGTAAGGTTGAATAAAGACACCAGTCCATCCAGTTCAACCTGAGTGAGTGTGGGTGCGTGTCTACAATTGTCCCTATCCCTGTACATTGTGTCTCATTAAGATGCTACCCATATAGCGCCGTCAATTTGCGCAGCGCTCCACACATACATCGCACACTCACATCGGTCCCTACATCACATTCATATACTAGGGCCAATTTTGGACAGAAGCCAATTAACCTACCAGATCTACTGGTGGTCATAGTCATTTGCCGCCTCCAGCAATGAAATACTGATCTACAGTGTGGGCTCTCAAGAACCAGGTCCCCTCACATGTAACACTGTACAGAGTATGATGGCAGCAGCAGTCTCTGATAAGCACTCTTTCCCTGGGCAGTACAGGATCAGATAGCTCCATCAGACTCTGGCTATACATCACTGTTGGCCCTTCCACTGTTGCCCCTTCACAGCAACCTTGTGGAGCTCTCTCTCAGCTGCTCAGCACAGGTCCCCACAGTGGCTCACTCTCTGCATTCTGCAGGCTGGTGGCACAACAGAGATCCTTTTCTCCAGCAGCCCTGTTCACTGCCCCCTTGCTCAGTTGCTGCAGTCAGTTCTCCAGACCCAGTCAAAATGGCTGCCCCCATCACTGGAGACACTCCATAGATGGGAATTGCAAAGTGGTCTCCTTAAAGATGGCTGATGCACTTCTGCATTAATGAATATTCAGTTTAATTCTGTCCACACTGCAGAAGCATAACACAGCAGCAACAAAGGAAGAAGTTTCACAACAGTTATCAGCTACAGTCCAAGTTACACCAGCATCAGACTCCACAAGTTTGCGCACACTCTTTACATTTTATAGCACATTCACTCCTCATACCAGTTCACACAGACATGGAATATCCAATTGGGTTTACTTTTCATGAACAGTTTACTTGTGCAGTTTATTCTTTACATTACCGAAATACTTGATAGCGATAAGTGTGCAATTTCCAATTAGTCGAGCTTAAGTGCTCACCAACAGTCAGGCGATCTTTAGCTGCTCTCTGGCTATGCAGTATTATATTCACTGGTCTCAATGCTCAGGATTTCTTTGAATTCCCATTACATTAAATGTTCTTAAATTCTTTTGGTCTTGCTTGTATTATATTAAGTATAAACTATTGTCTTTAATGTTTATTTAGCGTCTTTTATATCATGTCCTCAATGATTCGGTTAAGCCTGGAGTCACCCCCAAAAATTCACTATTGTTGGGACAATCATTGGAAATCGATTGTTGTGCTGGGAACTGCTGTTTTTCCATACTGAAGGCTTGACTCGACCCGTAGGGGTCTCCATCTGAGGTGAGAGGCTGGGGGAATAGTGTGCCGCACCATGGATATTATATATGTGATTGGAGGAATTTGACATCGATCAAAAGTTGTTTTTGCATATTTTTTTTTTCTGCACATGGATTTAATTCATGAACATATATATGTGAACTTATTCATATTAGTGTTTATCACAAGTTGGACTTTGTTTTTTGAATTTCACCTTTTACACTTCAGGAGAACAGTGAATTTATTCAGAAATTTTTATTTTTCACATTTCTTTTTTTTGTGTCATTTTATCATTAGACTAGGATTGTCATATATATTTTTTCACTTGATGCACCTTATATACACACTGGATGTTATTTTAGATTGCTGTTTGGAATCTGCGGCATTGATGCACTTTACCGGTGATCTAGAGAAGAGTAGAGAAGATTTGTTATTTTTATTTTCACTTGTACTTGCCTATTCTGTTCTACACGCTTACTTGTCAGGTGTGTGAGCGGTTCTATTTACTATGTATATACTTATTGATTCATTTCTGCACTTTAGTAAGCGCCACATACTTCACTTATTCGTATATTTTATCTGTGTGGGAACACTTTTATATGTTGGCAGCTTCTCTTATCCTTTTATATCTTATTCTATACAGTTTGGTTTTGCGAATTAGTTCCCCCATTTCTTTATATTGTTTTTATGTATACATTTTCTTTTAACAAAAGTTTTTTTTTACCTGCAAACTACTGTTATCATTTACATGGTATAAGGGACTGTCAGATACAGCTCACATATGACCAAAACCTGTCAGAGACTGTGTACTTGCAACAAAAGACTGTCAGATACCATAATCTAGACTTCCTAAGCCAGGAGCTCACTGATAGCGACTTTTTCATGGTAAGAAAAAGGTTCTTTTTTTATTTTTTACTTAAATTTCAGGCTTCACATTTCCCCTCTGCCTCAGGCTGCTCTCCCATTCCTCCCTTGAAAGTCAACTACAGCATTTTTTTCCTACTATTATTTTCAACTTTTTTTTAGGGCTGCGGAAATTAACAATTAATAACTTTATTAATCGTTAATTTTTTTAGGTAGGCTGCATGCCCTGGGGCCACTTTGAGCCAAGCTGTGGGTGCAGAGCAGCGCTCCGCTCCCTGTTCCTCCTCCTCCACTATATGTCATACACAGTCTGCGGGCATCTCCCGCTGTGTGTCTCCGGGCTGAGTGTGAAAACTTTGGCCACGCTGTGAGAAAAGTCCCGCCCTCCTCCTAGATCAGCTCGTGTTAGAGACGCAGTGTTCTGTCTATCACACGAGCTGATCTAGGAGGAGGGCGGGACTTTTCTCACAGCGCGGTCAAAGTTTTCACACTCAGCTCCGAGACACACAGCGGGAGATGCCCGCAGACTGTGTAATCTAGGCACAGACACTGACTACAGTGAGGCTGCGATTATGGGCACGGTGAGACTGCATTATGGGCACGGTGAGGCTGCCATTATAGGCACGGCAAGGCTGCAATTATGGGCACAGTGAGACAGCATTATGGGCACGGTGAGGTTGCAATTATAGGCACGTCGAGGCTGCGATTATGGGCACGGTGAGACAGCATTATGGGCACGGTGAGGCTGCGATTATGGGCACGGTGAGACTGCATTATGGGGATGGTGAGGCTGCAATTATGGGCACGGTTAGGCTGCGATTATGGGCACGGTGAGGCTGCGATTATGGGCACAGTAAGGCTGAGATTATGGGCACGGTGAAGCTGAGTTTATGACGTGTGACGTCCTAGCCATGCCCCGCTATGTCCGGCTTCGGTCATTGCCATAACAACGGTGCTAAATCAGCTAAAAGTAGTTGGATCTGTATGTGCGTTATAAATAATCGAAATTAGTCGATCGATTAAAAAAAATCGATTAATCGAACATGAAAATTTCTATTACTTTCAATATGTTTTTATTTTAAATTTGCATAAACAGGATATGTTACATCATATTGCATTGCTCAGGAGGGAAGGCCCCCCGATACATAAAAAAGAAAGGTTACATTCAATAATTTATTGCATTAACTGTCTCAAAAATATGGGTGGTCGGGAAGGCCAACCAGCCAACAAATTAGACATAAAAACCAAAGCATCAGTCTCGAGGCTGACACGAAAATTTTAATCAGTAACAGCCCTACCTTTTTTATACCTTTTCCTAAGTCTAAACGCCAATCATGTGATTCAGCAGGGTCTTCTTCTTCCTCACTTCTTCTGTGAGTTAGAGAGTGGTGCTGATGTTATAAAGTCAGCTCTGCTCTCTGCACCAGTACATTTTAAATGAAGGGCACCGTGGTGGTGTACTCCCTCAAGGGGCAGGGCCAAGACATCCAGCTTTCACAATGGAGTCCTCAGCTTTCTAGGTTGAATGACACTGGACATCTTGTGGCCAAACACAGTGTTGCAGCCTGAGCTTTTTTTTTTTTTTTTTTTTTATATATGGAGGACATTCGTAACAACAACAAAAAAAAGTTGGGTTTTAAATTATACAGTGTTTTTTTCTCCTGCTGAAATGTACCCAGGCTGATTAATGTAAACTGTTAATGGTAGTTTATTTTAATTAGTAATTGGTAGAAAAATGGCACTAAGCAGACTATAGTCCCACAGTGGAGTGTTTGCACATATATTTTATTTGTCTTCTAAAAAGCCTTAGGTGTTTAAAATGCTGGGACACTCTATTATCCTGCTACTGTTGAGAGCAGGCCTAAGCTTTTCTGCATGATCCTAGTGGGCCATCAATATTACAAGCAGCCTGATTGGCCAATAGGGAAAAATTAGCTTACAGCTACTGGAGAGATAGAGATGTGCATATTATGCCCTGTACACACGATAGGACATTGATCGGACATTCCAACAACAAAATCCATGGATTTTTTCCGACGGATGTTGGCTCAAACTTGTCTTGCATACACACGGTCGCACAAAGTTGTCAGAAAATCCGATCGTTCTGAACGCAGTGACGTAAAACACGTACGTCAGGACTATAAACGGGGCAGTAGCCAATAGTTTCCTCTCTTAATGTATTCTGAGCCTGCGTGGCACTTTGTGCGTCGGAATTGTCCACGCACGGTCAGAATTTACGCAAGCGGATTTTGTTGTAGAAAAATTTTATAGCCCGATGGAAAAAGTCAGATGGAGCCCACACACGGTCGGAATTTCCGACAACAAGCTCCGATCGCACATATTCCATCGGAAAGTCCGACCGTGTGTACAGGGCATTAGAGTGCTCTACAATTCAGATCTCCTAGAGTGAACCAGAATACTGGTTCCTGCACTGTAGTGCTGCAGTCAGTTTAATACAGTAATGGCAGTTGTACTTTAAAGTGTATATTAAGGCAAAGACAAACAAAAAAACATATGCAGAGCATCTCCTGCATTATATGTCCATTTATCCATGTTTTATTGTTTTAAAGACTTTGCAAGTACAGAAAAGTACAAAACACTCAGCTCCTAATTTCCTTTTGCGGGTTGGCAACACACCCAGCATTTGTATAGACAGAGTATAGGGACCTAAACTGACCATACACACTGGCTACACACAAAAAAAAGAAAAAAACACAAAGGAAGTGAATGGAAGAATCTCCCCACCAGCTGACAGTGGCACTAAGTGGTGTCAGAATACACTGATCGGTGGTTGCAGCTGATTGGCTGCAGCTGCTAATCGAGGAAAACATGTCCCTTTGACAGATGTCAATTAAACTATTTCTGTTGAGTGGGGATGACCACAGGCTGATCAAAATTTTAATCAGAGTATGGCCAGCTTAAAGCAGAGTTCCACCCAAAAGTGGATCTTCTGCTCATTGTACTCGCCCCCCCCCCCCTCCGGTGCCACATTTGGCACCTTTCGGGGGGAGGGGGGACAGCATACCTGTCTTTCACAGGTATGCTTTCCCCACTTCCGGGAGCCTCAGCTGCGGATATTGACGTCACAGCTGGGGCTCCCTCCTCCTCTCCCTGTCGCCAGGCCAGTAGGAGAGGGGAATACTGAAAGGCTATACTGCTGGATTCCCATACTCGCAATGGAGTATGATGGAAACATCAGCTGCAGTGCTAACATCGCTGGACACCAGGACAGGTAAGTGTCCGATTATTAAAAATCAGCAGCTGCAGTATGTGCAGCTGCTGGGTTTTAATTTTTGCAGCGGTGGGCGGACCTCCGCTTTAATTGACTTGTCCAAGGGAGGGCTAAATAGTCTCTCTGAGATAACACAGGAGAGCTCTGAAATTCTGATAACATTAACATGTATTTTATTTACATTTTTTTTTAACTTTTAAAGATATACCAAAATGTTTTCTATAGTATACAGTATTTAACAGACCAAAATGGAACAAATAAAATAAGTTAATTGTTAGGATTTACTTACTTAAAATACTTTCTGTAGCCAGATACTTGGTTAAGAATAGAGAGTGAAAGGAGGGAGCCGCTGAGCAGAAAGAGTTCAGTAGACTAGGTCAGGCAGTAGGGATGAGCTTCGAGTTCGAGTCAAACCCATGTTCGACCATTCGTCGAATTGCGGACGTTATGGGCCGTTCGCGCCAAATTCGAGTGGTGCATCACAGCCCATAATTCACTGTGGCATCACAGTGCATTGCTGGCTGATGATACCCTTACAAGGGTAAGGTTGCAGACCTTATCTTGCCATCGCAGAGGGAGCAGAGGATGAAACATCTTCGGGAGGCCTTGCAGAAAGGATTGTGCAACGCGTTTCCAGAGCCTGGGAGGTTACAATTTCCTGGTCCTCCTGGACAACGTGTTGCTGAGGCTTCGGTCAGTCACAGAACGAGTGGTGGAGAAGGTGGCTGTCTGACCAATGCGTTCAGACAATTTTTTAGTCCACAGCCCCAAGGTCTGATCGATTCCAGCAACCATCGCCAGCGTCTGATTTACATGGTGCAGGATTACCTAGGGGCAAGATCAGACTTGGACACCTTTCCCACCGAAAATCCTCTGGGTTACTGAGTCCTGAGGATGGATCACTGGCCAGAGCTTGCACAGTATGCAATTGAGCTACTGGCCTGTCCTGCATCCAGTGTTCTTTCGGAACGCACATTCAGTGCTGCTGGAGGCTTTGTAACCGATCACAGGGTGCGCCTGTCCACTGAATCGGTTTACCTTCATAAAAATGAATCAGTCTTGGATCCCCAGCTACCAAGCACCTGATGCTGATGTAACAGATTGTTTTTTTTAAATGTGAGATCCCTTCAAGACTGCCTATGCTGATGCTGAGTGACTATCCAGTTATGCTGAGTGACAATCCTCTTCCTCCTCAATTTTCATGCTGATAGCTTGTAAGAACATTTTTGGTTCTGGGCACCGCCACCAGTGGCCAAGGCCCAATTTTTCTGCTCCTGTTAAACAGGGGCGTATAATTACAATTATTGATGCAATACTTTGCAGCAGGGCTCATTCCTGTGCTCCAGCTATAGCATCTGTGAGGGGTTGCAGTGTTGTGGCAATTTTTCTGCCCTTGTCTAACAGGGGCGTGTGATTACAATTTTTGATGCAATACTTTGCAGCAGGGCTCAGTGCTCAACTAGAGTATCTGTGAGGGGTTGCAATGTTGTGGCACCAGCACCAGTGCCCAAGGCCCAATTTTTCAGCCCCTGTCTAACAGGGGCGTGTAATTACAATTTGTGATGCAATACTTTGCAGCAGGACTCATTCCTGTGCTCCAACTAGAGTATCTGTGAAGGGTTGCAGTGTTGTGGCACCAGCACCAGTGCCCAAGGCCCAATTTTTCAGCCCCTGTTTAACAGGGGCGTGTAATTACAATTTTTGATGCAATACTTTGCAGCAGGGCTCATTCCTGTGCTCCAACTAGAGTATCTGTGAAGGGTTGCAGTGTTTCGCACCAGCACCAGTGCCCAAGGCCCAATTTTTCAGCCCCTTTTTAACAGGGGCGTATAATTACAATTTTTGATGCAATACTTTGCAGCAGGGCTCATTCCTGCTCTCCAACTATAGCATCTGTGAGGGGTTGCAGTATGGTGGCACCAGTGCCTAAGGCCCAATTTTTCTGCCCCCGTTCAACAGGAACATGTGATTACAATTCTTGATCTAATATTTCACAGCAGGGCCCATTCCCACACCCACCAAGAGTAACTGTGTGAGCTTACAGTGTTGTGGCAACACCACCACCACCACCACCAAAGGCCCAATTTTTCTACCACTGTTCAACAATGGGTCATTACAATTCTTGATCTAATATTTCACATCACGGCCCGTTCCTGCGCTCACCAAGTGTAACTGTGAGGGCTTACAGTGTTGTGGCAACACCTAAGGCCCCAATTTCTGCAGAGTATATAGGGCAGGCCCCTACTTTCAAACATCCAACATACAAACGATTCTTACTTGCAAACGGAAGGAGACAACAGGAAGTGAGATGAAATCTACCCCTAGGAAGGGAAATGCTCTCCTGTAAGAGTTAATATGTGAAAAACGTGTCTCCTCTTCACTGATGCTTTATCACCAATCCTTGTTTCACTAAAAACCCCAAATTTTCAAAAAACATTTGTCATTGGGACAGAAAGTGAGGTGACATCTTATGAAGAGGTGCACAGACAGCAAAACAAATGTTACAGGGGTGATAACCCTTCCCTATGTTTTCCAAAAAGCTTAAAAATAGATTTTTTTTCTGGAGCTACACATTAAAAATATACCAGTTCAAAATTACAAACAGATTCTACATAACAACAAACCTACAGTCTCTGTCTTGTTTGCACCGCCTGTATACTGCTGGTCAGAGTATATAGGGCCTGGGGGCCCCACGCCATTCCTTTTTTTAATTTGGGTGCGGTGTTCCCCTTAATATCCATACAAGACCCAAAGGGCCTGGTAATGGACTGGGGGAGGGGGTACTCATGCCATTTGTCTCACTGATTTTCGTCCATATTGCCGGGACCCGACATTACATTAAAGCCGCAAGCAGTTTTAAATGACTTTCATTCCTTTAAAAATGTAATTTTGTGCAGGGACTGTTCTAAGCACGGGAAACACGCCCCACTCTACAGGCATACTATAGACACCCCCCAGGTATGATATTTAAAGGAATATTTCACTTTTATTTTTTCACTTTAACCACTTCAATACCGGGCACTTAGACACCTTCCCGTCCAGACCAATTTTCAGCTTTCAGCGCTGTCGCAATTTGAATGACAATTGCGCGGTCATGCTACACTGTACCCAAACAAATTTTTTTATCATTTTGTTCCCACAAATAGAGCTTTCTTTTGGTGGTATTTGATCACCTGTGCGGTTTTTATTTTTTGCGCAACAAATAAAAAAAGATCGAAAATTTTGAAAAAAAAACAAGTTTTTCTTTGTTTCTGTTAAAATTTTTTGTAAATAAGTACGTTTTCTCCTTCAATGACGGGCACTGATACGGCGGCACTGATGGGCACCGATGAGGTGGCACCAATGAGGTGGCACTGATGAGGTGGCACTGACGGTCACTGATGATGGGCACTGATAGGCAGCACTGATGGGCACTGATAGGTGGTACTGGTATGCGGCACTGATGGGCACTCATAGGTGGCACCGATGGGCACTCATAGGCGGCACTGATGGGCACTCATAGGCGGCACTGATGGGCACTCGTAGGTGGCATTGATTGTTACATATGGGTGGCACTGATGGGTACTTATGGGTTGCACTGAACATAACATGCACTAGAACATAATGGTGCCAATCAGTGCCCATTTGTGGGCACTGATTGGCACAGATTGGGCACATTGGGCACATGTGGATGGCCTTGGGGTACATACCTGGCCATCCACATGTTGCCCCTTCCCTGGTGGTCCTAGTGGAGATCCCTGGTGGTCCAGTGTAGTGGTCTGAGGGGGGGCTGCGCTGATAAACAATCAGCGCAGACCTCCCCTGTCAGGAGAACTGCCGATCGGCTCTCCTCTACTCGCGTCTGTCAGGCGCGAGTGAGGAAAAGCCGATCAACGGCTCTTCCCATTGACAGCGTGATCAGCCGTGATTGGACACGGCTGATCACGTGGTAAAGAGCCTCCGTCGGAATGTCAGGCTGACACACCGTTCCACCGATCGCCGCAATGCACGCCCCTGGGGGCGCGCGGCGGCATGTTATTCTGCTGGACGTCATATGACGCCCAGTCAGGATAACGGACCCACTTCCCGGACGTCAATCCGCTATAGGGCGGGCGGGAAGTCGTTAAGCATCATTAAATCACTGCTCTCGAAATAACGGCCGTTTTTAAAACTTTTTTTGCATTGATACATGTCCCATGGGGCAGGATCCGGGTCCCCAAACCCTTTTTAGGACAATAACTTGCATATTAGCCTTTAAAATTAGCACTTTTGATTTTGAACGTTCGAGTCCCATAGACTTTAATAGGGTTCTAAAGTTCGCACAAACTTTCGGTCCATTCGCAGGTTCTGGTGCGAACCAAATCGGGGGGGTGTTCGGCTCATTCCTATTAGGCAGCATTGCACTGTGGGAACTGTAGTCCAAAGGAAAGAGACTCTACTGAAATCAAGAGCTCTTTTTTTTTTTTTTTTTGAAGAAATGTTTACCATTACAAAAACATAAAAGAGTACCAGTAGAAAAAGGAGGGTATCATCACAACTCTATACATTATAACACATCTACTCCTTAGAACTATATTCAAATAAAATTACAACTTTCTACCCATTGCCCTCCATAGCCCCTCCCTCACCCCCACCCACTAATCCCCCCCCTCCCAAGGTCCTTGACCCCATTCACCACCATACTTCCCCACCAACCACACATACCCATCCTCCCTCTCCCCTACCCCCTTCCATTCTAACCACATCTCGGTCCAGCCATGGCTTCCAAATTTTTTCAAATTTCTTATAATTACCCCTCTTCTTATAAATATACTTTTCTTTGCTTATCACCTCCCTTACACCTTTCACCCAGTCTTCTATCGTCGGTGGGTCCTTTCTCTGCTAGTACCGGGCAATAAGTATTTTACCCTGAAACAAGCATCTAAGTCTTGCAGTCTGTATATCCTTCTGGCTCTCTTTGCCCTCTACCAAGCCCAGTAAACATGCCCTGGCCTCCAACCTCAGCGTGGTCCCAAACACAAAGTTTATTTTATCCACAATCCCTCTCCAATATCTATAAAGCTTGGGGCAATGCCAGAACATATGTATCAAATCACCGTTCACCTCTCCTCATCTTTGACATTTCGCATCAGGCTTCTTGCCGAACCTAAACAACTTCAGTGGTGTGTAATATGACCTATAAAAAAAATAGAGGTGCAAAACCACTTGTGAGGGGGAGAGGGTGATCCTAGGCCCCAGTGACAGAACATATTCCCACTGGTCATCCGATAGTGGACCGACATCTGCCTCCCATTTAATCCTATTTTTGTTTTCCACCCTACCCTCCTGAGCTGTTACATTCAAACTACCGTACATGACAGAGATTAGGCCTTTCGTAGATACGGCATTGACCAATTTTCTCAAAGAGGACATTTCACACCATGTTGGTGTTTTCCCACCAAATTGTGCCTCTAAGGCATGCCTAATTTGCAAGTATCTGTAAAATGACCTATAAGAGATTGCGTATTCTACTACCAGTTCTTGAAATGATTTTAACCTCCCTGCCTTATATAACTGTATCAAACAGTGAATACCCCTACAGTCCCATTCTTCAATACGTCCCATTTTTTTAAGCTCTTTGAGGTTGTTATTATCCCATATTGGGGTAAACTCTGCAAATCCAGTGTAGTCCAGTAATTTTTTAACGTGTACCCAAACTTTAACCAACAACTGGGTTGTAGGACATTTGGTTTCAAATGAGTCTGCCTCCATCGCCTCTACAATTGTGTCATGTTTAGTATCATTCAACAGGATATTACATCCACCTCTATTACTGCCCCCCACATGCTGTACTTGAGATTCTAAGAAGTAGCGATGAGGATCCGGCACATCCATGCCACCCTGCCCTCCCGGTCGCCGCAGCGTCTGCAATCTGATCCTTGTCGTCCCATTTTTCCAAATTAGCTCTCTGAACACACCATCCAGTCTTTTAAACCAGTGCTTGGGAATCCATACTGGAGAGTTGTAAAGAATATATAGAATTTAGGGCAACCAGATCATCTTAATCAAATTGCAGCGCCCAGCAACCGAGAGAGGCAAACGGCCCCACACCCGACGCTTCTGCTTCAATTTTTTCACAAGTGGAACCAAATTTCCATCTATGAATTGTCCTGGGTTTCTTGTTATATTGATGCCCAGATATTTTATTTGACTTGCTACTTTAATTTGGGGTAGTTGGTATGGAAGGGGTACGGGAAGAGGGTCTATTGGCAGAATTACTGATTTTTCCCAGTTGATCGATAGCCCAGAAAATAGGCCAAATTCCTCAATTATCCCCATGGCTGTCTGCAAAGAATCCTGTGTATCCGCCAGGAACAACAGAATATCATCCGCATACATTGCCACTTTCTCCTCCCTTCTCTTCCTTTTAAACCCATGTACCCCCTGCGCCATCCTCAAAGCTATAGCCAGAGGCTCCATTGCCAGGGCAAAGAGCAGGGGCGACAAAGGGCACCCCTGTCTCGTTCCCCTGCGCAACTGTAGCCAATCTGAGCTCTGACCGTTAATTTTCACCTTGGCCCTTGGGTTATTATATAATAGGCTCAACCAACGGGTGAACCCAGAGCCGAACCGGAATTCAGCCAGCACCTTCCACATATAATGCCATTCCAGGCAATCAAATGCTTTGGTTGCATCTAGTGAGAGGACCGCTCTATTACCGCTGTTTTCTATGGGTAGTTGCATGTTTAGATACACTCGTCTTATGTTCGTACTTGTAGATCTGTCCGGGAAAAACCCGGTTTGGTCAGTATGTATTATTTTGGAAATGATTTTATTCAATCTTGTAGCCAACGCTTTTGTCAGAATCTTCATGTCCGAACACAATAACGAAATGGGCCTATATGAGGACATATCTAACGGGTTCTTCCCCTCTTTCAATAGGATTATTATAATCACTTCTGTCATGGAGACGGGCAGTGTCTCATCCTCCCTAGCTCCATTAAACACCTCCAGGAGTAGGGGGAGTAAGACCTCCCCATATTTTTTAAATATCTCTATGGGTAGGCCGTCAGGTCCCGGTGCCTTCTGATTTGCCATATCCCCCACTACCTTCTGTAATTCATTAAGAGACAGTGGGGCATCTAGCATCTCCCGGTCCTCCTCTGCTAATGGAGTTAATTTCAAATTTTCAAAAAAATTCCACATTTCTTTGCGATGAACTATATCAATTCTTGAAATATTTTCTGAATTCTCCAAGTATTTCAGAAGTGACTATTTTAATTAACCCATCCCTACCCTCAATTGCTGGAACTATACTTGAGGGGCTGTTTGCCTTAATAATCAGAGACAGAGCTCTCCCAACTCGCTCTCCTTCACAAAAAAAGACTCTGTCTCTGAAATAATCTCTTCTTTTCTACCTTTTCCAGGAGTATTCTACTATACTTGTCCTGCCTCTCCACCCATTTTTCATAACTGGGTAAGGTTGGCATCTCCACGTACTGAATTTCCTCCTTTCTTACTCTCTCTTTAGCCTCTAGTTCTTCAGCTTGTGATAATTTTTTAGAGTATGAGATTTTCTGAATTAGTACTCCCCGGAGATAGGCCTTCAGGGAGTCCCACACTACCCCCAGAGAAGCTGATCCTAGATTTAAATTAATGAACTCTGTCAGCTCTTTCGTTATTTTCTCTGTATTATCAACTAGCTCGAGCCAAAAGGGATTTACTTTCCAGTCCCCTCCACTACAATACCTCCCTACTTTTATAACAGTAATTACAGGAGCATGGTCTTAAATCCCTCTGGGCTCATAGACTATCTCTTCCACTACATTCAGTGCTTCCTCATTTCCGAGTACCAAATCGATTCTGGATAAGGTGGCAAATGTCCTAGAGTGGCATGAATATTGTCTCTCGTCAGGGTGCCTCCTCAGCCAGATATCTACCAACCCGATCTCCTCACAGAATTGTGCTAGAGAGCTCTTAGGGGTACCACCAAAACTGGTTTTCGATGGAAACCTGTCTAAAGCAATTATTCATCGTCATATTGAAATCACCGACCACTATGACCGGGATCCCCGGGGCATCTGCAATGAAGCTAGTTAGTTCGTCCAGTATTTCCATACTGAACGGGGGAGGGATATAAACATTAGCTAATACATATCTATCGTTATCTATTAAGCATGATAGAAAGACGTACCGTCCATATTCATCCACCTTACTCTGACTGCAGGAGAAGACCAACCCCGGACCTATCAGTACACTCACTCCTCTTGAATACGAGGTGTAGGTAGAGTGGAACTGCCTCTGATAGTATTTATGCTCTAAAACCCCAACGGTGTCCTTTACCAGGTGCGTCTCGAAATCAAGCGCTTTTAAACAGCATTTCCCAGAGGGAGAATTCTGGAAGGAGGCAAAATAGCTGCATTTTCTCAGGATGTGCAGGACACAGCCTCCTCTTGCCATGAGGGAGCCCAAACAGTGCACATCAATGTCCTGTGTGCACCACTGCTGCATAAGGGCATCCTGAGCAGGATTCGGAGTGCTGAGTCTAGATGTGCCGACAACCAGAGTGACCTGGGTACAGAGCAGAGAGTGGACTAATCACTGTGTAAGACCAGATGGTGAGCTGCAATATCACTGGGACTAGTAAGCTGCTGATGTAAGGATATAATACTTCCTATTAGAGAGACTGATCCCTTTGGGAACTGACTATAAAGCTATCTAGTAGCCTTATTGCTGCCTGCAGGCTTGACAGGGACTATTCTCATGTGCACCAATGGTACGGCTGGGCCCCAACGCTGGCTAACAGAAGTTAGGACTAAAGACTTTCTATTTGCAGCTGTTACAAAGAGACCTTCATCTATTGTTTATGCTAAGAGATGCCGTTTAGGGGACATTGCACCATATCCTAGCTATTCTACTAGAGTGCACTCTAGACTAGTTATAGTATTATTATTCACATTGCAGTTAATGCTTATATGCGCTGTTTATTTCTAGCTTAGCTGATTTATGTGATACTCCAGTCCAGTGGTACAGAATTGTATTCTAAGTTACTTTGGCATAGTGTTTATACTGTCTAGCAGACTGTGTCTGAACCTACCTTATGGGTTTTTATTTATGCTAAAACGACCATTTATTCTAACCTGTACCAATAAGTTGAGCTCATTTATCACTAAAGGTTCTTGTGTCTTTTTCCTGGTACTAATTCACAACCAAGTTATTGGTATCTACACTTGTGTTCCTATAAGTGCTTGCAAAGTGTAACTTTCACTCAACCACAGGCTGAGGTTGCTCTTGGAGTCAAGGTGCCAGAACAGAGAACCCAAATTACCAAGCAGCTCCTTCAAGAGAAGCACTACATTTTTTATTGAATATTCCAAGTCATATCTTATTAACCAACTGCCGACCGCGCTATAGCCGAATGACGGCTACAGCGTGGCCAGCCAGTTCTGTGAAGGTGTCATATAATGTCCTCCTGGGATCGCACACGCTGCACGCCCACTGTGACTAAGTTGATCACAGATGAGGGTAAAGAGCCAATCAACGGCTATTAACCACGTGATCAGCTGTGTCCAACCACAGCTGATCATGATGTAAACCCCCAGCCAGTTGTCGGCATTCCTTTCTTTCGTGCTGTCAGCATGAGGAGAGGAGAGCCGATAACCGGCTTGTGTAAAAGGGACATCTACACTGATAATCAGTCCCAACAGTGCACACCAGTGCTGCTAAGCAGTGCTCATTAGTGCTGCCAATCAGTGTCCATCAGTGCTGCCAATCAGTGCCCAATTAGTGCCTCCTCAGTTTTACCTATCAGTGCCGCCTATCAGTGCTCTTCAGTGCCGCCTATCAGTGCAGCCTCATCAGTGCCCATCGGTGCAGCCTATCAGTGCCCATCAGTGCAGCCTCATCAGCGCACATCAGTGAAGCAGAAAAATTACCCGTTTGCAAAATTTTATAATAAACTATGAAAAACTTTTCCTGTTTATTTAACAAAAAAATAAAAAGCCCAGTCTTGATTAAACACCACCAAAAAAAAGCTCTATTTATGTGAAAAAAATTATAAAAAGTTCATGGTTACAGTGTTGCAAGACCGCACAATTGTCATTTAAAGTGTGACAGCGATAAAAGCTGAAAATTGGTCTGGATAGGAAGGGGGTAAAAGTGCCCAGTAGGCAAGTGGTTAATGCACAATATAGGGTATTTAATAATAATGTTTGACCTTTATAATTTTGTATTTGCATTATGTCCATCAAAGGGCAACTGTTTAACAATTACACATAGCCTTCATAGGATAACTTGCTATGTTTTCAATTATCGGGAACATCTTATTATTTGCTACATGCTTGAGTCAATCTTAGATGCTAAAAGAAAAGAAAGTCAAGTTTAAATATAGAATGAATTCACTGAGTAAGTGTAGAGCCTTGGGAATATGCACCAGTACGCGTTCAGAATTAATACTGAACATTGTTATTCCACTGTGCTCTATGCCATGTAACGAAATGGCACTCTTATGTATCATTTATATTTTGACATATTTGGAGCAGCAGTAAGTAACTTGAAAAATAACCTCAATACAAAGGTCAAAATAGTATCTACATTAAAAAAAATAAAAATCAGTCTGCATACAGCAAGTTAGAATCAATATAATCTTCTAGATGTACTTTTGAGCACATAACCAACAAGCAGAGAACATTAATGGTCAACTCTACAGAGTTGACCATGGCAAACATAGCATGTTCAGCTCCTCTTTCTCTCAAAATATACTCGCAAAATGCCAAAGGACTAAATGTCCCAGAAAAACGCAGTAGCATGTTAACAGAAGCCCACAGACTTAGAGCACAAGTTCTTTTCATTCAGGAAAAGCACTTTAAGTCTGGGTCAGTACCACGCTTTTCAAATAAGTGGTTCCCAGTAGCTTTCCATGCCACCAACTCCAACTCAAAGTCCAGAGGGGTTTCCAAACTTTTGTCTAAAACCTTTCCCTTGAAAATAGAAGACCAACTAATAGACCAAGAGGGGAGATTTATCTTCCTGAAAGGTACCTGGAACAATAAGCCGCTGACTTTAGCAAATATATATTGCCCTAATACTAAACAGGTTGCCTTCATGAGGGAGATCACCACAAAGCTTATCTTATTCCAATCGGGCCTTCTAATCTTAGTGGGAGATCTAAATGTCCCCCTAAACCCCTTAGTAGACACATCTACAGGCACTTCCTCCCTTCCCTTTTCAGCCCTGCATCAAATCAAAACCCAATTAGCCTCCCTATCTTTTCTTCTCCTCATAATCGATACTCGAGACTGGATTATCTATTTATAACCAAACCAGATTTGCCATACCTCCATGAGGCTACTATTGAGAGTATGGTACTGTCAGACCACCACCCTATCACAATCACCCTTGTATTTCCAGAAACAGTTACTACCACCAAACTGTGGAGATTGGACGCATCCACTCTGACAGAGTCTAGAGACTTAGCTGACTTAAAGCGAGGGATCTGAGACTTTTTCCTTTATAATGATACTCCTGACGTCTCGCCCATGACACAGTGGGAGGCTCATAAGTGCGTCATTAGAGGTAGATTATTAGCTACTGTATCTCAGCAAGAAAGAAAAGAGAACATCAAGCCTTGGTGCTTGAATTATCCTCCAAGATACGCAAATTAGAAGCCCAACATAAGCGTCATAGGCGTGCCCACGGGGTGTGCCGGGTGTGCCCAGGGACACCCTAATCATTCAGCCCTGTCTGTGTTTCAACAAGTTTTGTTAGTGCTAAATGCCTGCAACATCTGTCCTGTGTAACTTCAGTCACCACCACTGGGGCCAGTAAAAACAGCTGCAACCTTACTGGCGGAAAGTTCATGAGGTGATAACAAAGGTGTCCTCTCTCCCGTTGGAGTACTCTCCGGCACATTATCTATTATGCCCCGTACACACGGTCGGATTTTCCGATGGAAAATGTCCGATCGGAGCGTGTTGTCGGAAATTCCGACCGTGTGTGGGCTCCATCGGACATTTTCCATCGGATTTTCCGACACACAAAGTTGGAGAGCAGGAGATAAAATTTTCCGACAACAAAATCCGTTGTCGGAAATTCCGATCGTGTGTACACAAATCCGACGGACAAAGTGCCACGCATGCTCAGAATAAATAAAGAGATGAAAGCTATTGGCCACTGCCCCGTTTATAGTCCCGACGTACGTGTTTTACGTCACCGCGTTTAGAACGATCGGATTTTCCGACAACTTTGTGCGACCGTGTGTAGACAAAACAAGTTTGAGCCAACATCCATCGGAAAAAATCCTAGGATTTTGTTGTCGGAATGTCCGAACAAAGTCCGACCGTGTGTACGGGGCATTACACTTATCTGAGATACCTAAAAAGCGATACCACAAATCGATCGCACTACATATGATCAATGCGGCTAGGATGTGCGTACCAACACACTGGTGATCGGCATCTGCACCGACATTGTCCGGACCCCCCGGATTAATCGGATTGTGGAGATGGAGGAGCTGATCTATACCTCACTAGATAAAATCTCTACTTTACTGCGTTATGGGGTGCATGGACGTCCTTTAGGACTTCTCAGTCATACCTGGAACTTATGAAGGACACAACCTGAAGCTAAACAGTAACCTTGCAAAAACAAAACTTAAAGGCTAACTCATTACCATGCTGACAGTGACTCACATGGATGGTCCCCAACATAGGCGATGGAGAGGGCAGCAGGTGATAATCTTACCCCCTCTTCCTTTCTCTCTTCTGCTCATTCCCTGAAGGACCATCCCCTATGCTCTAGCACAGTTTCCTGTGCTAATTTGGTGTGATTTACAGCGAATTTGGCCCCATATGCAAACCTCATCCAAAACGCAACCAAAGTCACATCAAAGTCACTCTACATAATCACAGTGAAAATCATGTCAAAATTGCAATGCAGTAGTATGAAGCAAGCCTAAATGTTTATTTAAAAAATTACAATATAAAAAAAAATAAAATAAAGCAGTAAATACAATTGTCTTTTTTTACATTTACAAGTTTTGAAACTATAATTTGATATATACAGTACATGATATATATTTTTAATATATATCAATAGAAGATTGAACAAACATTGCCTGTTCTGATGATTTCAGCTGTGACATTTAGATGGTAGGATCAGAATTTGGCGTAAACAACATGAAAGCATGGATTCATCCTGCCTTGTGTCAACAGTTCAGGCTGGTGGTGGTGGTGTAATGGTGTGGGGGATATTTTCTTGGCACACTTCGGGGCCCCTTAGAAATTATTGAGCATTGTCTAACACCACGGCCTACCTGAGTATTGTTGCTAACCATGTTCATCCCTTTATGACTATAGTATACCCATCTTCTGATTGCTACTTTCAGCAGGGTAACGCACCATGTCACAAAGCTCAAATCATCTCATACTGGTTTCTTGAACATGACAATGAGTTCACTGTACTCCAATGGCCTCCATAGTCTCCAGATTTCAATCCAATAGAGCACATTTGGGATGTGGTGGAATGAGAGATTCGTATCATGGATGTGCAGCTGACAAATATGCAGCAACTGCATGATGCTATCATGTCAATATGGACCAAAATCTCTAAATAATGTTTCCAACACCTTGTTGAATCTATGCCAGAAAGAGTTAAGGCAGTTCTGAAGGCAAAAAGGGGTCCAACTCGGTACTAGCAAGGTGTGCCTAATAAAGTGGCTGGTAAGTGTGTATATATATATGCCTTGCAAAAGTATTCACCCCCTTGGCATTTTTCGTCTTTTTTTACCTCACAAGCTGGAATTAACATGGATTTGAGGATTTGCATCATTTAATTTACAGAATATGCCCACAACTTTGAAGATGTGTTTTTTTTATTTTTTTGTGAAGCAAACAACAAATAAGACAAAATAACAGAAAACGTCAATGTGCATAACTATTCACCCCCCTAAAGTCAATACTTTGTAGAGCCACCTTTTGCAGCTATCACAGCTCCAAGTCGCTTTGGATAAGTCTCTATGAGCTTGCCACATCTTACCACTGGGATTTTTGCCCATTCCTCCTTGCAAAACTGCTCAAAAATTTGCTGTCCCTCAAAATAACTCAACACACTGCCATTAATGTCTAAACCGCTGGCAACAAAAGTGAGTACACCCCTATGTAAAAATGTCCAAATTGGGCCCAAAGTGTCAATATTTTGTGTGGCCACCATTATTTTCCAGCACTGCCTTAACCCTCTTGGGCATGGAGTTCACCAGAGCTTCACAGGTTACCCTGATTCAGGTGACCCTGAATTTGATCGGCTCCACAAAATTCATCCCCTCGTAAACCACTTCAACCAACAGTTTGCAGCCTTGTTTACTGCTGATCAAGTTGTCTGCGTTGATGAGTCCCTGATTAATTTTTATGGCCGCTTGTCTTTCAAACAGTATCTTCCCAGCAAGCATGCCAGATATGGGGTCAAGTTGTATAAGCTCTGTGACAGGGCAACAGGCTATACATGTAGTTTTATGGTTTATGAGGGAAGAGATAGTCCAGACTACATAGGAAGCGCTGGCAAGATTGTTTGTGACTTGGTGTCACCCTTATTCGGAAAGGGGTACCATTTGTACGTGGACCACTACACTACCCACTACACTACACTGACCACTACTACACTACCACTACCCACTACACTACACTGACCACTACACTATCACTACCCACTACACCACACTGACCACTACACTACCACTACCCACTACACTGCTCTGACCACTACACTACACTGACCACTACCCACTAAACTGACCACTACCCACTAAACTGACCACTACACTACCCACTACACTACACTGTCCACTACACTGCACTGACCACTATCCACTACACTGTCTACTACACTACCCACTGCACTGACCACTACCCACTACACTACACTGTCCACTACACTACCCACTACACTGCACTACCCACTACACTACCTTGCACTGACCACTATCCACTACACTACCCACTGCACTGACCACTACCCACTACACTAACCACTACACTGCACTGACCACTACACTGTGCTGACCACTATACTACACTGACCACTACACTAACCACTACACTGTACTAACCACTACACTGCACTGACCACTACCCACTACTCTACACTGACCACTACACTACACTGTTTACTGCACTACACTGTCCACTGCACTACCCACTACACTACACTACACTACACACTGCACTGACCACTGCATTACCCACTACACTGCAATGACCTACCTATAGTATTTCTATACTGACCACTACACAACGTGACTTCTTGTTTACTCTCTCTCTGGCTGGCTGCTTCTTCTCCGTAGACCATGTCCACTCCCCCCAGGTCAGCAACATGACTCATCTCTCACGAGGGAGTCTCACCTGCTTTTTGTCTTTCATCCATGATCGATCTGCTCTGCCACACTGACAAACTGGCTGCCACAACAGGGAAATGATTGGAGATCCGGAGGAGAGAAGGACAAGGAAAACAGGTCACATAAAGGCGGAGGTGGGACTCCAGGAGCAACCTTTGCACATGTGCCACCCTACATCGCAGACAGGCCAGCCCCGCCACTGCACATGACTCCATTCGTCCAATCACAGGGCGCTGGCCGTCCTACCTGAGATTGAACATGGCGGACGGTGTTCTGCCAAAAAAGTTCCCCTCGGCGGATAAGGACCCCCTCTACTGCGCAGGCGCAACACTTGCGCAGTAGGAGCCGGCGGAAATAGCCGAAGCCGAATAGAATAGAAATCAGCTGTACACGGCGCCTGTAAGAGGGCCCCTCGCGGGCTTGCTTCGCTCGCCACGCTTTGGGCGTGGCCTCGCTTCGCTCGGCACTTTTTTATTCTCCCTCTAGGTCCACTTGGATGGTGGGGCTTGAACCTGGACCTAGGACGCAGGCGCTGTGTACAGCTGATTGAAGGTTTTCAGCTTCGGCTATTTTCGGCGGCTCCTTAGTCATTGGTACTGCGCAAGCGCTGCGCCTGCGCAGTACAGGGGGGTCCCTATCTGCCGGGGGAACTTTATCGGCAAGACAACGGGACACAGTATATCGGAATGCGGACAGAGTGACACACACTGGCTTTGGATTTCGCCCCCCAAAATGTTGCGCCCGGGGGCCACAGCCCCCCTCGCACTCCCCATGCTACGCCACTGCTTCCTCTTGTTATCTCATCCAACAGAACCTGTGTATAGAGGATGTTGTAAGCCCTTTATTAACTCCTTTCTAATATCACTGTTAGTGCCAGAATAAGGTAATCCAGCGTCCAGGTCAAAATGCCAGTCTGCACCCCCCACCCTCCCCTTTATGCGTGCGCTCAATCATTTTACCCACCCCAGGTGTGCGGACCTGATCATCATAACCACAAAGTGCAAGGGTCAGGGGTGGGTAAACTAGAGGTTAGGGGTAAAAGACATACACACACTCCTACCCATATGCATACACTGACATATACAATACCTTATACATTCACACACACTCACATACACAAACACACTCACATTAAATACGCTCACCCACATATATACATACACTACCCCACATGCATAAACCCATTTACATGCTCACACACACTCACCACATACATACATTATTTCACATACTTTTTTCAAAATGACCACTTTTTTTTAAAGAGGACCTTAGCCGAGCAGCACTACGGCCGTTGGTTCGAATCCCAATCACAACACTACCTGCCTGGAGTTTGCATGTTCTCCCTGTGCCTGTGGGAGTTTCCTCCGGGTACTCCGGTTTCATCCCACACTCCAAAAATATGCTGGGAAGTTTATTGGCTCCTATCTAAATGGACCCTAGTATGTGTATATATGAATATAAGTTAAGAACCTTAGATTGTAACCTCCCTGAGAGCAGGGACTGATATGAATGTGTAATATACAGTGACAGCTGGTCCATAAGGGATGCAGGGGTGCCGCTCCCCCAAAGTTCCCAAAGTTAGTTTGCATAATCATAGAACAATTTATTTAATGATTTATTTTTAAATAACTGATAATATGACTAACATTTCTTAACATCTTGAAGTAAAAAAATGTTAGTCATATTATCATTTATTTCAAAATCAATCGTTCTATGTGTGTGCACCTGCAGGCAGATGATAGGTCTGTCTCCGCTCACTGTGCTGAGACGGACCTGTCAGAGCCCCGCTCTCCATCTTCATCCAATCCGATCCACCAGACAGATGGAAAATAGGGTCACCATCTCCACAGAGGTGAATGGATGCTCCGATCAGGTCCGCCTGAAAAACTGACAGGCGGACCTGATCAGAAAGCCCATGTGAAAGGGGCCTTAGTGTTCTGGTTTGGCTTGAAAAAAAGGTGGCAACCCTATGGGGGAGACAGTGATTGGAGCCGCAGAATGCAGCACATCTACTGTGAGTGAGGTATATTGAGGAGTTCTAGGGACCATTTCTCCTGCATATGATAAGGGTGCACTTCATGGTATGGAGCTTCCCCTTCCACATAAAGATGCTATGCCCAAGGCAGCTGTCCCTCCTGCCTCCCCATTCTTGTCCCGAGACTCCCAACCCTGGTCACAGTTCTCTAACAATTGTTGGAAAGCAGCTTTGTATTACAGTGGCCCACACTCTGCAGCACCCACTAACAACCCTCAACTCCAGACTCTGCCCCTACCTACAGTAAAAAGCCTCTCCCTGGATGAATTTCCACTTCTTCTCCTTTGGTCGAAAAAAACTCTGTATCATTAAACTGTAATCTCAGGGCACTATGGTAGCATCATCTTCACAGGGTGGGTCAATGATGCCTTACACTTAAAGTGGTTGTAACCCTAACAAAAAAAATCCTGTTTCTTTAAAAGATGATCTATAGCAGTGATGGCGAACCTTGGCACCCCAGATGTTTTGGAATTACATTTCACATGATGCACATTCATTCTGCAGTGTAGTTGAGCATCATGGGAAATGTAGTTCCAAAACATCTGGGGTGCCAAGGTTCACCATCACTGATCTATAGCATTGTGCTTGTGCTGTATAATTTGTCCCATTTTATGATGTAAAATACCTGGTTGATTCTCCCTGTTCCTGTGTCCCCCTGTGTGCGCTGATCATAGTAATCATGGCTGCTGATCCATGATATCATGGTCAGTTTGTGTGCCTCCATCATCCCCTTCTCTGCTCTCTGCTGTGAGTCTCTCCCTCCTCCCCTCCCTCCCTGCCTGTCAGTTCAGTAGTCTGTGTGAGAGCTGCCCCTCCCCTCCTGTAACTAATCCTGTAAATTAATGTATTAAAATCACTGGCATCCCCTCTGTTTTAGGCAAATATAAAATACAGTGTGTACATTTTTTTTAAATTATAATCCTAAACACTTGCTTGCACAGCTCCGATGTGCAGTCATGTGGTCTCCCTCTGCTGGCCGGCTGACTTCAGAGAGGAATCTCAGCCCCTCCTGCTGCTTTCCTTAGGTCAGAGAAGGAGAGCAGAGGGAGATCACGTGACCACACAGAGGATCTGTGCAAGAAGGTATTTAGGATTTAAATTTTTTCAAAATTGACATACTGTGCTTTACATCTGCCTAAAATAGAGGGGATACCAGTGATTTAAACAAGTGACTTATCAACCACACTAAAGTATGTCCATAGTTGCCAACATTATCAAAAAATGTATAGGGATACTTTTTTGTCTGTAGGTGGAGTCTTATTATACTTAGGGGGTGGGGCATTAATTTGTAGGCATGGCGTAGTGGGGGGGTTAAATGCAGTGAAAAATGGGAGTGGTTTACACTAAATAGTAGGTGTGGCTTAAATAGATGAAAGGAGGGAGAAGGAAGGGAGGGGTGGAGGTAAAGAGAAAGAGAGAAAGAGAAGGAGAGAGAAAGGGAGAAAGAAAGAGAGAAAGGGAGAAGGAGAGAGGGAGAGAGAAAGAAAGAGGTAGGGAGAGAAGGAGAGAGAAGGAAGGAATGTAAGAAGGAAAGAAAGAGGGATGGAGGGACAGCAGGCTCAGATCCTTCACCACAATGGCAATATGTGTATTCCAGAAAGTTTAACAATCAGCAGATAAAGATACTCCAAACACCTGGTGTTGGCGCTTCAATCATAGCACCATGGTTGTTATGGTGTCAGGATGATTGAAGCGCATTATTTCTATTATTATATTGTAATATAAAATTAAATAGTACAACTCACCATAATGCAGAATCAGTGGGAGCCCTAAGCATGTCACTTGTCACATCACTTGCCACCCGATGCAGCTTGTCACCAGATGCAGCTCGTGTCACTTGTCACAAGATGCAGAGCTCACTTGTCCCCAGATGCAGCTTGTCACCACAGATGTAGAACTCACTTGTCACCAGATGCAGTTGTCTTCTTGTCGCACTGACACTGCTAGCAGAAGGAGAAGGAGGAGCAACAGCACTTCCCTTTTTCCCTCTCATGCTCCAACAACTGCGCCCGAGGTCTGGGTGGGCAGGAGTGGTAACTCAGCTAGCCACGCCCCCGCTTGCTATTCTTGGCAAATCACAAAGGCAGATCAGAGTATGTGTCTTCCCTGGCCAATAGAAGACAAGGAGGACAGACTGAGGCAGGGCGAGGATACTCTGGATGCTGTTTACCCAGCATTGTTGGCCGACGACACTGTTAACACTATCACTGCCAAGAAAAGTCCCGATGCTCGGGACAAAAGCAAATTATATGGATTCTTATCAGGATTTTTACGCGTTCAGGCCAGGACAAGGGTCTAATTTCCGGGATTGTTCTGGGAAAATTTGGACTTTTGGCAAGTATGTATGTCCACAATCTTCAGGGTTGAGTGAGGCTGGGTGCCATTAAACCCAGAAAACCATCTTGCAGTGAAAATTAATTACTGCAGTGGATAGTGCCAGAAAGAAAATCAGTATTGCAGTGAAAGCTGCTGTTTTGTTTTGTTTTTTAATGCTGGAATACAGTTTTTTTTTTTATTTGCTCAGAGTCAGGCTTTAGCTGTTTTCTTGACATTCAATTCCTAAAGTGTATGTGAAACCAAATTAATTATTCCTTAAATGTGTATGTGGTTCTATGTGGGTGTTTTATTGTATCCTGATATGTTTTATTTGCTAGTTTTCTTAGCAATGCCTGGTGATTCTGCCAGGTACAGTCTCTTACTTGCTGTTGCAATCTGACCATGCCAAGCACAGAAGCAGATTCATGGTCAGTTTTCATGTCATTCCCTCTTGGAGTAGGAGGATTTAGCCTCTGTGCCCGTCTCTACGTCCACCTCTCAGCCTTGCCTCTCTGCCCACCTCTCATCTCTACCTCCCTGTTTGCCTTTTAGCCAACCTCTCCATTTGAAATCAAGCTTGGCCGCCTGTAGGTAGGGGTTGTCCAGGAATGACCATCATTATTTAACCCCTGTTATAGCCTCAGGAAGCTAAGTTCTAACAGTCTTCATGAAGCTAAAGAGCTCCAAAGATGTGTCATGTTGGCACAAGTGCCCAGAGCAGGTGGAGAAGAAATGACACAGTGGACACATAACTGTTCATAAAATAAGGCAGAAAATATACTGTACTTTAACATACTATTTAAAATCTTTACATAAACGGCAAGCTTTACCAGGGGTCAGGGGGTAAGCTTTGGCATGATGTAGATTACATGTGTTAGGTTCCCAAATGCTTTAACATATACCTTTACAATTAATCTTAATCATAACCTCAACATTTAATCTAACCCCAAGAATGAGATCTAAAAACTTGTAACCCCCACCATAGTAGCCTAACATAACCCCCAGAATATGCCCTAAGACTAAACTATGCCAGTGTTCTGTATATACTGTATACCCTGCCTTGTGCCAAAAACATCTGTGCCAATCCCTCTAAGTTCTGTGCTGAAAGATACTGGTGCCAAACTGAAAGTGCAGACAACTGCGGATACACAAGATTATTTGGCAATCAGTAGAGATAATTGAGCAGAGTCAGTTCAAGGAGAAATCTGTACTGAACATTTTTTTGGCTGCAGAAATCATCCAGCAATTCAGAATCTTTTACTAATAATCTCATCATCCGTACATTTTTTCAACCAGTTCTGCCCTGGCTACAATGAATCACTTGTAATTATAAATTATTTATAAATACAACATACATGTGAGGGGGTTGATCATGTCAATAAAATATATAATGGTGTAGAATATTGTCTAAAAATTGCAAAATATGAAAAAGTCCCCTCTGAAAGGGGTGCAGCATTATTGACTATGCAAGTACTTACTGTGTGAGTATCAAACATTAGAGAGGAAAGGTCACTAGAAAAGTAATACATGACTACTACTTAAAAAAAAAATGTGCCCTGCACATAACACGTGACTGCACAGATATGAACCGAGGGCTCATTCACAGGTGAGGTTGGAGAACAGTAAAAACCACACTGTTGAACCACATTTTTACCCCCAAATGCTCCTGCTTTAGCCGTAGAGGCAGTAGCCTGGGTCATACACATGCTGAGGCTGTGGCAGGAAGTAAACCCTCAGGTGAATGGAGTCTTGCTACAACCACCCCCCACAACCATGTGCATACAATTGTGGCCCAGTAATAAGAGGGTTAAAACAGGTGATGAGGAGGCTACATACTTCTTTATCACCGCTTGTCAGATTGCTTCTGAAATGCAATCTAAACATGGATCACTTTTCGGAGGAGTGGCAGTCCCTGCCACTACTGTAAACAAGCCCTGGAAAAGCAGTTCTGATCATACAGTATTAGATGTCAAGATTAAAAGTAATGTACACACACACACACACGCATGCGTATAAACATACAGTACATACACACACACGTGCATAAACTCACATGCATATGCACACATAGATACAGTACATACACATGCATACATACATGCATACATATACAGTATATACAATATCTGTATATCAACTGTACCAAAGTTTTTACTCTCCAGTTTTAGTAAACCCCTACCCACGCCCCCACCCCCCATTGTCTTCAGCACTTTCTTACTTACTAACCTAGATAGTATGTATATTAGGAAAGGTAAAGTCAGGTGCCCTTATACGCATACTTGTTCCAGGCCAGTGACTCAAATGATTAAACCCCTTGTAGCAGCATGATGGTGAGTCAGCTAGCATTTTCAGAAGGAGAGATCAATGTCTGTCTTTACAATTTTATCATTACAGGTTTCATTTGAAATGATTGTAAAGGTTTAGTTTAAAAAAAAAAAAAAATGTTATACTTACCTCCGCTGTGCAGTAGGTTATGCTCAGAGTGGCCCCGATCCTCTTCTTCTGGGTTCCGTCCGCTGCGCTTCTGGCTCCTCCTCTTCTAGAGTGTCCCGCCGGAGGAGCGCTCTCCAATGGGACACCTATGCGGGTGCGCTCCCGTGTCCTGCTGCTGCGTCTGTTGACACAGACAGCAGGACTCTGTTCCGCCCCCCAGCGTCAGCGTCTTTGGATATGATTGACAGCTGGTCACAGGTATTGTGCTTGTGATTGCCGCTCGTGCGCGCCCAGCAATCGGGGAAGAGGCATGTCCCTTGGATACAGCCCATCCCCGATCAGGGTAAAGAGCCACGTGACCAGCTGTGTCCAATCACAGATGGTCACAAATGTCAACAGGCTGTGTGAGGTGTGTGAGGAGGAGACCTGGCTGAAAAAGTTTAGGAATGTGCCCGATTGCCCCCCCCCCCCCAAATAAGAAGGACCTGTCACAGCCCATCAGGAGTACTTGTCACCAGCATCAGAGTACCTGTCACCAGTCCCAGAGTACCCATCACCAGCCCCAGAGTACTTGTCACCAGCATCTGAGTACCTGTCACCAGCCCCTGAGTACCCATCACCAGTCCCAGAGTACCCATCACCAGCCCCAGAGTACCTGTCACCAGCATCTGAGTACCTGTCACCAGCCCCTGAGTACTTGTCACAGCCCCAGAGTACCCGTCACCAGCCCCAGAGTACCCATCACCAGCCCCAGAGTACCCATCACCAGCCCCAGAGTACCTGTCACCAGCATCTGAGTACCTGTCACCAGCCCCTGAGTACTTGTCACAGCCCCAGAGTACCTGTCACCAGCCCTCGGAGTACCCCTCACAGCCCATCTGAGTACCCATCACATCCCATCTGAGTACCTGTCACCAGCTCATCAGAGTACCCGAGTACCTTTCACCAGCTCATCAGAGTACCCAAATACCTGTCATCAGCTGATTAGAGTACCCAAGTACCTGTCACCAGCTCATCAGAGTACCCGAGTACCTATCACCAGCCCATCAGAGTACCCGAGTACCTATCACCAGCCCATCAGAGTAACCGAGTACCTATCACCAGCCCATCAGAGTACCTAAGTAGCTATCTCCAGAGTACTCGACTTGAGTACCTGTCACCAGCCCATCAGAGTACCCAAGTACCTGTCACTAGTTGGGGTGTTTTCTTTTCAAAACGGGGTAATTTTGTGGGTAATTCCATTGTCTTGGTGCTCCAGGACCTTCAAAAGTGTGATAGGTAGTCAGGAAACTAAATGTGTAATTTATGCTCCTAGAATGCCTTATGGTGCTCCCTGTATGTTGGGTCTCTCTATGTGGCCAGGCTGTGTAAAAGTCTCACACATGTGGTATCGCAATACTCAGGAGGAGTAGCAGAATGTATTTTGGGGTGTAATTGGAAGTATGCATATGCTGTGTGTGAGAAATAGCTTGTTGTTATGATAATTTTGTGTAAAAAAAAAATAATAATAATAATTTCTTCATTACCTAAGAATTGTGGGAACTAAATTGCAACTTCAAAAATCTCCCCATGCCTCTTACTAAATACATTGGAATGTCTACTTTTCAAAAGGGGGTCATTTGAGGGGTATTTGTACTTTCCTGACATTTCAGGGCCTCAAGACATGAGATAGGCTGTCAGTACACCAGGTGTGATCAATTTTCAATGATGTGCACCATAGCTTGTAGACTCTATAACTTTCACACCGACTAAATAATAAACACTTATTTGGGTTATTTTTACCAAAGATATGTAGCAGTGTAAATTTTGGCCCTAATTTATGAACAAAAATTACCTATTTGCAAAATGTTTTCATAGAAACTAAAAAAAAGTGGGGGTTTTTTTCAAAATTTTCACTCACAAAAAATTAAAAAAAAACAGTGATGAATAAATACCACCAAAAGAAAGCTCTATTTGTGTGAAAAAAAATGATAAAAATTTTGTTTGGGTACAGTGTTGCATGACTGAGTAATTGGCATTCAAGATGCGAGGGGGCTGAAAGCTGAAAATTGGTCTGGGTAGGAAGGGTGTAGAAGTGCCCTATATTGAAGTGGTTAATATGGAGTTACCATTTCTTATAGTCTCAAGCTAAATATAAAGCAGAAAATAGAATTACCACATTCAGACACAAGATGGCAATAAAGACCAACTTGCTCTTTAGCTGCATTATATGCCTCACATTCATTCTTTGGAATATCAAATGTTTTCAACAGCTGTGGATGTAAAAAGCATCTACAAACTACAAATTCAAAACTTTTTAATTTAGTAGATTTTCATTTATTCAGAATGCCTGGTATTATTCAGAATCCTTATTCATTAAAGAGTGAAATGTAAAAAAAGAGAAGCAAAAATGATGGGTATAGTATACTCATAAGGCACTAAATGATCACAACACTATACTACACCATGACATTTCAATAGTGCAGGACCACATTATAGATGTTCACTTGCTTTTTACTAAGAAAGCCGTTGGGTACACTTAAGTAAGCAGCCATCTGCAGTCACGGTGCTGTTACAGTAGTATGTTGAAAATCTGATGCACTAATACAGCTCAAGAGGTTGCATACCCTGGTAGAAATTGTGACATTTTGGCATTAATATTGAAAATATGACTGATCATGCCAAAAAAACTGTCTTTTATTTAAGGATAGCAATCACATGAAGCCATTTATTATCACATAGTTTTTTGGATCCTTTTTAAATCATAATGATAACAAAAATCACCCAAATGGCCCTGATAAAAAGTTTACATGCCCTGGGACGTTCGGCCTTGGTGCAGGCACAGAAGGTTGCACACACAGGTTAAAATGGCAATTAAAGTTTAATTTCCCACATTTGTGGCTTTTTAAATCACAATTAGTGTCTGTGTATAAATAGTCAATGAGTTTGTTAGCGCTCACATGGATGCACCAAGCAGGCTAGACACTGAGCCATGAGGAAGTAGAAAGGAACAGTCAAAAGACCTGTGTAACAAGATAATGAAACTTTATAAAGATGAAAAGTATATAAAAAGATACCCAAAGCCTTGAATATGCTAGTCAGTACTGTGTCTCCCAGAAGACAGCGGGGGGGGGGACGTAGAAGGGGGCGGATATGGCGTAGATCGCCATGGATACTGCCGCGCTTTTATGCCAGAAGTGGGAACAAATGCCTGGATTAGACAGGTATCTGCTCCCCCTCCCCCTTAAAGGTGCCAAATGTGACACCGGAAGGGGGGGGGGGGCAGATCAGCGGAAGTTCCATTTCTGGATGGAACTCCGCTTGAAGTAAGCCACCTAAAGCAAGAATTGGGTAATTTACACAATTATCAGAGTAAAATAAGCTTGAAAAAAGAAAACAAATGCAGCTACACATCTGGTAAACTGGTAAGCTACAATATATGATATTCTTATTTTGAGTTAAGATTTGCTTAAAAACCAAAAAAGTGATCTCCTGTCTTCCATAAATGAAAGCCTTTTTAGGTGCTTTTTGGCTCACCACTGTGCTCACTGTTTCTGTTATTTTTTTCATTATTCCCAAAGACATCCAGACCAGGATTTAGATTCTGGTGATCCAAAAGCTTGTCAGGGCTTCATTAAAGTGGGGTTCCACCCAAAAAAACAAAAATGCATGAAAAATCCTAAAAAAACAAAAAAACAACAAAACAACATTTGGATATTTTTTTTTTAACTTACCTCTAAATGCCTGTTGCTAGGGGGTCCCTCGTAGTCTGCCCCTTCCAGTGCCTGGGCTGGTGACATCACTTACCCCTCGGCGCAGGAAGGGCTCCGCTCTGCTCCCTCCCTCCTGTCAATCATCTGGGACCCATTACAGGTCCCAGGTGACTGAGCGGCCAATCACGGCTCTCGGCGCCGCTCGCCCATGCGCAGTGGGTGCCAGGCTGTGAAGCCACAGCCCGGCGCCCACAGTTGCAATGCCGGCGCCGCTGAACAGAGGGGGAGACGAGCAGGGCTTCGATCCCCCGCATCGCTGGACCCAGGGACAGGTAAGTGTCCAATTAAAAGTCAGCAGCTGCAGTATTTGTAGCTGCTGACTTTTCATTTTTTTTTTTTTACTGGACCCCCTGGGTGGAACTCCTCTTTAACCAGTGTTCAGGGCCGGTGCAAGGATTTTTGTCTACACAGGCGAAGGTGCATTTTGGTGCCCCCCCCCCCCCCTATAATGTCTACAGCAGGCGTAGGCAACCTTTTAAGCACAGTGTGCCGGAAAATGTTTTCAAAGAAATTGAGAGTGCCGATTTTTTAACAAAAAAATGTAAACTTCACACTCTCAATCACGAAAAGGATTTTTTATAAAGTAAATGTTGTAAACTACTTTAGTAGTGAGAAATTAACATTCTGCACTCTCACGCCTCAGATCAGCCCCAATTCCTGCACCTTCACCCCTCAGATCAGCCCCAGTTCACCTGCTAATCTGTCCCCCCACTGTACCCCCCCTGCTAATCTGCCCCACCACTGTACTACCCTGCACATCTGCCCCTCCTCTGTACCCCCCTGCTTATTTGTCCCACCACTGTAACCCCATGTACATCTGCCCCACCACTGTACCACCCTGCTCTTCTGTCCGACCACTGTAATCCCCTGCTCATATGCCCTACCAAGGTACCCCCTGCCCCACCAATGTACCCCCTGCCCCACCACTATAACCCCCTGCACATCTGCCCCACCACTGTACTAGTCTGCACATCTGCCCCACCACTGTACCCCCCTGCTCATCTGTCCCACCACTGTAACCCCCTGTACATCTGCCCCACCACTGTACTACCCTGTACATCTGCCCCACCACTGTACCCCCCCTGCTTTTCTGTCCCACCACTGTAACCCCCTGCTCATCTACCCCACCAATGTTCCCCCTTTCTCATCTGCCCCACCAATGTTCCCCCTTTCTCATCTGCCCCACCACTGTCCCTCCCTTCACATCTGCTCCACCGCTGTACCCCCATGCTCTTCTGTCTCACCGCTGAAACATCTTCTCATGTGTCCTAACACTGAACTTATCTGCTCATCTGCCCCACCACTGTACCTCCTGCACATCTGTCCCATCTCTGTTCCCCCTGCTTTTCTGCCCCACCACTGTAACCCTCTGCTCAAGTGTTCCACCAATATGCCTCCTTTCTCCTCTGCACACCTCTGCACATCTGCCCTACTTCTGTACCCCCCTGCTCCTCTGCCTCACCGCTGTAACCCCCTACTCATCTGTCCCACCAATGTGCCCCCTGCTCCTCTGCCCAACCATTGTAACCCCCTGCTCATCTGTCCCACCAATGCACTTCCTTTCACATATGCCCCACTACTGTACCCCATTGCTCTTCTGTCCCACTGCTAAACCCCCTTCTCATCTGTCCCAACAGTGAACCCCCCCTGCTCATCTTTCCCACCACTGTAAGCTCCTGCTTTTCTGTCCCACCGCTGAACCCCCTTCTCATCCCACCCACCACTGTACCTCCTGCACATCTGCCCCACCACTGTAACCCTCCTGTTCATCTTCCCCATCAATGTACCCCTTTTCTCATCTGCCCCACCACTGTATCTTCCTGCACAACTGCTCCACTGCCATATCCCCATGCTCTTCTGTCTCACTGCTTAATCACCTTCTCATCTGTCCTAACACTAAACCCATCTACTCATCTGCCCCACCATTGTAACCCGCTTTCCCATCTTCCCCACCACTGTAACCCGCTTTCTCATCTGCCCCACCAATGTACCTCCTGCACATCTGTCTCACCTCTGTTCCCCCTGCTCTCCTGCCCCACCACTGTAAACCCCTGCTCATCTGTCCCACTAATACACCTGCTTTGACATCTGCCCCACACTGAACCCCCCTGCTTATGTGCCCCATCACTGTCACCCCCTGCTCTTCTGTCCCACTGCTGAACTCCCTTCTCATCTCTTCCACCACTGTACCTCCCTGCACATCTGCCCCACCGCTGTATTCTCCTGCTCTTCTGTCCCACCTTTTTTTCTTTCTGTAAGAGCTAAAATGCCTGACTATATTTTTCTGTTCTTTTTGTATTTGTGTTTGAAATGGCAATAAAAAGTAATTAAGTAAAAAGAAACTTTCATGCTTTGCTTGGTAGGAGATAGGGTGCAGCTTTAGGGAATGCATACCTCCCAACACAAAATGCA
Organism: Lithobates clamitans; assembly: GCA_037952925.1. Taxonomy (NCBI): domain Eukaryota; kingdom Metazoa; phylum Chordata; class Amphibia; order Anura; family Ranidae; genus Lithobates; species Lithobates clamitans. The sequence goes on from JBBGZY010000039.1 coordinate 23,524,539, forward strand.
GGGGACGGGAGAGTTATGCACAGAATGCAGGGGACAGGGGTGTAATGCACAAAATGGAGGGGACAAGAGTGTAATGCACAGAATGGAGGGGACAGGAGTGTAATGCACAGAATGGAGGGGACAGGAGTGTAATGCACAAAATGGAGGGGACTGGAGTGTTATGCACAGAATGCAGGGGACAAGAGTGTAATGCACAGAATGGAGAGGACAGGAGTGTAATGCACAGAATGGAGGGGACAGGAGTGTAATGCACAGAATGGAGGGGGCAGGAGTGTAATGCACAGAATGCAGGGGACAGGAGTGCAATGCACAGAATGGAGGGCACAGGAGTGTAATGCACAGAATGCAGGGGGTAGGGGTGTAATGTACAGAATGCAGGGGACAGGGGTTTAATGCACAGAATGCAGGAGACAGGGGTGTAATGCAGAGAATGGAAGGGACAGGGGTGTAATGCACAGAATGCAGGAGACAGGAGTGTAATGCACAGAATGTAGAGGACAGGAGTGTTATGCCCAGAATGCAGGGAACAGGAGTGTGTGATGCACAGAATGCAGGGGACAGTAGTGTTATGTACAGAATGCAGGGGACAGGCGTGTGTAATGCACAGAATGCAGGGGACAGGAGTGTTTAACACAGAGTATAGTGGTAAGGAGAGTACAAAAAAAATTCAGCCTCCTTAAACCCCCAGTCCAAGCACAACCCCCCTTCTTCCTAATCCTAGTACTTATCCTCACACCTCTCAATTCCTCCTCCCAGCACCAATCCTCTTCCCCTCCCAGCACAAAATCTCTTTCCATTCAATACCCCTCTCAGAACAAATCCTTTTATACCCCCCCAAATCCTCCCTCCCAGCACAACCCCCCATTCCAGTACAAATCCCCTCCCACACAAATAACCCCCCTCACCACTTCTCCACCCTCAATATTAACCCCCCTCCCCGCTTCTCCACCCTAAACAATAACCCCTCTCCCTGCCTCTCCACCCCAACAATAACCCCCTCCCTGCTTCTCCACCCTCAGCAATACCCCTCCTTTCTGCAGAAACAGCAGCGCGCTGATGGTTAATGAGTGGCAATGTAGTATGGAGGGGGGAGGGGGGCTGTGTAATGATGGGGGTATTATGGGGGAGGGATCCTGTGTAATAATGAGGGGGTAGTATGGGGGAGGGGGCCTGTGTAGTGATAGGCATAGTATGGGGGAGGGGGTCCTGTGTAATGATATGAGAGGGTGGTCCTGTAATTATGGGGGTCCTATGTAGTGATTTGGGTAGTATGGGGGACGGAGTCCAGTGTAATGATGGGGGAGCAGGAAAATGTTTGCCCAGGGTCCAATCAATATTAAAGATGGCCCTGTGCCCAGCGATGTCTCTCCCCCCAGGCACCTACTGTATGTGTACAGGAATAGACCAGATCGAGGAGGAGGGGGTAGGTTCAGTCCACTCTATAGTGTGAAAGGCGGCTGGTGGGCGGAGACTGGGGAGAGATGCCGGGTGCCTAGTAGACTGCAGAGCAAAGATTACACCATGTGTGAAACCAAATATCCCGCACAAGCTGCGGGGTAGCTGACACTAGTGCCCACACTAGCTGCGCCCCTGCCTGCAAGTGACTGAAGCCAAGTTGCAACACTAGGCTCTGCTTCTGCATTCCCTGGGACTCCTCTCCAGGACTAATCCAGGAATGTAATTTACTGCCCCCACCCGCCTGAGCTGCCTTATGATGGCACTGTCCCTGCCAGTGTTTAATTAATTTCGAGCTTGTGGCCCACAATTTCCCTACTGATCGTTCCAAGGTAGCGTACATGATATCACTGCTTTCTGGTGAGGCTCTGGCATGGGCCTCGCCACTGTGGGAGCGTCAAGATCCTACGACTTCCTGTTTTCCTGCCTTCCAGCAAGCATTCTGTAAGACCTTTGATGTGCCTGGCAGGGCCTCATCCGCTGCTGGAGCATTTCTTCGACTTCGTCAAGATCGCATAACTGTTGGTCGATATGCAGTTCTTTTTCGCACTTTAGCCTTTGAATAAACGTGGAATAATAAAGCACTTACTGCAAGCTTTTGGCAGGGTTTAGCAGATCGCATTAGGGATGAACTGGTGGGCAGAATCATGCTCTCCACCTTGGATGACCAAATCGATGTCAGCTTCCAGGAGCGCGGTCTGGAAAGACCTTGTCCACGACACCCCCCACTGGATCATCTAGCACTTGTTTTCCAGGAAGCTCCTGAACAACGCACCTGTCAGGGCTGGGCTCAGCCCTTCCTTCTCTGAGCTGGCCGCTCAGCTGTCAGCTAATTGCCAGCTCCCATCCCTCTCCACAGTTATGTCCTGTACACATGATCGGACATTGATCGGACATTCCGACAACAAAATCCATCTGATTTTTTCCGACGGATTTTGGGCCAAACTTGTCTTGCATACACACGGTCGCACAAAGTTGTCGGAAAATCCGATCCTTCTGAACGTGGTGACGTAAAACGTCACGGACTATAAACGGGGCAGTAGCCAATAGCTTTCATCTCTTAATTTATTCTGAGCATGCGTGGCACTTTGTGCGTCGGATTTGTGTACACACGATTGGAATTTAAACGATCGGATTTTGTTGTCGGAAAATTTTATATCCTGCTCTCAAACTTTGTGTGTGGGAAATTCCGACGGAAAAAGTCCGATGGAGCCCACACAAGATCAGAATTTCCGCCAACACAATCCGATCGCACTTTTTCTATCGGAAAATCCGACTGTGTGTACAAGGCATTACTCAGCTGTTGATGATCCTGCTCGTCAGTCCTGCCTACTTAGCACTATATGACCATATAGTGTGACCAAACCCCCGTATTTTTTGAATATGTTCAGGTGTTTTTAACTAGCCTTGCAGGATATGTTATTCTTGTATGTGTGCGCTGTAAAATATTTTGTACTGTTTGTAGGTCTTATTGCAGCATCATCTTGAATTTAAACGCATTGTAGGGTGTGCCCCACAAATATGTACTTGTATATTGGAATAGACCCTGACCAGGTTTTTTGGGCTGAAGCACCCCTCCCCCTCCTCATTACCTCTTATTTAGTGGCCACCAGTGTATAGGATGTATCCCTTCAGTTCTCCCACATAGAGGAGTTTAGATCCCATGGTTGAGACAAAGGATCTTCCATTCTATTACTAGAGTAGGACCCACTAATTCAGGGTACTTTGTCGCAGTAAGTGGGCTTAGCACTATATGACCATATAGTGTGACCAAACCCCCGTATTTTTTGAATATGTTCAAGTGTTTTTAACTAGCCTTGCAGGAAATGTCATTTTTGTATGTGTGCGCTGTAAAATATTTTGTACTGCCTACTTAAGCCATCCAGTGCAGAGGAGCTCTGCCTTCGCCTTGGTCATATCACAAGAAACTATCTCCTGCGTTCCTGTGTAAAGACTGGCTTTGCTGAAATCCCTTCTGGTTCCAGATCCTGCTTGCTGTTCCACTACATTGATCCCTGACTTCTGGCTTGGCTGACTATCCATTCCGATTACTGAACTTTGGCCATGTTTTGACTACGTTTGTTCTTTTTACTTTTATTACTAAACAAGTGTGATTTAACTGTACTTCTGTCTCAGCTTGATTTCATGGTCTCTGACAGCACCTTTACGATTGTGCCAGCATCTGAGGAACCCATGCAATTAGGTCAGACATGTCTCATGTCACAAGAGCGATCACATCACCTCAAACTCAGCCAATGCCCTTTTTGTAGAGCTGACGGTCACATATTAAGGTCTTGTCCTGTTCGCTCAGGAAAACTCTCAGGTCTAGGTCCCTCGGAGGGAGGTGATCTAGACCAGAACCTGAATTACATCCCTTTCCCTCAATTTGTCTTACCTGTCTCCATTCATTAGGCCCTGAACTAATTTTAGGTAGCTGCATATGTGGACTGTGGGGCAGCCGGGAACTTCATGGAGCAGTCCTTGGCCACTGAATTGGGCATTCCTCTTGTTCCCTTGGCAAAGTCCCCCTCGGCATCTGCAGTCGATGGCTCTACCTTGGTCTTAGGACCCCTACGGTTCCAAACTACCTCCATAACTATACATGTTGGTGTTCTTCATAGTGAGGAAATCTCCTTTCTGATCCTTCCTAAGTCTTCTAGTCGCATCATTCTTGGACTGCCGTGGTTGCAAAAACATTCGCCCTATCTAGATTGGAAATCTGGCCAGGTGTTGTCATGTGGCACCCAATGCCATCAGACTGTCTCCCTAAGGTGCTCCCAGCTCTGTCTGTACCCATGGCTAAGGTCACCACCTCTCTGAATCTCCCTCAACATTATCAGACCTTCCCAGTTGTCTTTTGTAAAAAAGCTGCTCCCCTGCCTACTCCTACTGTGGGCCCTCTTCCGGTGCTGTTCACCTATTGTTTCTTACCCCCTTTGCTGCATAAACCACCAGTCCCTTTACTTACTGTAAAGCTCAAAACTCCAACTCTGAGGTCCCAGCTTCATGTACCCTGTCTGCTGAGACCCCAGCACCCTTATTCCCTTCAGCTGGTTTGGACCATGCCATGGTTGCTACAATAGTGGCTTCAGTGCCCATTCCAGGTTCCTGTGCAGCACAGCCTGTCATGCCCACTGTACAAACTAAAGCCTCAACTCCTATTCCCTTAACTTTGTTAACAGCCCCCACTTCCACTCCTGTGTCCTCTCTGCCAGCCACCTCACCAGAACCTTCATCTTGGTTACAGGGGTCTGCTCCAGCCCAAGAACCTGACTTATCTTTTTCCATTCTTGCTCCTTCGGTGGCAAATGTTTCCAAGAACTCACATCTGACAGCTTCCAAGTACATAGCAGCTACAGATCGTTTGTGCTGTGGGGGTCAAAAATTTCTACCTGGTGACAACAACGTCTGGCTCCCTGCTAAGAATATGTGTCTCTGAGTACCCTCTGCGATATTTACTCACCATGTCACTGAGGGAAGATGTTGGACTCCTTCCACAGATGTTTCTGCCCCGTATTTGGTAAAAAACTTTCATCAGAAGTTTCCTCTCAAGCCTGGCCCTAAACGGATGGGGAGGCCTCGTAAGAGGGGGGGGGGGGGTACTGTCACGGTGTAGCCTGCAGATTTCTGTTTGTGAAATTCTTACCTCCTTGCTGCAGGGTTCTGCTAGATCTGTGACTCCATTACACATGTGGTGTTTGGCTTCTCTGTTCACCTATGGGTGTCGTTTGCTCAACTGTGGGTTTATATCCATTTTGCTTCTATTACTTCTTGGGTCACCTCTCTGTTTGCTTCCGTATATATACACGTGCTTAGTGCAGCGCTCCTTGCCTGAGTAATTTCACAGTTCTCTGAGCTCCTGGTTGTTACTACATGTACAGAGGCGACTCTAGGCTTTGTGAGGCCTTAGGCAAAATTTAGGCATGAGGCCCCACTCACGCCCATAATGGATAAAAAAAATTCAAGCAAGTAAAAATGGCTGCAGAAAGATGCATGGATCTAGCACACAGGCGATCAACACCACTTCCAGGGCACCCTCCTCACCCATCAGACATATGCAGCCAATACAACATCTGGGACCCAGCAATGTGACAACCCCTCTAGGATTTTCCCCTGTGCCTTGGGAGAAAGGGAAGGGGGTGTCACTGAATCATTCCACATCCACAGAGGAAGGAGAGTGGGGGTATCCCAACGCAGAGAGAGAGAGGAAGAGAGAGAGAGAGGGAGAGAGGGAGGGAGAGAGGGGGAGAGAGAGAGGGGGGAGAGAGAGAGAGGGGGAGAGAGAGAGAGGGAGAGAGGGGGAGAGAGAGGGGGGGAGAGTGAGAGAGAGAGAGAGAGAGAGAGAGAGAGAGAGAGATGGGGAGGGAGGGGAGATGGGGAGGGAGGGGGAGGGAGGAGGAGAGAGAGAAAGAGTGAGGGAGAGAGAGGGAGATGGGGAGGGAGGGGAGATGGGGAGGGAGAGGGAGGGAGAGAGAGAGAGGGGGGATGGGGGGAGAGAGAGGGGAGATGGGGAGAGAGAGAGAGGGGAGATGAGGAGAGAGAGAGAGGGAGGGAGGGGGAAAGAGGGGGGGGAGAGGGAGGGGGAGAGACAGGGAGGGAAGAGAAGGGGAGAGAGGGAGTGAGGGAGAGAGAGAGAGGGAGGAGGAGAGAGAGAATGAGAGAGAGAGAGGGAGGGGGAGAAATAGGGAGGAGGAAAGGGAGGGTGAGGGAGGGAGAGAGGGAGGGAGGGAGAGAGAGAGGAAGAGAGAGTGAGGGAGGGGGAGGGAGAGAGAGAGGGGGAGAGAGAAGGAGGGAGAGAGAGCGAGCGAGAGAGAGGAGTGAGAGGGAGGGAGGGAGGGAGAGAGAGAGGGAGGAAAGAGAGAGGGGGAGGAAAGAGAGAGGGGGAGGGAAGTAGAGGGAGGGGGAGAGAAGGAAAGGAAGAGAGGGAGGGAACGGAAGAGAGGGAGGGAGAGGAAGAGAGGGAGGGGGAGAGAGGGAGGGAGTGGGAGAAGGAGGGAGAGAGGAAGGGAGAGGGAGGGAGAGAGAGAGGGGGAGGGGGAGAGAGAGGGAGGAGGGAGAGGGGGAGAGAGGGGGAGAGAGGGAGGAAGGGGGAGAGAGGGAGGAAGGGGGAGAGAGAGATCTCTAGCCCCATTCCTGTCTGCAGCCCCTCCTGTGTACCATGTCCCAGTCTGCAGTGCCTGTCTGTGGGAAGCTGTGTGTGATGCTTAGTACGGTACCTTCCATGCCAGCAGGATGTTCATGACGGCCAGCAGCAGGCAGGGTTCATTCTCATTCTGGGTGGGGATAGTGTCCTGCTCCTTCCAGAGGATCTGTTTGCTGTGAGATGGAGTGGTCACCTTTACCTTCCATCCGTCCTCGTTTTCCGACCCCAGTCAGCCTGTCCTCCAGTCCTGCCCTATGACTCGCCAGACTCCTGACCCAAATAGACGGCCGGCCAGACGCAGAGAGGCCAGATGAGCCACGCGGGCTGAAGGAGCAGCTGAACTTGGACATGGATTTGTGGCCCGCCCGGTGTGCCCTATGGAAGCCCGCACCGCTTTTACAGATGGCACCTGGAGCCTGTTGGTCAGTCCAGTGATCGAGCAGAGGCAAATTAGGCGGCCGCGAGGCCCCTGTGAGTGCGAGGCCTTAGGCGGCCGCCTAATTTGCCTAATTAGAGAGCCGCCTCTGTACATGTATATCCTGTTTCTGACTACTCATGTACCCATCCCAGCTTCTTCTACTGTTGTTAGGGATGAGCTTCGTGTTCAAGTCAAACCCATGTTCGACTCGAACATGGTCTGTTCGACCGTTCGCCGAATTGCCAACGATATGGGCCGTTCGCGCCAAATTCGAGTGGCGCGTCACGGCCACTAATAATTCACTGCGGCATCGCCCCACACTATATAAGGCCGCCTGCACTTCGGCCCTGTGTAGTGTGTTCCGGCGTTGAGAGACAGAGACAGAGAGACAGTGTCATTTGATTTAAGTTAGATAGATCAGGCAGGACAGTCATTCAGTTAGCTGCACTTACAGTGTATTGTGTATATATATGCATCCCAGGTGTTGTGTGTGTGTATATATATATATATATATATATATATATATATATATATATATATATATATATAATATATATATACAGTATTCAGTTTAGCTAGATCCGTTCCTGTTATGTTCTTCTGATGCAATTAGTCCTATTAGTTACAGTATTTACAGTGTAGTGTAGTGCGTCCTCTGCACAGTGTGCACCTAAAGCTACCTGTAGAAGATTGGTGGTGTTTTTCTGATCCTATCACTACCGCAGGCAGCTACATTATTTTTTAGTGTAGTGCGACCTCTGCACAGTGTTCAGCTAAAGCTCCAAGTTAGTGTAGTGCGACCTCTGCACAGTGTTCAGCTAAAGCTACAAGTTAGTGTAGTGCGAAATCTGCACAGTGTTCAGCTAAAGCTACAAGTTAGTGTAGTGCGACCTCTGCACAGTGTTCAGCTAAAGCTACAAGTTAGTATAGTGCGACCTCTGCACAGTGTTCAGCTAAAGCTACCTGTAGAAGGTTGGTGGTGTTTTCCTGATCCTGTCACTACCGCAGGCCGCTACATTATTTAAAGGTTAGTGTAGTGCGTCCTCTGCACAGTGTTCAGCTAAAGCTACAAGTTAGTGTAGTGCGACCTCTGCACAGTGTTCATCTAAAGCTACCTGTAGAAGATTGGTGGTGTTCTCATACTAATAATACTACAGGCAGGCAGTTGATTTTGCTAGCTGCAGTATCAGTATATATATATATATATATATATATATATATATATATATATATATATATATATATATATATATTGTAACCTGGGGGACAGGTAGCAGGTACAAAGCTCCCTGGGATGAGCAGTCTTTCAGGCACAGATACCAAATCCAGTGAAGTAGTGACAAACAGTGCGGTGTTTATTTGTGATATATACAAGTCTATATACAGGTGCTGTACAGTGTTCCAAAAAAAACTAATAGGAACAAAAATAGCCAAAACAAAACCTAGCCGTGTCTCGGCACTAACTAAACAATATTTACAGATCCTAACTACTAAGCTGAGCAAGCCTACAGCTTGTCAGCTTCCACATACCTTTTTGCACTCTTACACAGAAGTTCTCTGAGTATCCCAGGCCAAGAGCAAAGGCTGTCTGCTCAGGTGAGCTTAAATTAGCCCGGGGGAGAGGACCAAGACCTGAACTGGACCATGGATCAGAGATCCCTGAACCTGTATGAGAGGAGCCTGGGAGATGTATAAATCCCGAACAGGACTTTTCCTGGCTCTCTCTGGGACGCTCTGCTACATATCCTCCCCCCTTGTTTCAACCCCAGGGTTGGAACACCTGTAGCCCAACAGGAGTGAACACGGGACAGGGCATCTACATTCCCCATCTCAACTCCTAAATGACCTCCTAGCAAGTGCCCATGGTCAAGTTCCAACACCACCCGTCTGCATGGCTTAGGGACCACCAACTCTTCAACCACTTCATCATTTTTTTTACATACACGATACAGTAAATCCTCATTGCTGCTAAAATAAGGAAAACAGAGCCTGTCCCCTGATTCGACAGGTACATCATTAATCACCATTACATTTTCCCAGGCCCTGGCAAGGGTTGGGTCTTTTCTCTGCTCGGTACCAAAATTTTCCTTGTGTACATTAAGGTCAGCAAACTCCAACGTAGGCTCAGATTCAGCAGATGGCTGTCCAGCTCCACTGGTTGTGGGGACCTCCTCAGGCTCCTCCAGCTCTCCTGCCATAACTGAGAAAGGAAAACCTGGGGAGCACTGAGAAGAGTCCCCTGAACCCACATTGTCAGTAGCGGCCAGGAGGTCTGGCTCTGTCACTGAGTCAGCTACTGCGACCGGGTCGGGACAATCCCACAGTTCCCAAAACTTAGGGAAGTCCCTACCAACGATGGCCTCATGCACCAAGTGGGGCACAAGTCAGACCGGATGGGTCACCGTACCTAAGCCAGTTTTAAACTGAACAGTGGCTATAGAATACTCGCGGGTATCCCCATGTATACAGATCACAGCAACTTTTTTAGCATGCAAAATCACAGTTTCAACCATCTCAGCTGTAACCAAAGTCACTAGACTTCCAGAGTCCAGCAAGGCCATAATAGGCTTATTATTAACAGTCATTTGGCACATGTGTTTTCCCATACTTGGTGCTGCAGTGCATGAAACAGCAGCAAACATAGACTGCCTTCTAATAGATAGATCACACTGCATTGGTTCATCTGTCAATGGACAATTTGCTGCAACATGCCCCAGTTCTTGGCAACGAAAACATCTGATGTTTCCCCAGTTTGGTTTGCTGACAGGCAGTAGCTTCCCTTGTTTGGGACACCAAACTTCAGTCCTGGCACCAAAAATCATCCCCCCATTTCCTTGCCATGCTTACCACCCACTTCCCCTGGAACAGTCTTACCGGTTGCCTGGGGAGACCGTGGCTTTGGGCGGAAAGTCCGTGCAGCTGTAGGGGTGGTGACCAGGTTCTCTGCAGCAAAGTACCTTTCAACAAGTTCGACGAGATTGTCCGCCGAGTTGGGGTCTCCTTGACTCACCCACTTCTGCAGGGGAACTGGTAGTGACCTCAGGAACCGGTTCATGACCACACGCTCCACTATTTGTGGCCCAGACAGGGACTCCGGCTGTAGCCATTTTCTCACCAAGTGAATTAGGTTGAACATCTGCGATCTTGGGGGCCCCTCGTCTTGGAAGAACCAGCTGTGGACCCGCTGTGCTCGAACTGCCAGGGTGACACCAAGTCGTGCCAGGATTTCCCGCTTGACCTTTTCATAGTCTCCTGCTTCTGCTGACTCCAAATCATAGTAGGCCTTCTGCGATTCTCCAGACAGCAAGGGGACAACCAGTCCTGCCCACTGGGTTTTGGGCCAACCTTCCCGCTCAGCGGTCCGTTCAAACGTTAAGAGAAAGGCCTCTGGATCATCATCTGCAGTCATCTTGGAAAGAAAGCGACCCACATGGATGGCTGAGGGCTTGTCTCCAACAACATTAACTTTAGCAGGTGACCACTGTGCTAGCATCTCCACAACCGCAGTCAGGGTTTTCCTATCCTCTTTTGCATCAGTGGCTAGCTGTTCAAACAGCCTCTGCGATAGCTCCTGTACAGCACCAATCTGTTGGCACAGTGCCTTGGTTTGCTCCTGTGCGATAGCGTTTGTTTGCTGCAGTGCAACGTTTGCTTGTTGCTGTGCAGCATTGGATTGTTGCTGTGCAGCATTGGATATCACCAATTGTTTTAGGATTTCCTCCATGTTTAGTCACTCTAGGTACTGGCCTTTTAAGTAGTAACTAACTACAGCTGGTCGCAGTCTCCACCATATGTAACCTGGGGGACAGGTAGCAGGTACAAAGCTCCCTGGGATGAGCAGTCTTTCAGGCACAGATACCAAATCCAGTGAAGTAGTGACAAACAGTGCGGTGTTTATTTGTGATATATACAAGTCTATATACAGGTGCTGTACAGTGTTCCAAAAAAAACTAATAGGAACAAAAATAGCCAAAACAAAACCTAGCCGTGTCTCGGCACTAACTAAACAATATTTACAGATCCTAACTACTAAGCTGAGCAAGCCTACAGCTTGTCAGCTTCCACATACCTTTTTGCACTCTTACACAGAAGTTCTCTGAGTATCCCAGGCCAAGAGCAAAGGCTGTCTGCTCAGGTGAGCTTAAATTAGCCCGGGGGAGAGGACCAAGACCTGAACTGGACCATGGATCAGAGATCCCTGAACCTGTATGAGAGGAGCCTGGGAGATGTATAAATCCCGAACTGGACTTTTCCTGGCTCTCTCTGGGACGCTCTGCTACAATATATATAAGCTTAGTACAGCTACATCTCACTGCAGGCCATTAGTATGTCTGGAAGGCCAAAAAGGAGAGGCAGACAGTCACAAGCCAATAAAAGAGAGCAAGCAGGCTCTGTGTCTAGAGGCAACAGTCCTGGTCAGCACATCCTCATCAGCACATGGCCATGGGACACGCTTGGCCTTTTTTTCGGCAGCTGGCCGTGTTGAGCCGCAACATGCGGAAGACTTGGTCGAGTGGATGACCAAGCCGTCATCATCCTCCTCATACTCTCTAACCCATGCTCAGGGTACTTTGTCTGGCAAAGCAGCTGCCAACACGGCCTCTTCCCTCGGCTCAATGGCATCAGTGACTCCTTCCCTAGCCCCACCATGTCCTCCTGAGGAGTCCCTCGAACTGTTTGACCACAGTGTTGGGTACATGCTCCAGGAGGATGCCCAGCGTTTAGAAGGCTCTGATGATGATACTGAGCTAGATAAAGGCAGTAATGTGAGCACGGACAGAGGGGGTGCCCAAGAAGGACAGCAATCTGGCAGTCATGTTCTCCCTGCTGCAGCATACTGCCAGGTTTGCTCCAGTGATGAGGAGGGAGGGGATGATGAGGTCACTGACTCAACGTGGGTGCCTGATAGGAGAGAGGAGGAGGAGGAGGAGGCACATCACCGACGAGGCAGGATGTCCTCCAGGGGCCAGCCTAAGGGCAGCACACTGACTGCATCACACCTCAGAGCTCTGCATGTGCAGGGCGCTGCTGTCTCTGCGCGTTATTCCAAAAGTTCTTTGTGTGGGCCTTTTTTGAGACGAGTGCATCAGATGGCACCGCTGCTATTTGCAACATACAGTGGGGCAAAACATATTTAGTCAGCCACCAATTGTGCAAGTTCTCCCACTTAAAAAGATGAGAGAAGCCTGTAATTGTCATCATAGGTATACCTCAGCTATGAGAGACAAAATGTGGAAACAAATGCAGACAATCACATTGTCTGATTTTTGAAAGAATTTATTTGAAAATTATGGCGGAAAATAAATATTTGGTCACCTACAAACAAGCAAAATTTCTGGCTCTTCACAGACCTGTATCTTCTTCTTTAAGAGGCTCCTCTGTCCTCCACTCATTACCTGTATTAATGGCACCTGTTTGAACTTGTTATCAGTATAAATGACACCTGTCCACAACCTCAAACAGTCACGCTCCAAACTCCACTATGGTGAAGATCAAAGAGCTGTCGAAGGACACCAGAAACAAAATTGTAGACCTGCACCAGGCTGGGAAGACTGAATCTACACTGCCAGGGACTCAGATCCTGCCGTGCCAGACATGTCCCCCTGCTTAAGCCAGTACATGTCCGGGCCCGTCTGAGGTTTGCTAGAGAGCATTTGGATGATCCAGAAGAGGATTAGGAGAATGTCATATGGTCAGATGAAACCAAAGTAGAACAGTTTGGTAGAAACACAACTCGTCGTGTTTGGAGGAGAGAGAATGCTGAGTTGCAACCAAAGAACACCATACCTACTGTGAAGCATGGAGGTGGCAACATCATGCTTTGGGGCTGTTTCTCTGCAAAGGGAACAGGACGACTGATCCGTGTACATGAAAGAATGAATAGGGCCATGTATCGTGAGATTTTGAGTGCAAACCTCCTCCCATCAGTAAGGGCATTGAAGATGAAACGTGGCTGGGTCTTTCAGCATGACAATGATCCCAAACACACCGCCCGGGCAAAGAAGGAGTGGCTTCGTAAGAAGCATTTCAATGTCCTGCCAGTCTCCAGATCTCAACCCCATAGAAAACCTTTGGAGGGAGTTGAAAGTCTGTGTTGCCCAGCAACAGCCCCAAAACATCGCTGCTCTAGAGGAGATCTGCATGGAGGAATGGGCCAACATACCAGCAACGGTGTGTGACAACCTTGTGAAGACTTAAAGAAAATGTTTGAGCTCTGTCATTGCCAACAAAGGATATATAACAAAGTATTGAGATGAACTTTTAATATTGACCAAATACTTATTTTCCACCATAATTTGCAAATAAATTCTTTCAAAAATCAGACAATGTGATTGTCTGGATTTGTTTCCCCTTTTTGTCTCTCATAGTTGAGGTACACCTATGATGACAATTACAGGCCTCTCTCATCTTTTTAAGTGGGAGAACTTGCACAATTGGTGGCTAAATACTTTTTTGCCCCACTGTATGTCTCAAGCGTATCTCGCGTGGCCAAAACATCTCCCACTTTGGCACCACATGCTTGACCAGACATATGTTGACCTGCCATGCAGTTCGTTGGCAAGCGTACCTAAAAGACCCACACCAAAAAACAAAGAGGACCTCTCCTTACTCCTTATCAGCTGGGATCTGCAACCCCACTATACCTTCAGTCCTCTCTGAGACCTGCACTGAGAGGAATGAAGGTGTAGAATTAGGTGTGTCACAGCCAAGTACTTGCGGGCAATCTGCTATCGGTACACCGATGTCAGATTGTACCAGGCAAATTTCCCAGCCCCAGCTGCTGCACCGCAAAAAGATGTTCGCTCCCAGCCATCCACATGCCCAGCGGTTGAATGCTAGCTTGGCAAAATTGCTAGCACTTCAACTGCTACCTTTTTAGTTGGTAGACTCTGCCCCCTTCCGTGAGTTTGTGGAATGTGTGGTTCCTCAGTGGCAGGTTCCCAAACGCCACTTTTTCTCACGGAAGGCGATTCCTGGTCTCTACCGGCATGTGGAAGGCAATGTCTTGGCCTCGCTGGACAGGGCGGTCAGCGGTAAGGTGCATATTACCACTGACTCATGGTCCAGCAGGCATGGACAGGGACGTTATCTAAATTTCACGGCGCACTGGGTGACTCTTCTGGCAGCTGGGAAGGATGCAGGACAAGGTGCAGTAGTGTTGGAGGTTGTTCCGCCACCACGCTTCCAAAATGCCACTACTAGTGATTCTGCCACACCTCTCTCCTCCACCCCCTCCTCTTCTTCTTCCTCCATGGCCTCTTCCTGTGCTTTGTCCTCGGAACCAGCAGTGTTCCGTAGGCGTTCAAGGGGCTACGCAAGTACGCAGGCCAAAAGATGCCATGCGGTGCTTGAGCTGGTGTGCTTGGGGGACAGGAGCCACACTGGGGCAGAGGTTCTGTCAGCTCTGCAGAGGCAGGTTCAGAGGTGGTTGACACCACGCCAACTTAAGGCAGGAATGGTGGTTTGCGACAATGGCATCAACCTTCTCTCCGCCCTCCGACAGGGACAAATGACCTATTTGCCCTGCTTGGCTCATGCCCTTAACTTAGTGGTGCAGCAGTTCTTGGGCAGGTACCCGGGCTTACAGGATGTCCTGAGGCAGGCCAGGAAAGTCTGTGTGCATTTCTGCCGGTCATATAATGCCAGTGCTCGGCTGGCAGACCTCCAAAAGGAATTTAACCTGCCCAAGAACCGCCTAATCTGTGACATGCCCACTAGGTGGAACTCAACATCGGCCATGCTGCAGCGGCTGCACACGCAGCAGAGGGCCATCAATGAGTACCTGTGCGACTATGGCACCAGGACAGGGTCAGGGGAGCTTGGTTTTTTTCCCCACGCCAGTGGGCCATGATCAGGGATGCATACACTGTCCTGTCACCATTTGAGGAGGCTACGAGGATGGTGAGCAGTGACAGTGCATGCATCAGTGACACTGTCCCCCTTGTCCACCTGTTGGAGCACACGCTGTGTGGAATAATGGACAGGGCACTTGAGGCAGAACAGAGGCAGGAAGAGGAGGACTTCCTTAAGGCCCCCTTTATCCAGACAGTGTTCCTGCGTGCCCGCCGATCACACAGGAAGAGGACGAGGAGGAGCAGGATTGTGTCAGTATGGAGGTGGAGCCTGGCACTCAGCATCAGCAGCAGTCTTTAAGGGATCTTTTACAGTCCCAAGAAACACATGGACTTGTACGTGGCTGGGAGGGGGTGGCTGCGGATCATGTCATCCCTGGTGACCCAGAGGACTCCGGACCAAATGCCTCAGCAAACCTACACTGCATGGCCTCCCTGATCCTGCAAAGCCTGCGGAAGGATCCTCATATTCGTGGTATCAAGGAGCAGGAACAATACTGGCTGGCAACCCTCCTTGATCCACGTTACAAGGGTACGGTTGCGGACCTTATCTTGCCGTCGCAGAGGGAGCAAAGGATAAAATATCTTCGGGAGGCCTTGCAGAAAGGTCTGTGCAATGCGTTCCCAGAGACTGGGAGGTTACAAACTCTTGTTTCTAGACAACGTGTTGCTGAGGCTTTGGTCAGTCAAAGAAGGAGCGGTGGAGAAGGTGGCCGTCTGACCGATGCGTTCAGACAATTTTTTATTCCACAGCCCAAAGGTATGATCAGTTCCAGTAGCCATCGCCACCGTCTATTTTACATGGTGCAGGAATACTTAGGGGTTAGATCTGACTTGGACACCTTTCCCACCGAAAATTCTCTGGGTTATGTGTCTTGAGGATGGATCACTGGCCAGAGCTTGCACAGTATGCAATTGAGCTACTGGCCTGTCCTGCATCCAGCGTTCTTTCGGAACGCACATTCAGTGCTGCTGGAGGCTTTGTAACCGATCACAGGGTGCATCTGTCCACCGACTCGGTCGATCGACTGACCTTCATAAAAATGAATCAGTCTTGGATCACCACCAGCTACCAAGCACCTGATGCTGATGTAACCGAATATTTTTTTTTGAAATGTCAGATCCCTTCAAAGACTGCCTATGCTGATGCTGAGTGACTATTCTGTTATGCTGAGTAATTATCCTCTTCCTCCTCAATGATCATACTGATAGCTTGTAAGAACATTTTTGGTTCTGGGGGCCGCCACCAGTGCCTAGGGCCCAATTTTTCAGCCCCTGTTTAACAGGGGCGTGTAATTACATTTTTTGATGCAATTCTTTGCAGCAGGGCTAGTTCCTGCGCTCCAACTAGAGTATCTGTGAGGGGTTGCAGTGTTGTGGCACCAGCACCAGTGCCTAAGGCCCAATTTTTCAGCCCCTGTTTAACAGGGGCATGTAATTACAATGTTTGATGCAATTCTTTGCAGCAGGGCTAGTTCCTGCGCTCCAACTACAGTATGTGTGAGGGGTTGCAGTGTTGTGGCACCAGCACCACCACCACCAAAGGCCCA
Source organism: Lithobates clamitans (assembly GCA_037952925.1). Lineage (NCBI taxonomy): Eukaryota > Metazoa > Chordata > Amphibia > Anura > Ranidae > Lithobates > Lithobates clamitans. The sequence goes on from JBBGZY010000039.1 coordinate 23,540,958, forward strand.
ATTTTTCTGTCCCTGTTCAACAGGGGCATGTAATTACAATTCTTGATCTAATATTTCACAGCAGGGCCCTGTAAGGGCTTACAGTGTTGTGGCCACAACAACACCTAAGGCCCAAATTTCTGCTGAGTATATAGGGCAGGCCCCTACTTTCAAACATCCAACTTACAAATGACTCCTACTTGCAAACGGAAGGAGACAACAGGAAGTGGGATGAAATCTACCCATAGGAAGGGAAATTCTCTCCTGTAAGAGTTAATATGGGAAAAAACTTTTCTCCTTTACACTGATGCTTTATCACCAATCCTTGTTTTACTAAAAACCCCAAATTTTCAAAAAACATTTGTCATTGGGACAAAAAGTGAGGTGAAATCTTCTGAAGAGGAGCAGCAAAACAAATGTCACAGGGGTGATAACCCTTCCCTATGTTTTCCAAAAAGCTTAAAATAGATTTTTTGGCTGGAGCTAAACACATTAAAAATGTACCAGTTCAAAATTACAAACAGATTCTACTTAACAACAAACCTACAGTCCCTGTCTTGTTTGCACCGCCTGTATACTGCTGTTCAGAGTATATAGGGCCTGGGGGCCCCACACCTTTCCTTTTTTTAATTTGGGTGCGGGGTTCCCCTTAATATCCATACAAGACCCAAAGGGCCTGGTAATGGACTGGGGGGTACCCATGCCGTTTGTCTCACTGATTTTCATCCATATTGCCAGGACCCGACATTACATTAAAGCCGCAAGCAGTTTTAAATGACTTTTATTCCTTTAAAATTGTCATTTTGTGCAGGGACTGTTATAAGCAAGGGAAACACGCACCACTTTACAGGCATACTATAGACACCCCCCAGGTACGATATTTAAAGGAATATTTCACTTTTTTGTTTTTTTACTTTAAGCATCATTAAAATCACTGCTCCCGAAAAAACGGCCATTTTTAAAACTTTTTTTTGCATTGATACATGTCCCCTGGGGCAGGACCTGGGTCCCCAAACCCTTTTTAGGACAATACCATGTAAATTAGCCTTTAAAATGAGCACTTTTGATTTAGAACGTTCGAGTCTCATAGACGTTAATGGGGTTCTAACGTTCGTGCAAATTTTCGGTCCGTTCGCAGGTTCTGGTGCGACCCGACCAGGGGGGGGTTGTTCGGCTCATCCCTAACTGTTGTGCTTGTGTGCTGCCTACCCTGACCTCGGCTTGTTTCCTGTTTTTTCTTCAGTCTCCTGTTGTACTCTGCAAGTCTTGCTAAGTGGTGTCCGCATTCCCAGCTGGGCGTAACTGGGGGCAGTGACCTGGTTCCAGCTTGCTGCAAGGCCATCACCACAATCAGGGGCCCTGGTGAAGAAGCAGTCTGGGGCTTAGACACCACACCCTGGGGAACCCTGAGTTGGTGAAGTACAAGGGCTCACTATCACAGACTCCTGACAGTGAGTATAACAAGCATGCTTTACTGCATATACAGACTGATTTTACTGCTGCAGGTTTAGTAACACTCAGGGCAGAAACTACGGGATGGTAGGGGGGCACATGCCCCGGGTGATGCATCTGGGGGGGGGGGTGCCGCCAGGGGTGCCAGATCCCCCCACACTGGGAACCGCTACTCTTAGGGTGTCACTGCCGCCTGATCAAGTGTAATGGACAGGCAGCGCCTGCTGCATAGTTCAAATTACCGCTGCAGTACAATTATATAGGAGAGCCTTCCTGGAGCTGGAAAACATTTATTAGGACAAGGAGAGACTATTGTGTGCAGACGGCCCTGGACTAGGAAGTTGGGGTTGGCAAAGCAAAGGTTTGGGGAGACTGGGGGGGGGGGTGCAGAAAGCCAGAGACTGACAGTGACCAGCTCTCTGCTTAGAAAGCACTGAGAACTGAGTGATTGGAGGTGTTTGATTACTCACTTCTCAGCCTTAGAGGCGGCGTGGGACAGATGCGGAATCCACCCAGGTGAGTATGATAAAAAAAAAAAATCCCATTCTTCTCTTTTAATTACTTGACATCTCTTCTTTCCTGCTATCTGGCCCACATGACAATTAGGCCTCATTCGCATGGAGCATATGCCTCCATGCCCAGTGTGATGTCCGTGTACCACGTGGGGATGCATGGTGTTCTGTGCATCCCTGTGCAGGCAGTCCAGTCAAAGTCAATTGGGATGCAGCAGCTGCATGGACATAGTCAAATGTAAAAATTTGACATGCAGACAGGAAGGGATGCAAGTATCCGAACGCACAGTGTCTGCATTCAGATCTGTGCACCCACTTCTACAGGTGAAGCTCTCTAGTGGAAGCAGATGCAGCAAAAAGTGATTCAGAATACAGGACCTGTCTCAGTGCCTGTCTGAATAAACCCTTAGGGGAATTTATCAAAGCTAGAGCAGACAGAATCTGGAGCAGCTGTGCATGGCAACCAGTCAGCACATAGATTTCATTTTCTATGCATGAAGGTAAAAACCCTTTTGTGTGCAGCAGTCCCCCCAGCCCCACCTAATACTTACCTGAGTCCCCTCTCGATCCAAAGATGTCCATGAGAGCCTTGGCTTTCTAGGGACTTGCACTCCTGATTGTCTTTTGGCAGCAATCACAGCCAGTAAGCCAATCAAGAGACGGAGTGGGCGAGGGTGAACCACGGCTCCGTGTGTGAATGGAAACACAAAGCCGTGGCTCAGGAGTGCACCTGCTTGGGTGCCCCCATAGCAAGCTGCTTGCTGTGGGGGCAACTGGCAGTAGGGAGGGGCCAGGGGTGCTGGTGAGGGACCGGAAAAGAGGAGGATCCAGGCTGCTCTGTGCAAAACCATTACACAGAGCAGGTAAGCGTACCTGTTTAGCCATACAGATTACATTAACACTTAATTTGGGAGATGGTTATGTGTTTCACAGATCCTGTCTAATTCCTCAGATCCTTTAACTATCATGGAATGAAAATGTCATTAATCATAACAATATTATACACCTTTACAGCAATATTTATTACAACACACAAAACTTTTCTCTTTCATTATACAGAAAATATTTGCATGTGTTAAGCATATGCAGTATGCAATGCTGATTATATAAACATTTTGACTGCCCAGGGAGCCCACATAAAGTATTGCATAGACTTAATAAATACTAATACTGCATACACTTAATATATGCAGCTGTTGAGTATAATTAAATATCAAAACTTTGGGTGTTATAATAAATATTGCTGTAAAATATATAATATTGGTATGATTTTTAACATTTTCATAGGATTGTAGATAGATGGTCTGAGGAAGTAGAAAAGATCTGAGAAACATGTATCAATCTTGCAATGAAAATGTTAATATAATCAGTATGGCTAAACAGTCTGATTAACATCAAAGTTATGATTATTTGAATGGAACACTGTGGGGTAACACCAATATATATGAGAGTATTGCATTGCCTATGGGATTGTGGCTCTAGAACCAAACAACTATGCCCTTTTTTATGTTAAAAACATTTTTAAATTGAAGTTGTGTATATTTTACTGTGTTGTAAATAAAATGATAGTTTATGTACATTATGACACCTCCAAAGTCCCAGTCTGGATGTCTTTGGGAACCTTTGATGTGATCTCAGGAGCCCCAACAGACTTAATCAAGTGACACACTTAATAGTATTCCCCTTCTACCACAACAGCTACAGTACATAAAAGGTTATAGTCAGAGGAGCTGGGCCAGAACAGAGTGCAATTAGACAATCCCAGAAGAGTGGAGAGCTATGGCATACAATGAGGGAGCTGTTCTTCGGAGTTGACTTTCTCTAAAGAGGTCAAATTTTCAAGCAGGTCCAGAGGCGGCACATTACAAGTCAATAAAAAATGTATGTAAAGTAAAAGCACAAAAAGTAAGCATTTGAAAAACAGATTTTTCTGTGTTATTAACCTGCAATTTTCTAAGTTAGTGAAATGCGCTCTTTAAAAATACACTGTAATTTCTCTCTAAATTATCCAGTTGATTCTCTGCTAGGAGTTCACTGATGCAATAGGATTTTGTGAGAACGTTAAAATCAATTTATGAAAATAAAAAGCTGACAACATTTATTTTCAAGAAGTCAACTAACACAAACCACTGAATTCTTTGTGGCACACCCAGCAGGAAAACAATAACATAAATGAAAATGTTAATCAGCCCCCTGGAGACTTTAGCTCCAGTTAGTCTTGATACAATTGTTCCATGTGAATGCATAAAGCAAGAACCATCCATGCAGGTGTGCCAGGATGGTCACACACCACTACAGTGATCGAGCATGCTGAATGATGGCTGCTGACATTGTTTCTTTTTACTCAAGCTGCCCTAATAATAAGAGTTTTTTTTCTTTTTTTTTAAATTTTATTATGATACAGATAAGATGAATAGAAGCCCAGTGAAAAGCTTCTGCTGCATCCCCCCCCCCCCCCCAGCCTTTTCTTATTGCTTTTGAAAGCCAACAAGAAAAAGGCTGTTTGGTACTGTCTGGCTAAGCCATGGTCTGATGGTGATGTAATGGTCGTGGCTCTCAGTGACTGGCTGAAGCCAAACTGGTCATGTCCCATCCACACATGGAACAACAATCGGCTTACAAGTAAATCACATCTTATCCCAAGCTGTCCTTACAAAGGCAGCAAAAGCAGGAAAGCATTCACACTGCACAAAGCATCAATGAAGCATGAAATGTAAGGGGGACGCTTTGGTTGGATCTTTCTCAGGGAGGCCAAGTTGAAATTCTCTCCATCTTTTATGTATGCATTGAGCGTCTCTGCTTGGGGTAAACTTAGGTCATTTTCTTCATTCTTAAGTAATAAAGAGACTTCATTCATGTCTGTGCTCAGATAGAAGCTAGAATTTGAGAACGTGTTCATAGAACTATCACATACAATCTTTAAACCACACTAGATCAATAGTAAAATAATAAGTAAAATAAAACTGAATTGCTTAAATGCTGAAACACTCAGTCATTTATATTTCATTGTTGTTCTTCTTTTCCCAAATGTTCATAGTTTAAATGATATCTACAGAGCTTGGAAGCAGCAAATACTGTTCTAAAACATTGTACTCAAAAACAGCAAAATACTCTAAATCAAAAATAACTCGACCGATAATTATGTTTGCATCCAACTCCATAGTCTTTAGTAACAGTTTTTGTTCTCTTTTTTTACTCCATGTTTTATCCGAATATAACCAGCCAGATGTTTAGATATATTTCTTGAAAGCCAGGCTGTAGAAAAGCAGTCAATCAGTAATGCTATTTAAAGTGCAGTAAGCCACAATAATTTAAAACCAATTATTTTGTAACTGGTTTGATTGTAGTAAACTGAAATAAGGTTGGTTGGAACAGGTTTTTAATTTTTTTTCATTCCTTGAATTACTGACAAGTCAGCAGTGACTATAGCTATAAGGAGACAAATTATCGGTTCAGCTATCACTTATAACTTATTCACTGGAGACCATTGGATCTTTCATTGTAGTTATAGAGCATGTTCACGCGCTGATTTTGCTTTCACATTCCTTGAATCAAATTGCATTTGTTGCCATTTGTTGCCATTCACCATGCATCTGGATTCCCTATTTTTTTGGTGATGAATCCAGGCCTTACTAACATTCACCATCTATAAAAAGGCAAATATTACAGCTGCTTGCCCTTACCTGGTTTGCAGATGGTGAATCGTGATTTTTTTTAGTCATTCACTATTGATCCCTGTGGGGATCCCTGCCATATGACATCTGACAAATCAAGACTTAGAGCCCATTCCCAGTTTTGCATTATGGTAAAGTGTCATAAAATGCATGCAGTGGTGCCATTGATTTAGAACTAGTTACTCGTGTTATGGTGCACTAAAAAAAAAAAAGGGGGTCATGTCATGATTTTATGATTAAGATGATTGCCTAGAGTGCGTGTTAATACATACTGTATATTAGCATTTGTTAACATGCACTGCAACAACCTAGAGATTGTATTTACAAGCCAAAGGAAATACAATGGTTACAATGAATGGTTATTGAAAGTGCATATTTTATTGGCCAGACCAGAAATTTTCAGCGGATCCTCTACTTTAACAAAAAAAAAATCTGTTCCAAAAAAGATAATAATACTGGATTCCCACCCTTTGCATACTTATAGATCAGTGGTCTCCAAACTGCGTCCTGGGGGCCAGATGCAGCCCTTTGCTTAATTTTATCTGGCCCTTGGGGTGCTATTCCCCCCACTGCCAGCAACAGTGGGGCATAGTTTCTGCCATGAACACCAACAATTGGGAACTACTCCTCTCACTGACACCAGTGATGGTACACTGTTCCTCCCACTGACACAAATGATGAAGCACCATTCCTCCCACTGACACCAATGATGAAGCACTATTCCTCTCACTGACACCAATCATTGGGGCACTATTCCTCCCACTAACACCAATCATTGGGGCACTATTCCTCCCACTGACACCAATCATTGGGGCACTATTCCTCCCACTGACACCAAAGATGGAGTGCTATTCCTCCTATTGACAACAATGGTGGGTTGCCATTCCTCCCACTGGCACCAGTGATGGGACATTATTCCTCCAAATACATAGAATGAATGAAAATATTTACCACCGCTCCAGGCAAACCAAGCTGAAATCTCTTGTCCTCCACCATACAAAGACAAGAGAGTCCCAGGTGCTGGCGATTGCTTGTACAATTGTGTTCATGCGGAAAAGATCTGGACAGCCGCACACTGAGATAGGCAAATAAATACTTCTTTATTCAAAACACAGAGTAGTACAGTACATGACACCGCTGGAGCAACACAGCTTAGCCACTGACGCGTTTCACGCTCTTACAAAGCGCTTACTCACGCTATGCTGTGTTGCTCCAGCGGTGTCATGTACTGTCCCCTACTGTCTCCCAACGCGTTTCTTGGCTTATAACCAATCATCAGGAGTTCAGATGCGTAATAACTAAAGAAAGCTAGACCATTGCTGACCAACCCATGCATATTTGATTCAACTCAGTGCATACAACTTTTCCATTCCTTATGCTTTTACTATCTCATCATGTGTCTTTTAACTACTCACTGGTTTACTATTTTAAGGGGTGGTGGGGCTGGAGTCTTGTTGGGTCCCTGCTCCGGGGTTGCGATGCGCCCAGTTTGCAGCCCCTCACCCACCCTACACCACGGTGGGGGCGGGCCGTGACCTTGACGCATCGGCGTCATGATCTCACGTCCGGCATGCGGCGTCTCACGACGCTGCATTGCGGGCGTTAGTGATCCATCTATCGGGGGTCATGGTGGCAGGGGGATAGGAGCTCACCCCGATCGTCTTTATTGCGGATGGAATCCCCCCTCCTCCTTCTGCACCCTATTGACGCCCCCTCATGACGTTGGCGGGGACACGCCCCTGGCCTGGGGTATATGGCGGCGGCCTCTGGCCGGTCCGCTCCATACACCGCTTCAGCTTGTGCAGGGATGACGAGCTTACGCATCACTCACACTTCACAGGTAAATCCCCCCTATTTCCCTATTGCCATCCATGCCTCCACACCCACATTACCACCACTATCACACGAAGATATTTCCATCACTGTCCACCCTGTATTTTACATTGCCTCCATGTTTCACTCCTTCCCCCACCACTTACCCTATTCCTTTCACTTTGTTCTGCCATGGATGGCATTTCCATCTCACCTTCACTTTTACTCACACCTTTTCCTTCCTCCCCCAGCATTCCACATGCGTTTTGCAAGGTTCTCCCCCTCTCGCTGGGGAACGGTTGTGTGGGGTGGCCTCTGTTCCTTGGGTTTGTTTTGGAGACTGGCCCTTGCCTCAGGCTTTGCAGACCCAGACCACCTGTTAGTCCCGTTTTATTGGTTATCCATCAATCTGTGAGTACTATCTTAATCTTTGCTTTCTTCTGTATTTTTGTGTCAATTATTAGACTAATGGCTGCTCCATTATTTTTCTTTAGTTATTACGCATCTGAACTCCTGATGATTGGTTATAAGCCATGAAACGCATTGAGTTAACAACTTATGGATGCCCACATTTTAACAACCATTTGTACTGTAACTGTATTTTTTGTACTTATTATGTTTATTGACTGATTTTACATTGATTCCTCTATGTTGATTGATGAATTAAAATAATATTTTCTATGAATATTGATGTAAATCCTTTGTGATTCCGCCCATTGTTCTTGATTATTATTATTGATCTCTGGATTATATATTTGCATTGGATACAGGCCAACCCTATATGAGCCTGACCAATTAATTGCTGTTTATGCGCTGACATGCCTCACTCAAAGTCCCGTTTTCTGTTCTCTTCTTTGGTTCTGCAATAATTGGGATGGAGACATGTCAACGTTTTAAACAATGGTATGGTACAGGTCACAACCCCCTTTGCTCTGTATAACCAAAGATGGAGTGTTATTCCTCCTACTGACAACAATGGTGATTTGCCATTCTTCCCACTGGCACCAGTGATGGGACATTATTCCTCCAACTGACACTAATAATGGGGCACTATTCCTCCCACTGACACCAATGATGGGACTCTATTCCTCCCACTGACACCAATGATGAAGCACTATTCCTCCCACTGACACCAATCATTGGGGCACTATTGATCTTTTATTGAAAAGAATCAAGCAACCAATTTTGTACAAAAGTAAAAAACAAGACCATAGTACAAAACTTCAACAGAAATCCAAGCAATACACATCCATGTTCAGAATATATACAATATATACATAATCCACTACCAAAACATTTTTAGAAAACTATTTACATAAAGCAGCAGAGAGGGCCTAGGAGGCACAACCCATCACCTATGTACGCAGCCATTTATCAAAAATTAATCCAAAAAAAAAATAATACTCTAGGGTGATAAGAGACAGACAGCCACACCCGGGAAAGAGACTCCTGGCAGTCAGGGAGGCTTGACACCCCTCCACGCCTTCAACCAAGCCCCCTGACTCCGCTTGTCTCTCTCAAGCACCGGAATCTTCTCCACCTCATGCAAAATGTCATACACCACCACCTCAACAGGAAGGATTTTATGCCGAATGCTGACCTGACACCGTGCGTTACAAGTGAAATAACGGACTACTAGGCTAACTAAAAAAAGTGTATCCAAACAAAAAACCCCACCAGTATTGAATGCTCCGTACACCCACTCAGCATAACCCAGCCTGGAGAGGAAAGGAACACCGAGGGCCCGCCCTACCTGTTTGTACACCTCTATGTTAAAAGGGCAATGAAGCAGGAAATGGTCCATAGTCTCCTCCTCACCTGCACACTCCTCCCGAGGACAGCTACGGTCCATCCCACTGCGGAATTTCAAATTGCCCCTAACATAGAGCCTCCCATGGAAGCACAACCAGGCCAGATCCCTGAATTTAGGGGGTACTCTGCCCAAATTAATAAGTCTTAACCCTGCCCTCAAAACTGGGCCTGGGCAATCCCTTAAGGCCAGTGGGTCATGAAAGACTTTGCTCAAGACTCGACCCATAAGGACTTTCCTCGGAACCGATCCTAGATCTTCAGCCGACAATCGCCACTGCCGTAGTAACTTCAGGCACGGAGCGACATAGGCTGCGATTTTTTCAAAATTGTCGATCTTATTTTGTTAAAAGGGCTAAAAAATAAAAATTGCAGAGGTGATCAAATACCACCAAAAGAAAGCTCTATTTGTTGGAAAAAAGGACATCAATTTTGTTCGGGTACAACGTTGCACGACCGTGCAATTGTCAGTTAAAGCGACGCAGTGCCGAATCGCAAAAAGTGCTTTGGTCAGGAAGTGGGTAAATTCTTCCGGGGCTGAAGTGGTTAATATTTTGACACTCTTTTTGGTGAATGTGTAGGGGTACAATGTACCCGATATCCATTCACATAGGGGGGCCGGGATCTGGGGTCTCCTTGTTAAAGGGGGCTTCCAGATCCAAAAAAGCTCCTAGCCCGCAGACCCCCACAACCACCGGGCAAGGGTTGTGTGTATGAGGCCCTTGTCCCCATCAACATGGGGACAAGGTGCTTTGTGGGGACATGTTGAGGGCATGTGGCCTGGTACGGTTCAGGAGGGGGGGCACCACTCTTTTTCCTGCGGCCTGCCAGGTTGCGTGCTCGGATAAGGGTCTGGTATGGATTTTGGGGGGACCCCTATGCAATTTTTTTTTTAATTTTGGCTCGGAGTTCCCCTTAAAATCCATACCAGACCTGAAGAGCCTGGTATGGATCCTGGGGCCATTTTTTTAATTTGGGTGCGGGGTTCCCCTTAATATCGATAATAAGACCCAAAGGGCCTAGTAATGGACTGGGGGGGCCCATGCTGTTTTTTTCAATCATTTTTATCTATATTACCGTGACCCGACGATACATTACAGCCGTGAGCAGTTTTAAATTACTTTTTTTCCTTTAGAAATGTAATTTTGCTGTGGTACTGTTATAAACATGGGAAAAATGCGCTACTTTACAGGCATACTAAGGGCACCCCCCAGGCACAATATTTAAAGCAATATTTCATTTTTATTATTTCACTTTAAGCATTATTAAAATCACTGCTCCTGAAAAAACGGCCGTTTTTAAAACTTTTTTTGCATTGATGCATGTCTCCTGGGGCAGGACCCAGGTCCCCAAACACTTTTTATGACAATAACTTGCATATAAGCCTTTAAAATTAGCACTTTTGATTTTTCATGTTCATGTCCCATAGACTTTAAGGGTGTTCAAGTGTTCGTACAATTTTTTTGCTTGTTCACAAGTTCTGGTGCAAACCGAACCGGGGGGTGTTTTTGCTCATCCCTAATGATTATATCTGCTTATACAGGCAAGCATAGAAGTCTCAGCAAGGGATAAGTCACTAATACAACAGATGGAGTCAGAATATCATGGCTCAGCAGTTACATCTACCTGGAAATCACCACTCTCTTATCCCTGGCTCACCACTGTTATATCCCTGGAATTACCATTCTCTCGTCCATGGCTGAGCAACGACATATTCACTTTGCTACAATGTAAAGTGGTGAGTGTACAGCTTGAATAACAGTGTAAATTTGCTGTCCCCTCAAAATAACTCAACACACAGCCATTAATGTCAAAACTGCTGGCAACAAAAGTGAGTACACCCCTAAGTGAAAATGTCCAAATTGGGCCCAATTAGCCATTTTCCCTTCCCGGTATCATGTGACTCGTTAGTGTTACAAGGTCTCAGGTGTGACTGGGGAGCAGGTGTGTTAAATTTGGTGTTATCGCTCTCACTCTCTCATACTGGTCACTGGAAGTTCACAATGGCACCTCATGGCAAAGAACTCTCTGAGGATCTGAAAAAAAAAAGAATGGTTGCTCTACATAAAGATGGCCTAGGCTATAAGGAGATTGCCAAGACCCTGAAACTGAGCTGCAGCATGGTGGCCAAGACCATACAGCAGTTTAACAGGACAGGTTCCACTCAGAACAGGCCTTGCCATGGTCGACCAAAGAAGTTGAGATATGAGGAAAAAGAAACACATCAGTGCTGCCAGCATTGCTGCAGAGGTTGAAGGGGTGGGGTGGTCAGCCTGTCAGTGCTCAGACCATACGCCGCACACTGCATCAAAGTGGTCTACATCGCTGTCATCCCAAAAGGAAGCCTCTTCTAAAGATAATGCACAAGAAAGCCCTCAAACAGTTTGCTGACTAAGGACATGGATTACTGGAACCATGTCCTGTGGTCTGATGAGACCAAGATAAACTTATTTGGTTCAGATGGTGTTAATCGTGTGTGGCAGTAACCAGGTGAGGAGTACAAAGACAAATGTGTCTTGCCTACAGTTAAGCATGGTAATGGAAGTGTCATGGTCTGGGGCTGTATGAGTGCTTTAGGCACTGGAGAGTTACAGTTCATTGAGGGAAACATGAATGCCAACATGTACTGTGACATACTGAAGCAGAGCATGATCCCCTACCTTCAGAGACTGGGCCACAGGGCAGTAATCCAACATAAGGACCCCATACACACCTCCAGGATGGCCACTGTCTTGCTAAAGAAGCTGAGGGCAAAGGTGATGGACTGGCCAAGCATGTCTCCGGACCTAAAACCGTTTGAGCATCTGTGGGGCATCCTCAAACGGAAGGTGGAGGAGCCCAAGGTCTCTAACATCCACCAGTTCCATGATGTCATCATGGAGGAGTGGAAGAGGACTCAAGTGGCAACCTGTGAAGCTCTGGTGAACTCCATGCCCAAGAGAGTTAAGACAGTGTTGGAAAATAATCTTGGCCACACAAAATTTTGACACTTTGGGCCCAATTTGGACATTTTCACTTAGGGGTGTACTCACTTTTCTTGCCAGCGGTTTAGATATTAATGGCTGTGTGTTGAGTTATTTTGAGGGGACAGCAAATGTACACTGTAATACAAGCTATACACTCACTACTTGGGGTGGATTGGGGGACAGATATGTACTGGGTGGCACTTTGGGAGGGGAGAGGGGAGTTGTGCTAGAAGTTGGGGCAGTTTAGGGGACTGGATAAGAGCTTGGGGGCACATTGGGAGGGGAGTGGACTTCTGCTTCCTTAAGCAACACCCTCAAAACCACTACACTACACTGCTCAACTCTGAACCCCTATTTCACAGCTCACCTCTATGCTCCCAATTCACATCTCTGCACCTGCTGTCTACAGCTCTCTTCTGCTCCCCTTATCTACAAACCTTCTCTGTATCCCCATCTATAGCTTACATCTGCATCCTCATTCACAGCTGACCTCTGTACTCCCTGTTCACAGCTCACCTCTGTACTCCCTGTTCAAAGCTCACCTCTGCATTTTCATCCACAGCACATGTTTGCAGTCCATAGCTCACCTTTGCATCCCTGTCCATGACTCACCTTTGCATCCCTGTTCATGGCTCACCTTTGCGTCTCCGTCCACGGTTCACCTTTGCATCCCTGTCCTGTCCATGGCTCACCTTTGCGTCTCCGTCCACGGTTCACCTTTGCATCCCTGTCCTGTCCATGGCTCACCTTTGCGTCTCCATCCACGGCTCACATTTGCGTCCCCGTCCACTGCTCACCTTTGCGTCCACGACTCCCCTTCCGTGGCTCACCTTTGCGCCCCCATCCGTGGCTCACCTTTGCGTCCTTATCCGTGGCTCACCTTTGCATCACTGTCCAAGGCTCAACTTTGCGTTCCCGTCCACGGCTCACCTTTGCGTCATTGTCGTGGGCTCAACTTTGTGTCCCGGTCCACGGCTCAGCTTTGTGTCCCCATCCATGGCTCACCTTTTGCATCCCCCTTCATGGCTCACCTTTGCACCCCCCTCCATGGCTCACCTTTGCATCCCCGTCCCCGGTTCACCTTTGCGTACCTGTCCACAGCTCACCTTTGCGTCTCCCACCACCGCTCACCTTTGCGTCTCTATCCACGGCTCACCTTTGCATCCCCGTCCACTGCTCACCTTTGCATCCGTGGCTCACCTTTGCGCCCCATCCATGGCTCACCTGTGCCCCCTGTGCACGGCTCACCTTTGCGTCCATGGCTTACCTTGCGCCCTCATCCATGGCATACCTTTTGCGTCCCTGTCCACGGCTAACCTTTGCGTCCCTGTCCACAGCTTAATTTTGCATCCCCGGCCATGGCTCAATTTTGGGTCCCCATCCACGGCTCACCTTTGCGTCCCCTTCCATGGCTCACCTTTGTGTCCCCGTCCACGGCTCACCTTTGCGTCCTTATCCATGGCTCATCTTTGTGTCCCCAACCACGGCTCACCTTTGCATCCAGTCCACGGCTTCATTTGCATCCCCGTGCACAGCTACTTTTGAATTCAAGCTACATCCACAGCTTTCACCATGGCACCTATCCCCCATCCATCCCCAGCTCTGACCAATTCACGTTCATGTTCTCCCCAGCTTTCCCCCCTGCGCCCAGAACTCCCTCCCCACAGTTCTTACCTGCACACTCCATAACCATCCTTGGCTCACCATGTCTTCCTTGCAGAAGCCAGGATGGCTCTAGGCAGCTGCATATTTTTTTTTCAAAGTTCAGTACATTGCCAGCAAGTGGTGTCGGCACCTGGGGCACCGTGCCCCAAGTCTCAGGGAGCTCTGCTAGTACTACTAGTACATTATGTGAAACTTACCTTAGAACAAAGCTCCTCAGTGACACGCTGTCACAGCTGAGGGCGCTTCCATCTTCACCCGGTCTTCCTTCTGGGTTTGCAGACACAAAGCCAACAGTTTGTTGGCTGTGTGAGTGGCCAGAGCCGCAATAATGTCACTCCCGTGCATGAGTGGGGGAGCTGCTGTTTACGGCACAGGACTTTAAAGGAAAGACCCGGGTGGCCGCTGCCTTCAGAGCGAATGCTTTAATGCCAGCTATTGTATCCTGGGATCATCTATCTTTCCATATAGCAAGGTTTTACAATCCAAAAGCCAGCATATTTTTAGCAGAATGAAATTATGATTTTTTGGAGACATGTGTTTTTCTCCTAGAAGGTCTAATGTGACTTTCTAGCCTTCTGGACCTTGTAATTAGTTGAGCTGTTGTCTAACTGAATAGTATCTTCTCCTATAATATTGTAACTACTTTTTATGCCGCGTACACACGGTTGGACTTTTCGTCTACAAAAGTCCAACGGACGCTGAAGGACTAAAGCTGGCTGGTAATCCGATCGTGTGTGGGCTTCTCCGGACTTTCAACTGACTTTTTTAGCCTCAAATCCGACGTACTTTAGATTTGAAACATGCTTCAAATCTTTCCGAAGGACTCGAGTCCGGTCGAAAAATCCGCTCGTCTGTATGCTAGTCCGACGGACAAAAACCCACGCTAGGGCAGCTATTGGCTACTGGCTATGAACTTCCTTATTTTAGTCCGGTGTACGTCATCACGTAAGAATTCGACGGACTTTTGTGTGATCGTGTGTAGGCAAGTCTGTTCGTTAGAAAGTCCGCCGCAAGTCCGTCGAAAGTCCGCCAAAAGTCCGTCGAAAGTCTGTCGGACAGGCTGTCGGACTTTTGTAGCTGAAAAGTCCGACCGTGTGTACGCGGCATTAGAAGGTAACTCCATTATTATGGAAACTATGCAATATGAATGGTCTAAAGTGTGAGGAACTTCTCATAGTAAAAAAGTCAGCATAGGTCAATACTCTAGCCACACATCAGAAGTTAGGGTTAGACCCTGGGTTAATTGAGGTTTATGATGCCCTTCATTCCTTCTAGGTAGTCTGTTTTCTTTTTGTTTTTGTTTTTGTTTTTTGGTCAAATCTGCTGTCTTTCTTGGCTGCTTAGCTCAGATAAAAGGTTTTTATCTGACCATCATGCGACTTATTAATTATGGTGGAAATAAAGGTAGCATTGTGAACCCCCTGGTTTTCTGACAGGGGGACCTCCTCCCCCGCAAGAACACACAGTGACTGAATGTGCTGGTCGGATGATGATCAGCTGTTGGTTTCCAGTATGCTCATTCAACAGAAGCTGGTCATGAGACCAGCTTCTGTCAGATGAGGAGCTGTACATACGGGTCAAAAGTCAGCCGGTAACTGCCAAACCGACTGTTTTTGGCCAGTTTTCTGGCCTTGTATACCTAGCTTTAATCACAACACTAGACAAACAAAATGTGCTTAAGCTGATAACACACACAGAATTTGAATTTCTCGTGTCTTTATTGAACCAACCCATTAAACAATCACAGTGCTGGAAGAAAGGTTAGTAAACGCTTGGAGTTAATAGCTGGTAGAACCTCCTTTGGCAGCAATGACTTCAAGCAAGCACTTTCAGTAGCTCTGATTCAGACCTGCTCAACATTCAAGAGGAATTTTTGACCATTCCTGTTTGCAAAACTGCTTCAGCTCAGACACATTTGTAGAATGTCTGGTGGGACATTCTTTTTTTGCATATGTATATGGGGGTGGAGGTGTATCACTGGTGACTGCAGACCTTTTATTTTATTTTGCTCCTATTGAACCTGGGTGTAAGACACCCATTTAGCCCAAAAACTGGCCTGCTGTCACCACCAGCCACTGTTTTCACAAAAATATATTTCATATACATGTTTTAGCATTTGACCTTGCCTCTAACAGTGGTGGTGTTCTGTGGCCTTTGTGTCCTTTGCTGTCTCCTCTCGCGGTTGGCGTTTTTTGTTTGGCATGGGAGCTGTGATATGTTAAGGGAGATTCCTGTCTCCTGCTGCCCCCCCCCCCACCTCATCCCATGGACTTTGGGGAGGGACCCCCGGCATATTGACGCTATGCTCCTACACCCATTGGGTGGCTTCCATGGTTGCGCTGTCACCCAGTGGCAGTGCAGTTTGTCATCTTGGATGGACAGGAGTCCACTGTGCATGCATACTCCCATTGGTAGCTGACACCCTGGGCGTCAGCACACCAATCCATCCTCGCATGGCGTTGGGGGCAGAGCGGACCGGACCCCTTCGGGGATATAAGTCAGGGGTGAGACATGGCTGAGTTCACTTCCTTCGTCCACCAATACTATGCACACCACAGAGATTTTCATTGCTGTTCAGCTGTTTGCACATCAAGGTAAATACACTCTCCCCACCCTAGCACTCACCTGGTGCTTTATCTGCATTCCCTGCACTTTTTTGTTTCATTTAAAACACTGCTTTTCACACAACCTTTTCCTTTTTACTTTCCCAGACAAACACATTTTTTCAGGGTGGCACAGTGGTGTGGGTAGTACTCTCGCCTAGCAGTAAGAAGGGTCGCTGGTTCTAATTCCAACCATGACACTACTTGCCTGGAGTTTGCATGTTCTCCCTGTGCCTGCGTGGGTTTCCTCCGGGTACTCCGGTTTCCTCCCACACTCAAAAGACATGATGGTAAGTTAATTGGATCCTGTCTAAATTGTCCCTAGTATGTATGAATGTGAGTTAGGGACCTTAGATTGTAAGCTCCTTGAGGGTAGGGACTGATGTGAATCTACAATGTATATGTAAAGCGCTGCGTAAATTGACAGCGCTATATAAGTACCTGAAACTAATAATAAATAAATAGGATATACTTTCTTACTCATGGTCTCTATGTCTGCTCCATTATTGGATCAGGTTAGTCCACTTATGTTTCTATACAAATAACAACTTTTGTCTACTCTGCTTTTTTAATAAAGCTTGACACATATACTTATGCTAGAGCATACATGCTCTCATACAAAAATATTATTACATTATATAACTTGACGTTCATCTTACTAAATTTGGCAAATCATTGAGACATATATATCTATGTTTACAGCTGATATCTATCAAGCCACATACTGAGACAATAGGACCATTCACCTTCACTTATGCCATGTCTGCTGCCTGGCGTCCCCCCTGGGGGTGCCCGTGTCTGTCTTCTCCCCCTCAGCTCCCGTGCCATACTCTGGCTGCTGCCGTCCATTTGGGGGGTTCAGCGATGGAAACTCTGGTTTCATTCATTGGTAAGTATTGGGCCGTTTTGCTCTGGCTCATTCTGCCATTGTTCTTACATTTACCACTGTGACACATGTTTTTGTCTATTTAGATACATCTCATCCGCATCCACCCCTGATGAGCGGGCTATGAACGAGCAATGATCTCGCGAAACGCGCGTTGGGTTTTCTGATGCGTGCATTTGTATATACTGCATTGTATAACGTTTGTATCAACTTTATTTTTTCTCTTGATTATGTGCAAATCCATTGGCTGAGCTAATATGCTATATTATCCATGTATGTACATTAATTTTAATAAACATTTATACTGCCTTTACTCTTGTTACTCAGTGGCTAACTGTGGCCACCTCATTTAAAGTCCCAGGGCGACTCTCTCTTTTTTTGCATATGTATATAGGGATGGAGGTGTATCACTGGTGACTGCAGACTTTTTATTTTATTTTGCTTTTAATTTCTGGTGGGAAGAGCTCTCTTCGGGTCATTACACAGCATCTCTTTGGGGTTAAGGTCTGGACTGTGACTGGGGCACTCCAAAAGGCACATTTCTTTTTCTGAAGCAAGTCTGTGGTAGATTTGCTTGGATGCTTAGGTTCATTGTCCTGCTGCACCACCCAACTTCTAATAAGCTTTAGCTGGCAGACAGCCACCCTGACATGATCCTGGTGGATGTTTTAGTAAACTTGGAAATTCATTTTTCCCTCAATGATGGCAAGTGGTCCAGGCCCTGAGGCAGCAAAGCAAGCCCAAATCATGATGTTCCCTTCACCATACTTCACTGTTGGGATGATTTATTGTTTGTAAGCCGTGTCCTTATTGCGCAATGCATACTGCTGAGTATTCTTCCAGAACAATTCAGCTTTTATTTCATCAGTCCACAAAACATTTTCTCAGTGGTATTTTGATTTGCCAAGGTGCTCTGTGGCAAACTTCAGGTGCGCATCAAGTTTTTTTTTGGAAAACAGCAGCTTCCTGCATGGAGTTCTGCCATGGACACCCTGCCTGTTCAAAGACTTGGTAGACACATGAGCAGGGGTTTTTGTCTGTTCTCGAGATACTCATTGAGGATTCTGCGTTGTGCCTTGGAAGTCCTCTTGGCTGGGCACCCACTTCTAGTAAGAGTAACCATAGTATTAAACTGTCTCTATCCATAGACAATTTGTCTAATTGCTGACTGATGGATGACTAAAAACTTTGAGATTGCTTTGTATCCTTTTCCAGCCTTATGAAAATCAGTTACTCTTGCTCATGTGTCTTCCTATTTACGAGGCATGGTTCACATCAGCTAATTCTTCTTATGAGTAGCAATCCTAAAATGTTTGAGTGTCTTATCAATCAATGTAGCTCTAAAACATTCCTCCAAACTCATTTCATTAATTGGACTCCAGATGTGTAAACTACTGCCTCCAGTTAATTTTCATTGAAGTTATTAGTCTTTGGGTTTACTCAGAAAAAGAAAATTCATCTTTTTGGAGTGGCTTAGAGTCGGTTCACACTGAGGCAGCACGACTTGCAGCGTGACTGCCTCAGACAACTTGAACACGACTGCAGTGGTGACTTGCAAAACGACTTCTATATAGAAGTCAATGCAAGTCGCCTCAAGTCGCCCCCAAAGTAGTACAGGAACCTTTTTCTAAGTCGGAGCGACTTGCATCGCTCCGATTAGAACGGTTCCATTGTACAGAACAGGACGCTACTTCTCAGGCGCCTAAGTCGCCTGACAAGTCGTCCTAGTGTGAACCGGCTCTTAGTCTGACCAAGACATTAACCCCATAGAGATGCCGCGGAATGATCTCAAGAGAGCATCAGACAACCTAAAAATGTGTCTGTCATGTGTTTATGCTGAGATACAGATTGTGGGCCAGTTACCAGGTCTGTATCCAATAGAACACATTTCGAATGAGGTAGAATAGTACATTCACAGCATGTGCAGTTGACAAATCTGCTGAAAAGCATTACATTGTTATTAGTTTGGTTGCCTCAGTTTACATTGTGGTCAGTGCAGTGATGCAGCCCACATTGTGGGTCAGTGAGGTGGCACCCATTACATGTGTGGCCAGTGTAATTACATGTATTACCATGTGATCAGTTTGGAGACACCTGGTCTGATGTGGTCAGTGCATTGACACATATTATACTGTAGCCAGTTAACTAATACCAAATACATTGATGATCAGTGTGGTAAAACCCATTACATTGTGGTCAGTGAGCTGACGGACACCTGTTACATTGTGGCCTGTGCTGTAATATCTGTTACATTGTGGTCAGTGTGGTGACACCCATTACACTGTGGTCAATGAAATGAAATGAAATTAAATAAAACATTTTATTCTATATAAGTAGGAACTTAAGGTAAGTACTGTCGCTGCTGACTTTTACAAAACAGATACTTACCAGTCCAAGAAGTCCAGCGCTATCATCGTCTTTGGTGTTGTCTTCTGTCCTGTACTGCCATCTTGGATTGGGGTATTGACTTTGACTTTCTGATTAGCCACAGCCAGCCCCCCACTGCGCATGCACAAGATTTGGGATGTGTGATGTGTCCCAGGAGGCTGCGGGCAGACGAGCAGACTAAAAAAAAAAATCAATTTTGCCTAAGGGAAGAATGAGTAAATTGGAGCAGGCATGTGTAAAAAAGGTAATTGCAACGCCCCCCCCCCCCCCCCCCCATTCCAAATGTGTAAAAGTGAGGAGAGAGGGATCGGATTATGCAATGTCCAAAAGGAGGGTGTATGTCTGCTTTTAGTCTTGGATTTTTAATACAATTATAGATTCTATATATTTATTGAAATAAATACAAAGTAATCACAACTGGAGAGATGTTTCTTGATCCTAACAATATTGTACAATTCATCTTAACAGAAATGTTTTTGCAAATGTGCCATACCTTGAAATGTATTCATCGGATGACTTTGAAATATATTTTTATTATTTAGGGATGACAGATTACACTTTAAGCTTTGAAATCTCAGCTAGTGAACTCATTAAAAAGAATAGGTTTTCAATGCACAGCAGGCATGGTTAGTGAGGATGTCTGGTGTTTCCACCATGGATGCTTGCCATCGTAGAGCCCAGTGTGTGAGTAGAACTGCCTTGTTGTTGTTCTGCAGGGAACAATGCCCCCCTTCTAAGATGGATGGGGGAAGTCATGCATGCCAAGAGGTCAGGCAGCAAGATTTGTAACATGTTCACTTCAAACTGTGGGAATTCGAAGCTACGTCCAACCTTCTCACACACAAACTATCCTGAGCCCAGCAACAGATGAACAACCAAACATACTTCAGTGATTTCTCAGCTGAGTTCTGCCTATGAAAAAGAAAAGCAATTACCTCATAACGTGTCACTGAAAAGACTAATTCACCCTATTTGTATGCTCACAAAGTCATGGAAGGTTACTTGCGTTCATTCCGCTCATTAGAAGCACTGGGATACTGGGATGCAAGTGGCAGTGGTGCCTCATCTCAGCGTAGAACTAATTTATATCAAACACTCTGGAAACAAGGCATTCCCCTGCAAACATGTGGAAAGGAAATGCTATGTTTGCTAGTTTGACGTATAACGTTTGACGTATATAAAAAAAACTCATAGTGATGTTATACCATTGAAAAAATATTCATACCCCTTGACATTTTACACATTTTTGTCACAACCAAAAACGTGAATGTAATTTGTTGGGATTTTATGTGATGGATCAACACAAAGTGGCACATAATTGTGAAGTGGAAGGAAAATGAAAAGGGGTTTTAAAAATATTTTACAAATAAAAAATGTGAAAAGTGTGGCATGCATTTGTATTTAACCCACTTTACTCTGATACCCCTAACTAAAATCTAATGAAACCAATTGCCTTCAGAAGTCCCCTAATTAGTAAATTGTCCACCTGTGTGTAATTAAATCTCAGTATAAATACAGCTGTTCTGTGAAGCCCTCAGTGGTTTGTTAGATAACTTTAGTGAACAAACAGCAGAATGAAGGCCAAGGATCACACCAGACTGGTCAGGGATAAAGTTGTAGAGAAGTTTAAAGCAGGGTTAGGTTATAAAAAAGTATCCCAAGCTTTGAACATCTCACAGAGCACTGTTCAACCCATCATCCGAAAATCAAAAGAGTATGGCACAACTGCAAACCTACCAAGACATGGCCGTCCACCTAAACTGACAGGCCAGGCAAGGAGAGCATTAATCATAGAAGCAGCCAAGAGGCCCATGGTAACTCTGGAGGAGTTTCAAGACAAAAATAAATTAGTGCTGCACATGAATGGCGTACCTACAAAGAAAATAATGGTTAACAATAAAACACAGTAAACTATAAAAGAAATACATACCTGCAAAGTAAACATGATAAATCATAGTAAAATTAAAACATTGCAGTTATAAAATACAGTGAAAAAGAGCAGAACAATAGAGAGAGAATAGAGAGAGAGAAGAACAATAAAACAACAACTATTTTTGGCTTTTTTATTTTAGATATTTTTTTTGTAAATTTTTTTTTGTAACTTTTATTTGTAACTGTAAAGGTTCCAGTTTCGGGTCCCTAAAAATGCAATGGCATCTTTCGAGACCCTGTGAAAGTGTTTCCTATGACTGTGCAGTGCTGGACCCTATGCCTATACTCAACTAGTGTGTGGTAGCATTGGAAAAATTCACTGATGCAGAGACCAGGTTGGTTAGGACAGGAGGGACAATAAAAGTAGGTGTTCTTTGGCCTGAGGTACCACGGAGGACTTCTGAGAAGTGCTTCTCCTGCAGCCGGCTCACTGCATTTGCATTGGGAAGTTGGGCCACAGCACCATCTGGAAACAGAAGGACTCTGATGATCTCTTCCTGGAATTTAAGGAAGGATCCAGTTTGTCCTGAAGCTCTGTATAGCACATGAGCATTCAGAAGAGCCAATTGGAATAAGTATACAGACACTTTTTTGTAGCCAGTGTCTGGCCTTATGGGAAATTAAGTACGGCAACACCAACTGGTAGTTGAGGTCCACCCCTCCCATATTAAGGTTGTATTTGTGGACACAGAGGGGTTTCTCCACAACACCAGTCGCTGTTTGAATTTGGACCATTGTGTCTGCATGAAGGTAGGACAGAACAAAAACATTCTTATTATCTCTCCACTTCACAGCGAGCAAATTATTACATTTCAAGCAGGCTCTCTCCCCAGCCTAAGACGGGAATCTCTAAGCCGCTGGGATAAGCCCCGGCAATTAGATCGCACGGTGCCACATGCGCAAATTCCATGATCAAACAAGTGACTAAAAAGTGGCACGCTTGTGTAATAATTGTCCACATACAAGTGGTACCCCTTTCCTAATAAGGGTGACACCAAGTCCCACACAATCTTACCAGCGCTCCCTATGAAGTTTGGGCAATTCTTGGGCTCCATGTGTCTATAAAACTAAATGTATAGTCTGTTGCCCTGTCACAGAGCTTATACAACTTGACCCCATATCTGGCACGCTTGCTGGGAAGGTACTGTTTGAAAGACAAGCGGCCAAAAAATTTAATCAGGGACTCATCAACGCAGACAACTTGAGCAAACAAGGCTGCAAACTGTTGGTTGAAGTGGTTTACGAGGGGCCGAATTTTGTAGAGCTGACCAGGGTTCAGGGTCACCCCGAGGACGACAGAGTTCATTGTCATTAAAATGCATGAACCGTAAGATATGCTCGTATCGTGTCCTGGCCACGGATGCAGAGAACACTGGCATATGGTGAATTGGGTAAGTGGACCAATATGACCGCACTCACTTTTTTTTAACTATGCCCATGATGAGGGATAGGCCCAGAAAGGTCTTAAATTCGGAAACCGTATTAGGTTTCTATTCTCAAGGCAAGGGTCAACTGTCATGGTGCCTCTGCTGTCTACTGGATCGTATTCTGAGCCTAAATATGACAGATGGGTGACTTCCTCTTCACTCTCATCTGTCATGTTTAGAAATGTGTAGGCCTCCTCACTAGTGTACCTTTGATTGGATATTGTGGCCTCTAAATTTACAGGTACAATTAGTGCGACTCACAGGCAAAAAAAGCAACTGGTTGTCAGAGCCTGCTTCAATACCAAAAAAACTGTTAGCGTTTGCAGGGATCAGGTCTGACTCTGCGAGCGCTGCAGTTATGTGTGTTGTGTTTTGTAAGTAACAGTGATCGATTGATACTGCACTTGGGTGGGGTGGGCTAGGCTGGGCGGAAGGGCTAAACGCAGGTGCTAGAAGGTATCTGGGCTGATCCCGCTAACACTGCATTTTTGGGAACCCTAAACTACTGGGAACGCTAGTATAGATCTGATCAGATCAAAGATTTTAATCTGTTCAGACACTATACCAGTAAGGGAGGTGTATGGTGCATGCATGGGTGTTAGCGCTACTGGCACTAATCTGACGCTGCCTGGGACTGACACTGACCCTGGCGCTAAAACCTATACTGGGGGGTGATCAGGGGGTTAAACCTTTAGTCAGCAATATATGGCGGGTACCCTGACGCTATAAAAACCTGACGGTGACAGTAACTAGCTAACTGGCTAACTAGCGTCAACCGTGACACTAAATACAGTGAAAGGGGGTGAAAGGGTTAACTGGGGGGGGCGAACAGGGGTTAAACCTTTATTAGGGGGGGTTAGGGGGTACCTGGGCCTACTACTAACTGCCCTAACGCTGATTAGTGTCACAAATGACACCAGTACAGTGATCAGTGAAAAATTTGAAAACTGCACTTGGTGACACAGTGACAGGGAGTAAAGGGGTTAACTGGCGGGGGCAATCGGGGGGGTGACAAGTGTGCCTACGTGTACTGGTGTTAGTGTAGTGTTGTGCAACTCACTGTTAGACGTCCTCTCTCCTCTCTCTGTATATATATATACGTGATCCGGTGCACAGGTGCCACCCTGTTGCAGTAAAACTGCTATGGGGCGGACCTGAAGCATGTAAGTTCTGCTATTAGCAGTCCATTTAGCAAGAATAAATTTGACTTTAACCTCTTCAGGCAGGGGCGGATCCAGAGTCTACTCTCGGGAGGGGCACTGCCAGAAAATATATTTTTTTGGGGTACATCCATCGGGGAAATGGCTGGTGTTGGCGCTTCAATCATCACGGCACCATGGTTGTTATGGTGTCAGGATGATTAAAGCGCATTATTACTATTATTACATTGTTATAAAAAATTAAATAGTTTAACTCACCATAATGCAGAATCAGTGGGAGCCCCGAGTGTGTCACTTGCCACGTCACCTGTCACCAGATGCAGATTGTCACTTGCCACGTCGCCTGCCACATGTTTCGGATTGTCACTTGCCTTGTCGCTTGTCACCAGATGCAGATTGTCACTTGCCACGTCGCCTGCCACATGTAGCGGATTGTCACTTGCCACGTCGCCTGCCACATGTTGCGGATTGTCACTTGCCTTGTCGCTTGTCACCAGATGCAGATTGTCACTTGCCACGTCGCCTGCCACATGTAGCGGATTGTCACTTGCCACGTCGCCTGCACCAGATGCAGATTGTCACTTGCCACGTCGCCTGCCGCATGTTGTGGATTATCACTTGCCACGTCGCTTGTCACTTGCTACGTCGTCTGCCACATGTTGCGGATTGTCACTTGCCACGTCGCCTGTCACCAGATGCAGTTGTCACTTGCCACGTCGCCTGCCACATGTTGTGGATTGTTACTTGCCACGTCGCTTGTCACCAGATGCAGATTGTCACTTGCCACGTTGCCTGCCACATGTTGCGGATTGTCACTTGCCACGTTGCCTGCCACATGTTGCGGATTGTCACTTGCCACGTCGCCTGTCACCAGATGCAGATTGTCACTTGCCACGTCGCCTGCCACATGTAGCGGATTGTCACTTGCCACGTCGCTTGTCACCAGATGCAGATTGTCACTTGCCACGTCGCCTGCCACATGTTGCGGATTGTCACTTGCCACGTCACCTGTCACCAGATACAGATTGTTACTTGCCACGTCGCCTGCCACATGTTGCGGATTGTCACTTGCCAGGTCGCCTGTCACCAGATGAAGATTGTTACTTGCCACCTGCTAAGGTGGTCTCTTGTGTCCCAGAGACAGGCAGAAGAGAGATGATGTAATCTCTCTGCTGCCGCAGCTGCCTGCATGGTGAGGGGGGAACTGCAGGGATGCAGGGCAGGCGCCCGGGCGGTGAGAGATGATGTCATCTCTCTGCTCCCCCGCCTGCCGGCTCCCTGATTGGCCAGCATTTCTCGGAGGGGGCAATTGCCCCATTGCCCCCCCTGGATCCGCCCCTGGGGGGGAAGCCATAACCCAGCTGGTGACTAGGAGACACTGAGCAGTGTCTTACCTCACCAGTGACATCGGTCCCATTGTGGCTACATGACGGCACTCTCCTCCTCTTGCCTCGCTGAGCTCGGGTACCATTCCATGTTGCCAGCACACAGCACAGACACTTCCCCATCCTGGGCTGTTTTCACCTCGTGCTCCTCTCCATTCATAAATGGCTCACAGCTTCTCCCCAGCCAATAAGAACGGAGGGGTGTGGACTGTGGAAGGCAAAGTGGAAGCCCAGTACTGGAGCGTGGCTGTGGGGCCCTAGGGCAGATTGGAGCTGTACTTTGTGGAGAATATGATAATATGACAGGGAGGATGCAGGGGCCCCCTGGAGCTAGGGATGGGGGTTGCGATTGTGACCCCTGCAACCCCTTATGCTACACCTATGGTGTTCCTGAATGCTGACTGGACTACACATACCAGAAGGCTGGTGAAGCAAGAAGGATTCTGGGGGAGCAGATATATTTAACACTCTCTTGGAGGGTGGGACTTTCTGCAGGGCAGTTGGGGCTGTCTTTTTCAAATGTACACTGTGGGTCTCTGCGGCTTAGCCGGCCACTGTGACATTCAGCTCAGCGGATCTGCATTGCTGTGACGCAGATCACTGGGTTGGGACTGAATCCGTGCAACCTCCCTTTGAGACTTTCATTATTTATCTCATCGCATCTGTCACGGTTTCAGTCCTGCTGTCAGCCTACTGGATGGCTATCCTTCAACTCCCTACTGACACTCAAGAGCCTGCACAGGACACCCTGTCACCTTGGAGGGGGGTTTATCCTCAGGATTGGTGAGTGGGTGGATGCTCAACCTCTTTCTGTCATCCATCAGTCTAGAGACACTGCATGCAGACACCTTTACACCTCAGTTACTGAGAACTATTGCAAGTATCACAATTGCCTATCTGTTTAACCTCATTGACTTATAAGTACTCGACAGTACTCACGGATCCCACCATTGCTAGCAGAAGACAAATTATACCACCGCACCAGGATTTCTCAGCAATCCTGGTTTTTCTTTCCTTCTGGTCTCTGAGGATATTATCATCATTTTTAAAAGGGGGACCATGTGGGGCATGTCACAGTACATGTTGGCATTCATGGTTCCCTCAATGAACTGTAGCTTCCCAGTGGCGGCACCACTCATGCAGCCCCAGACCATGACACTCCCACCAATATGCTTGACTGTAGGCAAGACACACTTGTCTTTGTACTGCTCACCTGGTTGTTGCCACACATGCTTGACATCATCTGAACCAAATATGTTTATCTTGGTCTCATCAGACCATAGGACATGGTTCCAGTAATCCATGTCTTTAGTCTGCCTGTCTTCAGCAAACTGTTTGCAGGTTTTCTTGTATATAATCTTTAGAAGAGCCTTCCTTCTGTGACGACAGCCATACAGACCAATTTGATTCAGCATACGGCGTATGGTTTGAGCACTGGCAGGCTGACCCCCCATCCCTTCAACCTCTGCAGCAACGCTGGCAGCACTCATGCATCTATTTCCCAAAGACAAACTCTGGATATGACACTTAGCACGTGCACTCAACTTCTTTGGATGACCATGGCGAGGCCTGTTCAGAGTGGAACCTGTCCTGTCCTGTTAAACCGCTGTATGGTCTTGGCCACCGTGCTGCATCTCAGTTTCAGGCAATTTTCTTATAGCCTAGACCATCTTTATGTATAGCAACAATTCTTTTTTTCAGATCCTCAGAGAGTTCTTTGCCATGAGGTGCCATGTTGAACATCCAGTGACCAGTATAAGAAAGTGAGAGCAATAACACCAAATTTAACACACCTGCTCCCTATTCCACCTGAGACCTTGTAACACTAACGAGTCACATGACACCGGGGAGGGAACATGGCCAATTTGGACATTTTCACTTAGGGGTGTACTCACTTTTGTTGCCATCGGTTTAGACATTAATGGCTGTGTGTTGAATTATTTTGAGGAGACAGCAAAATTACACTGTTATACAAGCTGTACACTCACTACTTTACATTGTAGCAAAGTGTAATATACATACATAAATTAGGCCCCTTTCATACTGGGGTGGTTTGCAGGCGCTATTGCGCTAATAATAGTGCCTGCAAACCGACCCGAAACAGCCGCTGCTGTCTCTCCAGTGTGAAAGCCCAGAGGGCTTTCACACTGGAGCGGTGCGCTGGCAGGACGGGAAAAAAGTCCTGCTTGCAGCATCTTCGGAGCGGTGAAGGAGCGGTGTATACACCGCTCCTTCACCGCTCCTGCCCATTGAAATCACGCGGCTATACCGCCGGCAAAGCGCCTCTCCAGAGGCGCTTTGCGGTGGTTTTTTACCCTTTCTCAGCCGCTAGCAGGGGGTAAAACCACCCCACTAGCGGTCGAATACTGACAGTAAAGCGCCGCTAACAATAGCGGCGCTTTACCGCTGACGCCGCCCCCGCCCCAGTGTGAAAGGGGCCTTAGTGTATGCTCTTTGATGCACCAGTGGTCCAGAGGGAGCTTACTGACCAGTAAGTCTCTCTTACCCCTCTTCATTGCCAGTGTTATTCTAAAGGATTTATAAAGCGCCAACAGTTTGCGCAGCGCAGTGTTGCATTCAAATGGTTGTATCTGGTTACATTTCACTGTTTAATCCTGCTGAACATTGCTTATTGATTGCTGCTACTGTAATTGGTGTGTACCGTTTGCTCTAACAGCAAAAGTGTTTGGCCTAACCCAATACTTTCTTTGGTATGCTTGTTGACCAAACTTTAATATAGAGGTGTCACTAAAGAATTGTTTCTCTTGTTCCATCCCATTCCATTCCATTCCATGTTCCAACATCACTTTTAAGTTTGTTTGACTTTTTTTCCACCTCTAAATACCATTCCATAAAAGCTAAAGTGTCCATGCACACATAGGCATTTACAGGCATGGACGCCTTGAGGCAAAAAAAAAAAAAAAAAGTCACTTGCGTGATCATTTTAGCAGAAAAAAATGCCTGATGCTCTTAAACGCAGCTAAACACATCTAAACGCTGCGCTGCTTTGTGCAAATGCCCACTGTACATGAGGCCTAAGACAGATAAACACATGCTTCTTTCTGCACAGTGGAATCTATGACTAGTGATATTTATCCAGATAATTCCTCCTGGAGACGTCATAGTTTGCCTCAACAGCCTCCTTATTGTGGTCCCCTTCCCAACCCAAGCAACATAGCAGCCGTGAGGGCCGCTAGGGCTATAATTACGCTACTGACAATAAGAACCTTACAGAGGTTCTAACCCTTCATCATTTTGCTGGGAAATAGTATTTGTTGAGGTCTGTGCTCCCATGGGATGCACAAATATAAAAAGTGCAGGACTTTTTAGTTCCATTTGAACCATTCCCTTTTCACTGACTGATATGTATGACTGGTGTCAGAAATAGGTTCTTGGAATATAACTGGATGCAGTTGTATGAAAAAGGCACCAAATACCGACCACAAGAAAGAAAAAAAAGGGACAACACCCTGAGGATTTGAAAACAAAAAACAAAAAAGAAATCAAATCTTTCAGTGACAAAAATGATAAAGCGTTTGTGTGTGGAAATGTTCTGTATTGCCTTCTTTTATACATCATACCTATTATCTTTTATTTATAAATAACTCACAGGTGTATACAGTGAGCAATCATGATGTAGTTACCATGTGCAAAATTAGATTTAATCAGTCAACGGTTTAGAGAAAAATAAATTATGGCTTTTAATTGGTCGATAAGGGCTACGCTACATTAACGACTACTTTTTGCAATAAGTATTGGATTCTCTTGATCGCCCATTCTCATTTCCACTGATATTTATCTTCGCTATGTTTCCCTGCTTTTCCAATTACCCTCTGGAATTCCTAAAAATACTCAGTACTCACAGGGATAGAGGAACATGTGACCATTTTTCCCCTTTCCTCCAGTGATGCATTGTTCAGCGTGTAAGCATTCAATCACTAGACCTGAGTACAGTCACACAGGGATGGAGGGACTCATTAGCCTTGTGTAAGCAACGACACAGGCCACATAGATTTTAACTCGGGGCTCAAAAGTTTGTATAATCTTAAAGCTGAACTCCATCTAAATACAAGAGATGTTGTGTGTATTCTCACTTGAATCTTGGTGTGCTTTCTGTTTTTCTTTCAGATTTGTGCAAAAATTCAGTGTGAAACTTGTCAGTTGTGCAGGAGATTTCTGTAATAAAGACCGGTCAATGCTGCCCTCTCTCCTTATACAGGGTGACTGGTCCTGTCTCCACCCCCTCCTGTAGTTTTCTGTAGGCAGCCTGTAGTGGGCGGGGCCTATAGCTCTGCTCTCTGCACAGACTTCGTACTAATGTTGCCAACCGCCAGTATGTTTACTGGCAGCCAGTAAAAAATGGGCACTTTTCTCCTTCCAGTAACAGGAAAAAGTTGCCAGTAAAAAAATATGGATGTCATGCTCGGCTCGGAACTGTGCATGCGCAGTTCCTGTCTGGAGTTGGTAGAGACCATCCAAGTGCCTGCTACAGTGTGTTTGGGCGGGTTTGACGGAGGCGGTGCCTGAGCGGGTCGTGTGATGTCATGGTGCAAGGGAGCCAGAGTTTCCGGAGCCTGGTGTGCGGGTCTGTGGGACGGGAGCAAGGCAAGCCGGCAGTGGGACTGTCGGTGCCGTTTGGACTGAATGGACTACCTGGCGTGGAGAGAGACTATCACTGTGACTGAGGAGGGGACGTGTCATGTTGGTGAGGTGTCATCGTCTGTGCTGCTGTACACTGCTGTCACTGTGAGAGTCAATTTCATGTGTATGTACCTGCCCATTCTAATGAGTCCCTGAGCTACTTACTTATTATATCGAAAATAAAATAACAGATATGTTTTTTGTCTTAATATCTTCCTTAAATCAGATTGTTAATTGCACATTGTACTTGTTTGTAGCCTAAATACTGAAATTTGCACTTAAAACTGTAATTTTGTAACTTCTGGAAATGCTAGTAAAAACTCAGCTGTGCCAGTAAATTTTGCGTGTCGTGTCAATCTGGTAGGTTGGTTGCTATGCACAGCACTGTGATGATGTCACTGCTACTTTTACAAGGTAATATCTGTATTTGTAAAGGCATTTGGTACGCACAAAGTGTATTTATACCATTTGTAGCTATTGAGCCTTATATTTAAGCAAAGGTTTTGTGCCTGGAGTTGAGTTTTAAGATCTCCGCATTCCCAGCATAATCCAACCAGCCACAAACAACCAAAGCACAATATGACAGATAAACAAAACTGTTAAAAAAACATCTAGTACAATGCATAAGAATATACTTTTTATTTGTTTTTTTAATAAAAAGTTGTTACAGTTCCATCTTCAGTGAAAATACAAAGTTGTCAATTTGGTAGTGTACACAGATCAGAAATACATGGAATGGTTTTGGGTATAAAAAATGGTTGTTAAGATGCAGCATGTTCACTTCATACAAGAGGAATAACACTTCTGTGGATGATGAGCAGATTACAGGTTCCAGACTATGCCTTTTCATACTGACGAACAGAGACAATATCACCAAAGGTAAGAGTCTGCAGAAACAATTAAAAAAAAATAAAAAAATCCATTCATAAATTTTTATATACAAGACAGTGATTTAGCATACTGTATATCAGCCTTTCCTCGACCTTTTTTTACCATTGGGAAACTCTTGAAATAGTTTTCAGGTTGTAGGAAATCCCCCACTAAATACATTTATAACTACAGCTGATGGTATATTAGCATGATCAGTAGTTTGTAGAGAGTTTTAAATTAAAGAATGGGATGTACTTAACCCCCCCCCCCCCATATCCTATATAACAAAATTGTCTTCAGTAATAAATCACAAAATTAAATAATAAAATAATAATAAAATGATAATAATGTTCTGAAAAAAAAAATATACAGTAAAAAATTGTGCTGACCCCGTAAAGTGGTTGTAACCCTAGATAAAAATGATTGTTCCCTTAAAGCATGATATATAACATAGTGCTTCTGCAGTGTAAGTGGTCCCATCCTATGCTGTAAAATACCTGTTTGATCCTGCCTGTTTCTGTGTCCCCCTGTGTGCTGACCACAGTAATCATGGCTGCTGATCCATGATACTGTGGTCAGTTTACATGCCTCCATTATCCCGCTGTGTGTTCTGAGTCTGAAGACAAACTACAGTGTGTGTGTTTTTTGAAAATGATAATGCCAAATACCTCCTCTGACACCGCTGCTCTGCAGTCACATGATCTCCCTTTACTGGCTGGCTGATTTCAGGGGGGGGGGATCTCAGCCCCTCCCCCTGCTCTCCTTAGATCAGGGAAAGAGAGCGGAGGGGGATCATGTGGCCGCACAGGGGCAGTGTGAGAAAAGGTATTTAGCATTATTTTCAAAAAACACGCACGATGTACAGTATGTACTGTTTATGTCTTTATAAAACAGGGGGGTTACCAGTAAGTTAAAAATGTGACTTTACAACCACTTTTAGGCCAGGTTCACATATGTGCGGCCGTGGTTTCCAGCCTGGGGTCCGATGCATTTCTGTTCGACAGTTCAGGTGCGATACAGGTCCGAATCGTTACCTGATGCAGACCCAAAAACGCACTGGAAACCACACAACGAACAAGCGAACAAGCTCTCCAGCAGATTGTATCAGTTACAGAGATGAGACAAATTGTTTAACACTACAGGGGTGCTTACAATGATTGCTTTAAATTATCTATGTAAAACCTTTATCCCAAAAGAAAAACGGTAACTGATTATAAAGTATTAGTGCAAGGCATTTATAATATATATATATATATATATATATATATATATATATATATATATATATATATATATAATATATTTTTTTTTTTTTTCCCAAAGTATCTTCTTTTCATTAGAGTTTAGGTACATGAAGGAAATAATTGTTTGGACTCACCATAAAATCCCTGTACATTCAACTTTAGATTTACCAAAACTATGTAATATGAGGACCAACCTAACCTATCCAATCAGACAGGCTCTTGCGCTACATACTTGTTGGTAGGTCTAAAGAAGATTGTTCAAAAAAGATTGTAGAAGAGTTTTAGAAGCATAAGAATAGTAGCTTGTCCACGGCTGTCTTATGCTGAATATATTGAAATCAATGCATCCCAAAGGCGAAAGCTGTTAACAAGGGGTTTAATGTTATGCTACTAAACAACTAAAAACCTTGACAAAAACTGGGCCTTTAGAATAAACAGACCGAATTGCAAGCGGCTAAAAAACAATTAGCCTAAATACTGAGCTGTAGCATAGATTTCCTAAGTGCCTAGCTCAGCAGATATCGCAAAATCCAAGGATGCTTAGGTGACGAGCAACTAGTGATTCATCACTATTCAAAGCTTCTAGAATTAAACTATAATATTCTCTACATTTCTGTGATTTCTGTGATTACCTGATGCTCTACACAAGGCAAAGTGTCATACAACTAAGGATATCTCTTCAGCTGATAAATCATTGATTAAATAAAAAATCCAAACTATTTGGCTTGGTATTGTACCATAAGAACTGGTGGTGGTAATATATAGACCATATGAGTATGTCTTATTTCAACACAGATGGCTTGAACATAATTACCGAGCCAGTGATTAACTAATTTGGGTTTAACTAAGGAGATTCACTCTAAAGTCTGGGAATCACCAGACCCTCTGCAATTCAAATGTCTATATGCTTGCAATCAACTTCATAAAGACCTGAAGAATAAGCTTATAAAAGGATAGATTTAAATTATTGGCCTAATCAGATTCTTGGTCTAAGTGGACAAATGCTATTTTCAGGATTTTCATGGAATCCCAGATGTCTTGAAAAGAAGAGAGGAGCAACCCACTTTTCTACTCATCACTACAATAAGCTTAACAAATAGATAGAGGCAACTTGAGAATCCCTTGGTTGATATAATATTATTATACTGGTTTTATATAGCGTCAACAGTTTGCGCAGCGCTTAACAAAATGAAGGCAGACATTACAGTTACATTACAATTTGGTACAAGAGGACTCAGAGGGCCTGCTCATTAGAGCTTACATTTTTTTATGTAAATGCATATATATACATTTTAATATAAATAGAAAATATATATGCCCCACCCCCCAGTTTCTTAAAGGGTTTTTCTGTGCCCATAATTTAAGTGAAATCACATTCTACCCCTTATAGGTGGTTAGCTCTGGCGAGCTCCCTGCATCTAGATACCCATGCCCATCCAGTTCTACCATGGAATGTTATGTTTCCAAATTAGTTCTTAAAGCGGAGTTCCACCCATAGAATTAACTTTACATAAATCCACAGCATTCTCCTTTAGCAACAACATTTGGGGGAAAAAAATGTAACTGCTGTTGCTATGGGGTCCCTTCTATTCGGCCACTTCTGGTCCACGGCGATTGACGTCATTTCCCTTGGCGCCTGTGCTCCTGGGAGATGTGTGTCATCCTTTCCCAGGAGTCAGTGGGCAGGGCCGAGGGCTAGCATCGTGTTATTTAGAAACTGGAAATGATGTGAGAAAATGCCACTACCCATCAGAATATGCAACTGAAGTGACGTTGCTTCGTGGCCATCTTGGTACACCCGCACTCGTCCGCAGTAAGCCTAGAGTTTAGAAGTCGGCAAGAGGACATCTTTATACACCCAGTTATTTTTAACAGTAAACTCAGCTTATATAGTGAAATAATGTATATATAAGCTGAGTTTACTGTTAAAAATAACTGTGAAAAGCAAGACTGCGGTGGGTGTATAAAGATGTCCGCTTGCCGACTTCTAACTCTAGGCTTGCTGCGGATGAGAGCGGGTGTACCAAGATGGCCGCGACGCAACGTCACTTCGGTTGCATATTCTGATTGGCATCCAGGATCACCATATGCCGGAAGAGACTGCTAGTAGGCTTCACATGCCCACAGTAGCGATGGAAGTGCTCTGCATATCAGGAATAAACAGTAAGTCAGTTTAAAAACCAGAATTGAGTGGCGATATGTTAAATGGCATGTGTTTAATATAGTGTAAAAAAAAAAAAAAAAAAGCAGATTAAAAAAAAAATTCTGGGTAGAACTCCACTTTAAAGTTTTACTAAACCCAGGACCCTCCATATACTATATCTGATCTCCCACAGTACAGAGGAAAATGCAATAGTTTTAGTAAATATAAACTGCAAAATACCTTTTCTCAGCAGTATAAAGCAGTCTTGTGATTTCTATGAGTGTCTGGTTAAAGCTTGTAGGAGGAGTTTCCATTCTACTCTGACTGTCCTATGAGGCTGCAGGACCCCTGACCCTCCGTCTGGACAGTGCTAATTGGCCCTGAGCTGATCACATGCACTCTCCCAAGAAAAATAAAAAAACTCTCTAGAAACACACACCAAACTGAGCATGTGCCCCCAAGGCTCTGTAATGTCAGAATCAGAGAAGACAGGATCAAACAGCCTTTTTACACAATGTGCAGGATTAACACGTTCCACGTTCCACAGTGAGTATAACAAGCATGCTTTACTACATATACAGACTGATTTTACTGTTGTGGGTTTAGTAACACTTGAATAGGTTCACAAAGGACAACTCACCAAAGGCAAAAGTAAACTAGATGGCCCACATTGAAAGTTGCTGGTGTGCTCTGGAGAACCAGAGAGAACAACCCAAGATATGGAGCCTGCTCTTGTATGTTGATATTTTATCCATTGTTTTCTAACCAGTCATTAGGGGGGGAAAAAAATGATAAAATACTATTGGTATAAAAGGGTGTATGACTTAATTTGTTCTCTCTGTTCTAGAGCATGCCCGGAATCTTTTAAAATGTCTATGCAAATACTGGCGTTCTGTAAGTTAGAGTATAGGAATGTTTCCCCACTTGCAAAAGCACAATGTATAAGGAGGCTCAGCAACCTATTGGAAGGCTTGGGAATAGTCAAATGGGATACAGGCAGAGGCATGCTTACTCCCTGTGTTTCAGAAAGTCTGTATTTGCATACAATCCCAACCACGGCACTACCTGCCTGGAGTTTGCATGTTCTCCCTGTGCCTGTGCGGGATTCCTCCGTGTACTCCAGTTTTCTCCCACACTCCAAAGACATGCTGGTAGGTTAATTGGCTCCCGTCTAAATTGGCCCTAGTAGGTGTATGTATGAATGTGAGTTAGGGACCTTAGATTGTAAACTCCTGGAGGGTAGGGACTGATCAGATTTCAGAAACATTATAATCTTCCGTGCTTTTATATACTCACCATAGTCATTTTGCCGTCCTTTATTTCCCTTACAAATTTTGTTTCTTTACCATCCCACTTCTGTACATGGACTAAGTTATCTCCTTCCAGTGATACAGTAGACTGTCAAGAACAGAAACAAAGTTATTAAAATGTAGGAACAGTCTAAAGTTTAGATTCTAATACAAATCAGCATTTACCTTAATGAGTGCAGTAGGCTGATTGGTGCTGTTTTACTAAACGAATAGAGGCTATTCAATTAAAGAAGAGCAAATACTGTAGCTGCTGACTTTCAATATACAGACACTTACCAGTCCAGGGATTCCACCCAGGCTGGTTCTTCGTGGACCCCATAGCTGCAATGGTAAGTGTGGGAAACTGGCTGTGACTTACTGTGGTTGTGTTGTGCTTATTGAAGGACCTGCAGCCTCCTGGGACATGTAGTTCAGGAGGATGTGGGTGGGGGAAGAGCGGGGCCAAACTTCTGCTCTGATCACCTAGGTGAGCCAAGCGAAAGTGGAAGAAGGTACTTAGCAGACATACATACCTCCCAACTTTTTGAGTTTGGAATGAGGGACACCTATTAGCAAATGTATGTAGGCATAGGACACACCCCCTGCCACGCCCCCTTAAAGGAGAATTGTACAAACAGATTATTAGTTAAACCCACGAGTGCTTTATTTTTACTACTACTATTCCTTTATATTGGCTTTTTAAGTTTTCAAATGCAGCAATTTAGTAACTGGATGAAAGATTTAGCACTGGGAAACACTTTTTGAAAGATAAATAGTGCATTTTATATACAACTATATAGATCAGACCAAAAAGAGGGACATATGAGGAGGAATGAGGGACAGAGGGACTTTTTTCCCAAATCAGGGACAGTCCCTCGAAATCAGGGACATTTGGAAAGTATAGAAATAGGTACCCACTCCCAGAAAAAAAAAAAAAAAAAGGGAGGTAGAAGTGTGTGTGGGGGTGGAGGAAAATGAGAACTTCCCTTTTCAGGTGAAGCTTCACTTAAATTGAAAGTGATTGTAAACAATCACCTTGTAAAACAACCCATTAAGATTTAAATGAAAGGCAAACATTTGTGTATAGATATATATAAAAAAAAAAATCATAATAAATACCTTTTTTCCCCTTTTTTTATAATTCATCCTATTCCCTCTGATCATTGGAGGAGAGCAGCCTAAGTTCACAGCACAGCTAAAGAACTGACCACGATGAGCTCTCCTGCTTAGTGCGATCAGTTTTTAATAGGAAAGCAGGGGTACTGGCAGGAACACCAGAGATTTCACATAAAGGAAGCAATACAAAGGGAACAGGATACTTTTTCAAATAAGATCATGGAACAGCCATACCAGGAATTTGAAATGTGGGAGGGTGGGGGGGGGGGTAACAAACTTTAATGTTATTTTGAAAAATGAATGTTCACTCAGCTTTGTAAAGTGAAGCTGTGCTTACTTCAATCATCCAATCACATGCACATAAAAGTCCAGTTTTTATAATTTCCCTAGCACATGACTTAGTCAACACAGCTTGACTTTATTTACTAAAACAAGTGAACAGACACTTTTCTACATTGACTGCCTCAATTCCTTTAGTAAATCAAGCCCATTAAAAATAATTAGGTTTTAGCAGCCTTATTATTGGATTCCAGAAGAGATTTAGATTACAAGAATAAATTATAACCCATTATACTACCATGAATAATATATACATCGCCTGTCAGGCATATCAACAATCTGCAAACGTTTTTTCATACAAAATAATTCCACTCTCAAGTTTGGCAAATAATCCATACCCACTAACTATTTTATGATTTTGATCAATTAGATAATTGGCATGCCAAAATAAAATTATATCACAGCATAACTAAACTGACAGCTTAAAAAAGTTAGCAAGTTAAATGGTCAACAGTTAACGCTCGTAAAAAAAAAAAAAAAAGTACTGCTTATCAAATGAAGCCAATAGATTAAACTAATGTGGACTTTGTAACTGGAGCTAAGAGCTTCTACATGGTGTATTGATGGACTTGTGTCTTTTTTCAACCTCACCTACAGTACTATGTAACTATATGTATTCTGATATTGTGTAAAATTTAGTAAAATTACAACAATTTGTATGCTTTATTGAATTTCAACTTCCAAATGCTTTGTGAGGCTCCATTAACGCTAGCGCGTTTTTTGATGCATTTTGCAGAAATGCACGGGAATTTTTTAACATGGGTTCCTATGGAACATGTTCACATCAATGCCTTTTTGTACCTCTGCATTTTTGGAAAGGGTCAGGGACTTTTTTTCATGCAAAATGCAGCGTTTTGCATGTAATAGAATTCAATGGACCAGCATCAAAAATGCAAGTGCAGCGTTTTTGCAGAATTTTTACAGTGTTTTTGATGTGTTTTTTTTTTTTAATTTTTTTTTTTTTAGACTGTATACAGTCTAAAAAAAAACGCAAAACGCGGCAAAAACGCTACAAAAACTCTACTCAAAAACGTGGCAAGCATCACAAAAAAAAACTCCAAAAACACTCAAAAGCAACATGCATAGATGTGAATCGAGCCTAAGGCTGGATTCACACCTATGCCGTTTTAGTGCTTTTTGCATTTTGCAGATTTGCACTACAGAACGTGTTCCATCGGAAACCCTGTTAAATGGACTGTACTGCAAATCTGCAAAATGCAAAAAGCACTAAAAATTCATAGGTGTGAATCCAGCCTAACTGATGACATTTAAATGCTAATTCAGTTCCCCAAGAATACAACCTGACAACTGTTTATATAGTAAAACAATACATACTATAGAGTTCGGAAGTATATTTCTTGCTCATATACTAGAAAAGCAATGTGACTTTGATAGATCTATAATCAAATATGCAAAGCAAACTAGCTTGGGTAAACAAAGTACCTAAAACGCTTAAAATGCATATACTTTCATCTGCCTATTTACTAAAAATACAATGATAAAATACAGCCATTTCTACTATAGTTTCCAAACTTTAACACACATAAAGGAAGCTGCTTTGTGCCCCCCCCCCCCCCCATCCCCTTCTCAAGTTAGGGTGACCAGACGTCCCCGGTTTCCGGGGACAGTCCCCGGATTGAGGACACTGTCCCCGGACCACGTCTGTCCCCGGATCTGTCCCCGGATTCAGGGGGGTACCTATACTTATTACCTAGCCCTAGCAGGACATGCAGCAATGTCAATATCATCCAGTGTGGTTTGGATTGGTGGGCAAGCCTGGAGCGTAGGGCCGCAGTGACACTGAGAGTGAGTGGAGCTGTCAAACCCAAGCTCTGATGTCGGGGATGGGAGGGGCCGATATGCGGAGCTCCGCCCCCTCTGTCAGACAGCCCGTGCATAAACAAATAGCTGGCGGTTTATGCATTGGTGGGCGGGGAGGAAGGTGACAGGGGGCGGGACCAATTGTAACTAGTGTATATGTACCCACACCGGTGTATAATTCAGGTTTATTATACACCACTGTGGGTACATATACACTAGTTACAATTGGTCCCGCCCCCTGTCACCTTCCTCCCCGCCCACCAATGCATAAACCGCCAGCTATTTGTCTATGCACGGGCTGTCTGACAGAGGGGGCGGAGCTCCGCATATTGGCCCCGCCCATCCCGACATCAGAGGTTGGACTTGACAGCTCCATTCATTCTCACTACTCAGGCAGTCTTGGGGCGCAAATCGAAAATCTTGGGTTTTGTCTTGGATGTCTACAATCAACATCTCTGTCCAGCATCTTTCCCTGGAGAGCTCTGACCTCCCCCTACGGAGCAGCACATATAGAGAGACCAGCTGTACCCACCAATCACTGCACCCGGGCCTAACAAATCCTGAGGAGAGAAGGAGGAGCAGTGCAATCACCAAGTAGAGACACAACCTCTGAAGATAGCAGGTTTGCTCACTCTTCTATTAAAACTCCATCTCAACTATCTGCTGCTGCACAGGCCTTTTCTCCCCCCTGCAAAGTCCTCACAATCTCCGGAGCACACACAGATTGCATGCTGCATACCTTGGCATCCCCTCCCCCTCAGACACTGTAAGTAAGACTACTCAGCTACCTACAACTTCTTTTCTTTCTGTTAACTAATGATGTACCAGAAAAGTCTTTACACAAAATCATGGCTGCACTTATGGCACCTCTCACCTTGTGTCTTTGCAGCCTTGTGTCATTGCAGCCTTGTGTCATTGCAGCCTTGTGTCATTGCAGCCTTGTGTCATTGCAGCCTTGTGTCATTGCAGCCTTGTGTCTTTGCAGCCTTGTGTCATTACAGCCTTGTGTCATTGCAGCCTTGTGTCATTGCAGCCTTGTGTCATTACAGCCTTGTGTCATTGCAGCCTTGTGTCTTTGCAGCCTTGTGTCATTACAGCCTTGTGTCTTTGCAGCCTTGTGTCATTACAGCCTTGTGTCTTTACAGCCTTGTGTCATTGCAGCCTTGTGTCATTGCAGCCTTGTGTCTTTGCAGCCTTGGCCAGGCAGGCTGATTATTTAAAATTGGCGCCGATCTCCGCTGATTTCTAGAGGAGAGGAGCGAGCGCTTCTCTCGCAGTCCCGCCCAGTCCCGCCCCTATGATGGACATAACACAGGTCCAATGGCAGGACTGGGCATGACTGTGAGTGGAGCCGAGCCTAGCCGAGTACACTCGGCTATGTGTATATCGGCGGCGCTCGCTCCTCTCCCTTCAGCGTAGCAAAGATCGGCGGGGATCAGCGTATAACACGCACCCACCCAAAAAGTGTGTGGTATACGCTGATAAATACGGTAATTGGTGTCTTTTCAGTTTAACTAATTCCTGGACCTTGCACTCCGTACAACGCACTCCTGAACCGTGCACTCTGTATGTAATGCATGCCTGAACCTTGCACTCTGTACATAGAATCCTCCTGACCACTGCACTCTGTATGTAGCATCCTCCTGAGCCCTGCACCCTGCACGTAGCATCCCCCTGAAGCCTGCACCCTGCACGGAGCATCCTCCTGAGCCCTGCACCCTGCATGTAGCATCCTCCTGAGCCCTGCACCGTGCACGTAGCATCCCCCTGAAGCCTGCACGTAGCATCCACCAGAACTCTGCACGTAGCATCCTCCTGATCCCTGCAAGTAGCATCCTCCTGAACCCAGCACGTACCACCAGCATACAGCGGGCACACTGACCACCAGCATACAGGGGGCACACTGACCACCAGCATACAGGGGGCACACTGACCACCAGCATACAGGGGGCACACTGACCACCAGCATACAGGGGGCACACTGACCACCAGCATACAGGGGGCACACTGACCACCAGCATACAGCGGGCACACTGACCACCAGCATACAGGGGGCACACTGACCACCAATATGCAGGGCCAGTGGCTACCAGTATACAGAGGACATAACAAAGTAAAACTACTGCCATGCAACAAAAAAAAATCTCAAAAACAATAAGAGAATCTTGTTAGCTGGTTCCCTCATCTAATGTGAATCAATAAAAAGCAAAAAATGCAGCGCTGCCCTACACGTAATCTATAAAATTGTACAAATGGACTTATAAGGGCAATGGTAACACCTATAAATGAAGATCCAGTGCAAATCAACCCAATGTATTGCAATATGAGTAAAGTAATAATGGTCTTACCCCCTCTGCAAAAATATTTTGAGAAATTGCAGAGCTGCAATGTGCAAATCGTGGTGAAACCCCTTATATATTAACATAATAAAATGTACAATTGATGTACATATTTTACATTTTATTACTATGATTACATATAGGGGTTTTCACCATGATTTGCACATTGCAGCTCTGCAATATTTCTTACTTTTTGCAGAGATGGTGACACCATCACTACTATGTTCTAATACACTGCTTGATTTGCATCTCTGTTATTATTGTATGTAGAGGGTTTCAACATTATTTGCACATTGAAGCTCTGCAATTTCTCAAAATAATTTTGCAGAGGGGGTGACACCGTCACTACTACATTGCAATACATTGGTTGTTTTGCACTGGATATTATTTTATAGGTTTCACCATTGCACTTATAAGTCCATTTGTAGAATTGTATAAAGGAAGAGTAGAGTTGTGCTGCATGTTTTGGCTTTTTATTGGTATACAGAGGCCAGGATATACTGATCACCATTGTACGCCATGAAGAAACCTCCACTTTCTGACCGCGGCAACTTGCTGGCCAAACCCACTTTTGGCCACGTCCACAGGTAGCGCACCACACTTGCACCCTCACTTTTACCTCAAGCACCGCCACAGCACCCCCAAAAAAAATTGTCTGGAGCCACCCCTGCCCGTATTGGATTTTAATTTAGCTGCCCCATCCCTCCCCTCCCAAAAAATTCTAAGAAGTATCTTTTTTTATCTCATGGAGGAAGTGTGAGGAATAACATCTATATCATTTTTACAATCATTCCATACTCACATACCACATACACTGCATATATCATTTAGGATAATATGCGTATAAAATATTTTACCATTTGCCAGTAAAAAAAAATTTAAAAAATGTCCCCGGATTTCATTTTAAAAATCTGGTCACCTTATCTCAAGTTTATCTGGTATAAGATCCTCCATACTCCGCGCAGCTCTCACCTTACAGTTTCTGTCGTCAGCTGTGGCTTCATCAAATTCTTCCCCCAGCTTGAAGCTTATCTCTGTGTTCTTGAACGTACT
Source organism: Lithobates clamitans (assembly GCA_037952925.1). Classification (NCBI taxonomy): domain Eukaryota; kingdom Metazoa; phylum Chordata; class Amphibia; order Anura; family Ranidae; genus Lithobates; species Lithobates clamitans. The sequence goes on from JBBGZY010000039.1 coordinate 23,583,463, forward strand.
CTGAGTCCTGATCACCACTTTGTCACCTTCTTGGCTAATGATGACGGTGGGTTTGGTCACATTGCCAACCTGTCTGGTGGCAAAGCCAACTCCTGCAGAGAACAGAAAAGGTAAGCAGTCAGAGTTGTGGAAATAACTGTATGGATGCAATTTAGGAATTTAGGTAAAGGTTCTCCTGCAATTAAATGATCGGCCAGCAAGTATCTACTATCTGCCAAGTAACTTCATGAGTGCAGTCTGCAGGTGGTTAATAGGAGGCAAGTTACAAAAGGCTGGCTTGATGCTCAATGCACTTAGTCTCCGTTATCTGGAGCAGATGCTGTACAAATCTGCAGATTAAAGGAAGAACACACACCTAGGGCTTTCATATACTCATCAAAGTTCTGGCTGTCAACCAGCTTCCAGGTGGCACAGAAAGCATCTACCATTTTAGCAGCGGGGATGTAATTGAGAGCACAGTGTAAGGTCTAAATGGCTTTCTTTTCCTTTGCCTAGGAGATGCTCTGTCTTACTTTACATGGCAGCCCTACTTATTGGGAGACTTGCAACTGGTGATGGGGGCTGGACCTTTGTTAGAAGAAAGGGCTCCAACCCTAACCATCCTCAAACACCAATAGCCTGGCAAGAGGCGTGGTATGGATAATACTCCAGGCTCACACAAAGGGTCAGGAAATTAAATGCTTGGCTCGCAGCCCTTGAACTCATTTCAAACGAGGTCATTTTAGGGGAGAAAAGTGGCATTTTATCATTTTACATATGTGCATGCCAGAAAAAAAAAAGTCAGCGCGAGGTATAATTAGAGTTGCCACCTCATTCCTTTAAACCCAAATACATATGAATTACACAGGTTCTGAGGCTAATTTAAATGCAGATAAGGCACCAAGTGACTTTATTTACCACCTTAATCAGCCACAGAACCTGCGTAATTAATATGTGTTTGGGTTTAAAGGAATGAGGTGGCAAACCTAGGTATAATACGTATTTTGCCTCATTTTATGAAAACTTTGTATTTGAATATTACCTTTACAATTCAAATTAAAAGCAGAATGGAAACGTTTTAGAATGAACTTAATCACAGGATTACAAAATACATAGGCAATCATACTTATACAAATGAAAGGACTCATTTACATTGATCGTCCTCTAGATGAGGATGATCACCTACCAACATGATAATAAATTATAATGAGTCACATTTTTTCAATACAGTATATTTAACAATCTGTGCAGACTGATTTATTAATATAAACACATTCTGTATATTTGGCTGCTGATAATAAGTATACGGATATTGTATACAAAATATTGCAAATTAGAATAGCAGCTGTACCAATATCTGTCACTACGGCCATTTCTGAAGACTATACAATTTTACTGCTTCTAACAGTCACACTTCCATTACCAGCTATAATATTAACTGCTACACAGACTTTGAAATTGTACTATAACCATATCTTTGGATACTGATATAGCATTTAAAGATAAAATGTAGGCAGATATAAAAGACACAAATTCATGCAGCTTTGTAAATATTAATTCATCATTAAAGTCTAACACACACACACTGCAAGGGTTAAATACCCATTAGGTCTAAGGAGTAATACTTATCTTATTCCTTTGTGGCCGGACCCTGCAGCCTCCCCTCAAAGGCACTCCCGGACAGGTTTATATGTCTGCCTCCCCCCCCTATGCAATGCAAAGCGAATAGTCCTCCAATGTATGGCACAACACCAAGGGGCCACCCACAGCCTGGATCATCAGAGAGAAGAGGAAAGCAATGGAGCCTGCAAGAGCGAGGGGTAAGGTAAGTAATACAGCCTCTTCCTCTACCCCCCTGGAGTTAACAAGCATTTAAACTTTGCAGGGGGGGGGGGGGCACTGCAATGGCATTTTTTTTTTTAGCCCAAAGTTGTCATTTTAAAAAAATAGAAAAAATAAAGTTGACTGTGTCCAGGAACGACTTAGCGCAGATACCTGCACATAACTGCAGTTAATCGCAGTGTACTGTTTCTCCTGCAGATAGCAGCGGCAACAAGGAAAGAAAAACAGGAAGCACATCAGAAATGGCAAGAATGTTCCAACGCAGCTAAACGCAGCCACATGTAAACGCACATAAACGCAGCTAATCACAATGAACAAATGCAAGTGAACGCTGTGCCAGGATTCTCTGAATTTCAAAATAACAAAACATGCTTTTAACAGCAGCAGAACAGCCGCCCGCGTGAAAGGGGTGTTTTTTATTGCTAGAGATGTAGGTACCTTAATTCCTTCTGGTATCAGCTTGTAGCAGTCCTTGTAGAGCAGGGCTAAAGAGGGAGAGGACGTAGCAGCACAAGGAGCCAATCAGTGCATCTGCTGATGAGAAGAGAAAGCAAAAATGACAGAGAGAAGAGCTCATCACTGTGCTGCTTCACCTTTCACTATTCACTTGCAGGTTGGCGTGGGTCCAGGATGACCTGGTCTCAAAGGAAGTAAGATGAAAAGTGCTGGCCATCAGACAGAGGACATCTAGTGGCAAAAAAGATGTTTTGCACTGGAAAATCTCATATTCTTTTTGGGTGAATATTTCAGCAAAATCTGGTTATGTTATTTTGTAATAGGCTATTCATTTTTATTTTGTTATTATTGGCTGTAGTTCTGCCTTAACCACTTAAAGGACCGGAAGATTGTCCCCCTTGAAGGGGAACTTCAATCTGCTCACATAATTTGTAATAAAAACATCTTTGCCATTCTGAAGCTTCCCTCCAACTACTTTGCATTATATTTTACATATACTGTGATTCTGTACTTGCCAAATATGCTGCAGAAATCTCCCTCCATTGAGTCTGGCTGCATCCATTTTAGCTGTGGGCAGCTGAAGCTGCTGTCTGTTCACTTCCTAGATTTACACAGACACACACACCTCCAGCTCTGCAGCTCTCATTGGCCCTCTTATGACTCACCTCCTTCCTGGCAAACTCTCACAAGAGAGCTCTGCATGATGTCATAAGCCTAGGCTTTTTACCAGACAAGAAACAGGAAGTGGGTTGTATAAGGTATTTACTGGCAGAAAAAAAATATTTTACTATCCAAAGTTAAAACAACAAGGGCAGAGGATTTATAGATGGAAAGTTAAAAAAATGACTGAAGTTCCGCTTTAATCACCGGGCTATTTTTTGCGATACAGCACTGCATCACTTTAACTGACAATTGCGAGGTTGAGCGACACTGTACCCAAACAAAAATTGACGTCCTTTTTTCCCCACAAATAGAACTTTCTTTTGGTGGTACTTGGTCACCTCTGCGGTTTGTATTTTTTGCGCTATAAACAAAAAAAAGAGCATCGATTTTGAAAAAAAAAATTGTTTACTTTTTGCTATAATAAATTACCCCCAAAAAATGTAAAAAAAAAATTCTTCCTCAGAATACAAGAATACATAGAATGCATTAAGGTGAGAAACCTTGAGACTTTACAACCCTTTTAATTACACTGACAATTTAAAGTGGTTGTAAACCATTACATATACCCAGCGAAGTGACTGGCCTCAGGTGATAAAGAGATTCAACAAATCTTCCAACATAAATTTTACTTGTTTATCTGCAGTCTTCTGTTCTCTACAGCCTTTCAAAGCCCAGAATTTATAAAGCTTGTCTGAGCGTTCAGAAAAAAAGGGGGCGGGGAGCTGAAGTCACACTCTTCAGAACTCAGTGAGGAGAGTTGTGAGAGCTCATTGGAGAAAAGGGTCACACACCCCTCTTCACACAGCACTCAGGAAAAGAGCTGAGGCTGTCAATCAGCTAGAGCTCCCTCCCCCCATCACCATTTCTCTCTTTGTGTCCGGAAAACTTGTCACAAGTGACTCATGTGTCACTTCCGGTCTGGGGTGAAAATAAACAATTTTTTTTTTTTTTAGAGCAAAAGTTCACTTTTTTTTTTGGATCTTTTCCTTTTAATGGTAAAGGAGAGATTTGGGGTCTTATTGACCCCAGATCTCTCCATAAAGAGGACCTGTCATCCTTATTTCTATTACTAGGGATGTTTACATTCCTTTTAATAGGAATAAAAGTGATCAAAATAAATAAATACAGTAAAGAAACAGTGTAAAAATAAAATAAATAAGAAAAAGAAAAGTTGAACAACTTGCCGACCGCTGCCTGCCGATATACAATGGCAGTGGTGGACAAATGGGAGTACCTGTACGTCCCCTTTAATTGGCAGGGTTTGTGGGTGCACCAGCTGCGTACAGCGTGACCATGCCCGCAGAACCGGCGGACTCGATGTCCACTAGTCTCCCGGTGATCATGTCACGGAGCCGCGGAACGGGGCAGTGCCTATGTAAAGAAGACATTTCCCCCGTTCTGCTTTGTGACATGACAGAGATCACTGATCCCTGTCATCGAGAGCAGTGATCGCTGTCATGTGAGTTGAAGTCCATCCCCCCCACAGTTAGAATCACTCCCTAGGACACACTTAACCCCTTCATCGCCCCCTAGTGTTAACCCCTTCCCTGCCAGTGTCATTTACACAGTAATCAGTGCATTTTTATAGCACTGATCGCTGTATAAATGACAATGGTCCCAAAAATTTGTCAAAAGCGTCTGATGTGTCCGCCATAATGTCGCAGTCATGATAAAAATCGCAGATCGCTGCCATTACTAATAACAAAAAAAATAATAATAAAAATGCCATTTTTTTTACCAAAAATATGTAGAAGAATACATATCGGCCTAAACTGAGGAAAAAATTGTTTTTTTTATATATTTTTGGGGGATATTTATTATAGCAAAAAGTAAAAAATATTGTGTTTTTTTTCAAAATTGTCGCTTGTTTTTTGTTTATAGCACCAAAAATAAAAATCGCAGATGTAATCAAATACCACCAAACAAAAGCTCTATTTTTTGGAAAAAAATGGACGTCAATTTCGTTTGGGTGAAACGTCGCACGACCGTGCAATTGTCAGTTAAAGCGACGCAGTGCCAAATCTCAAAAAGTGCTCTGGTCAGGAAGGGGGTAAAATCTTCCGGGCTGAAGCGGTTAAAGCACCCCCATCCCCCCGTGCTCACATGCAGAAGGGACAGAAAATGTAAGTCATGCAGGAATATGTAAACTGTGTTCATACCACAGAGGTATCGTCACAAACGTTAGAGCAATAATTCTAGCTCTAGACCTTCTCTGTAACTCTAAACAGGTAACCTGTAAAAAAAATTTTAACTTGTCCCCATGGAGCTTTTTAAATACCGTAGTTTGCTACCATTCCACAAACATGCACATTTTTAAAGCATGGCATGTTAGGTATCTATTTACTTGGTGCAACATCATATTTCATATTTTACAAAAAAATTGGGGTATATATATTGTGTTTTTTTTTTAAATTCAACAAAGTGTATTTTTTCTCTAAAAATTGCGTTTGACAAACCGGTGTGCAAATACCGTGTGACATAAAAAGTTGCAACAATTGCCATTTTATTCCCTAGGGTCTCTGCTAAAAAAAAGTATATATAATGTTTGGGGGTTATAAGTAATTTTCTTGAAAAAAAATTACACTTGTAAACAAAAAAGGCCAGAAAAGGCCTGGTCTTCAAGTGGATAGGGAATTTAAACCTCTTATTGACTGTTACCTCATTGCCAAAACATTTGTGTTTATTGTATTCAGTTGCAGGACCGTTTTTAAGGCAGGGCAAAAGGGGCAGCTGCCCTGGGCACTGTCATTGTTGTGGGGCCCAAAGCAGCTGCCTCATACTTGCCAACTATCCTGGTTTAAATTCCCTCGTCCCTTGAGGTTTTAGTCCTGTGCTGTGTCCCGATATCTCAGTGTGAAGTGCTGCTACTAATGCTGCCCAGCTCTGCCCTATTGTTGTGTACAGATGACTCACCTGCAGCCCCTGTGTTTACATTTAAATTACCGGCATTAGCGGCAGCATTCATATGTAAATAGCGGTGGCCAGCGGCATTGATATGTATATCATGCCCCCCTGAGGTCATATCCACAGTAATCTCTAGCAACCAATTAACAAGCAGAAATCTTGTGCTGTAACCTCTAGCAACTAATCAGTGAGCCATAATGTGTGCTGTAACCTCTAGCAACCAGTCAGTAAGCGGTAATGATACACTGTAACCTCGGTCATAGCTGCCTGATCTGATTCAGTAAACTGATTTTGAGTCTAGCTGCTATTTATTGCATGACTCTGAGCAGGTGGAGAGCAAAACTGCATTGCGGGGGGGCTAAGAAAAGTTTTGCCCAGGGTCCAATGAATTTTAAAAACGGCCCTGTTCAGTTGGGATGATTTCCTACAAGGGTTTAAACTTGTAGCATGTAGTCCATGTAGTTTAGCCCTTAGCGGAGCAACAGGTTTGAATCATCTTGTGTAATATTTGAGCTATGTATGGGTTAACAAGCAAACAATAATGAGCACATGTCTATAAAAGGGGGGTTGTTAATCACAAGCAAAGATTTTAATTCTGTTTTTTTTTGTTTCCCTACAGAAATTTACACTGTGATATGGATAGGAAGATATCACAGTGGGTGTGACGAATCTGCCTATTTATGGTGTTCATAAAAAAAAAAGTGGGTCTGAAATATGTTAAATTGGGCACTGTGAAATAAAAAAAGTATATAAAATGAACATTAAATGTAGTAATATTTCAAATATGTTTTGAAAAAGATTCCCAATACAGAGTTATATTGCTGAAAGCAATCGCTCATTAACGCTCATGAGCCTAACGATGATTTTTGCCAAGCAATGTAGTTAGCATGCAAACTGATGAGGTTATTGGAGTTCGTTCTCCTCGTTAGAGGCGACGCTAAGCGAGAGGAGAATGGCTGGTGATTAAATAATAGGGCTAGAGCAGGTTTCTGAATGTAATCCAATTGTTGGCATGGCTGGCCGGAAGAACAATGAGCTGCTTTATTCCTTTAGTCTAAAGGATGAATCCAGGCAGCACAATACATATACTGCTGCAGTCCTTTACATTTTACTGGGAAATAAGAAGTGATCTTCTGAGCTGTATAGAAGACAAGGAGTATTTGACTACTAAATCTGATATTAAAGTAACAAAACTAACAAAACTGGCACACAAAACTATAATTTAGAGCATTGACGTTACTTACTATTTTAACAAAAAATGTGTGGAACCTAATAAACAAATACTTTTATACATTTACTATTGCTTTCTACTCTTTGGCAAAAGGAGCAGGGATAAAGAGAAAATTCATTTTGTTTTAGAAATGGCAATGATTTAGATTTAAAAAAATAATTAAAGTCAACTCAGTTCTTGACCACTAGCACTAAAACTAGCGTGTTTCCCCGGAAATAGGACCTCGATTTTTTTTTTTTAAGATCGCTACAATATAAGCCCTACCCCAAAAATAAGCCCTAGTTAAAGTCCTTGTAAAATCATTAGACATGTGCGGTTCATTCTGTTCTGAATTAAAATTCGGATGGATTTTCATTTTTTGAAATACAATAGTACCGAATCTAAACGAATCCAGAATAACCGAAAAAAAAAAAAATCCAGACCAAATTCTAATAGTTTTCGAATAGTTTTCGAATACTTTTCAAATTGTTTTCGAATACTTTTCGAATTCGAAAAGTTTTCGAATTCTAATAGTTTTCCAATTTCCAAAGTGAATAAAATAGAATAGAAAATACAGGAATAGAATAGAAAAAAATAATAGACTAGAAAAGAATATAGCAGAAAATAAAAGAATAGAAGATAATAGAGCAAAACAGAACAAAATAGAATAGAAAATAAAAGAACAGAATAGACTAGAATATAATAGAAACAAATAGGATAAAATAGAATAACATAGAATATAACTATCTTTTGAAATTCAAATTTCAAATAGAATAAATTTGAATTCGAATACATAAGAAAAGAATAGAATAGAAGAAGAATAGAATAGAATAGAATAGAAAAGAATAGAATTAAAAAAAACAATAGAATAGCATAGACAGAATTTAACCATTTCCCAAAATTCAAATAGAATCAATTTGAATTTGAATAGATTAGAATAGAATAGAAAACAACAGAATAGTATAGAAAAAAACAGAAAACAATAGAATATAACCATTCTCCAAAATTCGAATTTCGGATAGAATAAATTTGAATAGAAAAGAATAGAATAGAAAATAATAGAATAGAAAATAAAACAATGGAATAGAAAAGAATAGAGTAGAATAAAACATAAAAAAAGAGTATAATTAAAAAAACAATAGACTAGAATAGAGTGGAATAGAAAGAATATAACCATTTCCCAAAATTCAAATAGAATTAATTCGAGTTTGAATAGAATAGAAAAGAATAGATTACATTAGGTTATATTCTATTTTGTTGTTTTTTCTATACTATTGTGTTATTTTCTATTCTATTCTACTCTATTCTTTTCTAGTCTATTCAAATTCAAATTGATTCTGCTTGAATTTTGGAAAATGGTTATATTATGTCTATTCTATTCTTTTTTTATTCTTTTCTATTCTATTCTTTTCTATTTATTCAATTCAAATTTCAGAAGAAGGTTATAATCTTTCTATTTTATTCTGTTTTTTTTTTATTCTATTCTATTCCTTTCTATTCTATTCTATTATTTTCTGTTCTTTTATTTTCTGTCCTATTTTGTTCTGTTTTACTCTATTATTTTATATTCTTTTATTTTCAGTTATATTTTTTTCTTTTCTATTCTATTTTCTTTCTATTCTATTCCTTTATTTTATATTCTATTTTATTCTCTTTGGAAATTGGAAAACGATTCAAATTCGAAAACCTTTCGAATTTGAAAGCTATTTGAATTCGAAAACCTATTTGAAATTGATTCGAAAACGAATAAACGAAACAAATTCCGAAAACGAATTAAATGAATGAAACAAATTTAACTAAACAAATTTATGCAAATAACGGATCTAAACGAGACGAAACTAATTTTTTCGTTCTGCACATGTCTAAAAATCATGTAATCCACACTGTAAAAGGATTATATCTTGTCCAGTGTATGTCTTTATGTAACAATATTGTAGAAAATTCTTTATTTACAGCACCGCTGGGCGCTCACGTGACCTTCTGGAGCTCTCCACTTCTCCTCTTGTCAGCGGCCCCTCCCTCTGCAGTGCTCGGAGCGAGGAAGAAGAGCTCCGGCAGATCACGTGAGCGCCCCGCAGGGCTGTAAATAAGGTATTTTCTACAATGCTACATAAAGACACACACTGGACATTATATAATCTACGGTATTTACAGAGCGGAATAAATGATTTTACAAGGACTTCAACTTGGGTTTATTTTGGGGATTACAGAGAAGCTGACTCCTGAGCTGACAGGGAAGGAGAGGAGGAAATAAGACAGGGGACAAATAAGACATCTCCTGAAAATAAGCCCTAATGCATTTTTTGTAGCCAAAATTAATATAAGACCCAGTCTTATTTTCGAGCAAACATGGTAGTTGGGACTACAGTTGGGTACTATACTACACAAAGCTATGGGAAACTCATCCTGGCACTAGACTCTGGGACTCCAGCCCGAATCCGCAGGACGCCAGGATTTCATTTAAATTACAGGACGGTCCTGTGGAATCCAGGAAGGTTGGGGGTACGGTTGTATGTTTTGACTGCTGCACTCTATACATTAATAACATTTTTATATACAGCATTGCAAAGTTTATCTCAAGCCGGTAGGGTTGATCTACTGGGATTTTCACACACAACTATCTCTAGGGCTTACAGAGAATGGTCCGAAAAAGAGAAAATATCCAGTAAGCGACAGTTGTGTGGATGAAAATGCCTGGTTGATGTCAGAGGAGAATGGGCAGACTGGTTTGAGATGATAGAAAGGCAACAAAAACTCAAATAACCACTCGTTACAACCAAGGTATGCAGAATACCATCTCTGAACACATGTTGAACCTTGAAGTAGATGGGCTACAGCGGCACACCAGGTGCCACTCCAGTCAGCTAAGAACCATAAACAAAGACTACAATTGGCAATGGCTCGCCAAAATTGGATAATAGAAAATTGGAAAAACGTTGCCTGATCTGATGATTCTCGATCCCAGCTGTAAAATTCAGATGGAAGGGTCAGAATTAGGCATAAACAACATGAAAGCATGGATCCATCCTACCTTGTATCAGCGGTTCAGGCTGGTGATGTAATGTGGGGGAAATTTTCTTGGCACACTTTGGGCCCCTTTAGCACCAATTGGACATCATTTAAACTCCATGGCCTACCTGAGTATTGTTGCTGACCATGTCCATCCCTTTATGACTATAGTGCACCCGTCTTCTGATGGCTCCTTCCAGCAGGATAATGCACAAAGCTTAAATCATCTCACCACTCGTGAACATGACAATGTGGTCACTGCACTCCATTGGTCTCCACAGTCACCAGATCTCAATCCAATAGAGCACATTTAGGATGTGGTAAAACGGGAGATTCACATCCTTTATGTGCAGCCAACAAATCTGCAGCAACTGTGTGATGCTATCATGTCACTATGGACCAATATCTCTGAGGAATGTTTCCAACACCTTGTTAAATCTATGCCACGAAGAATTAAAGGGTTACTAAAGGTTGTTTTTTTTTTTGTTTTGTTTTTTTTTAATAACAAACATATCATACTTGCCTCCACTGTGCAGTTGGTTAAGCACAGAGTGACCCTGATCCTCCTCTTCTGGGGTCCCTCCACGGCGCTGGTAGCTCCTCCTCTTCTCGAGCGCCCTGTCGGAGAAGCGCTCTCCTTCGGGACACCCGTGCGAGCGCGCTGCTGAGTCCTGCTTCTGCATCTATTGACACAGAAAGCAGGACTCGACCCACCCCCCGGCCCCCATGTCATTGGATTTGATTTAAAGCAGCGGGAGCCAATGGCTGCGCTGCTATCAATCTATCCAATCAGGACGCAAGACACCAGCTAGAGCTGATGTGCTCGTCACCGGGGAGAAAAAGACCGGGTTCAGGTAAGTAAAACAGGGGGCACTGGGGGGCTGCAGCATGAGAGAAGGTTTTTCACCTTAATGTATAGAATGCTTTAACGTGAAAAACCACAAAGGGGTTTAAACCCCTTTAAGGCTCGTTTCACACTGGAATCCGCTGCGAATCGCACAGGAGCGCTGTGCGTCCCTGTTCTCCGTTTCTGGGACGAATCAGGGCCGATTCTATGCCTGAATTTGGCCCTGAAATGGAGCCAAAGACGCACAGCGTTTCTGTGCAGTGCGCTCCGCAGCCGGAACTGAGATATGTGAACCGGCTTCATAGGGAGCCAGTCACATTCTCCTGCTATGCGAATTAGATGCGGGGAAAACCTCATAGGTGTGAACCCGGACTAAGGCAGTTCTGAAGGTAAAAGGGGGTCCAACCCATTAGTAGCAAGGTGTACCTAATTAAGTGGCCGATGAGTGTATATATATATTAGGCCCCCTCCAATTCCAGCTAATACATACATACAGCACTTCTACCCTCCACCCTGGTTTAGCACTATGGCTCCCATATGATTTTTGCATATGGTTTGTTATTCTTCCTCTTCACCACAGTGACAGTCTGACAGTGCTCCGACCTTGTAATTGAGTGTGAAGACACAATACTTTTTTGCCAGGTGTGTAACACACTGTGCGCCTATACTACATAAAGATCAGTAAACATGTGCTACGTTCAGATCCATAATAAAAAAAAAAAATATTAGAAAAAACAATGTCTGAGGTATTGTGTATTTGTTTGTGTTAATGTTTACTTATGTACAGTGCACCTATAGTGTTTTCAAGTACAACAGTCGCATGTGTCCTAGTAACAGAGGACACTAGGTGGCAATAGCCTCCTGCTTTCTAGTTACAGATTCCACTAAGCAGTAATAGCCTCCTGCATCCTAGCTACAGATTACATGAAATGTCTATAGCCTTCTGCAGAGGCACTGGGTACAAACGGACCGAAAATAGGCAGAAAAAGGTGGTTTTGCTAGTAACTGGCTGACTTTCGGCCCACGTGTACAGCTCCCTGGAAAACCAGCCTCAATTCAGCGATTGGAGCCATGAGCGGTATCCCTGTCAGAACACAATAGCTCAGCGGGGAGATCGACGCACTAACATGGGCTGTATTAGTACAGTGATCTGTAAAATATTTTCATTCAGCCCGCTGGGTTGAATGAAAAGAGACTTATAGTGTGCACCTGGGGTAAGCAGCAATAGTCTCCTGTGTCCTAGCAGCAGAGAATACTAGATGGCAACAGCTTCCTGCACCCTGGCTACAGATTAGACTAGGTGGAAATAGCTTCCTGCATCTTGGCTACAGATTATACTAGGCAACAACAGCCTCCTGCGTCCTAGCTACAAATTAAAACAGCTGGCAACAGCCACCTGTGCACTAGCTACAGAATATACTAAGTGGCAATCGTCTTCTGTGTCCTAGCTACAGATAACAACAGCTGGCAACAGAATCCTGCATTTTAGCTACAGATTGCAACAGTTTACAATAACATCCTGTGTCCTAGCTACAGAATACACTAAGCAGCAATAGCCTCCTGCGTCCTAGTTACAGAATTTAGTAGGCGGCAACAGCCTCCTGCGTCCTAGTTACAGAATTTAGTAGGCGGCAATAGCCTCCTGCGTCCTGGCTACAGAATTTAGTAGGCGGCAATAGCCTCCTGCATCCTGGCTACAGAATTTATTAGGCAGCAATAGCCTCCTGCGTCCTAGCTACAGAATACAATAAGCAGCAATAGCCTCCTGTGTTCTAGCTACAGAATACACTAAGCGACAATAACATCCTGTGTTCCAGCTACTGAATATAACAAGTGGCAATAACATCCTGCGTCCTAGTTACAGAAGTTAGTAGGCGGCAACAGCTTCCTGCGTCCTAGTTACAGAATTTAGTAGGCGGCAACAGCCTCCTGCGTCCTAGTTACAGAATTTAGTAGGCGGCAATAGCCTCCTGCATCCTGGCTACAGAATATAGTAGGCAACAATAGCCTCCTGCGTCCTAGCTACAGAATACAATAAGCAGCAATAGCCTCCTGTGTTCTAGCTACAGAAAACACTAAGCGACAATAACATCCTGTGTTCCAGCTACTGAATATAACAAGTGGCAATAACATCCTGCGTCCTAGCTACAGAATTTAGTAGGCGGCAATAGCCTCCTGCGTCCTAGTTACAGAATTTAATAGGCGGCAACAGCCTCCTGCGTCCTAGCTACAGAATTTAGTTGGCGGCAACAGCCTCCTGCGTCCTAGTTACAGAATTTAGTAGGCGGCAATAGCCTCCTGTGTCCTAGCTACACAATTTAGTAGGCGGCAATAGCCTACTACGTCCTAGCTACAGAATTTAGTAGGCGGCAACAGCCTCCTGCGTCCTAGTTACAGAATTTAGTAGGCGGCAATAGCCTCCTGTGTCCTAGCTACAGAATTTAGTAGGCGGCAATAGCCTCCTGCGTCCTGGCTACAGAATTTAATAGGCGGCAACAGCCTCCTGCGTCCTAGTTACAGAATTTAGTAGGCGGCAATAGCCTCCTGTGTCCTAGCTACAGAATTTAGTAGGCGGCAATAGCCTCCTGCGTCCTAGCTACAGAATTTAGTAGGTGGCAATAGCCTCCTGCGTCCTAGCTACAGAATTTAGTAGGTGGCAATAGCCTCCTGCGTCCTGGCTACAGAATTTAGTAGGCGGCAATAGCCTCCTGCGTCTTAGTTACAGAATTTAGTAGGCGGCAATAGCCTCCTGCGTCCTAGCTACAGAATTTAGTAGGCGGCAATAGCCTACTGCGTCCTAGCTACAGAATTTAGTAGGTGGCAACAGCCTCCTGCGTCCTAGTTACAGAATTTAGTAGGCGGCAATAGCCTCCTGCATCCTAGCTACAGAATTTAGTAGGCGGCAATAGCCTCCTGCGTCCTGGCTACAGAATTTAATAGGCGGCAACAGCCTCCTGCGTCCTAGCTACAGAATTTAGTAGGCGGCAACAGCCTCCTGCGTCCTAGTTACAGAATTTAGTAGACGGCAAAAGCCTCCTGTGTCCTAGCTACAGAATTTAGTAGGCGGCAATAGCCTCCTGCGTCCTAGTTACAGAATTTAGTAGGCGGCAATAGCCTCCTGCGTCCTAGCTACAGAATTTAGTAGGCGGCAATAGCCTCCTGCGTCCTAGCTACAGAATTTAGTAGGCGGCAATAGCCTCCTGCGTCCTGGCTACAGAATTTAGTAGGCGGCAATAGCCTCCTGCGTCTTAGTTACAGAATTTAGTAGGCGGCAATAGTCTCCTGCGTCCTAGCTACAGAATTTAGTTGGCGGCAATAGCCTCCTGCGTCCTAGCTACAGAATTTAGTTGGTGGCAACAGCCTCCTGCGTCCTAGCTACAGAATTTAGTAGGCGGCAACAGCCTCCTGCGTCCTAGCTACAGAATTTAGTAGGCGGCAATAGCCTCCTGCGTCCTAGATACAGAATTTAGTAGGCGGCAATAGCCTCCTGCATCTTATTTACAGAATTTAGTAGGCTGCAATAGCCTCCTGCGTCCTAGCTACAGAATTTAGTTGGCGGCAATAGCCTCCTGCGTCCTAGCTACAGAATTTAGTTGTCGGCAATAGCCTCCTGCGTCCTAGCTACAGAATTTAGTTGGCGACAATAGCCTCCTGCGTCCTAGCTACAGAATTTAGTTGGCGGCAATAGCCTCCTGCGTCCTAGCTACAGAATTTAGTTGGCGGCAATAGCCTCCTGCGTCCTAGCTACAGAATTTAGTTGGCGGCAATAGCCTCCTGCATCCTAGCTACAGAATTTAGTTGGCGGCAATAGCCTCCTGCGTCCTAGCTACAGAATTTAGTTGGCGGCAATAGCCTCCTGCGTCCTAGCTACAGAATTTAGTTGGCGGCAATAGCCTCCTGCCTCCAAGCTGTAGAATTCACTAGGTGGCAATAGCCTCCTGCATCCTATTTACAGAATACAATAAGCAGCACTGGCCAGTGTGTGTTTTTTTAATGCATGTTCTTACTGCCAGCAACATCCTGTATTGATGATGCCCTGCCCATTTGCCCCAAGGGTCTCATTAATCAAATCCTAATGGAATACTAAGCAGAAATATAACCTAATAAATCAGGAATATTTAATTTCAGAATATCTCTTTACAGAACATAGATTTGATGAACACAACAAGCCATATTGTACACAGAGCTATGAGATAATCCGATCCGTTCTTTTCCGTCAGTAACACACACTCTGCTCTTCTCCCCCCCCTCCAGTCTCTGCTCTCGCCCACCGTCTGCTTCTACTGCGCCTGCGCAGTGCACTGGAACCCGGTCAGAGAGGAAGCTGTCATCTTGGTATCACCGCAGCTCGGGCGTTCGGTAAGTAGAGCGCTAAGTGTACATTAAGGGCATGCTAGACAGGACTTGGGAGGATCGTGTGATCAGGAGGGTCAGCTTTCATCAGTGTCTGTCAACAGCACAGTCGGCTAACGTCACGCTCCAGCTCTATTCTGCCAATTCTGATTGGTTCAAGCGTTAGCCCCGCCTACCTGTCATCTGCTCCTGACAGTGCTTTGTGTTTGGTAATAATTGTGTCATCATTGTGTCATCATTGTGTCTCTGATAATGAAAAGGGATACTTGTGTAAGAAGCTGGACAGTCTACATGTAGTATATGTACATATACAAATAAGCATTGATGGGTGAAGAATAAATGTACCACAGCATATAACAGTAATGTATGTCATAGGCTGTGTGCTAGGGCTTGCTCACACCTGTGATTAGGACCACACAAAGCAATGACAGGCTCTTCTCATGTACACCAAGCGGTTACCTGCCATGAGAGACAACATTGGATGCAGATTGCGTCCAGGCCTGATCATCTGCCCTTAAAGTGTAACTCCACTTTTGTAGAAAAAAAAAAGAAAAAGCAAATAAAAAAAAATACAAAAATAATATAGCATATACAATTGTGATACAAGTCATATTGTGATTGAATGTTATTAAAAATTAGAGAAAAATTGAAAAAATACAATACAGAGTTATTAAACACTTGCTTACAGGGCACGTATACCCCCCTCCTGCCCAGGCCAATTTTCAGCTTTCAGCGCTCTCACACTTTGAATGACAATTGCACAGTCATGCAACACTGTACCCAAATTAAACTTTTATCATTTTTTTCACACAAATAGAGCTTTCTTTTGGTGGTATTTAATCACTGTTGGGTTTTTTATTTTTTGCTTAAAAAAATGAAAAAAGGCCGAACATTTTGAAAAAAAAATAAAAAAAAACAATCTGTTTCATTGTTTGTTATAAATTTTGAAAACAGGTCATTTTTCCCCTTCATTGATGTGAGCTGATGAGGCCGCACTGAAGGGCACTGATGGGCTGCACTGATAGGTGTCAATGATGATCACTGATAGGTGGCACTGATGGGCACTGCTAGGTGACACTGATAGGCAGCACTGATCAGTGGCACTGATGATGAGGCACTGATGGGCATTGATTGGCAGCACTGGTGGACATTGATAGCTGGCACTGTTGAGCAAAGGTAGGTGGCACTGTGGGCATTGGTAGGTGGAACTGGTGGGTACTGATAGGTGGCACTGGCAGGTGGCACTGGTGGGCACAGATGAGGCAGCCGCGGCTCTCTGTGTGAGGGACTGATGTCCCTCTGACAAAAGCCGGAGATCGCAGACTAAGGACATGGATTATTGGAACCATGAAATAGAATAACCTTGCTTTCAGGTGCATTAAAAATAAAAAGTGAACTCCAGAAGCTGTACCCAAAGTAAAGACAGTTAGAAGGTAAAGGTATAGTCACTAAAATTGCCTTTGGTCTCCCTGCTGCTGATCTTTCTCCCATTACTGCTTTAATATGCCTTGATCTGCACTGGTGGTGGTTTGTTACAGTATGCCACAAAAGTGAGTACACCCCTCACATTTTTGTAAATATTTTATTATATCTTTTCATGTGACAACACTGAAGAAATGACACTTTGCTACAATGTAAAGTAGTGAGTGTACAGCTTGTATAACAGTGTAAATTTGTTGTCCCCTCAAAATAACTCAACACACAGCCATTAATGTCAAAACTGCTGGCAACAAAAGTGAGTACAGCCCTAAGTGAAAATGTCCAAATTGGGCCCAATAGCCATTTTCCCTCCCCGGTGTCATGTGACTCGTTAGTGTTACAAGGTCTAATGCCCCGTACACACGGACGGATTTTCCGATGGAAAATGTCCGATCGGAGCGTGTTGTCGGAAATTCCGACCGTGTGTGGGCTCCATCGGACATTTTCCATCGAATTTTCCGACACACAAAGTTGGAGAGCAGGATATTAAATTTTCCGACAACAAAATCCGTTGTCGGAAATTCCGATCGTGTGTACACAAATCCGACAGACAAAGTGCTACGCATGCTCAGAATAAATAAAGAGATGAAAGCTATTGGCCACTGCCCCGTTTATAGTCCCAACGTACATGTTTTACGTCACCGCGTTTAAAACGATCGGGTTTTCCGACAACTTTGTGTGACCGTGTGTATGCAAGACAAGTTTGAGCCAACATCCGTCGGAAAAAATCCTAGGATTTTGTTGTCGGAATGTCTGAACAAAGTCCGACCGTGTGTACGGGGCATTAGGTGTGAATGGGGAGCAGGTGTGTTAAATTTGGTGTTATCGCTCTCTCTCTCATACTGGTCACTGGAAGTTCAACATGAGACCTCATGGCAAAGAACTCTCTGAGGATCTGAAAAAGGAATTGTTGCTCTACATAAAGATGGCCTAGGCTATAAGAAGATTGCCAAGACCCTGAAACTGAGCTGCAGCACGGTGGCCAAGGCCATACAGTGGTTTAACAGGACAGGTTCCACTCAGAACAGGCCTCGCCATGGTCGACCAAAGAAGTTGAGTGCACGTGCTTAGCGTCATATCCAGAGGTTGTCTTTGGGGAATAGACATATGAATGCTGCCAGCATTGCTGCAGAGGTTGAAGAGGAGGGGGGTCAGCCTGTCAGTGCTCAGACCATACGCCGCACACTGCATCAAATTGGAAGCCTCTTCTAAAGATAATGCACAAGAAAGGCCGCAAACAGTTTGCTGAAGACAAGCAGACTAAGGACATGGATTACTGGAACCGTGTCATGTGGTCTGATGAGATCAAGATAAACTTATTTTGTTTAGATGGTGTCAATCGTGTGTGGTGGTAACCAGGTGAGGAGTACAAAGACAAGTGTGTCTTGCCTACAGTCAAGCATGGTGGTGGGAGTGTCATGGTCTGGGGCTGCATGAGTGCTGCCAGCACTGGAGAGCTGTAGTTCATTGAGGGAACCATGAATGCCAACATGTACTGTAACATACTGAAGCAGAGCATGAACCCCTCCCTTCGGAGACTGAGCCGCACCCCATCATAACGACCCCAAACACACCTCCAAGACGACCACTGCCTTGCTAAAGAAGCTGAGGGTAAAGGTGATGGACTGGCCAAGCATGTCTCCAGACCAAAACCCTATTGAGCATCTGTGGGGCATCCTCAAACGGAAGGTGGAGGGGCCCAAGGTCTCTAACATCCACCAGCTCCATGATGTCATCATGGAGGAGTGGAAGAGTTCTCCAGTGGCAACCTGTGAAGCTCTGGTGAACTCCATGCCCAAGAGGGTTAAGGCAGTGCTGGAAAATAATGGTGGCTACACAAAATATTGAAACTTTAGGGCCCAATTTGGACATTTTCGCTTTTGTGTACTCACTTTTGTTGCCAGCGATTTAGACATTAATGGCTGTGTGTTGAGTTATTTTGAGGGGACAGCAAATTTACACTGTAATACAAGCTGTACACTCACTACTTTACATTGTAGCAAAGTGACATTTCTTCAGTGTTGTCACATGAAAAGTTATAATAAAATATTTACAAAAATGTGAGGGGTGTACTAACTTTTGTGATATACTGTAGCTCCGGCTCCCTAGGCTCTTCCTCCAGTTCTGGTCTGTATCAAGGAATGGACCTTCAGCTACGGAGCTGGAGGAAGTATCAATGAACTAGGACTACAGTCACACCGGGGATTAAGGCAGGTGCAAAGTGTAGCGACAGTGCCTGCCACACTTTTCTTCAATGTTGTCACATGAAAAGATATAATATATAATTTACAAAAATGTGAGGGGTATACTCACTTTTGTGAGATACTGTACATTGGAGCAAGTGCAGTTCGCCCTCATTCCTCGGCAGCTGTGAAGGTGAATTTTCAATCTCAGCACAGGCTCTCTTCTGTCCCCTACAGGCTGGAGGGAGGAGAAAACTGAATCCTCTTTGCAGTAGAAACTGGTCTTTGCTCCTTCTGACAGGAGTGATGCTGCAGTCACTCCTGTCAGTGAGGAAAAGCCAGGGCACATACCCTGGGATAAAGGTTTTACAAGAATGATCATTGTGAGCACCCCTGTCAGTGTTAATTTTTTTTGTCCCAGCCCTCTTAACTGATACATTTGCAGGACAGCGTGTTCTGTTGAAAAACAACAGACTTGCTGGCGGATCACCTGATGAACAAAAATACACTAATGCCCTGTACACACGGTCGGACATTGATCGGACATTCCGACAACAAAATCCATCGTTTTTTTTCCGACGGATGTTGGCTCAAACTTGTCTTGCATACACACGGTCACAGAAAGTTGTCGGAATTTCCGAACGTCAAGAACGAGATGACGTACACCACGTACGACGGGACTATTAAAGGGCAGTTCAATACCAAGCACGGCACCCTTTGGGCTCCTTTTGCTAATCTCGTGTTAGTAAAAGTTTGGTGACAGACGATTTGCGCTTTTTCAGACTCGTGGTTTTCCGATCGTTTTTCTGCTGTTCAGTTTGTGCTTGTGAGTTTGTATCTGGTCTTCAGTGCGTGCAGTGAGTTCCCATTGGTTTATTCAGTGTGTTCTTGTCCGTTCGTTACTGATTTTCAGGTCGCTCTTCACAGGCCTTGCTGTTCTTCAGTGCGTTCTGTTACTTCGTTCTGACCTGCTGACCGTTTTGAAGCCATGTTGCATACACGTACTCAACGTAGAGTTTGTGCTGTGTGGGGGCTTGGTGTTGGGGTCCTTACTTTGACACAAGCCCAGTCCATGAACAGGGTGGGGAGGAGTTCATGGACCAAGAATTGGTTGCTCCAGCGTGACCAATTCTGTCACATGCCTTTGCTTCGTGAGATCCGTGAGAATAATCCTGACGATTTCAGGAACTTTCTCCGGATGACGGACCCCGTATTTCACTCTTTGTTGGCTTTGCTGAGCCCTTATGTTAGCAGGCAGGATACCTGCATGAGGCAAGCCATCACTCCGGAGCAGAGGCTAGTCGCCACGTTGCGGTACTTGGCGACAGGGAGAAGTCTGCAGGACCTCAAGTCCTCGACAGGCATCTCCCCCCAGACTCTGGGGATCATTATCCCAGAGACCTGTTCTGCCATCATTCAGGTCCTGCAGAAGAACTATATTAGGGTAAGAATTGTATCCTTTAACATCACATTTTATTGTATTTAATGTTTGCTAATATATTGTATTTCTTTCATCATTCCCTAATTACCATGATTGTAATATGCTGTGAATGTCCCCTTTGTCCTCATGCATGCTGGAATTTTTTAACGTTTTTTTTTTGTCCTTCATACATATTTGCCTTCAACTACCTCCCCAGCATGCTCTCCTGGTCCTATATCCACCTCGCCTAGTCACTTAACAATGTATTTTGTCAGCTCCATTGTAGTGCTTTACCCTAAACATCCCCTAAAATGTGTAAAAATGTTATTTGTGTCCTTAATTTCTGGCAGAGTGCCAGAGGCTTTTTTTTTGGGGTCCCAAACTAATTTGGAACCCCCCTCCCCCAAACCGTTAAGTCAACCGATCCCAATCCTCTATCTGCTGACATTGCCAAACCCATACACACTATACCTACCTCTTTTGTTGTCAGATTTAGGGTTGAATTTCCCAAAGCATGTAGTGAAAGGGCCTGCCTGAATATTTTTAAATGGTACTGTTTAAAGTTTTTGTATCCTATTATTATCTTGATAGTCAATTGCAGAATGTAAAAATGTGCTTCAATTTGTACAGTGTGTATTTATATTTTTGTATTATGACACTTCTTACCTGTCCAGTGGAATGCCAATAGTGTAAGGAGGGGCTGGCCAAAGTAATACACATTATATAGGCATTCATCTCTAAATGAAGTGGAGAGGGTTACCTGTCCAAAACATCCCCCCCCCTAAAATTTTTACAGTGGGCCATCACAGGGGGTGAGGAATCTGATAGGTGGACCTTATACTTTTGTCTTTAAATACTTCCAAAAATAAATGGTATACTGATGTTGGCCAAGAATGTTTGTGTCTAATCTGCTTTCAATGTTTATGTGCAAAATGACTAATTTTTTTATTCTTGTTTAACTCCACAGTTTCCTTCCACGCCACAGGAATGGCAGACTGTGGCCTCCCACTTTGCCCAGGGGTGGGACTTTCCCAACTGCGTAGGGGCAATTGATGGGAAACACGTCCACATAGTCCCACCCCCCAACTCAGTGTCATACTATTATAATTACAAGGGGTCCAATAGTATTGTGATGTTGGCGGTGGTGTCGGCTACTTACGAGTTCCTGTATGTGGACGTCGGGAAGAATGGCCGGATGTCGGATGGTGGAGTCATCGCCCAGACTGAGTTCTATAGGCGTGTCCAGAATGGCAGCTTGGGCTTGCCACCTCCAGAAGACAATGCGGAAAGACTCCCATTCGTCTTCGTTGCGGATGAAGCGTTTGCGCTGGGGGACCATCTTATGTGGCCATTCCCTATAGGGACCCTCACCCCAGACCAGAGGGTATTTACCGTATTTATCGGCGTATAACACGCACCGGCGTATAACACACACCCCAATTTAGGAGGGAATTTTAGGGAAAAAAAACTTTTAGGAGGGAAGTTGAAGGGAAAAAACTTACATATAAATGCCCATCATTGCAGCCTTCTCAGTGCAGCCTTGCCCCAGTGCAGCCTTGTCAGTGCAGCCTTCCCCAGTGCAGCCTTGTCAGTGCAGCCATGTCAGTGCAGCCATGTCAGTGCAGCCATGTCAGTGCAGCCTTGTCAGTGCAGCCATGTCAGTGCAGCCATGTCCATGCAGCCTTCCCCAGTGCAGCCTTCCCCAGTGCAGCCTTCCCCAGTGCAACCTTCGATCCCCTGTCTTCAAAATCGCCGACCGCGATTTGAAAATGGCACCGAAATACACAGAGCCTGTCCTTGGCTCTTTCCGGCGGCTCTCGTTCACTTTCGGCTCCACTCGTAGTCCCGAGCGGAGCTCTCGTTCACTTTCAGCTCCACTCGTAGTCCCGAGCAGAGCTATCCGAACCTAACCGAGTAGGTTCGGATAGCTCCGCTCGGGACTACGAGTGGAGCCGAAAGTGAACGAGAGCCGCCGGAAAGAGCCGAGGACCGGCTCTGTGTATTTTGGCGCCGGCGGCGCCATTTTTAAATCGCGGTCGACGATTTTGAAGTTGTGCAGCTCGGGATCGGCGTATAACACGCACCTGTGACTTTCCCCTGATTTTAAGGGGAAAAAAGTGCGTGTTATACGCCGATAAATACGGTAATTACTGGCTGGCCAGAGCCAGAAGAGTGGTGGAGAACACATTTAGAATAATGGCCAGCCGGTTCCGCCTATTTCTTACACCGATACACATGGCGGAATATAAACTTAATCATCCTGTGTTGCTGTGTTCTCCACAACTTTTTAAGGAGAAATTCTTTGAACAATGCTGCCTCAGTTAGGCCTGAGGCCGGAATTCATATTAATGAACCAACCCTGATGGCGCTTGAAACTGGCCATCCTGGCTTGCCCCCCCCCCCAGAGTGCCCGCGAGGTCCGTATGAGATACATGGAATACTTTGCGGGTAGGGGGGGCCATCGATATGCCAGACAATGTCTGAGACATTTTTAAAATAGAAATATATTTGAAACTGAAAAAATATTTGCTTTGATTTACTGCTTGGCTTTCTTTTAGCTGTCTCCTCGGTTATCTTTTATTAATGTTCTAATTTTTTGGCCTTTTTCTTTAACAGTGCAAACGAAATTTCATTGACACATGAGGTGACAATCTCTTCTTTGGCTAACTATTATTATTATGTTGTGGGTCTGCTACACACACACCTTGTTTTTGTTGTTAATGTATGTAATGCATTACTGACAAAAATATTAATAATTTTCAACACCATGACCGAAATTTGGGGAGTCATGAAAATGGCATGATTGTGTAAAATTTGAAAGCACTGTTGGTTGTTATTTACTAAAGGAACCTACACTTTGCACTACAAGTGCAGTTGAGACTACACTTGTAGTGCAAAGTGGATTTTGCCTTTAGTAAATAACCCTCATTGCCACTGAAAACAACAACTTTACTCCAAAAAAATGCTTTTGAGCATTGAAAGAAGAAGCCACACATTGTTAATTATCAATCTTTTTAGTCAAAGCACAATCACATGTGCGTTTATAAAAGAGTTTTTGAACAAACCAACATGTTTGTTGTCTAACATTTTTTTAGGTCACATTAAGTACAAATCGCCTTTTATGGTAAAAAAGGCATGTTTAAAACCATAAAAAATACACAACTCTGGAACTTACAAAGTTCAACTTTTATAAAGTGAAGGCAATATCAGACATGAGTATGTACAAACTGTGTTTGATACTGCATTCAGCAGATGGGCCGATGTCACCTCTGTAAAAACCACATTTAGAAGATGCACACAAATTGCCTAATGTCAACATGTGCTAGCTGCCATCATGGGGGAGCAATAGACGTGTTTTGTGGGTGCAACCCCTTCCTCTCAGCGACTTTATTATTGAGGAAGGGGTTGCACCCACAAAATACGTACATTGATCTCCCGTGATGGCAGATAGCACATGTTGACACACTGCGTGCATCTTCTAAATTTGGCTTTTAACATACGTAAAACATTTTTGTCACAAGAAACAAAAGAAATTTAGGGATTTCTGGGTGTTTTAGATTCTCCCTAAAACATCAATGATGTTCTTCATTTTGTTTTGAACATCATTGATGTTTTGCTTTATGTTTTCTAAATCCCTATTACACCCCATTATCTCCCCGATGAGGATCTGGGCACTTTCACTGGTGAAATGACATTCCTCTTCTACAACATCACGATAACCTACAAAAAAACAAAAAAAAACACACCATGTATTATCATAATGCAGGCATCCATCTCTTACCTGAAGCTGTGGTCGCAGACACTCACCTGTTGTGGTGACAATTTCTACAATGTCTCCCTCCTCCTCCTCTGGTTGGGTTTGGGGGATTTCCCTTTCTTCCTGAGATGGGGGGTCCCTGGTCTCCTCGGATAAGTGGTGTCCTCCGAGTCTTTTCTCCCCTATGTGAACAAATATAGGTATACTTAGCACACAGATATTTGATGGCAGAAATAGGAATATGAAACATTGCTTGGACGTGGGGTACAATTGTTTTGGCAGAGTTCCAAGCTGAATATTTTTTTGTGTCCTTTGTAAAGCTTGAATATTTACCTGTTTTGTGCAAGCTTCACAGATGGAGGCACCCCTATAGTATCCACTGGAGCACCTGTGTGGGCCCCCTAATAAAAAGGGTGTTCTTTTGTCCCACACTAGTGCTCCAGCGTCCATATGTGTAAACAGCTGCTGAGTGTCCTCTCCTTACACAGAATCTAGTTTGCATTTCATTCTAGTTACAAACCCATCTAGACAACAAACTTTTATTAATAGAAGTAGGCCCAAAAAACCGTATTGAACTGCATCTGGCAAAAACATTGTATTTTAGTGGCTGAGCGAACAATGTTTACTACTGAAGATTAATGTGCCCATGAACATGAAAGTTGCCATTTTAAAATGTACAACAGTAAACAAAAGCACATGGAGCAGCACGAACGTAATAAAAAGAAAGAATAGGAACACAGGACAAGTACTTAATTTTTTTGCAGCACTCTCCTGATCCTTCTATACTGATCGTGCTCCCTTTTTGAGGTCCGACCACCGTTTCCTGAGTTGCTCCTTGGATCGCCGTACCCCAAAATTTCTGTGCAGACTCTTCACAACTTTAGCCATGATCTTGGCCTTTCTGACATTTGGGTTGGGGTAAGGTCCATGCTTCCCGTCATAGTCGGCCCTCTTCAATATGTCCACCATCTCCACCATCTCAACAAATGCCATATTTGATGCCTTAAATCTTCTCCTCTGGGATTGTGACGTTTCTGGCTCCGGCCTTTCCTCCTCCTCCTCGTTGCTGCTATTATCATGCACCTGCTCTGTCTCCACCATGTGCTCTTCCCCACTGCGCCGAAAGAGAAGGGGCAGGGAATAGACTAGAAAGAACGTCAGGGGTGGGCGGAGTTTCACGCATGTGCAGTGTATATAAAGCGTAACATGCATGCGTCGTACGTACCATCTGTGAGCGGAGGAAGGAGTATCGGAAGCGCCAATCGTGATAACGAAGTTACAAGTTTAACTTGGGCCTATACTGCTTATAGATTGAGGCCTATATTGGGACAAGATTAGGAGAGTTTAGCCTGACATTAGGGTTTGTCTTGTGTTGTGTCTTGCAGAGAAAATGGAAGGCTTCAATGATCACAACTTCCTCCCCCTGTTAATAGAAAAATATAGGGAGCTGCCCTGTCTGTGGCAGGTCAAACACCCGCATTATAATCATAAACAAAAGAGGCAGGCAGCGCTGGAGAAACTGCTGGAGTTGGTGAAGCCGGTGGTCCCCACGGCTACCATCCCCTATTTAAAAGCCAAATTGGTGGCCTGAGGAGCACTTATCTTAGGGAGAGCAAGAAGGTCCAGGATTCCCAGAGATCAGGAGCTGCAGCAGATGACGTTTATGTCCCCAGGCTGTGGTACTATGAGAGACTGCGATTTCTGTCAGAGCAGACTGAAGTCAGGGAATCCCTCTAAACCCTTCCTTCCACTCTTCCTTCCACCCTATCTTCCACTACAGCTGAGGCTTCTGATGTTCAACCTAGGACTTCCAGCCAGGAAGAAGTGGAGGAGCCCAGCTGGAGTCAGGTATAGCATTGTTCTACGTATTTCTTGGCAAAATATAAATGATGTTTCCTAGATGTTATTATTGATCACTAATTGCTGATTTAATAAAGGCGTTTACATATCAATAGACAGTAGTGGGCAAAAATAATTGTGAAAATAATGAAAAATGGGTTCCGAATGATAGTCTTTTCTATTTATTAACATTCAATTTGCAACAGTCATGAGATGAAAATTGTGTGTGATTGATGAACCTAAAACTAAAACTATGTCCCTTTTTCATACACAGGAAGACCTCAGCCAGGAGGAGACTGTGGAATGTGGCAGCCAGGAGGAGGCAGGGGTTAGTGACAGCCAGGAGGTAGCCGGGGTAAGTGGCAACCAGGTGGAGGCCGGGCCCAGTAGGAGCCTCACAGAATCGCAGGTTCCTCCCCTCTGCCTTCCAAACAAAAGACCTAGGAAGAGGAGTAACGTGGAGGAGTCAGCACTCAGGCTGATTCAGGAAGCTTCTGCATCCCTCAGAGCCACCCCCACTCGTGAAGAGGCCTTTGCCTCCATGGCTGCCACCAAACTGCAGGACATGCAGGAGGGCCAACGCCTCATGTGTGAAGAAATCATTTATAAAACATTAAGTAAGTGGTTGAGGGCCCAAATCACACCCAATACCCACCTGTGTGAGTTGCATCATCCTCCTCCTCCTCCTCCTCCTCCTGCCACAACTCCAACACCACAGACACAGCCTGGAAGGAAGAGTGGAAGGAAAACAAGAAAGTGATGGCCTGGGTTCAGTCTGGTGTGACAAAAGATGCAGGCTCTTGTATGACCACAGCCTGGGGACATGTATGTCATCTGCTGCTCTCTTGGACTTCTGGACCAGATTGTACTCCCTTATATATGGACTCCTCAGGCCATCAATTTTGCCTGAAAATAGTTGATGTGTGCCCTGGGGGCCAAAGGCTTCAACAATTTCTGCTGTTTCTCCAGCGTTACCTCCCTCTTTATTTGGTTAGGACCCCTTAATAAAGGTATTTTTGGGAACTAAAACTTGCCTATGTATTTTCCTTCAAAAAGGACAGTTTGTTTGTGAGTAGGCAGGTACATTTCAGAAATACAATGTGAAATTAACAAGGGACACCAACAACAACCAACCTCCTTGAGATTAAAAAAGACAAGATAATAATGGTGTTGTGGTAACTTGACACCCAAAATACACCCAAAACTATTCGGGAGATCACCAAAAAACAAAAAAAACAAAAAACAGGAGATCTGTATTTAAAAAAAATACAACAAATAATACAAAATTTTTTTTTTTTTTTAAATAAAGAAATTTTTGGTAGATGTGATAAATAAAAATATTATATTCATGAAATCACGAGAAACAATAAAGAAAGAAGTTTGTGAGAACTCTGTGTGAATATGAGCAGCAAAACAACTTCATTCTTCTAGCATTATAAAGAAGAAGAGAGTGTGCTGCATTCAACAATTTAAAACATTGCAGCGTGACGAAAGTGCTATATCCATTACGAACGCTAATTTTACCAGATCGAGCAGTTCCGTCTCGGAATTTATTCTGAGCATGCATGGCACTTTGTGCGTCGGAATTGTCCACACATGGTCGGAATTTACGCAAACAGATTTTGTTGTTGGAAAATTTTATAGCCTGCTCTCAAACTTTCTGTGTCGGAAATCCCGATGGAAAAAATCAGATGGAGCCCACACATGGTCGGAATTTCCGACAACAAGCTCCGATTGCACATATTCCATCGGAAAGTCCGACCGTGTGTACAGGGCATAAGGGTTTTAAGAGGATCAGTTCAACAAAAACAGCATGAATCCCTAGAATGCTAAGTTTAGGAAAACATATATGATACTTTTTTTATGCTGTATTTTATACTAAAATGAAACTTCTTTTTATTTAGGATCAAAAAAGAGAACAAGGAAACAAATCAAAACATGTTTTCCAATCAAGAAGGCAAAAAAAAAAAAAAGAAACGCTTAGTTGTCAATTATTTTGTCTCTCTTCCGATTACAAATGAAAAGGTATATCTTCAACAGTGAATGTATAATATAGCACTCCTGTTCAAAGTGATGTATATGCCACAGTATAAATCAACAAGATGGATGCAGGCATAGTCACTACTCTGTTGACAATAAACACAAGACAGATTACACACTCACAGTACACATCTGAAACTTTTTATTTTAAAATCGTGTTGTGTTAAGGATCAGTACAGGAATAACTTTGTGCAGTGTAATTAAGGTGGCTAGGTAGGTGCTCTTTTTTCCAGTTCTTTATTGCATGGCATAATGGGGTTGATTCAATGGGGTTTATTGAGTAGAGGACATTTGCTTGCATTTTTACTTTGCATGGCAATTTTCACTTGGCTTAGTTATATTCCCCAACTTTCTAAAATAATAAAAGGGGACACCTTTAGTACATGGGACATATCCCTGCCATGGCCCTGGTTTTGCAGACCACAAAGATCTAATATGCAGAAAATGATGGGCTGAACCACGCAAATGCTGCTTTGACCTCTATTTTTCCCTAATATTGACTTCTCAAAATAGCAAAAAAAAAGGTATAGTCCTCAAAATGAGAGAAAGTTGGTAGCTATGGCTTAGTGAATGTGGTGAGAATTCACTATGACAAAATACCTAATCAATGGTAAAAAGTAAAACATTCAGGCTGGGTTCACACTGTGTGCGGCGCATGGCAAAGCAGGGGATCCGGTGCGTCCCTGTTCTCCGTTTCAGGTCCGGATTTTTGGCTGAAGTCCGACCTGAAACAGAACCAAAGACACACAGAACTCTTCTGCTGTGCACTCCGTGGCTACCCCAGAGATGTGTGAACCGGCTCCATTGAGAGCCAGTCACACTCTCCTGTCATGCAAATTGGATGGGGAATCTCGATGCAAAATAAACAAACAAATGCGTGGTTCCCCAAAAAATCCATTCCCAACCATTAATCCAAGCATGCAGCCTGGCTGGCCAGTAAAGGGGTGGGGCGAACATGCAACCCCCCTTTTCTCCCAAACAATACCAAATCACTTACATCATGGGGGGGGGGGATGGGGGGGTTGGGAGTCTGCGGGCAGGGAGCTTATCAGAATATGGAAGCCCAGAAGATACTGCCAACCCCCCCCCCCTCAGGTGAATGAGTAAGGGCTACAAAAAAGACAACCTGGAAATAAAGATACCCAAATGTTTTACAAGACCTTATTAAAGAAAATAAAAACAAAAAAAAGTGCCTCATTGTCGCCAAATTTAGACATTGATGTAACCCCTCTATTACTTACATAATGTGAGTAAATGGACCAAGTGATGTAAGTGGTTGGTAAGGATGCGGAGGGTGCAAATACCTGCTGCTTCCTTAACAACCAATGACAGTTGGAATCTGTCACACTCATCTGTACTGAACACCCAAAACATTTGGTGTTCAGACAAACATCTGAACAGCCAGTGTTCGGACTGAACTTGTGTTTGGGCTCATACTGATTTCATCCCTTCTTGCAAATGATTGGATGGTGGAAGTCAGCACAGTTTCACCTCATTCTCTTGCAAAGCAGATTGTTACTTTGCTAAGTGAACAGCCTAGATACTCTTTTAGTAAACCGACCCCAATAGAGTACCATGTTCACAGCCTAATGTTTTATAATCTTTGGATATTTCCCTAACAAATACCAAAATTGCAATATATGTAAAGCCTAAGTTTAACTAAAAAATATTATGGTGGTTGGGAAACGAGGGGCAGGGCTCGGTGGAGGAAGATTTTATCTAACCTAGGAGACACGTCATATTGATAGTAAGTAAAGTCGCTTATGCTGTTTTTTTTGGGTTTTTTTTATCCAAACTTAGGCTTTAAGGCCCTTAATTTTATAAGGCTGATTTCCCCCAAGTGGGAAAACTGATTTGAACAGTACAGGTTACAGGTATATTGGGATAGATTTTACCAAAGACTCATATTGAGTAGAGAGACAGCCATGGAAATTGTAAATGTCCAAAAATCATCTGGAAACTGTTTTTTGAAGCCCAAACCTGACCAAAGTTTATGCTGCTTTTTAGCTTGCAATGCAGGTATTAGATGCGTCCAAAGGCGTGTCAAAAAGTGTCTCCTCCAGTAGTGAGATACAAGGGTAGGGAGAAAAGTAAGAGGGGTTTCTCGCCGATGACAGATAAACTTTGGAGAAGGAGTTTCCTGTGACATCACTGCTCATATTGGCCAGTATATTCTCTGAGTGGAAGCAGACCTGCCTTTCTACATGTGGTTATTTGGAAAGAAAATTAGCAAATTTGTTTCCAGATAGAAAAATGCAACGTTATTTACATAGATTACAAGTGAGAGAGATAACTGTCACTTTATTTTCATGCTTAGATTCTTGAAAATATCCAGATTTTTCAAGATAGTGTTGAACAGAAGGATGGACGATTTTCTTCAGTGATGAAAAACAAGGGCTCATATCACCTTACACTCTGCCTGATGCAAATAAACAGAGAAGAAGATGTGAGCATGTAAGGATTCTGTGGTCAAATAAGCTGTTATGGTTATTTATTTTTCTCTTTCCAGACAAAACTGATACCATATAAAAAAATAAAGCTTTATATTAATAATAATAAAGGACTGCATACATGTTAACTTGAGATGTGAAAGCAGATGGGTCCCCTTTGTTGCTGAATGATAACAAATGGGATTCATGTATAAAGGAACCTGAAATAAAATCAGTGTATGTTGCCTACAGGGACTCGTTTCTCCCTTTTCTTTTTGAAACCTACATTGAAACCAGAAGGAATAGGTTTGCTTTGAGCAACACATACATAGTAACATAGTTTGATTGAAAAAATACACAAGTTTATGGAGCTCAGCCAATAACAGAAAACCTCCATATACAGAACACTATACCCACCGTTCATCCAGAGGAAGGCAACTTGCTCCAACATTAAAAAAAAACTTCCTATTAGCCTATGGAAACTCAATATTCCCTAGATCAACTAACTTTAGTGTTATTACTTATATATGGTAATGTCCCATTATAGTTTGTGCATTTAGGAACACATCCAGCTGTTTTTAAAAACAATCTACTGAACTGGCCAGAACTAGTTCCTAAAGGAACGACTCTTACTGTAAAGAAGACCTTTAGTATGTAAGGGTTAAGCCTGCTTTGCCCCCATGTCCTCTGTAATGAACTTAGCATGGATAACTCAACACCAGGTGGTTCATATATGGACCACTCACTGTATGTATTTACAGAATATATGTTGATCATATCCACCCTTTATCGCCCCCTCTCTAAAGAGAATCAATTCAGTTCCTCAAATCTATCCTCATAGCCAAGCTCCTCCAAGCCTCTTATCAGTTTGGTTGGTCTTCTCTGCACCTACTCCAGTCCCCCCATATCGTTTATGTGAACTGGTGCCCAAAACTGAACCGTATATTCCAGATAGTGTCTTACTAATGATATGTACAGGGGCAAAATGATATCTCTTCCACATTTTTTATTTCAACCATGAGGGGAAAATCAGAAGGTTCACATACAGGCCTGTGTGGATGATAAGGCTGCCACCTTTTTCTGCGCAAACAATACTGGCCTTATCATCTTTTGCCTGTTAATTACATTACAGTCCAGTCATATTTTTACCATCTTGGCCAGTAAAATACCACCCAGGTGGGAACCCGAATCAATAGGCTTTTGTTCACATGAGAATTGCCCTTCTCCTCATACAAGTCTATGAGAGTGCAAAAGCAGCTTAAAGCTGGTTAAATACCAGTCAGCTGCTTTCTCAACAGGGCCAGGAGGATCCGTGCGTAGCTTCTGTATCAATCTCAGTAAGCCAATTTACAAACACCAGTCTTGTCATGAAAGGAACAATCACCTTTTTTCTTTGCTCCCCCGTGGTGAATAGTGTGGCCAGGGAGTGAAGGGAAGGTACCGTATACACTCGAGTATAAGTCGTTTCCGAGTATAAGTCGAGGCCCTAATTTACCACAAAAAAAATGGGAAAAACTTATTGACCCGAGTATAAGACGAGGGTGAGAAATGCACAGCTACTGTAAGTGGAAAAGAGGGTCAACAATGCCCATTTGCATGCCTCACTGTGCCCATTTGCAGCCATAGGTCCCCTGAACTTCAAACTCGGTAGTTAAGGGTTCCTAGATGCCCCCTAGCTGCAGCAAAAATTTGGGGTCTCTGAACCCAAAGGGTCCCGAAATGACATTGCTGCAGATAGACACAGTTGACCGAATTTGGGGCCCCGTATCTCGGGGCCACTTAGTGCTAAGAACCCCAAATTTGGTGTGCAAACCCAGTGGAACTAGCAGCATAAAATTTTCAAAGCTGGGGTTTCTAGCACCAAGTGGCCCCGAGATACAGGGCCCCAAAATCAGTTCAGAAAATGTCAAGCACTTTTCTGCAGCAGAGAATGACATTTTCCGAACCGGTTTTGGGGCCCCCTATCTCAGGGCCACTTAGTGCTAGGAACCCCAGCTTTGGATATGTTATGGTACCTGTTTTCACACCAAATTTGGGGTTCCTAGCACCTAGTGGCCCTGAGATATGGGGCCCCAAATTCGGTTCAGAAAATGTCAAGCACTTTTCTGCAGCAGAGAATGACATTTTATGAACCGTTTTTGGGGCCCCGTATCTCGGGGCCTCTTAGTGCTAGGAACTTCAGCTTTGGATATGTTGTGATACTATGTCCCCTGGGTTTTCACACCAAATTTGGGGTTCCTATCATCAAGTGGCCCTGAGATACGGGGCCCCAAATTCGGTTCGGAAAATGAAATATTTTGCTGCAGAAAAGTGCTTGACTCGAGTATAAGTCGAGGGGGGCACTTTCAGCACAAAAAAATGTGCTGAAAAATTCGACTTATACTCGAGTATATACGGTAAGTATACATCTGTTGAGTTCCACTGACGTGCATTTTATCGGATTTTTTTTTTTCCTAGAGCGATCGATGCACTTTTGGAGAGTAAGATGAAGATTGAGAACATTCTGCAGGGAAAAGATTTGGTCCTTCAGTTTCTTGGTGTATCTGATTTTAATAATCAAGTTGTCTTTGCAAAGATAGCTGAGAATTCTTCAAAAGCTACGCTTAAAGAAATTACTGGTAAGAGTAGTCCACTAAAAAAAAAAACTCAGTAAATAGTGATGACTTAGGTTTCGTGTTTAATGTAGCACCTGTTGATATAGTGCACCCCTTTCATATTTCCATTTTTATTTAGAAAATAGTATTCCATGGGACATCACTAATAGGACTGCTTCTTTACATAAATACTGGGTGTTATTTGTTATTGTGATAGGGGAACCAGCATATAGCCAGCATATACCTGATAAGTAGTTGCTTTCTGGTCAGCAGTGAGACAGTCCTTTAAAAAACACATTCACATTCCTAAAAGTATCTTTTTCCTGCTGTCCCTCACCCTTCTGAATCTAATACCTTATAATGATTCCCCAAGCTTTGTATACATCCTTCCTGGCAATACTATATCCCTAATGGCCATGCATGCTCAGTTGCATCCCATAAAGATGAATGGCGTCATACCCCATACAGGCCTCAGCACAAGTGTGAATGAGGCATAATAATAAACTAGATCACTAAAGACGGCAAACACAGCAGGTAAAGAAAGGTAGATGTTTTATCCATACCACTTTGTAAGAAGCCAAAAATGTGTTTTACATATCGTTTTGTATATACAAAGACACAAGACTAGACAGCATAAGGACATCTAGTGCCCAAATAACAGCTACAATAATTTAAAAAGCAATATGAGATACATTGTTCTGAGGCCACCTAGTGTACATATTATGTAGTTGCAGAAATGTACAAACAAAAGGTAAAGTATATATACAGTGTATGCGTTATAATATAAAAAGAGAAGGGCACTTTCTGTTTACTTTCATCAGTATTGGGGGATTCTTGCATAAATGTAGTGCTACACCAGTCAGATGCATGCACTACCTCTATTGCTCACTATTACACTCCCTCTCTTACTGCTCTGCTTTGCAGTGTTACCCTTATTATTATTTAAGGTACTTATATAGCGCTGTCAATATACATTGTACATTCACATTAGTCCCTACCCTCAAGGAGCTTACAATCTAATGTCCCTAACTCACATTCATATACTACACTAGGGCCAATTTAGACAGAAGCATGCCTTTGGAATGTGGGAGGAAATTGGGAAACCCAGGGGAAACCCATGCAGGCACAGGGAGAACATGCAAACTCCAGGCGGGTGGTGTCTTGGTTGGGATTTGAACTAGCGACCTTTTTTTTTTTAGGCTAGGCAAGAGTGCTGCCCACTACACCACTGTGCCGCCCATCCTTCCAATGTGATCCTTTTTTTCTGTTACTCCGCTCTCATTTTTAGCATTGCTTTTACATTGCGGAATCCTCTTGTCCAGGAATCCTCTCCTGTATATCTACTCCACCCTCTGCCTCTGCTTCCCTAGTTAATCACTATTTTTCTCTGGATGTTTTTTTTCACCACTTCTTCTCTTCATTGTACTGCTGCTCCTACTATCCATTCCCTCCTTATCCTAGAAAATGCCTTAGTAAGATCGACATTAATTCATCATTATGTAAATAACTAATTAGGTTAGTGAAATATTATTTAATAACATTTATTGTCAAAATGTATGCGGTACAGGTCATAACATGGAAAGGACTATAATTATGCAAACAGGAAGATTGTGCCAAGTAGGAACAAAGGCAAGTCTAAAGGCCCGTACACACGATCATGCAACATCATGACAACAAACATGCAAATTAGCTGTTTTGGAGCAACATCCGACCGTGTATATGCTACATCGGACAAACTTTTCATGTTTCCATCGGACTTTTGTTGGCTGTGCGAACGCACAAACTTTCCGGCAACAAAAGTCAAATGGAGCAAAGTCCGATCGTGTGTACACAAAAGCATCGGACTTTTGTACAAACTACAGTACGCAGTCGCGAGAATGTATCCAGCACGAACCCATCAAGCTGGTTCTCGGCGACAGGGTACTGTACATCTCGTGCTGGCTGCAATAGGAAAAACACATTTTCTTATTGCGGTGAGAGGGATTTCCCCTCTGGGGGCATACCAGGTCCTTAGGTCT
This sequence comes from Lithobates clamitans, assembly GCA_037952925.1. Taxonomy (NCBI): domain Eukaryota; kingdom Metazoa; phylum Chordata; class Amphibia; order Anura; family Ranidae; genus Lithobates; species Lithobates clamitans. The sequence continues at coordinate 23,618,485 of JBBGZY010000039.1, forward strand.
GGTATGGCTTTTAAGGGGAACCCCCTACGCCGAAAAAACGGCGTGGGGGACCCCCAAAATCTATACCAGACCCTTATCCGAGCACGCAGCCAGGCCGGTCAGGAAAAAGGTTGGGGACGTGCGAGCGCCCCCTCCTGAATCGTACCAAGCCGCATGCCCTCAACATGGGGGGCAGGCGCTTTGGGGGAGGGGGGTGCCCCGCGGGCCCCCCACCCCAAAGCACCTTGTCCCCATGTTGATAAGGACAAGGGCCTCTTCCCGACAACCCTGACCGTTGGTCGTCTGCGGGCGGGGGGGTTTATCGGAATCCGGGAGCCCCCTTTAATAAGGGGGCCCCCAGATTCCGGCTCCCCACTCTATGTGAATGAGTATGGGGTACATCATAACCCTACCCATTCACCTAGGGAAAAAAGTGTCAATAAAAAAACACACTACACAGGTTTTAAAAGTAATTTATTAGGCAGCTCTGGGGGTCTTCTTCCGACTTTGGGGGTCTCTCCGGTCTCTTCTCCTTTATGTCCGGTTCTTCTCCGCTCTCTCCGGCGTCTTCTTCTGATGTCCGATTCTTCTCCGCTCTCTCCGGCCTCTTCTCCCAGTGTTCTCCCCTCTTCTCTTCTTCCGATGTTGACACGACGCTCTCTCCCACTGTAATGCTGTGTAGAGCGCTCCGCAATGACTTATATAGGCGGTGACCCTATACCATTTCACATGCGCTGTAATCTCTACAATCTTGTGAGTTTAAAATCGTCTGTCTTATATTAAAATGTTTTTATCACCCTGCACTTGATGGCACTGCTCTCTTCTTTGTTTTTTACTGTCTATAGAGCCCCTTCTTTGTTATGAGCCACCCAGAGTCAGCCCATCTGTGACCATCTACACACCTCTTGCTGCATTTGAACTCTCATGCATGGACTCCCCACTATAGAGAGTAGATTAATCGCCCATTTCTCTCTATTTGAGCTGAAAGAGCGCACACGAACATATGTGCACCCCTGAAACTGCACTCTGTAATTAGTGCACCCCAGAACTCTGCACTCTGTACATAGTGCACACCTGAACTCTGGACTCTGTACATAGTGCAACCCTGAACTATGCACTATGTATTTAGCGCACCCCTGAACCCTGTACTCTGTACATAGTGCACCCTTGAACTCTGCACTATGTATTTAGTGCATCCCTGAACTCTTCACTCTGTACATAGTGCACCCCTGAACTCTGCACTAAGTATTTAGTGCATCCCTGAACTCTGCACTCTGTACATAACGCACCTCTGAACTCTGCACTCTGTATATAGCGCACCCTTGAACCCTGTACTCTCTACATAGCGCACCCCCGAACTCTGCATTCTGTGCATAGCGCACCCCTGAACTCTGTGCATAGTGCACCCCTGAACACTGCGCTCTGTATATATCATATCCCGGAACCCTGTACTCTGTACATAGTGGATCTCTGAACTCTGCACTATGTATTTCGCGAATCCCTGAACTCTGCACTCTGTACATAACGCACCCCTGAACTCTGCACTCTGTGTATAGCGCACCCCTGAACCCTGCACTCTCTACATAGCGCACCCCCGAACTCTGCATTCTGTGCATAGCACACCCCTGAACTCTGCACTCTGTGCATAGTGCACCCCTGAACTCTGCGCTCTGTATATATCATATCCCTGAACCCTGCACTCTGTACATAGTGCATCTCTGAACTCTGCACTATGTATTTCTCGAATCCCTGAACTCTGCACTCTGTACATAACGCACCCCTAAACTCTGCACTCTGTATATAGCGCACCCTTGAACCCTGCACTCTCTACATAGCGCACCCCCGAACTCTGCATTCTGTGCATAGCGCACCCCTGAACTCTGTGCATAGTGCACCCCTGAACTCTGCGCTCTGTATATATCGTATCCCTGAACCCTGCACTCTGTACATAGTGCATCTCTGAACTCTGCACTATGTATTTCTCGAATCCCTGAACTCTGCACTCTGTACATAACGCACCCCTAAACTCTGCACTCTGTATATAGCGCACCCCTGAACCCTGCACTCTCTACATAGCGCACCCCCGAACTCTGCATTCTGTGCATAGCGCACCCCTGAACTCTGTGCATAGTGCACCCCTGAACTCTGCGCTCTGCTTATATCGTATCCCTGAACCCTGCACTCTGTACATAGTGCATCTCTGAACTCTGCACTATGTATTTTGCGAATCCCTGAACTCTGCACTCTGTACATAACGCACCCCTAAACTCTGCACTCTGTATATAGCGCACCCCTGAACCCTGCACTCTCTACATAGCGCACCCCCGAACTCTGCATTCTGTGCATAGCGCACCCCTGAACTCTGCACTCTGTGCATAGCGCACCCCTGAACTCTGCGCTCTGTATATAGCGTATCCCTGAACCCTGCACTCTCTACATTTAGCGAATCCCTGGACTCTGAACTCTGTGCATTGCGCACCCCTGAACCCCACACATAACACGCACCTGGTATTCATTGCCCATTTAAGATCCTCCCACTATTAGCGCAATTTGACCACACCTACCATTTGATGCAGTTCAGTATGGGGGAGCGTGGTTGAGTTTCTGTACCTATTCTCTGAGAAAAAAAAGCCCTGGATACATTTATATAGTCTTACAGATACAACCGGCCCTTTGAGGGCAACCATAATGCTATTGCGGCCCGCGATAAATTTGAGTTTGACACCCCTGTTTTACAGAGTGCCAATGCTGTTTGGCACAGTGTAAAATTCACTGCAGTGTTGTCACCCTGAGAGGCACTGTACCTGTTTGGACTACTGGGCTGCTGTTCTAAACATGCTGAAGAGCAGGGTTATCAGCATTGCACCTTCACTGTAAACAAGCATTTGTCCACTGACATACCCTGCTTTCAAAGGAAGTGACACTATGGGGGTTATTTATGGAAGGCAAATCTACTTTGCACTACAAGTGCACTTGGATGTGCGGTCACTGTAAATATGAGGGGTAAGCTAGCTAAAATGCTGTTCTTTATTTTCCTTGCATATGCCCCTCGAATTTACAGCGACTGCACTTCCAAGCGCACTTGTAGTGCAAAGTGGATTTGCCTTTTGTAAATAACCCCCTCTGTGCTCTGCTAGTTCCCTCCTGCTGAATCTAGCAGTGAGAAGACCTTACAGAGAAAATAAATCACCGCTCAGGAGAACTTGACCTTGGCGGCTCCTGTGACAAAGTCACAGGAACAAACTTTGTTTTTTAAAAAACAAAGTTTGGCCAGATAGGAATTTACATTTGATTACTGTAGCAATCCTAACTCATAACCCATTATAAATGACCCCCAGTGATATCTTCTTTTTTATTTGTGAAGCCATCAATTCAATACCTATGTTTTCAAAGCCTTCATAAGAATACTGAAGTAATACTACCTAGAAAACATAACTAATGACATTTACTCTTTAATAAAATAACACACTAGTCTAAATTGACATCCTAACCAGCACGTGCCACTAGTTCTCTTAGGGGGCTTTTTCCTTCTTTTTTCAAATGTTTTGTGCTAAGAATGGATACTTTAAAAATATAGTTGCACAGTTGTTTTTTAACGCTGTTTTCTTTCCGTAACCTGCAGATACTGTAAAAAATACATTTAAAGACAAAGAGCTTTTTAAAGTGGTAAATAAAAGCTCTATACCACATTTGACACTTATGAAGATGGAAAGTGCACCAGACTTACAAGAGCAGGTGAGTCTTTTAAAGGGGGGTTCTAGAGGTTTTTTTCACTATCACCTTATCACCTCTTCCACCTCTTCCACAGTCATCTGCCTTTCTCCTGTCCACCAACCCTAGATGTTCTAAAACTATAACAGCAACTCCAAGGCAAGATGTTGATAGAGTCCTGGGTAGTGCAATGTCATATATTTGCTGCTTTAAAACTTTTGTGCTGCTCAGGAAGAGAGGGCTCAGAATGGTCATGGCAGCTGGGCTAAAGCTACCTGCTCACCAAGAATCCCTGTCATAGCTGGTATTTTTATCATTTACCTTTTTACTAGGATTTTCCAATAAACTATAAAATAATTTGAAATAAGCCATTTAATCTGCGCTTATTTTATTTTGCTATGGAAAAGTAAACTAAACATTGTTCACTGGAGGTACGAAACATGCTAACTAAAATTACCTTCTTTTCTATATTGAAAATATTATCTACTACAAAGGGGCATTTGCTTAGAGCTTTTCTTTGCCTATAAACAGAAAGTACATTGAAACATGCTACCAAAAAGTGGTGGCTAAAGTGGTTGGTATGCGAGTCTGAATCTAGGACAGAGGAAGGGATTGTTTTCATGTATTCTTATGCCCCGTACACACGATCGGATTTTCCAACAACAAATGTTGGATGTGAGCTTGTTGGCAGAAAGTCCGACCGTGTTTATGCTCCATCGAACATTTGTTGTCGGACTTTCCGCCAACAAATGTTGGCTAGCAGGTTCTCAAATTTTTCGCCAACAAATGTTTGGCGAAAATTATTTAAATCACCTCCTCCTGTGCTCTCCTCCAGGACTTTTCCAAAGCCTCTCCAAACCTATGGAATGCCCTACCCCAATTTGTCCTCTTATCTCCTACTTTATTAGCTTTTAGACGATCCCTGAAAACCCTTCTCTTCAGAGAAGCCTACCCTACCCACACCTAACAACTGTATTTTCATTTTCTCCATCAGCTCATCACCCACAGTTTTTACCTTTTGTTTCCACTTGACCCTCCGTTCTAGATTGTAAGCTCTAACGAGCAGGGCCCTCTGATCCCTCCTCACTAGTAAAAAGGCTTGATTTAAATCAAGTCGATTTAACCACTTCAGAGAATTTACCCCTTTAATGACCAGAGAATTTTTTGCGATACTGCACTGCGTCGATTTAACTAACAATTGTGCGGTCATGTGATGTTGCACCAAAACAAAATTTACGTTCTTTTTTCCTCACAAATAGAGCTTTCTTTTGGTGGTATTTGATCACCTCTTTTATTTTTTGCGCTATAAACAAAAAAAGACTGACAATTTTGAAAGAAAATCAATATTTTTTACATTTTGCTATAATAAATATCCCTAAAAAATATATAAAAATAATTTCTTCCTCAGTTAAGGCCAATATGTATTCTTCTACATAGTTTTGGTAAAAAAAAAAATCGCAATAAGTGTACATTGATTGGTTTGTACAAAAGTTATAGCGTCTACAAAATAGGGGATAGATTTATGGCATTTTTATTATTAATTTTATTTCATTACTAATGGCGGCAATCTGCAATTTTTATTGTGATTGCGACATTGCGGCGGACAGATCGGACACTTTTGACACTATTTTGGGATCATTAACATTTATATAGCGATCAGAGCTAAAAATAGCCACTGATTACTGTATAAATGTCACTGGTAGGGACGGGGTTAAACACTAGGGGTCGATCAAGGGGTTAAGTGTGTTCCCTCAGTGTGTTCTAACAGTAGGGGGGATGGGCTACCTAGAAAATGACAGAGATCACTGTTCCTGATCACTGGAAGCAGTAGATCCCTGTCATGTCACTAGGCAGAACAGGGAAATGCCTTGTTTACATAGGCATCTCCCCGTTCTGCCTCTCCGTGTCACGATCGCGGGCCACCGGCAGACATCGAGTCTGCGGGACCCACAGGCATCCTCCTGAGGTGGGCGAGCATGCGCCGCTGGCGACGTGGGCACACCCGCTAGCCTGCGATGACAGAGGGGCATATGGGTTACGCCCATTTGAGCAGCCATGCCAGAAACAATATCCTAATGAGGAATGTTTCTTTTGTAAATGGTCAACTTTTGTGGTAGACCTGGACTTTTCTTAACTTAGCATGCTCCTCATGGCCCCCATGAAGGATAAACCTGTTTTCCAAAATCCAGTAGATAAAAGGTTAGACGCCCTCCCTAAAGCTATCTTTGCCTTGGCGGACCCTGACATGCAACCTGCTGTTGTGTGCATGGCAAATTTACAAGCATCTGACACAAGAAAAAAAGACTTCAGTAGCGAAAGTATCTCACTCTTTAAATTTTTTTGTTGGAAAAGTTTCACCCTTCAGTATTGCTCTGTAAAAATATAATTTTATGAAAGGAAATAGCTGATACAATATTATAGCCAGAGTTTACATAAAGTTGCCTGTCCTAAATAAACCCCCTTTTGGTATTAGAAAATAGAATAATGTATTATTATTACTGTTACATATATACCCACTGAGAAGGAGCAAAATGCAGAGGATGCCTTTCATCATAGCAGATCAGGTAGATCACACTCCAAATTGTGCGTAAAATATACAAGTGAAAATTTAACTGCCCTCTATATATTCTTACATGTTTATTTTGTGTGTTATTGCAGTGCCACCTTTTTTTTGAGGTCCTGACCCTAACTCTTTTTACCTAACCATTAGGTCCCCTTCACATGAGCGCCATTAGGTTCAATCAGCAGGGGATCCATTAACAGATCCCCTGCTGTTTCAGAGCAGAACACGACAGATATCACTTTGTGATCATTTGTGGCTGTTCAGTTTTTTCCTGCATTTACAAACCAGAGGTCTCCAAACCCATGTTGGATCTATGGGCTACATGTGGCCCGTCACATTTAGGTTCAGAGAATTCACCTTTAATGAACAGCTTCCAAATGGTGATAAATAAAGCAGGAATCAAACAAAAGGCAAACATTATCCCTGCAGAAAAGTGTATGATTACATAAATTTTGGAACATAGCAAAAGCCATTAAATTAGCACTGTGACACTTGGGGTCTCTTTATAAATATATTTCTGTGTGAATGTCTCAGTGTCACAAATGATACCTGTAATGTTTGCAATATGTGTGAAATCTCTGTTTATTTCTTGCCTTTTACAATCTCAACATTTATATTTTACCAAAATAGGTAATTTATTGCATTTGTATGTACTAAAATTAACTAGTGTATTTTTAACTGAAAATATGCATTTTATGAAGCGTTGCACTAATATCATGTGGTATACCAACATTTGTATTCTTCAGTTCAATATTTTTTATTGAGGTTGAAAAAAAGTACAACCAATATAACATCACATAGTATAGTAAAATAAAATTATAATATATGTGGCGCTACCCTATCCTTGTGTACCGACTCCAAATTCGGGAAAATAAATAATCACAAAGTGCTTCAAAAATATCCTCCTCATGAAAGTGCAATGTGCATATACAATATAGTAGCAATACCCTGTGATAGCCAAATGAGGTCTATTTCAATACATTAATGATTTGACATACCGTAAATCCCAGAAAATAGTGTATCAAAATATTATGATTCCTAGTGCTCATAAATATAAAAATATGTATTAAAGTGCCCCGTGCATCGTGCAAAAATGCAACTCCTGTTGCAACTATTATAACATAAACGATGTTTAAAAAGTGACACAATGTGCAAAATTACCATAAAGTGCATATGTGCGACTATAAATGCGACTAAAAACCCTCATAAACACATAAGCAATAAAGTACATCCAAAGTGACAGTTGTGCAATAAAGTCCACAAAAACTCTTTCATGCAATGCGACTCCTAATGCGACCGTAATGTCCGCAAGGGGAAGTCTATTAAGAAGTGCAGATAATGGTGACTTGTGATAAATTATTCCAATTCTGTTCTGATGCGTGAGAATTGTTTCCCCCAGCCTCTCTCCTGCAGTGGCGGCCCCCAATGGGCCGAATCAAGCGAAAATGCACAGGTACAGTAGATGGTGCTCTGTACAGAGGATGGGTCTTCTAAGGTGATCCCAGTTCCCGGGAGAACATCTGTGGATATGGCTCTCTGCAAACCTCACCGCCACTCACAATAATTCCAGGGTGGTGGTGAAGGAGAAAAGAAAAGCCTCCATAGTGTAGTATTAAAGTAAAATTTATTTAAACAAACGTAACCACTTACATTAAAATACACAGCGAGCAGTGTGGAACAGAAGGCTTCCGGGTTCGGCCGTACCCGGAAGTGTCGGCACCTGGCTCCTCCTACCCTAACACGTTGCGTCACACAACGTGACTTTCTCAAAGGAATGAGGAGTCCGGTGCCTGGCAGCCAGTATAAATAAAAGCCGCTGTCATGGCAACGGCACAAGCAAACAATAAATCCGGATCCCCGTGCATGCTAAGCACGCTTAGTAGATACTATTTTTAACAACAGTTTATTATATAAAATTATTCATAGGCAATCGGTCAGATTTCATAATCTCTCTGGAATATTATATTAAAATGAAATATTTAAAAAATAAAATGAAATATAAATAATTAACGAAAACAAATGACCTACCTACACTATCTAGTGGTGAATCCGGATACAACATCTACTAAGCTAGATGTATCTATGGAAAAGAAAAAACTGTTTTTTATTTGTGTCTTAGACACCATCCAATGGTACAGCTGAGAGTACCTGATAATCAAACTCCTAGACCCTCTGCTGACACCAAGTGGACACATCCAAACTAAACAAATGTTCACGAGAAACAAAGATAAATCTAAGTATTTCACAAACCCATCTGTGACATCTAAACTAGATCCTGTGATATAATCCAAAATTACAATCAAAGAAGAAAGGCACAATCCAACTATTAATAACATCAACTAACTAACATATAATACCTAGGGGTATTTAAAATCACAATAGTATAATAACCTTTAAACAACCAAATATTAAAATGTATTAAAAATTAGAAATAAAACAACTCAGGTCAAATTCTACGTTATGTCCTAGAGGCGATAAAGTACGTAATTCGTGGATCCATCTTGATTCTGCTTGGCTGATCTTAATGATTTTGTTATCGCCCCTCCAATGGGGTTTATACTTTTCTATTCCGCAGACTCTCAGTGATGAAGGGTCACTGTTATGATATTCTGCATAGTGTTTTGATAAACTATGCTTATCAAAGCTTTTTTTGATGTTACGTACATGTTCTTTTAATCTCATCCATAGTGCTCTCTTTGTCCTGCCAATATATTGAATATGGCAGGGGCACTCCAATAGATAGACAACTCCTTCACTCCTGCATGAGATAAAATCTTCTATCCAGTAATTTTGTGACGTTACAGTAGAAGTAAAACTTAATTTCTATACGAAAGAAGATAAAAAGAAGAAATTAAGTTTTACTTCTACTGTAACGTCACAAAATTACTGAGGCTGGGGGAAACAATTGTCACGCATCAGAACAGAATTGGAATAATTTATCACAAGTCGCCATTATCTGCACTTCTTAATAGACTTCCCCTTGCGGACATTACGGTCGCATTAGGAGTCGCATTGCATGAAAGAGTTTTTGTGGACTTTATTGCACAACTGTCACTTTGGATGTACTTTATTGCTTATGTGTTTATGCGGGTTTTTAGTCGCATTTATAGTCGCACATATGCACTTTATGGTAATTTTGCACATTGTGTCACTTTTTAAACATCGTTTATGTTATAATAGTTGCAACAGGAGTTGCATTTTTTGCACGATGCACGGGGCACTTTCATACATATTTTTATATTTATGAGCACTAGGAATCATAATATTTTGATGCACTATTTTCTGGGATTTATGTCAAATCATTAATGTATTGAAATAGACCTCATTTGGCTATCACAGGGTATTGCTACTATATTGTATATGCACATTGCACTTTCATGAGGAGGATATTTTTGAAGCACTTTGTGATTATTTATTTTCCCGGATTTGGAGTCGGTACACAAGGATAGGGTAGCGCCACATATAATATAATTTTATTTTGAATATTTTTTTGTCAGGGTTGTGTGAGTACACTGATTTATGTTGGCAGCTTCTTGTCTGGTACTATTATTTATCCATTAATTTTTGGTTTTGCGCATTAGTTCCTGTATATATTTTATCAACATAGTATAGTAAGTCCATTTGTCATAATAGAAACGATGGATAAGTTCAAGCAATGTAAATGATGCAGGTACAAAAATACATCATGCATATGAAGTACAAGATGTTACTAAGCTTAGCACAAGCAACTTAATTTTTGGGTAGAACAACATAAATGGGGAAAACAACATGGGAAGGGAAAACATAAAGTGGGGAAATATAAGAAGGGTGTAGGCTCCCTCACAAAAGGCATTGTTATAGGATTCTCTATGACTTATTTACCATTTTGTGTCTAGTTGATAGGCATGCACTATTTGTGTAACATTCTCGAAAGGTTTGGAGCGGTGGGTTGCTTCCATTTGCTCGTTATAGTCATTTTTGCGGCTATTAAAATATGAGATACTATAGTAATATATTGTGGATGGAATTTATCCAGAGGACAAGCTAAGGGGATGGTGGCGTGAGAATTCCTGTGATCTGTAAGATCAAGGTGAAAACAGAGTTCCAGAAACTTTTTAGGTTCTTGCAAGCCCATAGGACAATCTTTGACAAAATGTTACAAAATGTTATAATTTGCATAAACCTAACTGACAAATAAAATTTTAAGAGTAGCAGGGGATTAATTTTATTTTTTTCCAAAAAAATCTTTATTGATAAAAGAGATGAAGTGATGCACGATAACTTGAAAGGTAATTATTATGATCAAGTAACAGCTACATTTAAGGAGTGGTATACAGTACCCGGTACAAAGCCAACCTGAGTAGTATTGTAGCCTGGTATAAATATAAGGAAAGCAGGAAAGGGTGGGCGATAAAAGGGAAGCAGTGATAGGGGAGAAGGCAAGGGATAGAGTAGCAAGTTAGTACTTAGAGGAGTAAGGTTATATCATAAAGCAAACATTTTCCAATAGTCAAAAATCTGCAATCTAACCCAGAAGGCTGTGTTTAGTCCAAGGGGGGAGGGGGTAGTAGTGTAGACTCGCCTCTCATGGGGCAGTGCAGCCAGTAGGAAGTGGTATTTAGGTGTTATTCAAGAGCTAAATGAGTCTCTGGAGTCTGATAGCCAAAATTGCCAGTGATTGTAGATTTTTTCTAGTGTCAGCTGTGCTTTGGCAAATAAGAATTACATTTATAGGTGATCATTGAGTATATCAATGGTGCTGCAGATTTTAGGTGCATCAACCTGTTTCCAGGAACGGGTAATAGAGAGTTGGGCAGCAGTTAATATATGAGTGATGATAGGATGATTATTTAGGGGCCAGTTAGAGAGGCCAAGACCAAAGAGAGCCATCTAGGGGGTTAAGGTACATTGGGAGTTAGTGATATGCTATCTCAGAGTATTTTCATTAGTGTTTCCCAGTGGGAAATGTTCCTAGAATAAATGGTAGAGGTACAGTATCTCTCAAAATTGAGTACACCCCTCACAATTTTGTAAATATTTTATTATATCTTTTCATGTGACAACACTGAATAAATGACACTTTGCTACCATGTAAAGTAGTGAGTGTACAGCTTGTATAACAGTGTAAATTTGCTGTCCCCTCAAAATAACTCAACACACAGCCATTATTGTCTAGACCACTGGCAACAAAAGTAAGTACACCCCTAGGTTAAAATGTCCAAATTCGGTCCAATTAGTCATTTTCCCTGCCCGGTGTCATGTGACTCATTAGTGTTACAAGGTCTCAGGTGTGAATGGGGAGCAGGTGTGTTTAATTTGGTGTTATTGCTTCCACTCTCTCATGCTGGTTACTGGAAGTTCAACATGGCACCTCATGGCAAATAACTCTGAGGATCTGAAAAAAGAACTGTTGCTCTATATAAAGATAGCCTAGGCTATAAGAAGATTGCCAAGACCCTGAAACTGAGCTGCAGCATGGTGGCCAAGACCATACAGTGGTTTAACAGGTTCAAATTAGAACAGGCCTTGCCATGCCCGACCAAAGAATTTAAATGCATGTGCTCAGCGTCATATCCAGAGGTTGTCTTTGGGAAATAGACCTATTAGTGCTGCCAGCATTGCTGCAGAGGTTGAAGGGGTGGGGGGTCAGCCTGTCAGTGCTCTGACCATATGCCACACACTGCATCAAATTGGTCTGCATGGCTGTTGTCCCAGAAGGAAGCCACTTCTAAAGATGATGCACAAGAAAGTCTGCAAACAATTTGCTATAGACAAGCAGACAAAGGACATGGATCACTGGAACCATGTCCTGTGGTCTGATGAGACCAAGATAAACTTATTTGGTTCAGATGGTGTCAAGCATGTGTGGGGGCAACCCGGTGAGGAGTACAAAGACAAATGTGTGTTGCCTACAGTCAAGCATGGTGGTGGGAGTGTCATCATCTGGGGCTGCATGAGTGCTGCCAGCACTGGGGAGCTACAGTTCATTGAGGGAACCATGAGTGCCATGTACTGTGACATACTGAAGCAGAGCTTGATCCCCTCCCTTCGGAGACTGGGCTGCAGGGCAGTATTCCAACAAGATAATGACCCCAAACACACCTCCAAGATGACCACTGCCTTGCTAAAGAAGCTGAGGGTAACGGTGATGGACTGGCCAAGCATGTCTCCAGACCTGAACCCTATTGAGCATCTGTGGGGCATCCTCAAATGGAAGGTGGATGAGCGCAAGGTCTCTAACATCCACCAGCTCTGTGATGTCATCATGGAGGAGTGGAAGAGGACTCCAGTGGCAACCTGTGAAGCTCTGGTGAACTCCATGCCCAAGAGGGTTAAAGCAGTGCTGGAAAATAATGGTGGCCACACAAAATATTGACACTTTGGGCCCAATTTGGACATTTTCACTTAGGGGTGTACTCACTTTTGTTGCCAGCGGTTTAGACATTAATGGCTGTGTGTTGAGTTATTTTGAGGGGATAGCAAATGTACACTGTTATACAAGCTGTACACTCACTACTTTACATTGTAGAAAAGTGTCATTTCTTTAGCGTTGTCACATGAAAAGATATAATAAAATATTTACAAAAATGTGAGGAGTGTACTTTTGTGAGATACTGTACGTGTTGCTTGGTACCAAGAGTGGGGAGGGAATTATTGATTTCCATGTGGTTATTGTAGCATTAACTGTTGGAAGATAAAAGCGAGACGGGTGGTATCCCATCTAAAATTGCTGAGGGGTTCTGGGTTATAGCCCCAGTTTCAATCTGGGTCCAAGGTTGCAAAGAGTCCATATTCCATAGTTTTTTAGTTTGGTCCAGTATAATTGCCTTGTAGTAAGTCCTAAGATCAGGGAATCCAAGACCCTCATAGGCCTTGGGAGTGTTGAGTAGAGAGGATTTGATATGTGATTTGTGCACAGCCCAGATAAAATGATTAATTGGTCTTTTGAAGTGTGGCAATATCTGTTTGCAGAATTGGTATTGGCAGAATCCTAAAGAAGTACAAGATGTGCGGTAGTAGAAATAACTTGGATAGGGCTATACGCCCTGCCCAGGAGGCATTGACCGAGAGGAGTGTTTTGACTGTTTCCTGTAGTTTTTGGCCCAATAGAATAATGTTAGTACGCAGAAGCACAGCAGAAGGGGAGGTTAGCTGAATACCCAGGTAGTGCATGAATGAGTTGGGAGCCCAGGAAAAGGGAGAGATGGTTGTAAAAACTGTCTAGGGTTGGGGGAATAAGGAGACACCCAGCATAGCTGATCTTGTGTGAGGTCGAACGCCTTCTCTGTATCTAAAGAGATCATCAGAGAAGGCGTGTGTTTATGCTCTGCTCATTGAATTAGTTCTATAAATCTGCGAGTCCCATCTAAAGGCAGGCCTGAAAGCAAAGAAACCTACTTGGTCTGGATGGACGAGATTGGGCATATAGGTTGCTAAACGGGTAGCTAATACTTTTGTGTAAAGCTTAAGATCAGTGTTGAGCAGGGATATTGGGCGATAGTTAGTGGGGTCTTGGAAGGGTTTACCCAATTTATGGATAGTGGTTATTACCACTTCAAGGGATTCTGACGGTATCTCCCCAGTAGATAGAAATCTGTTAAAAACGTTACATAGGTGGGGTACTAATTGGTCAGCATATGTTTTCTAATATTCATTTACAAAACCGTCCGGTCCCGGGGCTTTGTGTGAAGGGAGATCTGTGATAGCTTCGAGAACCTCTTGGCTAGAAAACGGTTGGGATAGAGAAGCAAGCTGAGACGAGGAAACTGATGGGAGTTGGAGGGGTACAAGGAATTCCTGTAACATCTGCTGAGTAGGATGGGGCTCAGATGGGGAGAGTGACAAATTACAGAGTTTAGAATAGAAGGAGCTAAATCCATTAGCTATGTCTTTTGGATTTGTTAATTTACAGTATCTCACAAAAGTGAGTACACCCCTCACATTTTTGTAAATATTTTATTCTATCTTTTCATGTGACAACACTGAAGAAATGATACTTTGCTACAATGTAAATTAGTGAGTGTACAGCTTGTATAACAGTGTAAATTTGCTGTCCCTTCAAAATAACTCAACACACATCCATTAATGTCTAAACCGCTGGCAACAAAGGTGAGTACACCCCTAAGTGAAAATGTCCAAATTGGGCCCAAAGTGTCAATATTTTGTGTGGCCACTCTTATTTTCCAGCACTGCCTTAACCCTCTTGGGCATGGAGTTCACCAGAGCTTCACAGGTTGCCAATGGAGTCCTCTTCCACTCCTCCATGACAACATCACGGAGCTGGTGTATGTTAGAGACCTTGTGTTTCTCCACCTTCCGTTTGAGGATGCCCCACAGATGCTCAATAGGGTTTAGGTCTGGAGACATGCTTGGCCAGTCCATCACCTTTAACCTCAGCTTCTTTAGCAAGGCAGTGGTCATCTTGGAGGTGTGTTTGGGGTCGTTATCATGTTGGAATACTGCCCTGTGGCCCAGTCTCCGAAGGGAGGGGATCATGCTCTGCTGTCGCAGTACATGTCAGCATTCATGGTTCCCTCAATGAACTGTAGCTCCCCAGTGCTGGCAGCACTCATGCATCCCTAGACCATGACACTCCCAGCACCATGCTTGACACACTTGTCTTTGTACTCCCCACCTGGTTGCTGCCACACACGCTTGACACCATCTGAACCAAATAGGTTTATCTTGGTCGCATCAGACCACAGGAATTGGTTCCAGTAATCCATGTCTGCTTGTCTTCAGCAAACTGTTTGGGGGCTTTCTTGTGCATCATCTTTAGAAGAAGCTTCCTTCTGGGATGACAGCCATGCAGACCAATTTGATACCGCATGCGGCGTATGGTCTGAGCACTGACAGGCTGACCCCCCACCCCTTCAACCTCTGCAGCAATGCTGGCAGCACTCATATGTCTATTTCCCAAAGACAACCTCTGGATATGACGTTGAGCACCTGCACTCAACTTCTTTGGTCGGGCATGGCGAGGCCTGTTCTGACTGGAACCTGTCCTGCTAAACCGCTGTATTGTCTTGGCCACCGTGCTGCAGCTCAGTTTCAGGGTCTTGGCAATCTTCTTATAGCCTAAGCCATATTTATGTAGAGCAGCAATTCTTTTTTTCAGATCCTCAGAGAGTTCTTTGCCATGAGGTGCCATGTTGAACTTCCAGTGACCAACATGAGAGAGTGAGAACGATAACACCAAATTTAACACACCTGCTCCCCATTCACACCTGAGACCTTGTAAAACTAACAAGTCACATGACATCGGGGAGGGAAAGTGGCCAATTGGCCCCAATTTGGACATTTTCATTGGGGTGTACTCACTTTTGTTGTCAGCGGTTTAGACATTAATGGATGTTTGTTAAGTTATTTTGAGGGAACAGCAAATTTACACTGTTATACAAGCTGTACACTCACTACTTTACATTGTAGCAAAGTGTAATTTCTTCAGTGTTGTCACATGAAAAGATAGAATAAAATATTTACATATACAATACATTTATATATTTATGTGAGGGGTGTTTTCACTTTTGTGAGATACTGTATGTCCCTGCTCGTTGAGAAGATATGGGATTCTAGTTTGTGCAGCTCTACATTTATACTGCTGGGCTGCGGAATTTCCCAGCTTTATTTCCCTGAGAGTACCAGGTCAAGGGAAATCGCTTAAGGTAAAAGTCATATCCTTTCTGCAAATGGGAGCTGAGGTCATTCCTCAGTTTACTCAATTCCTCAGAGTTAGGTTGGGAGGGGTTTCGTTTATTTAGTAATTTGAGCTCCCGAATGCGATCGAGTATGGTATTAGAAATAAAGCTTTTCTTTTTCTTTTCCTGTGCGCCCAACTTCAATAAAGTTCCCCGTATGACGGATTTGTGGGCATTCCAGAGTACAGTAGGGTTGCTAACTGTGCCCGTATTGATGGTAAAATAAGAGGATATCTCAGACCTGTTCTTGAGCTTCCGCAGCACTGGGGATTTAAGAATTCATATACCGGGGGGGGGCGTGGCTACCGCGCAGCTGAATGAACGCTTAATTCCACAGCTCCACTCCAGCTCCAGGAACCGAAGCTTTGGGGACAACACAGCGACCCTGCTCAATACTAAAAACGAGCCTAAAAGCTCTGCTGACACCGCAAGATGACCCGCAGGAAAAAAGACAACGCTCAGCTGAAGAAGTTACTGTATTTCTTTCAGCTGAAAGACCGCGATCCTCTCCAAGATGGCGCCGGCGCCATGAGAGATCCTCCTTCTCCCACAGGCAGCGCAGCGCCCGGGCTCACAAGCAGGCTCCAAGCACAGCTCTCCCGGAGCCTCCACACCTATGTCCCGCAGCCCAGCAAAGTCTAAACCTCGGCTAGCAGAGGACACCCAGCAAGGCAGCATGACTCCGGATGCTATGGAGGACATGAGGGAGCTGGTGGACCCGTTCACAGCATTCCCAACAACGGGTAAGCCTGTATCTGACACCACTTTAAAAGACATGCTTGTCTCGCTACGCAGCTCTATGCACACAGACATGATGCAGTGTGTACACAATTTTAAATCTGAACTAGGAGCTTTAGGGGGAAGAGTTAATCACATAGAGGATAAAATGGGAGACTTTGCAGCATCCCACAACACTCTGATTGATGCCCATAACGACCAGTCTAATGAGATCACATGGCTTAGGTCAAAGGTCGCTGACCTTGAAGACAGGTCAAGAAGGAACAACATTAAGATTAGGGGGTCCCTGAAAATGTTCTTCCTCCACAACTCCAGCAATATGCACAAGATTTAATCAAAACCTTCTTACCTAACATTCCAGAGAATGAAATCTACATCGATCGCATTCACAGACTCCCAAAACCGTCACACCTCCCAGACAACATACCCAGGGATGTGCTGATGCGAGTACACTTTTATCAGACCAAGGAACAACTTATGTCTGCGTTTCGCAAAAACCAACAACCCCCAGAAAGATTTGCACATCTCCAACTATTTGCAGACCTTTCACAATTTACTATGCAAAAACGAAAAGCCTTATTGCCGGTGACCAAAGCTCTCCGCAACCACGATATACCATATCGGTGGGGATACCCCGTGAAATTAACAGTTACCCATGATGGTAACACCACGGTAATTACAGATGTGGAGGAGGGACTCAAACTGCTCCGATCACTAGATATATTACCTGACCACTCCTCAGCGGGCCCTTCACCCCCCACTAAACTCAACACTCAGTACGAATGGCAAACGGTGTCCAGAAAGAGCAGCACCAAACGAAACAACTCAAAAGCACCCAAATACAAAACCTAATCCTACTTTATCGCATCAAGGTTCCTGATAAAGTCTGGAGCATGTACCAAAGTTTTCTCCCCTCCTGAGATATGGGTATTTGTTTTGCCCTCAGATGCAAGTTCAACTCCAACGTTATTCTGCAATACTTGTTTTTTTTACAATTAAGTTTTATTTTTTCCCCTACTTTGACCTCTCTCTCCCTCTACTGGTCTGAACTCCAAGTGGACATTCTCATCAATGTGGATCCAAGCAGCACAAATCAGCTCAACAACCGTCGACTCTTCAAAACAAGATGAACTACTCCACTGGAACCAAGGTACCGCACACATTTCTCCTCATATTACCTTAAATGGGGCTTAAAATAGTTTTATTTAATGTAAACGGCCTCAATCACCCGGCCAAAAGAGCCTCAGTATGGAAAGAAGCAATAAAACTTCAAGCAGATGTCTTATGCCTCCAAGAGACACACTTTGCCACTGGCAACACCCCACATTTTCAACACAAGCAATTTCCTCATGTGTTCTATGCTTCAGCTCCTTCAAAACAAAAAGGGGTCCTTATCGCTATTAGAGACTCTGTGGCCTTTCACCTATTGGAAACATATGTAGACCCAGCCAGAAGATATCTAATACTTATAGGAGAACCTAATAACAAACCCTTTACCATCGCTAATCTATATGCTCCTAACTCCCACCAACTCCGTTTCCTTAGAAGACTCTACCGCAAAGTCTCTACTGTCCAAAAAGGATCTCTGGTTGTTTGTGGAGACCACAATATATCACCTGACTACTCTTTGGATACTACCTCCAAGGCCAAACGTCCTCCTCTCTCACTTCAGCCTCTGTTACACTCAGAAAATATATATGATGTATGGCGATGCCAACATGCAAATGAGGGGGACTACACCTTTCATTCTGCTAGACATAATTCATATTCCAGAATAGATTTGATTATGGTAGATAAAATATTATTACAGGCAGTGTCCTCCTCCACCATACATGACATAACATGGTCTGACCATGCTCCTGTATCTATCACGGTGGTGGAGGGGCACACTGCAAGTCCTGCATATATTTGGAGAGCTAACACACGTATTCTTCAAATGCCACAGCATGTTAGAACTATAAGTAAAAATGTATCTGAATTTTTTTACGTCAATGCTGGTTCGGTGTCTGATCCGGCAGTACTGTGGTGCGCTCATAAAGCGTTTGTTAGAGGGTTGATGCTTTATATCTGTGCAAGGGAGAAAAGGAAGAGGACACAAAAGCTGAATTCACTAATTAATGATATCAAAGACCTGGAGACATCAAATAAACAAAACCCCAACTCTCATAATGCTCCAAAACTATCCCAACTTCGTTTGGATCTCAGACTCCTATTGATCGAAAGATATGACAAACACATACAATACCTTAAAATGTCTCACTACTCCTCGGGTAATCGTGCAGGCAAATTCTTAGCCCAGAGGCTCAAGACAGCTAGAACCAAATCTAAAATCCCTTTCTTGATACACCCTATCACTAAACACAACATTTACAATCCTACAGAAATAGCAAACTCGTTTGCTGAATACTACTCAACGCTATACAACTTGAAAACAGACCCTGATACTCCACAGCCAACAGAGGAGAACATCCAGGCTTTTCTGTCGCAAATTAATCTTCCTTCTCTATCCCAAACACAACTTGAGGCCCTCAATGCCCCCATAACGGAGTCTGAGATCCAGAAAGGGATACGCTCACTTCCCCTGGGTAAGTCTCCAGGCCCAGATGGCCTGCCAAATGGGTATTATAAGACATTCCAATCCATACTAGCCCCGACCTTACAGACGGTATACACTACTGCGATGTCCTCTGCCTCGTTTCCCCCAGAAATGCTTAAAGCATATGTGGTAACTATCCCAAAACCTGGTAAAGAGCCTACTTCTCCGGCCAACTTCAGGCCAATATCATTACTCAACACCGATGTTAAGCTTTATGCAAAAATATTGGCCCACAGACTACTTCCCATCCTCCCATTTCTTATAAAAACGGACCAATCTGGCTTCATGGTGGGAAGACAACCGGCCGATGCTACCAGGAGGGTCATTGACATAATACAGCATGCCCGGTCCTGTCGGACGCCTTCTCTGCTCCTCTCTTTGGACGCGGAGAAGGCGTTCGACAGTATACATTGGGGTTACATGAACCAAACGCTACAAAAATATGGGTTCTCTGGCCCCATCCTATCTGCTGTACGGTCATTGTACTCTTCCCCCTGTGCACAAGTTTTCACTTCTAATTTACTATCTGATACCTTTAATATATCAAATGGGACTAGGCAAGGCTGCCCCCTCTCCCCTTCAATCTTCAACCTACTTATTGAACCCCTTGCAGAAAGAATCAGACCACATCCGGAAATCTCAGGCTTCTCCATACAAGGACAATCACATAACATAAATTTATTAGCAGATGACATTATCCTATTCCTCTCCCTACCTAAAATATCATTAAGTCATGCACACAATACCCTAAATGAGTTTAGCAAAATCTCCTATTATAAAGTCAATTTTACAAAATCAATCATACTAGATTTAGGAATAACTCCCTCCTTAAAATCCCAACTTTAGACATCCTTCCCCTATACATGGAGCAAGACGAGTATCACCTACCTAGGCCTCACATTGACCAAAAACCCACATGATCTAGCAGAAGCCAACTACTCATCTTTAATTACTAAACTCACCAAAGAAACGAATAGACTAGCCAAAATAGAACTAACTTGGTCGGGTCGTCTTGCCTCATTTAAAATGCTAATCCTACCCCAAATACTATACATATTTCGAACATTAGCAGTCCCAATACACAACACACATATCAAAGCTCTAAACACTCTACTTTCTAGATATATTTGGCAATCCAAGAGACCAAGATGCTCTAAAGTCCTCCTGGTCAAACACAGAATGGCTGGTGGTATGGGACTGGTGGACATTAGGGACTATTATCGAGCAGCAGTTCTTACACAACTTAAAGAGTGGTTTGACCCAGCATCTGATAACCTGTGGTGTGGAATCGAACAAACTCTAATCCCTTCTAACAACCTGAATTGTTTCTTACTTTTAGATGTATGGAAACCCCATCCTTTACACACTCTCCCACTCACTCTCCAAGCATCATTATCAGCGTGGAGAGACCTAAGTCCCAACTCCGCTACCCCAACTTCAGGAAGTCCCTATACCAATAACAATCATTTCTTAAGCCATCCCCAATCTTAACATGGGAGAATGGCACGACAGAGGTATCAAACTTATCACGGATTTATACTCCAATAATTCCCTTATCCCCTTCACTTCGGGACCAATATAACCTCTGCCCTGCTGACCAATATAAACACAATCAAATAGTTCATCTTCTGCGCTCTATTAAATCATATCAAATATACCTACCTAAAGAAGCGTGGAAATATCTTACCTCGGAACCCACTCCTCCAAAAGATATCTCTTTGTTCTACAATATTTTCCAAGGCAAATTAGATTTTATCAAATCCCAACCTTTCCAGAAATGAGAAACAGATCTAAATGTGCACATTACAAACTCACAGTGGCAATATGCATTTCGATCACTTTATAAAGCTTCAAGATGTGTTAACCACTGTGAACTTTCCCAGAAAATTGCACTTCGCTGGTACCTCACACCTTACAGGATTTCAAAATTTGGAAATCACGGTTGTCCGCTATGTTGGAGAAAATGTGGCTCCATAGGCAACCTATTACATATGTTCTGGTCTTGCAAGCACCTAACTAGTTTTTGGAACTCTGTCTTCCGGTCTATTTCCAGCATCACAGGGATTCTGACCCGCCCTAAACCAAGCTTGGCAATTTTAAACGTGGGTATTGAAACTTTCCCTCCTGAATTTAAAACTGTAATCGCACACATTCTCCTAGCAGCTAGAACACTAATAGCCAAACATTGGAAGGCAGACAGAGCTCCAAATGTATCCAAAGTTCCCACAAACACTCAGACACATTACGTATACGAATCTTTGATAGCCATTAGGAATTGTCAGAAAGAAAAGTTTGATAAAAATTGGAAAATTTGGACAACATGGTTTAAAGGTAACTGACTTTAGAAAATATTAAACAAATCATTCATAACCTAGCTACTTCCACTATGTTCGCATGGAGGCTGGACCGTAGATGAACCTTCTTCTCCCCCCCCCCCCACTCCCTTCCTTCTACCTTCCCATTCTTTTATGTTATTATTTTATATATGTTATATTTTCCAGTTATATATTATATCCGTATATGGATAACATGTTACTCAGTTATATCTATAACAATGATGTTAATACACCCTTGCGGGACCATTGCCTTAATAATACCTTTGAGGTTAAAGATTGTCTAAATAAAATAGCTGTACTATTCTTTAATGCAATACTGTACAACACAATGGTGTAATGCTGTATTTTGTGTATAACATGCAAAACTCAATAAAAAGCATTTAAAAAAAAAAAAAAAAAGAATTCATATACCACATAGTATGTCTGGGAGTAGAGGAGGAGGTAGAAATAGTGATGGTTATTGGAGCATGGTCCAATCATGTGATAGGTCCAATTGTGGATCTAGTGATTTTTTGCAGTAGGTCTTTGGATGCCAAGAACAGGTCGATCCTTGAGTACAACCTTTGGGTATTTGAGTAGAAAGAGTAGTCCCTCTCAGTACCATGTTGACACCTCCAAGAGTCATACAGATCTTCAATGGAGAGCAGTGAGGATAGAGCTGTGGACTTCCTACGTTTTGTATTAGATGAATCCATCTGGGGATCTATAACTTTGTTAAAGTCGCCACAAAGTATAACTTGGTCTCTGGGGTAGTGTTGGATTTTCTTTCTCGGACATCACGGGACACAGAGCCACAGTAATAACTGATGGGTTATGTAGATACCACTAGGTATTGGACACTGGTCACACCCTAATCAGGAAGTTCAACCCCCTATACAATCCCTCCCCTTCCAGGGATACCTCAGTTTTTACGCCAGTGTCTTAGGTGTTGGACGTGCAAAGATGTCCTGTTCTGAAGCTCCAAAGGGAATATCCTATATCCTATACTGGGGCAAGCCAGGCGAACCGGATCCATTCAAAGTGTCTTGGCCGAATTGGATGGTACCCGGGCCTCGTGTCCGAAGAAACGAGGTTTTACCTGTAACGCTTCTCTTTTTAGAGAGCTGGACCCCGCAGATCAGAAAATGGCTTTAAACCTCCTAATTTCTGGCTGGGTGCTTTACAGGGCCAGAACTGCAGGATCCCCCTACTCGTAGGGGGCCCCAGTGTCTGACGGTTTTTACAAACGGAGCCCACCGTGACATGTGAAGATTGGGTCTGTGTATACAGAATCCTGCGGCTGGATAAGGTAAGAGGAGATTCCACAGAATTTTTGAATTCTAGTGGGTTTTCTCCTTTATGGTAAATGCATGCTATGCCTATTGTGACCACCAGGGGCTGCCAAGAGCACAAACCTTCTCATGCTTGATTCTGTCTCAGCGTTCGCTGCACAAGCTCTTCCGCCGGCTCCAGGTAAGATGGATGGGGGGTTTTCTCATCTGGGATGTTCCCCCCCAGCTAGGGGCAGGCTTCAAGTATGCTGTAAGGCTGTTTTAGACCGCACTGTCACCGCCGCTGCCGCCGCCGCCACCAAGCCGCCTTTGCAGTACAGGGCCCATCACTGCCGGCCTTCTCCTTCCTCCCCCTCCCCCAGCCTTCCTCCAGGCTTGTCAGGAAGGGTCGGCTCGCGCGGGAAGCGCTCGTCTTTCAAAAACGGGGGGGGAGGGGCGTCAGCGTTCTCAGACGCCCACAGTGCCAGGAAGCATGGCTATTTAAAAGCACACTTTACAGGTGCTCTGAGCCTTGGAGGGACAGAGAGCTGACAGTCACATGTTAGGTGGGACACAGGCATTCTCCTAGGCTGCATTTACTAAGGGAACACCAGACTGGGCATTTGGTAGCAGGGCTTTGCTGGACTACATCGCTCAGTCAGTGTTCATTTTTGGATACCTCACACCTTGTTGCTTTGCACTATGGGTAGAAGAGGTTTAAGTACCCCCAGAACCAGAGACACTGGGGGATCTCGTTCAGGTTCTGAGGACCCCCTGTCTGCTACACCCTCCCCTCCTGAGGGGCCAGGGACGACTAGCCAGGGAGAGCCGTTGGGGTCAGGGGCTACACCTGCTTCTGGCACTTCAGCCCCTGTATACATTACGGAGGAGGTTTTTTCCTCAACCATTTCTGGGTTAGAGGAAAGATTAATGGCCATGATTACATCTTCACTCAGTGGAAGAAAACGCACTAGGCCTTTCTCTGTTTCCCAAGACCCTCAAACAGAGGAGCTCTGGGATAAAGGAGACGAATCCCTTTCAGAGGATCGGGATGGGACGGATGATTCCTCTGCGGAGGAGTCAGGTAGAGAGGGACCCTCCTCGACTTCCCAAGAGGAGAAGGTCTTAGTACAGATCCTTACTGGATTGGTCCGCTCCACATTTAAGTTGCCCATACCTGAGTCTGTTAAGGAATCTTCATCTTCTTTGGGGTCGCTGAAACCTTCTCAAACAGCACATGCTTTTCCTGTTCATAATTTACTTGAAAAGCTCCTTTATTCTGAATGGGATCACCCAGATAAGCGATTTCTTCCGCCGAAGAAGTTTTCAACACTTTATCCTATGGAAGAAAAATTTATTAAGATGTGGGGAATGCCGGCCATTGATGCGGCCATTTCTTCTATAAATAGTAGTCTGACTTGTCCTGTAGACAACGCGCAGATGCTCAAGGATCCTGTGGATAAAAAGATGAAATTCTTATTGAAAGATGTTTTTTCCTTAGCAGGATCAGTGGCCCAACCTGCAGTAGCAGCGATTGGAGTCTGTCAATACTTAAGAGACCATGTTAAGCAGGTCATCAAAGTATTACCTGAACAGCAGGCCCAGGGGTTTTCTAACCTTCCTGCGGCCTTATGTTATGTTGTTGACGCCATCAGAGATTCTATCGTGCAAACCTCTCGCCTTTTACTTGGGTTGGTGCATATGCGTAGAATCTTATGGTTGAAAAATTGGTCAGCCGAAGCTCCATGTAAGAAGCTCCTGGCTGGGTTTCCCTTTCGTGGTGAAAGGTTGTTTGGAGAAGACTTAGATAACTATATCAAGAGAATCTCTTGTGGGAAAAGCACTCTCTTACCTGTTAAGAAGAAGAGTAAGCGTCCCTCTTTTAAACGGACTCTTTCCCCAGTGCCAGGGGCATCAGCCTCCAGGCAGTCACGACGGCCTCCTCTGTCTGGGGCAAGAAACAAGAGTCAACCTCAGGGACAGAAGACGTCCTGGGGGAAGAAGTCTTCTAGACAAGACACTAAGGCCTCTTCATGAAGGGGCGCCCCCGCTCGCTCGAGTCGGGGGAAGACTGCTGCAGTTCTCAAGGCTCTGGCAGGAGGACTTCCAGGACAGATGGGTAATCTCCACAGTAACCTTAGGGTACAGACTGGAGTTCCAAGAAGTTCCCTCTCCTCGTTTCCTCAGATCAGGTGTTCCCAGAGACCCAGAGAAGAAGCAGTCACTCCTTCTAGTAATAGAGCAACTTTTGTCTCAAGAGGTCATTATGGTGGTTCCCACAAAGGATCAAAGATTGGGCTTCTATTCCAACCTTTTTATGGTCCAAAAACCAAATGGGGATGTCAGACCCATTTTAGATTTAAGAGACCTGAATTGATTCCTAAGGATACAGTCCTTCCGTTTGGAATCAATTCGGACAGTAGTCTCCACCCTGCAGGGAGGAGAATTTTTGACATCAATAGACATCAGAGATGCAGGCCTACCTGTGCCCATTTTTTCTGCTCAGCAGAAGTGTCTGCAGGCAAAGATCACTGCTTTAGGGGAGCTGATTCTGACAGTCAGGACCAAGAAGGGTCCTTCTGTTCGCCTTTGTATGAGGCTGTTGGGGAAGATGGTGTCTTCATTCGAAGCAGTTCCCTATGCTCAGTTCCATTCAGGACTGCTGCAACACAGTATTCTGTCGGCCTGGAACAAGAAGGTTCAGGCATTAGACTTTCCAATGCACCTGTCGCATGCGGTGCGTCAGAGCCTCAATTGGTGGCTCATACCCGAAGACCTGCAGATGGGGAAATCCTTTCTACCGGTTGCCTGGGATCCTCTTGCAGGCGGGACGGATGCGTTGGTGATTCCGTGGCATCGGTTCTCACTGATTTATGCATTCCCTCCTATTCTGTTACTGCCACGACTCCTTTGCAGGATCAGGCAGGAAAGGAAGTCGGTACTTCTGGTGGCCCCTGTTTGGCCCAGAAGAACTTGGTAGGCAGAAACAGCAAGGATGGCGGTGGGTTCCCGGTTGACCCTACCGGTATACCCAGACCTGTTATCTCAAGGTCCAGTGTTCCATCCTGCCTTACAAACGCTAGATTTGACGGGTTGGCTATTGAGACCCACGTTCTGAAGAGTCGTGGGCTTTCAGGTCCTGTCATATCTTCCTTGATCAATGCAAGGAAGCCAGCTTCCAGAATGATTTATCATAGAGTCTGGAAAGCTTATGTATCCTGGTGTGAATCCAGGGGTTGGCATCCCAGGAAATATTTCATAGGTAGAATTCTTGATTTTCTACAATTAGGATTAGAGATGAAGCTGGCCTTGAGTACCATCAAGGGCCAGGTCTCGGGCTTATCAGTATTGTTTCAACGGCCGCTTGCTTCGCATTCTTTGGTCCGAAACTTTATGCAGGAGGTGATGCATCTTAATCCTCTGGTTAAGGCGCCCCTAAACCCCTGGGACTTGAACTTGGTTTTGTCGGTGTTACAGAAACAACCTTTTGAACCAATACGTCAGATTCCTAATTTTTCTGGTAGCCATCTCTTCTGCTAGAAGAGTATCAGAAATAGCAGCTCTTTCCTGTAAAGAGCCTTACTTGATTATACACAAGGATAGAGTGGTACTGCGCCCTCATCCTAGTTTTTTACTGAAGGTGGTTTCAGATTTTCATCTAAACCAAGACATTGTTCTGCCTTCCTTTTTTCCAGATCCCTGTTCTTCGGAAGAAAGGTCACTACATTCTGTGGATGTAGTAAGAGCAGAGAGGGCAGTGAGAGGGCATGAGGATATCGCCTTTGGGCATAGTGTGCTGCAGACAGCGGTACAGGGTCCTCAGGTCTGATAGCACCCTACTTGGTTGTGATCCCCCCCCTCAGTTGGCATTGCTTTGGGACATCCCATCAGTTATTACTGTGGCTCTGTGTCCCGTGATGTCCGAGAAAGAAAATAGGATTTTTTATAACAGCTTACCTGTAAAATTCTTTTCTTTTGATGGACATCACGGGACACAGAGGTCCCGCCCCTCTTCTAATACACTTATATTGCTTTGCTACAAAACTGAGGTATCCCTGGAAGGAGAGGGATTATATAGGGGGTTGAACTTCCTGATTAGGGTGTGACCAGTGTCCAATACCTAGTGGTACCTACATAACCCATCAATTTTTACTGTGGCTCTCTGTCCCGTGATGTCCATCGAAAGAAAAGGATTTTACAGGTAAGCTGTTATAAAAAATCCTATTTTTTCAGTATATTCTTATAAAAGCATTTCTGGTGGGCGTTGGGCATAAATATTCACAATGATAAGAGGATGATTATTGAAGGTGGCTGATAAAATCAAGTATGAGGAGTCCTGATCAATATGAGTGAGAGTAAAGGATAGCGAGGATCGCACTGCGATCATTACTCCCCTCGCTTTCTTGTCAGCCCGTGCTTGGAAGCAGTGCAGAAACAATTTGTGGGAACATTGGGGGCGTTTATATTCTGAAAAGTGCGTCTCTTGAATGCAGAGGATGTCTGCCTTCTGTGAAATAGCCTTTCTCCAAAGAAGTGAGCACTTGAAGGGGCTGTTGAGGCCCTTAGCATTCAGGGAGACTATTGTAAGTGTATAGAAAAAGAGAGCACAGATGGGAATCCCGCCTATTGGAGATAGTAGCACTCACCAAATGAATTTCGGGAGGTGTGATCAAAAATTAGACTACATCAACACTGAAAAAATAAAAAAAAAGATCTCCACACACCTACATGAGTTAAACTACAATTGTTTATTTGCCTAAAAAAGCATAATACATAGAAAAAACACCAATCTGTCCCCCTATAATTTGGCCAGAGGGAAAAACCCCCAAAAAAGAGAGAAAAGGGGGGTTCTCCCCTATGGTCTAATAACTCCTAATGTGGGGCAGTGTGTTCCCAGAAAAGCTGGTTATATGTCGCTGTCCCACACTGAAATATGGCACAGCCTGAGATACACTTGATGATGTCCACCCGAGAGACTCCCCGTCGTCAGTCAGTCAAGTAGTTGAATGCATGTATGATACATCCTGTTAATAGTTTATTCTGTTGGGTAGTGTGTAGTTGAAGAAGAGGACATGTATTCAAATACTCCAAGGGCTGTATGCAATGACAAGCTATTTAATTCTCAGCAGTAGTACTAATTGCCTATTTTATAAATCTGAGACTATTCCCACAGCCTGCAGGTAATTCTCACGATTAATCCTTAGTACACACATATAGCTTGTATAGTAGCTTGACAGTCACTGATTTATACAACTTTTCTCAAGATTAGATTGAAGTCCATCTGTCAGTGTATGGTCAATCATCTCCAATTGCCAGCCAAAATGATAGTAATCTTTGGAATTTCAATATACATCTGTATATGTAATATTGGCTCCTGCTCTCCCCACATTGAGAAGGAACTGAGCAAAACACTATGCAGCAATCTCAGAGAATTACTAGATATGAAACAATGTTCGTAAATATTTAAATAAGAATGGAACAGTCCTCACAGATACATTGAATGTAACCACAAACAGGGTTCCTGCAGCCTGCAGGTAATCTCTTAGTATGGGTCACTCACTGATCCGGTGCTTCTCAAGATTAGATTGGAATCAGTCTGTCAGTGTATGGCCAATCGTCTCCAATTGCCAGCCAAAATAATAGTAATCCTTGGTATTTCAATATACATCTGTATATGTAATATTGGCTCCTGCTCTCCCCACATTGAAAAAGAACTTAGCAAAACACTATGCAGCAATATCAGAGTATTATAAGATATGAAACAATGTTCGTAAGTATTTAAGTAAGAATGGAACAGTCCTCACAGATAAATTTAATGTAACCACAAACAGGGTTCCTGCAGCCTGCAGGTAATCTCTAAGAGCCCTTTCACACTGGGGCGGTTTGCAGGCGCTATTGCGCTAATAATAGCGCCTGCAAACCGACCCGAAAGTGCTGCTGCTTTCATTCCAGTGTGAAAGCCCTGAGGCGCTGGCAGGACGGTAAAAAAAGTCCTGCTAGCAGCATCTTCGGAGCGGTGAAGGAGCGGAGTGTATACCGCTCCTTCACCGCTCCTGCCCATGGAAATCGATGGGACGGCGCGGCTATACCGCCGGCAGAGGCGCTTTGCGGTGGTATTTAACCCTTTCTCGGCCGCTAGCAGGGGGTAAAACCGCCCCGCTAGCGGCCGAATACCGACGGTAAAACGCCGCTAATAATAACGGCGTTTTACCGCCGACGCCGCCCCCGCCCCAGTGTGAAAGGGCTCTTAGTATGGGTTACTCACACATCCGGTGATTCTACAAAGATCGTTCAAACCTTGCGTCGGGATTGACCTGTATATGTATATCCAATTGATTAGATGTTCAGAAAAGCTGTTCCTTTTCCGTAGGTTGTTTCCTTGTTTTCCCTTCTGTTAGCACAGTGTATTGAAAATAGAGGGAGGGCATTTGTAGTTCTCCTGCGGGAGTTTTTATATAGCCAATGTTCACAATGTTCCATCGCCAATCCTCTCTTCCCAAATCCTTTGGGGAATGATACGGAGTCAGACAGAAGGTAATTGTAAAATAATCATCCAGGCAGAAGTTTTTCTTCAGGCTTGTGCATCACAACTAAGGTCATTAGGTCCTTATTGTCAATAGGGTTGAGCTACGGTAGGTAGAGAGACGGGGGTACTCGTCCCAGCGTAGAGTTTATATGTTTCGGTCCGAGGGGCCGGAACTTCATCAGAACTCAACAAAGGTAGTATCCAGTCTTAGGTACTTATCTCTATGGTAGAGAGTGATAGATATGTGGGTATACTGTAGTCATGGCGAAAGTTGTGAATTGCAAGGATTGTGGATTTTAGATGATGGTCTCTTGTTGGCGGTGGGCGGAGGTGCTTGTGGGGTTAAACCCCAATTGTTGAGCTGTTTGACATCTTCCTTAGGGGTCAACATGGTGACCTGCTGATTGCGGTAGGTTACTAATAGCTTTGTGAGAGCCCCATTTGTAGGCGATTTTATGCTCATACAATACAGAGGTGAGCAAAGACCATACGTGCTTGGGAGGTAGCAGCAGAAATGTCGTTGAAGAGCAATATTTTGGTAAAGGATTCCGGCAAAGAGCGCAGGGACCTTGCTGCGTGCATTATATCTTCTTTGACGTGAAAGAAGTGTATTCTTGTTAGAATGTCTCTGGGGACAGAAGCTGGCAAGTATTGTGGTTTATAGATCCTGTGCCCGTGGTCAATAAGCATGTCTTTCATTGATAGCCCTGGAATAAGTTTACGAAAAAGCTGGTGTAGGTGTGGTACTATTTCAGGGATGGCGAGGGATTTGGTGACCCCCCTAATTTTAATATTGTTCCGTCGTCGCGAGCGATCTTCAAGGTCTGCGATTTTTATGCAGAGCATGTGGATAGTATTGGCTTGGTTGTCCTGTATGTCCACAATAGCATTATATAGTTTAGTGGCTTCAGAGAGATGCTGCTCAATATGGTCAGTACATTCTTCTACTGAGCTAACTCTGTCTTGTAGTTAATTAATGGATATTTTCAACTCCCTGTGAAGATCAACCTGTAGGGATAATAGCATGGCCTTGAGAGAGTGTTCCGATGCAGAATTATCATGGTAGGGGATGCTGCAAGGGACTGTATGAGTGGTATGTCTGCCATGGAACTACAGGTCCCAGCGCCATATTGTTTCTTCATAGGTGGCTGTTTGTCAGGGGAGTGAGTGGGAGAGTCAGCCAGTCTCTTACCTCTATCCCCTGGAGAGCTGGTGTGCTCAGGAAGGCGATCTGCCACTACCTCCATGTCAGAGGGAGTAGCTGCATCTGCATCCCCCAGTTCCAGCCAGCGATCCGTGTCTCCTCGCTCCCGGCTGGCGCCATGTTGGTTCCCCTGTGTGAGGTCCCCCTCTCAGCTCCGGGGCCAGGCTCCATGGCTTACCCCTGGCTTTGTTTTGTCGCACGTTCCCAGTTTTGGCTATCATGTGAGTAACCTTTTTTGGCATGGCCCATTATAGCCAAATTTCCCCCTTTTTCTGCTGATTTTGTTAGACCCATGAAACTATATTGCTTTTTATACATCTTTTATAGAATTTAGATGCATCTGGCTCCTGAAGAGTGGATTGAAGTCCATGAAACGCAGCGTCGGGCCTACCTTTGATGCATTAAACACACATTGACCAATTTTTGAGATGTTTTTACTTCACATGACTTTTATCTTGTTTGGGGGATTAAGATGCATAATTGTGCCTACCCATGTCCCATGGTTGTATATACATAGATTTATTGTCTATATGCGATTATTTTATGTCTAATGTTTGCAATGCGTTTTTATGCCATGTTGATCATTGGTCCTTAATAAACATACATATGTTTGCACCTCTGTGAGTGTGATTGGGCTGCATCATGCGCACCTCATTCAAAGCCCCAACCTCCCCCCTCTTTTTCATGATATTAAGGATGGGGGCGCAAACTTTCACTTGCGTCCCAATTAAAGTCCTAAGTTCGCTTTTCCCCCCATTGCTTGCATTGCAAATAACTTTAGATCCGTGTTAAGGAGTGAAATGGGGAAAATTTTGTGGGTATACTGACTCCTTCCCTGGTTTTGGCAATATGACAATGACAGCTTTAAGCATTTTGTCAGGAAAGGATCCGTAGGTTGCAGCAGCTTAAAATACTTTTTTGTAGGTGTGGGATTAGCACTTCTTGGAAGCATTTATAGTATTCTGGGGATAGCCCATCCGCTCCTGGTGACTTATTAGGCAAAGATTGAATCACTTTGGTGATTTCATGCTGAGTTATTGGCGAATTAAGCACACTCAGATTGTCTGCGTCTTAAGATGGAAGATGAAGGGAGGCTAGATAGGTGTGTATGGCCTCCGCTGTGGGTTGGGTGGTTAACCCATCTTTTTTGCAGGTTATAGAGAGCCTGGTAATAGTCTCAGAAAGAGTTTTCAATATCTTTTGGTTGTAGGATTTTGGAATTAGAGCCAGGTTTTAGAAAATATGGAATGGCTTGTTTAGCTTGTCTGGATTTCAGTTGCGCAGCTAGGAGTTTTCCTGCTTTATTCCCTTGGGAGTAGTGGGAATTTGAGTTTCCAACATTTAATTCTTAAGGGTCTCCGCTTTTAGAAAACATAGATGGTTTGCAGTTTTAACTTATCTTGAGGCCTAAAATATGCATTTATGGTATTGAAAAGCAAAAACAGCTGTGGCAGCAAAAGGGTAAAATATGGCAAGGAAACAAGGATGAGACAAAAAGAAGAGGTGTAAGCCAAGACTTAACAGAATTAAAGCGGTAGTAAACACTGTGCAAAATAAAAAAAAAAAGTCCAGCCCTCTGCAAGTCAATGGTATAATGTGCTACTATGCATCGCATACTAGCACATTATGAAAAACTTAAAATGAAGCCCTCCAGCAGCATGTTGTCACCGTTGACAAGGCTTCCATCTTCACCTGGTCTTTTTCCAGATTCCTGGGCTCCGGCTGTTTAAATGGCCAAGCCCTGATGACGTCACTCCCATGCACTCAGTATGCCGTCCCTTGAAAGCGAAGTGCTCATGTGCTGGAGATGTCACCGGCTGTAGAAACAGAGAACATCAGTGCACGTTTAGGAGATATTCCTTGTACCTCGTACAAGTCACCAAGCAATGTTTACTACCCTTTAAACAGAGAGAAAATGTTTGTCCTTTGCAGCTGAAAAGGTCTTGAAGTAGAAGTTAAATGACAATGTGCTTATTGTAAGAGCAAGGTTTAGTGTACGGCTGTACCCAAATGATAAACAAGACTACCATTTCCTCAGAAAGCATGTAATGTCAGAAATAAATTTGTATTTCTCTTCCTTATGTGTATGGTAATGTATATACTTCCACTTGTTTTCTACACCAATCAGCCACAACATTATGACCACGGACAGGTAAAGTGAATAGCATTGATTATCTTGTTACAAGGGTATCTGAAAGTGGGCGGAATATACTAGGCAGCAACTGAACATGTTGTTCATGAATTTGATGTGTTGAAACCAGAAAAAATGGGCAGAAAAAAAGGATTTGACTTTGGTAATGGCTAGATGACTGGGTCAGAGCATCTCCAAAACTGCAGCTCTTGGGGGATGTTCCCGGTCTTCAGTAGTCAGAACCTACCAAAAAGTGGTCCAAGGAAGGAAAACAGGGCGATGGGTGACCAAGGCTCCATGATGCACGTGGAGAGCAAAGGCTGGCCCATGTAGTCCGACCCAATAGAAGAGTTAGGTGTCTCTACGAGGTGCTGGCTTACAAGTTCTCCAAATACCAATTCAATCAACCATATGTGAGTTTAGCTGGAAAAACAAGTCTAATCCATAGAGGGCACACCTCGCAACTTACAGGACTCAAAAGATCTGCTACTGATGGCTTGATCCAGATACCACAGCATACTACAGATGTCTCAATGGGTCAGGGCTGTTTTGGTGGCAAAACAGCGACCTACTCAAAATTAGGTGGGTGGTCAGAATGATATGTCTGATCGGTGTATATATTTGCATACTTTAAAGATACATGGAGTGATGTTAATTTATTCTCTTTTTAGGGAGTGATAATTTACCCTAGTTTGTACAGAACATTCAGGAAACATTATTTTGGAGACGAAACAGTGTCCAGACTTGATCTTTGCTCAATGGACAAGGCAAGACAGCCTGATGGATACTATCACACTGAGGCTTCCATCTTCATAGGTAAATTCTACTACAGTATTATATCTTATACTATGTTGCTAGGTATCTATTGAGAGAGAATACTGAGTTGCTTGTATTAAAATTGTTGGAAAAATGCAACTAGTATTTGCTGTAAAAAGGACATCGTTGAGCCCTTTTTTTTCTGAAAAACTAGTTGGAGCTGTTTGGCTGCTCAAAATGCTTCGGTATTGTCAGGTTTTTCTGGTATAAAATTATTCATTTAATTAATATTAATAAAATAAAATATTCAGCCTGACTTAACTTGAACCCAAAACAACAGGTGTTTACAAGTCTGAAAACTAAAGATCCTTGAAGGGCTGATTTCCAAAAACATATAGAAAGGCTCAATTGCAACCAAAGACACTCAATGCTGATGAACAATGGGAAGATATTGGATATTCAAACAGACACCAACCAGTTTATAACTGAGAAAAACAAAATGTATTTATTTAGCTGGCAAGAACCAAATACTCTTTGCCTGTTCAGCTGTTCTCATTGTTTCTCTGTCATAAAATGGCTAACAAACTGAGTTGGTATACAAAAAGTTAAACTTTCTGTGAATTTCTCCGTAGAGGAAAAAAATCTGGAGAGGTCAGTTCAGGTGTAATTGATTTTATTTCACTATTTCAACTTAGAACAATTTCTGAATTTAAAAAATTGTTTAGACTTCAGGGACACAATTGGAAAAAATAATATATACATAAATATAAGGTGTTCAAACACTTTTCTATTTCTTTCTTTATATACAGAGCACCATTCTATATAAAGGACCCAATTATGACAAGAATTATGGTACTGTGTGTATACAGTATATTGTAATACTTAAATTAAAAAAAGATGTCTTATTATTACTATAATATTATTAATACATTATATATCAGGGATATGCAATTAGCGGACCTCCAGCTGTTGCAGAACTACAAGTCCCATGAGGCATAGCAAGACTCTGACAGCCACAAGCATGACACCCAGAGGCAGTTGCATGATGAGACTTGTAGTTTTACCACAGCTGGAGGTCCTCTAATTGCATATCCCTGCTATATATTATTACTACCTCAAAATTGATCTCTGGATACGTCATGCATCTTTAGCAAATGTCCCTTGATTGAAATTAAGGTATATTAAAAATGAACATCGCAGGGTATATTATCCAACGGGGAACCCCATTCCTACTATTATGAGGGTATTATATCTAAAATGAACCTATGGGTAAAAATATAATGTCCCAGATAGGGTTGATCTGAGGAGATCCAATTTTCAGAGACTTCAAAGAGGAATTCATGGTCTTTGAGCGCCATCTGGTAGACAGGTATAGTCAACATCTAAGTAAACATTAGGCGAATCAATAACAACGCCTTTCAATCGAATGTGTGTAAATATTCTGAACTACACCTTTTAGGCTAGTCCTTTTCTAAGGGTATTTTGGGAATAAAAGCGGAAAGATCAGAGAGGAAAGGGATCATCACTTTCTTGACCCAAGTCTTTGACAGTCTTTTTTAATCGAAAGACGCTTCCTTAGACACCCATGCTCTCTAGATCAAAACATCCTCTCGATCAGTCAATCAATCTCTTGGAAGCCTTGTGTACTCTCTACAGGTCATCACATAAGCTGCCTTATGAATCCCTGAGTGTGGTCCTATATTCCACCACAATTATCTTTGCTGGTAAGGTATTTAATAACCACTCCTGCAAAATTTTTATCTCAATTCTGAATTTATCTGAATGTGTATTTCATTGTTGTGTATGATAGACTGGTGGCATTAAATCCGAATCACTGGTGTCATCTCCACTGACGAAATCAAGAAATTCAGTTGGGCTTTGTTTGTTAGTGACATAAGCTTGAGCCTTACATTCTGCTGCAGGGAATTTGAGAGGAGGGTCTGACTGGGGTGGACCTTGTTGTCTACCAGTAGGGTCCAAATTGTATTCTTAAACAGTGGTGATGATACGTACTGAATGAAAATTAAATATAATTTACCCTAAGTTCCTAGGCCTAAATCTATAGTTGTACTGAATACCGTTGACTCAACATTTATATGTTTATGTATTGCGATAAATCAGACGTTCTGTATATGTATATATATGTGATAGTGACTTGATGGTGAATAAATTGGCATTTCATTGATAATTTTATTGTGTTAAAAATCTCTTCATAGACTTAAGAGAACTCAGGAAATTAATCAAGTCAGTGTGGTTTATATTTAACAAATTTATTTTATGTCAATTTGTACCCCGGAAGGCTGTAGACACTGTTGTATATTAAGTAATTCAATAAATAATAATGCTGTCTTGATTATTCGTTTAAACTTCTTGACAGTATGTTTTGGAAATCAGTTATTCACTTGCTACATTCTTATTCCAGGTCATTCACTCAAAATGTCTAGAGGCAGCTAGACAACTAGTACTTTTTGATGGAGGTCAGCATTGGTAGTCCCTGTAAATTACTCTTTGTGTAAGTTTCCTTTAGACCTAAACTCCAAGCAAATAAGACACAGATTAATGCAGCTCTATGTTGATTAATAATATATACTTAAATGTATTTCAAGTTCAAATTGGGTGCCAATCTTTTATTTAACTTTATATCAGCCACTTGCAGTCCTAGCAGAGTGACAGAGAGACAAGCTCATGAGTGTGCCACCTTTCAGGGTGGGTGTGGTGGGGAGACCTATAAGTATTTCTTAAAGTGGTGTTCCGCCTGGGGAGAAAAAACTAAAAGTCAGCAGCTACAAATACTGTAGCTGCTGACTTTTAATATAGGGACACTTACCTGTCCGGGGAGCCGTGATTTCGGCACCCCAGCCGATTTTCAGATCAGCTGTCGGGTGTTGCCATTCGTCGTAAGGAAAACTGGCAGTGAAGCCTTTCTGCTTCAAGGCCGGTTCCCTACTGCGCATGCGCAAAGCACGCTGCACTTTCTAATTGGCCCGGTGGCAGCGGAAGGAGGAGGGGGGCTGAACTTCCGTGGGACGGCGCTGTGGCAGGGTACCTGTCAAAAACAGGTTCCCAACCCCCCCTCCCCCCTGAAAGGTGCCAAATGTGGCACTGGAGGGGGGAGGAAGCAGATAAGCAAATCTACTTTTGGGTGCAACAGAGAAAAATCTGATCTTTTCTACTGGTAGGTAGAGGTTTGTGGTGTGTCAGAATTGTGCAAATCTCAGAACTGGATGGGCAAAAATTTAAATCTTATTGGCAGGGAAAACATATCCCTTACATGAATTTCATCTGTTTATTTAGCTGCTTGCTTGGAGTTCAGATTTAAATTGGTAATAAACCCAAAAATTAATTATATTGCAGCTTACCAATTCTTAGATGTGGTGGCTGCATTCGTTTTTTTTTTGTTTTTTGTTTTTTAGACACACTTTCCTGGTGATCTGGCCAGTAAGTCTGTTATTTTTCAACAGAACAAGTGGTCCTGCAGATGTAGCAGTTAGAGGGTTGAGACAACCTATTTACCACTGACAGGGTTGCTTACAATGCTCTGCTTATATTTATCCCAAAAGAAAAAAAAACAGTTTGCTGTAACTGCCTAAAAGTGTTAGCTGGAGTTTGTCTTCAAATTGTTAGTGTATCTAAATCTGCTAGTACATCTAACACTCCCTGCCCCCCAGACTGGCAATGCTGCTGTTCAGTGGTGTCTCTTCCTCCAGAGTGGCGGCACTCTGATAAAGAAGGCATGTCACTGGCCAGGTCACCAGGTGAAAATAGAGGGGAATTACCTCCCCGAATTGCATTATAACATGCCGGTCTGTTAGCTCTAGGGGACGTTCCCCCAGACTCCATCTACCGGTACCGGTTTACATCATGGCTGATATTTGTCAGGACCTCTACATTTTGATTGGTTCTGGTCCTTTTATTTGAACTCTTTGACACAAATCCATTGCAATTGTAAGTCATCCTAAGTCAATCCTTTGTATACTTCCTATTTTGCATATGTATATATATTTGGAAGCTGCCTTTGTCACTTTCTTAGATAAAACATTTTACTTTTATTACATTTTTTGAGTTTAATACCACTTTAACAGGCAGTCAGACTCCACTGTCTAAAGATCACCTACCAGTACCACCGCTGCGATTTATATGGACTGTTCCTCGCTTATTTAATAAATCTCCTATCTTCAACATCATTATCTTTTTATTGTTATTCATATAGGTAGAACGATCATAAATTAAGTAACATACAAATGGGAAAAATAAATATCAAGTGTCTTAAGGCACTGTAAATAGCATTGCTAATCCTTGGTTTCACAGTATCATGTACTGTATTTTCCTAGCTCTTGATGGTAGTGAAAAATACTTTTTAGAGTAGAATACAATGTATTGTCCTAGCATCCCAATGGAAATTATACTTGCAAAATAGTGACGTAATTTAAGGTACACTTCCTCAACAGTCCAGTGAATATCACATATCGCACCCTTCCCACCCCTTGGTTTAGTCCGTGTGAAAGTTATATAGAGTCCACAAACTATGATATTTGAAAATTGATCAATCCAGATGTACTGACGGCCTATCTAAAGTAGACAGTCTGAGGTATTTAGTAAGAGGCATGGGGCATTTTTTGGAGTTGTAATTTGGAAAATGAAGAAATTAAATAAACTTTGTTTTCTTTTTCAACATTTTTTTTTTAATACATACTGTCACCAGTGCAGTTCATCCTCCTCATTTGACTGGTGTGGCGGTGATCAGGGATACTAACTGGTGTCAGTATGTAAAAACACCAAAATGTAATTAATTTTCATTCTCATCAGAGTAGTTCAATGTCACCATAGTGACCAGGCCAGGGTTTTTGTCTTTGTTGCTTATAAGGCCCCTTTCACACATGCGGACCGTATGTCCGTATTTCATCCATCCGTTTTCGGATGAAATACGGACATACATGCATCCCTATGGGATAGCGAGTGTCAGCGGATGTACATCCGCTAACACCCGATGTTGTCCGGCTCCGCTCTCGTCCGATTCTGCGGACGGAAGAAAATCCTATTTTTCTATCCGTCTGCAGAGCGGATCGGATGAACACGGACAGACGGTCCGTGTTCCTCCGATCCCCCATAGGGGAGAGCGGAGATCTGACAGGGCGGTCCCTGCACAGTGTGCGGGTCCCGCCCTGTCATCTGCCTGCTCAGCTGGGGAAAGCGGAGCGATCCCCGCTGAGCAGCGGATAAACACGGGGCGGATCAATACGGATCCGTCCCGTGTGAAAGGGGCCTTAGAGTGAAGATCACTGTTATAAGCAATAGTTCTAGCTGTCATGAATGGCTTTCATTTATGACAGCTTGCTTGCTATTGTGATCTGTGATTGGCTACAGCTAATCACATGGTACAGGATGCTGTGACAGGCACCATGTGATAGCTGTGAGCCAATCACAGCATCACAATAGTAAGCAAAACAGCCATGAATGGAAGCCATTCATGACTGTTTTGTTTTCATTCTAATCATGTGATTGCTATGACCAATCATAGCAATCACATGATACTTGGCCACTCATAGTGGCCGGTAACCGAGCGACGCAATCCGCTGTTGTGCGCATTTGCACCATGATGTACCATTACCTCGCAGGGCCTGCAGCTGCCGCCCGTTGGCAGTAAATCTACTGCTGGCAGGCAGCAAGTGGTTAACACTGAATTTATATGTGTGTGTAAATAATTTATATATATATATATATATATATATATATATATATATATATATATATATATATATATACTGTGTGTATGTATGTATGTGTGTGTATATATATATATATATATATATATATATATATATATATATATATATATATATATATATATATACACATACATACATACATACATACATACATACATACATACATACATACAGGGGCATCTCATAAAATTAGAATATTATCAAAGTTTATTTATATCAGTAATTCTATTCAAAAAGTGAAACTCATATATTTTATATAGATTCATTACACGCAGAGTGGTATATTTCAAGCATTTCATTCTTTTAATTTTGGCGATTATAGCTTACAGCTAGTGAAAACCCAAAATTCAGTATCTCAGAAAATTTGAATATTCCATAAGACCAATAAAAAAAGTGTTTTTAATACAGAAATGTTGTCTTACTGAAAAGTATGTCCATGTAGAGTATAGTATATACTCAATACTTGGTCGGGGCTCCTTTTGCATGTATTACTGCATCAATGTGGCGTGGCATGGGGGCGATCAGCCTGTGGCACTGCTGAGATGTTATGGAAGCCCAGGTTGCTTTGATAGTGGCTTTCCACTCATCTACATTGTTGGGTCTGGTGCCTCTTATCTTCCTCTTATTTAATACCCCACAGATTCTCTATGGGGTTTATGTCAGGTGAGTTTGCTGGCCAATCAAGCACAGTGATCCCATGATTATTAAATCAGGTGTTGGTATTGGTACATTTTGCAGTGTGGGCAGGTGCCAAGTCCTGCTAGAAAATGAAATGAGCATCTCCCTAATGCTGGTCAGCAAATGGAACAATGAAAGTTCTGTAGCATTTCCTGGTAGAGGGCTGCGCTGACTGCTTGAAATATACCACTCTGTGTGTAACGCATCTATATAAAATATATGAGTTTCACTTTTTGAATATAATTACTGAAATAACATGTTGTACTATACTTTACAAAAAAAGTTTTTTCTACAGACTTGATTTTTTTTTCTCTTCTCTTTTTTTTAGGTTGCTCATCTGATGCTCACACCTGAAGAATGCAGCCTTATGGGTCCTAATGAAGACAGTAACATGTTCCATGTTACACCCTACGGCATCATGCACACTTGACATTATTTCAGCTGCTCATAGGGGTGTCTGGTGTGGGGATTCTTTTTTTCCTGCATGTTAGCCTAAGTGTCCATGCACACGTAGGCTTTTGGAGGAGTTTAGAGGTAGAGGCGTTTAGCGGCAGGAAAAAAAATGTACTGGAAGTGCATCCAGGAGCAGCAGAGTTTTGGCAGGAAAAAAAGCTTGATACTTCTAAACACGTGTAAATGTGATTAAACACATCTAGATAGAATGTTTCAATTGTATTGTGTATCCAGCAAAACGTTGGCAATTTCATAGTCAATATCTATATTACTATATACCTGTAATTTTTTGATGATAATTGATACCCATACAATAAAGATTTGGATAGCTGAATAGGCAACCACAGAGGGTATATAGGGTCCAAGCTAAATGCTGGGACAATGATGCGGCACCTATCCCACTTCTATATGCGGGGTGTTTCCTGCAGGATGTCCCTTGTCGAAATTACATATATCTGGAGGTGCGGCATCAGCCTTGAGCATGACACGGCCTCTTCCTGCCTTTGCCCTGATAGTGAGGCTTGGTCAAATCCAAGCCTCGCTCTCGGTGACAGAGTTACTTTAGGGCGCATGCACTATGGGATACTGAGCGCCTGCACCAGTGGCGGTGCATCCCCAAGGGTGCACGGGCACCATCCCCTCTCTCCAACAACCCCTTCTATGACCAGTGGATAGATTCATGCATAGCATGAATCTATTCATGGCCGCCACTGCCACTCCCTTTTTTGGGTTCCTGGCGCCTGAATTATAGCGGTGGGGGGTGTTTTTGAAGCACCTGATTAGAGCCATAGGCTCTAATAGGCGTCAAAAAAGGTGATTGCGCTCGCAGTTCACCTAGGTGTGTTAGGAAAGCAAAATATTATTTTGCTGTTCTAACACTGAACCACCTCTCCGCCAATCAGGTGCTTGGGTCTGTTTCCCCTCACCTGATTGGCTGAAACAACAGGCGCTGTGATTGGATGCCTATCAGGAGGAGAGATTTTTGTATCTGTTTGTCCCAACCTATGTCTAGAGGTGTGTTAGCTGCTAACTGTGTAACATTCTCTTTAACACTTTCTGGCGCAGCGCTGTACTCATCCCCCCATCGATTTCTATCAGGAGGAGAGGACAGGAGGGGACGCATGGAGGACACCACTTTCTGCCGTCACCTGCTGCCCCACCGAGACAGGGTAAGTGCCGGGCAGACAGCGAGTGGGAGGGGGGGTCACAGTGGCAGCATTCGATGGCACAGTGGCAGCATTCGGTGGACACAGTGGCAGCATTTGATGGGCACAGTTGCTGCATTTGATGGGCACAGTGGCTGCATTTGATGGGCACAGTGGCTGCATTTGATGGCACAGTGGCTGCATTTGATGGCACAGTGGCTGCATTTGATGGCACAGTGGCAGCATTTGATGGCACAGTGGCAGCATTTGATGGGCACAGTGACTGCATTTGATGGGCACAATGAGGCTGCAAATGATGGGGTTTTTTTCAGAATTTTTCAGTTTGTTTGCACCCCCCCAAATTTTGAGCACCAGCCGCCACTGGTCCACACGCCGTTCCTGATGTTATACGTCTGGTGGCGTGGAGGGGATAAAGAGGCCGGCAGGAAGCCCAGTGGCGACTGTGCTGGAGCCACGAGGAAGTGAGCTGATAGAACACAGAAAAATAGTAAGTAGGGAGACCCTCTTTGATCATGTACTGCCATTTACAATAGTTTTAACTAATAAAAAGTTTACTGGACCTGGTGGGGATAATGTTGCTGGGGATACTATACAACCGAGGTTGTTGTTAACAAACCTAGCTACCCCATTCAGAGATACATATATAACTATACAACTTACTAATAATAACTGTATGTAGTAATAAATGTAGATTATGACTATGAAATTGACAATGTTTTGCTGGATACACAATACAATTGAAACATTTATGTATATGTATATACACATACACACACACACACATATATATATATATTATAAAATAAGTGAATAATTTTGTGTGTATTGTTAAAAAAGTTGAATATGTATACATTTCTTATAAATTCTTTACTGCTTTTTAGATTGATGCATATATTCCTCAAGAAGCTGTGTAACGAATTCGGCGAAACATGTCGAGTGGAAGCATCAATTTTTCACATGAAATGTGATTTTTGTTTTAATTGAACCCATCAATTTTATCAAATGATTTTTAACCACCTCAATACAGTGCACTTACACCCCCTTCCTGCCCAGACCAATTTTCAGCTTTCAGTGCTCTCACAGTTTGAATGACAATTAATATCACATAGGGAGCAGGGGAAGGGAAGAACCCTATAGGGTGGGTTCAAGAAAAGGGGTTACTTGGTGCAACAATAGATTAAAGAGTGGATATAGTGGTAAAAACAATTTTATTGAACTTTGCATAAAATTGAAACACAATAAACTAACTAATTGCTAGAAATAGATAGTGCAATCAGGCCTTGATAAACCAGACAGGACAGACTAGACAAACAATACATTTAGGAAACATTTATTGCCACCCGGTCAGGGCATATTGCAAGTTGCCACATTGGCCTGTTTGGTGAGGTCAATCTGTCAAATTATATTGGTTACTTCCTCCCAAATGGGGATTCCAATTTAGTGTTTAGACTAATGTATGGGCCCATGTGGCATGGTGCAATGGGAGAGAGTTGGATGCAGTGGGAGAGGAGACACCTGTAGTGTAATGACCTTTAGGTTACCCCTTTCAGAGCTGCGGCTGTGTCCTCCTCGTATCAGCTTCTTCGCTGAGTATCACCCTCACTGCCCTAAGCGCACGGACCGGGTGGCGCTGTGACGTCAACGCGTTTCGCCGTGATTCAATGACGTAGCTTCATCTCTGGACGTTCACAAGCACCCCTGAGATAGAGCAGCGTGGAAGGACTAATTGCATATATTGCCCTACTTCCAACTC
The DNA here is from genome assembly GCA_037952925.1 of Lithobates clamitans. NCBI lineage: Eukaryota > Metazoa > Chordata > Amphibia > Anura > Ranidae > Lithobates > Lithobates clamitans. The sequence goes on from JBBGZY010000039.1 coordinate 23,661,728, forward strand.
AGAGGAATATTTTACTCCTAATACCTAAACTATAACGGTATCCTATCCTGCCTCATTACACTACAGGTGTCTCCTCTCCCACTGCATCCAACTCTCTCCCATTGCATCATGCCACATGGGCCCATACATTAGTCTAAACACTAAATTGGAATCCCCATTTGGGAGGAAGTAACCAATATAATTTGACAGATTGACCTCACCAAACAGGCCAATGTGGCAACTTGCAATATGCCCTGACCGGGTGGCAATAAATGTTTCCTAAATGTATTGTTTGTCTAGTCTGTCCTGTCTGGTTTATCAAGGCCCGATTGCACTATCTATTTCTAGCAATTAGTTAGTTTATTGTGTTTCAATTTTATGCAAAGTTCAATAAAATTGTTTTTACCACTATATCCACTCTTTAATCTATTGTTGCACCAAGTAACCCCTTTTCTTGAACCCACCCTATAGGGTTCTTCCCTTCCCCTGCTCCCTATGTGATATTGTACAAGTTATGGTTACAGCAACAACACCCTAACGGGTTAAAAGTGTCTAATATAATTAACAATTTAACTAAGGTGTACACACGCCTTTCCCTTTTCTCTCCTATCCCCCAATCCCTTCCCTCCCCCCCCCCCTTTAATTTTTGATGAATGACAATTAGTTATGCAATACTGTACCCATATGAAACTTTTTTCACACAAATAGAGCTTTCTTTTGGTGGTATTTAATCACTAGTGGGTTTTGTATTTGTTGTGCTATAAATAAAAAAAAAACGTAAATTTTGTGAAAAAAATGTCTTTCTTTGTTTCTGTTATAAAATTTTGCTAATTAGTAATTTTTCTTCATAAATTTTGGCCAACATTTATACTGCTACATATCTTTGGTAAAAATAACCCAAGTCAGTGTATATTATTTGGTCTTTGTGAAAGTTATAGAGTCTACAAACCAGTGGCGGCTGGTGCTCAATTTTTTTGGGGGGGCCCAAAGCCCTAACCAACCCCAGCCACACCCCCCCCCCTGGTCTCTAGCCCGCAATAGATAGATAAATAGACAGATAAATGGACACATAGATAGACACTGGGTGGGATGGAGGGATAGATAGACACTGGGTGGGATGGATGGATGGATAGACACTTGGTGGGTGGGAGAGATAGACAGGGGGGAGGGGGAGAGAGAGATATACACTGGGGGGTGGGAGAGAGAGAGATACACTGGGGGGTGGGAGAGAGAGAGATACACTGGTGGGTGGGAGAGAGAGAGATACACTGGTGGGTGGGAGAGAGAGAGATACACTGGTGGGTGGGAGAGAGAGAGATACACTGGTGGGTGGGAGAGAGAGAGAGATACACTGGGGGTGGGAGAGAGAGAGAGATACACTGGTGGGTGGGAGAGAGAGAGAGATACACTGGTGGGTGGGAGAGAGAGAGAGAGAGAGAGATACACTGGGGGTGGGAGAGAGAGATATACACTGTGGTGGGAGAGATATACACTGGGGGTGGGAGAGAGAGAGAGCTACACTGGTGGGTGGGAGAGAGAGATATACACTGGGGGTGGGAGAGATATACACTGGTGGGTGGGAGAGAGAGATATACACTGGGGGGTGGGGGAGAGAGATATACACTGGGGGGTGGGAGAGAGAGATATACACTGGGGGGGTGGGGGAGAGAGATATACACTGGGGGGTGGGGGAGAGAGATATACACTGGGGAGGTGGGGGAGAGAGATATACACTGGGGAGGTGGGGGAGAGAGATATACACTGGGGGGGTGAGGGAGAGAGATATACACTGGGGGGGTGGGGGAGAGAGATATACACTGGGGGGGGGTGGGGGAGAGAGATATACACTGGGGGGTGGGAGAGAGAGATATACACTGGTGGGTGGGAGGGAGAGATATACACTGGTGGGTGGGAGAGAGAGATATACACTGTTGGGTGGGAGAGAGATATACACTGGTGGGTGGGAGAGAGAGAGAGAGATACACTGGTGGGTGGGAGAGAGAGATATACACTGGGGTGGGAGAGATATACACTGGTGGGTGGGAGAGAGAGATATACACTGGGGATGGGAGAGAGAGATATACACTGGGGGGTTCGGGGAGAGAGATATCCACTGGGGGTGGGAGAGAGAGAGATATACACTGGGGGTATGGGGGAGAGCGACATACACTGGGGGGTGGGGGAGAGAGATATACACTGGGGGGTGGGGGAGAGAGATATACACTGGGGGGGTGGGGGAGAGAGATATACACTGGGGGTGGGAGAGAGAGAGAGAGATACACTGGTGGGTGGGAGAGAGAGATATACACTGAGGGTGGGAGAGATATACTGGTGGGTGGGAGAGAGAGATATACACTGGGGATGGGAGAGAGAGATATACACTGGGGGGGGGTGGGAGAGAGAGATATACACTGGGGGTGGGAGAGAGAGATATACACTGGGGGGGTGGGGGAGAGAGATATACACTGGGGGGTGGGGGAGAGAGATATACACTGGGGAGGTGGGGGAGAGAGATATACACTGGGGGGGTGGGGGAGAGAGATATACACTGGGGGGGTGGGGGAGAGAGATATACACTGGGGGGGTGGGGGAGAGAGATATACACTGGGGGGTGGGAGAGAGAGATATACACTGGTGGGTGGGGGGGAGAGATATACACTGGGGGGGGTGGGGGAGAGAGATATACACTGGGGGGTGGGAGAGAGAGATATACACTGGTGGGTGGGAGAGAGAGATATACACTGGTGGGTGGGAGAGAGAGATATACACTGGTGGGTGGGAGAGAGAGATATACACTGGTGGGTGGGAGAGAGAGATATACACTGGTGGGTGGGAGAGAGATATACACTGGGGGGGTGGGAGAGAGAGATATACACTGGGGGGGGTGGGAGAGAGAGATATACACTGGGGGGTGGGAGAGAGAGATATACACTGGTGGGTGGGAGAGAGAGATATACACACTGGGGGTGGGAGAGAGAGATATACACTGGTGGGTGGGAGAGAGAGAGATATACACTGGTGGGTGGGAGAGAGAGCGATATACACTGGGGGTGGGAGAGAGAGATATACACTGGGGGTGGGAGAGAGAGATATACACTGGGGGCGGGAGAGAGAGAGATACACACTGGGGGTGGGAGAGAGAGAGATACACTGGTGGGTGGGAGAGAGAGATATACACACTGGGGGTGGGAGAGAGAGATATACACACTGGGGGTGGGAGAGAGAGAGATATACACTGGTGGGTGGGAGAGAGAGATATACACTGGTGGGATGGACACACACACATAGATCAGTGATGAGGACTTACATATTAATGAGGCTCTGTCTTGCAGGCTGCAGTCCATGGCTAGTGACACTGTCCTGACACCTCCTCTGCCTCCTTCCTTCCATACGCTGGCTGGGAAGGATGTCTTATCTCGTTCTTATCTCCATGCATTCAGTCACACAAGGCTGGTCTCCTAATTTCTACAGGATGGATGGATGGATGGGGATGATTCACAACATGGGCTGTGTGTTTAACAAGAGCCTTCATTGACACTGCCAAACCGAGACACAGCAACACCAGTGGAGATAATAGAAGCACTGACGATCGGCACTTGTGAAACACAGAGCCCATGTGAAGCTTCCCCATCCAACCATCCATCCTGTAGAAATAAGGAGACCAGCCTTGTGTGATCGTCAATGCTTCTATTATTTCCACTGGTGTTGCTGTGTCTCGGTTTAGCAGTGGAAACATTCGGCTTTGCCTCCTTGAAGTTGAAGGCAGTGGAGGAGTCCGCTCCTCCGCTCGGGCGCACTGCTCTGACACAGGGAAAACCGGAAGTGACAGACTACTAACTAGTCTGTCACTCAAAGCACAGAGCCATAGTAATACACTATGGGCGCTGGGCGGATGCCGATCAGCGTTTTGCTTTGCGCCACAAGGCGGGTTAAAACCCCACAAATGAAGCGCCTCGTCTGCAATCTTGTGATTGCATAGACGTGGCGCTTTCCATAGTGTACTGTGCCCGGCGCCCCTAACACAGTGCACTTAAGGACTTTTTTCACATTTTTTTTTTTTTTTTAAAGGGACATTTCAAATTTTTTTTTTTCAAATTTTTTTTTTTTTTAATTTTTTTTTTTTGACTGCCTGGAGGGTGGGGGGGGGGCGGCGCCCGGGCGCCCCCTATGGACGGGCCGCCACTGCTACAAACTATGGTGCCAATCACTGAAAATTGATCACATCCGATCAGGCCTTCAGTACATCAGGTGAATCTCATTTCTTGAGACACTAACAAGTCAGGAAAGTACAAATACCCCCCAAATGAGCCCTTTTTAGAAAGTGGACATTCCAAGGTATTAGGTAAGTAGCATGGTGAATTTAAAGTTATTGTTTTTTTTTTTTGTTTTTTTTTACAAAATTGTAATATTATCAGGTTATTTCTCACACACAGCATAAGCATACAACAAATTACACCCCAAAATACATTCTGCTACTCTTCCAGAGTATGGTGATACCACATGCGTGAGACTTATACACAGCCTGGCCACATACAAAGGCCCAACATTGAAGTAGCACCTTCCGACGTTCTACGTGCATAAATGACAAATCTCATTTCTCAACCACCTATTACACTTCTGAAGGCCCTGGAGCACCAGGACAATGGAATTGCCCACAAAATGACCCTATTTTGGAAAGCAAACACCCCAACGTATAATCTATGAGGCATAATGAGTCTTTTGAATGGTTCATTTTTTTCCAGACGTTTTTGAAAAATGTGAAAAAAAAAATGAAAACGCATTTTTTTTTACACAAAGTTGTCAATTTATAAGATATTTCAAATAACACATAGCATGTATATAGCAAAAATTACACCCTAAAATACATTCTGCTACTCTTCCCGAGTATGGTGATACCACATGTGTGAGACTTTTACACAGCCTGGCCACATACAGAGGTCCAACATTGAAGTAGTTCCTTCAGGCGTTCTAGGAGTATAAATTACACATCTCATTTAATTCCTACCTATCACACTTTTGAAGGTCCTGGAGCACCAGGACAGTGGAATTACCTACAAAATTACCCCATTTTGGAAAGCAAACACCCCAACATATTCTCTATGAGGCATGGGCTGCAAATAGGTACTCGGGTACTCTGATGGGCTGCAGATAGGTACTCGGATACTCTGATGGGCTGGAGACAGGTACTCAGGTAACTTCATGAGCCCCAGACAGGTACTCGGCTACTCTGATGGGCTGGTTACAGGTACTCGGTTACTCTGATGGGCTGGTGACAGATACTCGGGTACTCTGATGGGCTGGTCACAGGTACTCGGGTACTCTGATGGACTGGTGACAGGTACTCGGATACTCTGATGGCCTGGTGACAGGTTCTTGGGTATTCTGATGGCCTGGTGACAGGTACTCGGGTACTCTGATGGCCTGGTGACAGGTACTCGGGTACTCTGATGGCCTGGTGACAGGTACTCAGGTACTCTGATGGACTACAGATAGGTACTCGGGTACTCTGATGGGCTGGGGACTGGTATTCGGGTACTCTGAAGGGCGGTGACAGGTACTCAGGTACTCGGTACTCATATGGACTGTGACAGGTACTCAGATACTCATATGGACTGTGACAGGTACTCAGATGAACTGTGACAGGTACTCATATGGACTGTGACAGGTACTCGGGTACTCAGAATACCTGTGACGGGTACTCGGGTACTCAGATGGACTGTGACGGGTACTCAGATGGACTGTGACAGGTACTCATATGGACTGACAGTTACTCAGAAGAACTGTGACAGGTACTCATATGGACTAACACGTACTCAGATGATCTGTGACAGGTACTATGATGGGTGATGACAGGTCCTCTTTATTGGGGGGGTGGGCAATCAGTGCAATTGGTGTATGCTGTAAGCGGTAACAAGATGTTACCGCAATCTCCTTCTCATACACGATCAGTGTGTGAGGAGGAGAACCCGGTAACATCTCGTTACCGCGGTTTGTTGACATTTAGTGATCGGCTGTGAAAGGATCACAGCCGATCACGTGGTAAACAGCCGCCGGCCAATGGCTGCTTACCAGCGTCGGTGACGAGCAGTGTTCCCGGAAACATGCTGCCACCAATGTGCAGCGCGCCCGCGATCGCGCACATGTGCCGTAAGTGGGGCGGAACCATCTGTGAACCGCCGTGACTTCATCACGGCCGATCACATGGTAAACAGCCATGACCAATAACTGTTCACCCCCCTCGGGGGTGACACGCCGCCACTGAAGGAACAGGGATGCGCGTGCATTCCCTGTTTAAATGGAGGGCCATCATATGACGCCCTTCCAGAACGAGAGCCGTGCCGCCAGGCTGTCGTATGATGGTTAATGATTTAAAATAAATAAAAAACTTTTAAATTTGTGTTTATTAACACCTTTAAAGTCCCCCAATTCTCCTATATTTTTCTATTCAATATTAGGATGTGGTGCTAAATTACTCGTTCTTCATTCAGAACCGAATAGTAGTGATTAAACATGTGTTAACAATTGGCGTGTTTAGAGCTTGAGCGTCAATTTATTTCAGTGGCTAGAATAAATTATTATTCTGCCTAATGAAATGAATAAATGGCCAAGAGCTTGACGCCTGTCAATGCGCCAAAACACATTACACACTTTTACACGTGTCAGGTGTTCTTTCTGCCAAAAAGCTGCTGCCCAAAGAAAAGGTTTCTGGGAGAGTTTGCAAAACGTCCTGTCTGCATGTGGGCTACATATGTGAGAGAAGTGAAAACAAGAACAAGTAAAAACCAAGAACAAATGTGAAGTTGTTGCCAATACCAAGCAATAATTTTTCCCGCATCATTTTATGGTAACATTTATTTAAAGTGCTATTAAAGGTTCATGTTTTATATAAAAAAAATATATACATGTTATACTTACCTTCTCTGTGCAATTGTGCAATGCTTTTGTCGCCCACAGTGCACAGCTCGCCCCCCCCCCCCCCCACTCCCTTCTCACTGACTGTAATTGACAGTGACAGCCAATAGCTCTCGCTGCTGTGTCTCAGCCAATGAGGAGGGAGAGACCCGAGAGGGCCACTGTCCTTTTGCACATCGCTAGATCGAGATCAGCTCGGGGAAGTATTTGTACCTTCATGCACAGAATACATGGAGGTAAAAAACATTTAGCCTTTACAACCACTTTAAGGCAGAGCATCTGGACTGCATACATATTTGAGGTCTGTTTCTAGGAAAGCTTTAAGGAGTACTGTATGCAAGCCTAACATTTCATATTCCTGATACCTGCCTATTGTACCATGTACTTGTAAGAAAAAAGTATCATGTTCTCTTTGTATTGCTTCCTTGTGTAAAATCCCTGGTGTTCATGCCAGTCCCTCTACTTTCCTATTAAAAACTGACCACACTAAGCAGGAGAACACAGAGTGGCCAGATCTCTAGCTGTACTGGGAACTCAGCCTGCTCTCCTCCCCCTGCACAGCCTTTTACTGGGAAGATTAGTGTATCGCTTTTTCTTCTCCCCCAGGTTTTATCTAGCTGAGAACAGAGGGAATGTGATCACTTAAAAAAAAGGGAAAAAACATATAATGTTTTGTTATATCTATAAAAAAAAATTGCCTTTCATTTATATTTGAGAACTGAATGGGCTGTTTTAAAAAGGTGGGGGGTCTACAATCACTTTAAAGCTATTATGTCAGCAAGTAACTAGATAGGGCAGCCTCCATATTCTCTCAGTAAGGGTAGATTCACACCACATGCTATGGCACTGCGCTGGGTGGCTATTCCATCGCAGTCCCACAGCATGGACAAGGCAAAATGCCTTGTCTCCAATGTGCCCGGTTTACACCTCTGCGCCACTTTTGTGTGCGGGCATGGTACGCTGAAAAAAAATACTGCATGCAGTACACTTTTTTTTTATAATCTTTATTTTATATCTTTTTTCCATTTTACACAACATATACACATAAACAGAATAAGCAAAAGTTTCTTGAATGTATTGAAGGTGCAATTTTACAATTCATTACTATCTATCCTATATATAAGTCTGTGCTTATATCTATTATTTTCCCATCTCCCACTTCCCAATCACTCTAGCAATCCAATCCAAACTCATTCAAACCTGACAGCCATTAACTCAAACCCACCTAATCCACTACAAAAAAAAGGGGGAGAGAAGGGAAGGGTAGGGGAATAGGACCGAAGCTGGGAGGGAAGGCAAAGCAAAAAGGCCCTGTATTATTGCTCTACAAATAATTTAATAGAATTGCTGAGGTTCTGAACTCCTCCCATTGTTGCCATATCTTTAAGGTTTGTTTCCTTAGACCTGCTTCTGACATTATCATCAATTCCAGGGACTGTATTTCGCTCATCTCACACATCCATTCCTCGATTGAAGGTTCTGCCATTTTCCTCCATTTTCGAGCTATAACTGTCCGTGCTGCTGTTAGCATGTGTCTTAAAATATCTTTTTTTATAGCCTTCATAGAGCCAGGGATCATTGACAAAACTGAGACTAATACGTCTGGTTGTACGCTTTGTCCTGTGATTGCTTGATATATGTTAGTACACTTTTTTTAGTGTATCCAGCGCCTCTCACCACGTGGGCAGCAATTGAGCCTTATGAGATGTCTCTGTGGCATCTCAATAAAGTTGATTTTCAAAAAAAGGCGATCCGCCGAGCTCAACACATCATCACTGGGTTGATCTCAGTCCGATCACACTGCACACCAGCTGCTGCTCTGCATAGCAGTGGCTGGTATGAACCAACCCTAAAAGGTTTTATTTAATTTTGAGGCCAGGGATAGATGAATCTAAGCTAGTCCGATTAGCCTGTTGTCCAGCATCCGGGCAAAACTGGACTAAATTTCATGATGAAATATGGTAGTTTATGTGGAGTGATAGAAGATGTTGAATATCAGTGACGAGGCTCTCCTGGTGACAACAGGGAGTATAATATAATAAAAAATCATTGTTAATGCAAATATTTGACTACATTCTGATTGTGAAAAAAAAATTTAATTTTTAAGTAATTTACCATTCTATTTGATCATTTTTCTATGGTAACATTAAAGAATTGTCCTCTGTTTTACTCAGAATGCAGTGGAAATAAGAGCTTGTATCAACATGCATTATTGCACATAATTGTCTCTTTTTGCATGCTCCATCACAACCCTCAGGTACATCAAAGTTTACTAGGTAATTCCTGTAATAGTTTTGGAATTCAATACTTTTTGGCTTTTGAAATTGTTTGGCAAGTTCATACAAACTTTCCGGCTTGAGATCCTTTATGCCGTACTGTTTGGTCATAACATATTCCAGCTTCCACGTAGCTTCTTGTTTTAAGTTTGCATCGGTGAGATTTAAGTAGAAATGCCATAAATCCTAAAAAATAAAATGTAAAAATAAAATTTAAAAAAAAGCAAAATTATATTTTTCACAAGCCTGTATTTGTAAGAAAAATTGTTAGCAATGGACTGCTACTGTCCTGATGGTAACTTCAGACAGCTTTTAAGCTTTCCCACCTGCCTTCCACACATTCCTATCTGCCAATGTGAAGGTCTGTAGCGAGACTCTGTAGTTTGACAGTCTATGTTTTTTCTGCCCAAACAGAGTATTTGGGCATAGCAGTGGAGCAGGGAGGATGCTGCAGGTGTGTGCAGGCACTTATTTCCACCTGGAAACATTTTTTTTCTAATAATAGAGTTGCTTTAAATATTTAATCTTAAAGAACTTCACCCTACCTGGCTAAATGTTATCTAATGTTTGTCCCTGTACGAGAATAAAAAAAAAATACTAATCCATGCATCCATGAGTCCAGCGTGATCTTGCTTTACTTCAAAATTTCTCTTTGTCCTGCCATCTTGAAACTCCTGTTTCACAGTGCTCACAGTCATTGGCTGCAAGTAGGGATGAGCCAAACACCCCCCGGTTCGGTTTGCAGCAGAACATGTGAACAGGCAAAAAATTAGTTTGAACACTGTTAAAGTCTATGGGACATGAACATAAATAATCAAAAGTGCTCATTTTAAAGGCTTATATGCAAGTTATTGTCATAAAAACTGTTTGGGGACCCGGGTCCTGCCCCAGGGAATATGGACGTTTTTTCAGGAGCAGTGAGTTTAATCATGCTTAAAGTGAAACAATAAAAGTGAAATATTCCTTTAAATTTCGTACCTGGGGGGTGTCTATAATATGCCTGTAAAGTGGCGCATGTTTTCCGTGTTTACAACAGTCCGAGAGCAAAATGACATTTCTAAAGGAAAAAAAGTCATTTAAAAGTACTCGCGGCTATAATGAATTGTCGGTCCCGGCAATACACATAAAAGTACATTGATAAAAACGGCATGGGATTCCCCCACAGTCCATTACCAGGCCCTTTGGGTCTGGTATGGATATTGAAGCCCGAACCAGAATAAAAAAAAAAATATGCGTGGGGGTCCCCCAAATTCCATACCAGGCCCTTCATGGCTCCTGCTGCTGTCTCAGCCAATGAGGAGAGAGAATCCTAGGACAGCCAAAGCTCTCGTGTCATGCACATCACTGCTGGATCGAGAGGGGGCTCAGGTGAGTATTAGGAGGGAGAAGCGCACAGAGGGTTTTTTACCTTCATGCATAGAATGCTTGAAGGTAAAAACCTTCATCCTTTACAACCACTTTAAAGCGGTAGTAAACTCTGCTTTGTCACTTTTACCTACAGGTAAGCTTATAATAAAATGTACTTAATATGAATAACGGTGCACGTTTAGGAGATATTCACATGCTTTGCAGCCAGTGACGTCACCCACGCATGTGCACTGTGCTCTGAATGGAGGGCACACTGAATGTGCCATCAATCCAGAGCGCTGTGTGGTGACTCCCATGCGCAGTTTGGCGGTCAGAGCCGGCAAACCCAGAAGGAAGACCAGGTGAAGATGGAAGCCCTGTCAGTGGTGACAGTGTGCCGCTGGAGGGATCCATTTTACGACCGTGTGTACTGGAGTCGGTCTGACTGAAGCCGTCCTTTCAGCCAGCTTCTGTCGAAGGAGCATGACCAAAAAACGTCTGCCAATTGGCTCCTGATCAGCTCTCTCAGCCAAAGTCTGTGAGCGCTGACCGGAGTGTTCTGGTGGGGGGCCGTCCCCGTCAGAACACAATAGCACAGCAGGGGAGATAGCTGTACGAACGTCAAATAGTTAATACAGCGGCTCCTCCTGAACTGTCAGTGTTACTTGTTCAGCTAGCCGAGTTGAAAAAAAAAAAAAACTACTGGTGTGTACCAGGCTTTACAGGTAAGTCTTTCATAATGTGCTAGTATGCTATGCATACTAGTACATTAATCCATTAACTTGACCAGATTTCTTTCTTTTTTTATTTTAGGACTTGACTAGCACTTTATAAAGGAACTGACAGTCAAATGCATGGGGGTCGTCCTCAAAATCCATACCAGACCTTGATTTACACAATGGTCACCTTTTTCACTCTCCTCTTCACTATCCCTTCCCACTTTACTTCATTTATTTTATTTAATTGATGCCTATGTTTGTCACTTTTTGTATTTTTATGTTTTGAAATGGTTTGTTGCACTGTGTGAGGGGTAGGGATGCGGGTCCTCGGGCCAGCCCTGAAAGTCTTGGGAAGGGGTGGACATGGCCTTTTGGCTTAGTTCGCCCTTTCTCATTGGGTCTCCCTTCGGGGGAGCCTCACCTAGTACTTGGGTGGGTCTGTTTCGGCAGGCTCTCCAGAGAACGGGGTCTGTCTGGTTTTAGCCAGATGGACCAATTGTAAAGTACCCTTGTCCCCGTCTGGAGCCTAACGCCCGGGGGATTCAGGGCTTTGGCACGTGTACCCGTTGCACTTTTTTGTGTTTCACTCTTTATGTGTGTGCACATTTTTTTGGCACCGGGTGTTATGTTTATGTTAGTTTTTTGGGTGTGTTATGCATGCCATAGGCTTTCAAAAAAAAAAAAAAATCCATACCAGACCCTTATCCGAGCACGCAACCTGGCAGGCCGCATGAAAAGAGGGGGGGACGAGAGAGCGCCCCCCTCCTGAACCATACCAAGCCACATGCCCTCAACATGGGGAGGATGTCCCCATGTTGATGGGGACAAGGACCCCATCCCCACAACCCTTGCCCGGTGGTTGTGGGGGTCTGCGGGTGGGGGGCTTATCGGAATCTGGAAGCCCCCTTTAACAAGGGGACCCCCAGATCCCGCCCCCCCCTCTGTGTGAATTGGTAATGGGGTACAAGTACCCCTACCATTTCACAAAAAAAAGTGTAAAAAATGTAAAAAAAAAAAAAAAAAAAAACGGTTTTTGACAATTCCTTTATTAATGTCTTCTTCTTTCCCCGCTTCTTCTGGTCTTCCTTCGGTTTTCTTCTTCTTCCTCCATCTTGTTCTTCCCCCGCTTCTTCCTCTATCTTCCTCTGCTTCTTCCTCCGGTCTTCCTCCGGCATCTTCCTCCGGCTTCTTCTTCCCCCGCTTGACCCCGCCCCCTCTGATGCACGGGGACTTCCCTATGGCTTCACCCATGGGCGGGGTCACCCGTTTATGTAACAGGGTGACCCCGTCCCCTTCTGACACCACAGGGGAAGCCATAGGGAAGTCCCTGTGCGTCAGAGGGGGGCGGGATCACTGGGTCACCCTCAGTTATATAAGAGCTGTCACAAGAATAGAAGCATCACACAGCGGGAGACTCCCATTGAGGCAGATCGTCCGAAGGACGAAGCGGGGAAGAAGAAGCCGGAGGAAGATGCCGGAGGAGAAGACTGGAAGAAGAAGCAGAGGAACATAGAGGAAGAAGAACAAGATGGAGTAAGAAGAAGAAAACCGAAGAAAGACCAGGAGAAGCAGGGAAAAAAGAAGACATTAATAAAGGAATTGTCAAAAACCGGCTTTTTTAACATTTTTGACACTTTTTTTGTGAAATGGTAAGGGTGCCATTACCAATTCACACGAGAGGGCGGGATCTGGGGGTCCCCTTGTTAAAGGGGGCTTCCAGATTCCGATAAGCCCCCGCCCGCAGACCCCCACAACCACCGGGCAAGGGATGAGGCCCTTGTCCCCATCAACATGGGGACATCCTCCCCATGTTGAGGGCATGTGGCCTGGTATGGTTCAGATGGGGGGGCGCTCTCTAGTCCCCCCCCTTTTCCTGCGGCCTGCCAGGTTGCGTGCTCGGATAATTGTCTGGTATGGATTTTTGGGGGGACCCCCACACCATTTTTTTTTAACTTTGGCGCGATGCTCCCCTTAAAATTCATACCGGACCTGAAGGGTCTGGTATGGATTTTAAGGGGGACCCCCATGCCATTTTTTAAAAAATGTTGGCACGGGTTCCCCTTAATATCCATACCAGACATGAAGGGCCTGGTATGGAATTTGGGAGGACCCCCACGCATTTTTTCTTTAAATTTTGGTTCAGGGTTCCCCTTAATATTCATACCAGACCCAAAGGGCCTGGAAATGGACTGTGGGGGAATCCCATGCCATTTGTATTATTTAACTTTTATGTGTATTGCTGGGACCGACAATTCTTTATAGCCGCAAGTACTTTTAAATGACTTTTTTTCCTTTAGAAATGTAATTTTGCTCTCGGACTGTTGTAAACACAGGAAACATGCGCCACTTTACAGGCATACTATAGACACCCCCCAGGTACGAAATTTAAAGGAATATTTCACTTTTATTGTTTCACTTTAAGCATTATTAAAATCACTGCTCCCAAAAAAACGTCCATTTTTAAAACTTTTTTTTGCATTGATACATGTCCCCTGAGACAGGACCCAGGTCCCCAAACACTTTTTATGACAATACCATGCATATAAGCCTTTAAAATGATCACTTTTCTCCCATAGACTTTTAAAGGGTGTTCCGCAGCTTTCGAATTTGCCGCAAACACCCTAAATTGTTCGCTATTCGGCGAACAGCCAGTGTTCGAGTCGAACTCATGTTTGACCCAAACATAAAGCTCATCCCTAGCTGCAAGTACTGATCAGATGCTGCTTGGCTGCTAGTTTTCCAGCATGCTCATTCCACACAGCTGTACACACAGACTGAAAGTTGACCATTTTCCGACGTTTTTATGACTGTGTGTGCCTAGCTTAACATTAAAGAACTACTTGCAGTTGTGTAAGAGGGTGGAGTGACGGAGCAGATGAGAGGTGCTGGGAACTTTTACGCAAGTGTAGTCAGATGAAGGAAAATTCAAACAAACTCATTAGCTCTTGGCTATAATTGACCAATTGGCCAACCTCAGGCTTTGGTGTGAGTGGCAGTTCAGGAAGCACTACTACAGAGTAGCCCCGATCCTCTTCGTTTTGGATCCCCGCCGGCACTCCTGGCTCCTTCCCCATGACCAGTGCTATGGGGGCATTGGTGTGTGCTTGCTCCCAAGCCCTGTTCTATGCATCCAAAAGGCACAAAGAGCCTCGGCTCAGTGCCACCCCCCCCTTCTGCTCTATCCTCATTGGCTCACTGGTTGTCATTGACAGCATTGGGAGCCAATGGCTCCTGCTGCTGTCTCAGCCAATGAGGAGAGAGAATCCTAGGACAGCCAAAGCTCTCGTGTCATGCACATCACTGCTGGATCGAGAGGGGGCTCAGGTGAGTATTAGGAGGGAGAAGCGCACAGAGGGTTTTTTACCTTCATGCATAGAATGCTTGAAGGTAAAAACCTTCATCCTTTACAACCACTTTAAAGCGGTAGTAAACTCTGCTTTGTCACTTTTACCTACAGGTAAGCTTATAATAAAATGTACTTAATATGAATAACGGTGCACGTTTAGGAGATATTCACATGCTTTGCAGCAAGTGACGTCACCCACGCATGTGCACTGTGCTCTGAATGGAGGGCACACTGAATGTGCCATCAATCCAGAGCGCTGTGTGGTGACTCCCATGCGCAGTTTGGCGGTCAGAGCCGGCAAACCCAGAAGGAAGACCAGGTGAAGATGGAAGCCCTGTCAGTGGTGACAGTGTGCCGCTGGAGGGATCCATTTTACGCCCGTGTGTACTGGAGTCGGTCTGACTGAAGCCGTCCTTTCAGCCAGCTTCTGTCAAAGGAGCATGACCAAAAAACGTCTGCCAATTGGCTCCTGATCAGCTCTCTCAGCCAAAGTCTGTGAGCGCTGACCGGAGTGTTCTGGTGGGGGGCCGTCCCCGTCAGAACACAATAGCACAGCAGGGGAGATAGCTGTATGAACGTCAAATAGTTAATACAGCGGCTCCTCCTGAACTGTCAGTGTTACTTGTTCAGCTAGCCGAGTTGAAAAAAAAAAAAAAAACTACTGGTGTGTACCAGGCTTTACAGGTAAGTCTTTCATAATGTGCTAGTATGCTATGCATACTAGTACATTAATCCATTAACTTGCAGGGGGACCAGATTTCTTTCTTTTTTTATTTTAGGACTTGACTAGCACTTTATAAAGGAACTGACAGCCAAATGCTGAACAAAAAAAATAGAAGTTTAACCACACTAGCCCCAGTTCTCAAACCGCAAATTTATGATTTCAATTTTGTTCTAAATGATTAAAGGCTGCATTATAGTAATCGCCAGAAAGCATTGCAAATTACTCTCTCTTTGCAGTAATTTGAATGTACAGGTTAATTCAGGTCCATTAATACACTGGTGTTTGCTCCTATATAATGCTAACTTTTAGCTTATTTTAACAATGAGGTTCTAATGAGGAGATCAGGAAAAGGAACTTTCAATAGTCATACTCATTTCATGCAGAAAAAAATAATAATTACACTCCAAAGTGATACTTATTTTTGTGAACTGAACATGTACTATACTGTGAACTGAGTATGTAGAACATTGGAAATGGCCACTGATAGAGGGGGGGGGGGGGGGCATTTATCAATTCTATCACACAGCAAGGCTGTGCTATACAGGGGCAGTGAGATAGATTGTACTACAGAATTGCTACGTGCTTTCAGTGTAAAGCCCAGTATACACCATTCGTTTTCAACCCAGCGCGTTGAATGGAAAAAAGCTGACAGCTCTGGTTGGAACCGCTGTAATAATGATTCAATGTTAGTACAGCGATCTCCCCTGCTGTTCTTTTGTGTGTGTCCCCCACCACCACCACCATAACACTCTAGTCAGCACTCTTAGCCATTGGCTAAGAGTGCTGATCCGGAGCCGGACGGCTGCTGGTTTTCCCAGCATGCTCGTTTAACAGAAGCTGGTCAAACGGCTTCCATACACAGGGGCAGAATGTCGGCCAGTTTTTATTGAACCAGCTGATGTCACCAGTTATTCAGCCCATGTGTACTAGGCTTTAGTCATAAATTCCTCATCTGCGTTTGGATTCATTTGCTAGTACGCATGCACAGACGTAAACCCCAGTATAGACATGTATAGCCATTCATATATATGGGGCTGCTGAATGCAGCACCAGCAGGGAAATGAGCCTGAATATTACACTGAACAGCCATGTGCATGTTTTTTTTTTTTCTTCTCTCTACAGTGATTCATTTGTCACAGATCTATGCAAATCTGTTGCAGTTGACTCCCACTTACAGGCCTGGAGGTCACAACTACACTGTAAACCTATTGAGACTTTGCTGAATGAGAGGGAGCCTGATTACGCCCAATTGTTTACTAATTTGCTTTGCTAAATTTCCCCCGCAATGTTAGTAACAAAAAGTGAACTTATATTTTGCCCATGCAGGATAAACCAACAGTTTCACTTAACTAATACCCTTCCCAGGTACACCTACTTACATTTCTTTCACACCTTTGTCATTCTGCCTGCTAAAGCTAGCGGTTACAGTTTGGGAGGAGTTGATCTCCTGATCGACTCCTCCCAAATGAGACAGTTGGTATATTTTTGCTCCTTTAGAGCTTGCAGGCAATTGGCTGCAGCGCTGATCAGTGTATTCTGGCAGCAGATGAGTCCTGCTGCCAGATTACAATAGCGCAGCGGTGGGATTCCTCCACCCATCTCAAATGTGTGGATGGGGGGGGGTCTTTTTTTTTTTCCCATCTGGCCGACTGATCCAAAAAAAAAAAAAGATCAATCTATGGCCAACTTAGGAAGAAACAAAACACCCAGTACCTCTAGGTAGAAGGAATATGTGACTCACTATAGCTTCCTCACACGTTACAATGGTTATGCTTGATGACTGGCTGCTCCGACACTCATGTCAATTACAGTGGGGATGGGGATTGAGTACTCAGCCTGGTGTAAACATCAAGAGGGCTTCCTTGCTTCGCTTTCAGTAGCCAAATGGAGCAGCAGGGTATTGAAAAGAAGATGATCATGTGAAGCAGTGAAACGTTGTGAATCTGTTGCATTTTCCTCATCACCTCAATTAACCGCTTCCCAACCAACCGCGGCAGTTATACTGCGGCAGGTTGGCTCCCCTGCGCGAGCCGTCATAGCTATACGTCGGCTCGCGGGGTCGGGATAGCAGGCGCGGGCGCGCCTGCTGCACAGCGTGGATGCCGATACTCGTGGCCGCCGGTCGCAATGACCGTCGGCCACGAGCGATCGTGACCAGGAGACACAGAACAGGGACGAGTGTGTGTAAACACACACTTCCCTGTTCTGACAGGAGTGACAGATCGTGTGTTCCTATTCGCTAGGAACCACGATCTGTCACTTCCTCTAGTCAGTCCCTTCCCCTTCAGTTAGAATCACCTCCCAGGGAACACAGTTAACCCCTAGATCGCCCCTAGTGTTAACCCCTTCACTGCCAGTGACATTTTTACAGCAATCAATGATTTTTAAAACATTGATCGCTGTATTAATGCCAATGGTCCAAAAATGTGTCAAAATTGCCTGATGTGTCCGCCATAATGTCGCAGTCATGATAAAAATTGCAGAACGCCGCCATTACTAGTAAAAAAAAAAAAATAATAATAAAAATGCTATAAATCTATGCCCTATTTTGTAGACGCTATAACCTTTGCGCAAACCAATCAATGTACACTTATTGCGATTTTTTTTTAACCAAAAATATGTAGAACAATACATATCGGCCTAAACTGAGGAAAAAATTTGCTTTTTTTTTAAAAAAAAATGGGGATATTTATTATAGCAAAAGTACAAAATATTAGGGGTTATTTACGAAAGGCAAATCCACTTTGCACTACAAGTGCAAACTACAAGTGCAAAGTGCACTTGAAATTGCAGTCACTGTAAATCTGAGGGGGACATGCAAGGAAAATAAAAAACAGCATTTTAGCTTGCACATGATTGGATGATAAAATCAGCAGAGCCTCCCCTCATTTCAGATCTACCCCTCAGATTTACAGCGAATGCACTTCCAAGTGCACTGCAGTGCAATTTCAAGTGCACCTTGCACTTGTAGTTTGCACTTGTAGTGCAAAGTGGATTTGCCTTTTGTAAATAACCCCCATTGTGTTTTTTTTTTTAAATTGTCGCTCTATTTGTGGGAAAAAAAGGACGTCAATTTGTTTGGGTGTAACATCGCACGACCGCGCTATTGTCAGTTAAAGCGGTGCAGTGCCTAATCACAAAAGTGCTCTGGTCATGAAGGGGGTAAATTCTTCCAGGGCTGAAGTGGTTAAACTAATAATAAGGAATATGTCCTATAATCAGACTATTTTGGTTCTTTATAAAACTGAACCATGTGAAGAGGGAGCTACCCTGTAAAAACGGTAGCAGACATGTGTTGCCCAAAGCAGACAGTCAGATAAGGTATATGATTTTGATAACAGTTTCCTGTGGTTTATAATCAGCTCACAGTGGTCAGTAGGAAAATATGGACATAAAAATATACAGTGGGGCAAAAAAGTATTTAGTCAGCCACCAATTGTGCAAGTTCTCCCACATAAAAAGATGAGAGAGACCTGTAATTGTCATCATAGGTATACTTCAACTATGAGAGACAAAATGTGGAAACAAATCCAGACAATCACATTGTCTGATTTTTGAAAAAAATTATTTGCAAATTATGGTGGAAAATAAGTATTTGGTCAATATCAAAAGTTCATCTCAATACTTGTTATATATCCTTTGTTGGCAATGACAGAGGTCAAACGTTTTCTGTAAGTCTTCATAAGGTTGTCATACACTGTTGCTGGTATGTTGGCCCATTCCTCCATGCAGATCTTCTCCAGAGCAGTGATGTTTTGGGGCTGTCACTGGGCAACACGGACTTTCAACTCCCTCCAAAGGTTTTCTATGGGGTTGAGATCTGGAGACTGGCTAGGCCACTCCAGGACCTTGAAATGCTTTTTATGAAGCCACTCCTTCGTTGTGTTTGGGATCATTGTCATGCTGAAAGACCCAGCCACGTTTCATCTGCAATGCCTTTGCTGATCCACATTTTGTCTCTCATAGTTGAGGTATACCTATGATGACAATTACAGGCCTCTCTCATCTTTTTAAGTGGGAGAACTTGCACAATTGGTGGCTGACTAAATACTTTTTTGCACCAGTGTATGTAAATTTTGAGAGATGGGAAAATTAAGACATGAAATAGAACATAAAGTATGAAGGGGAATGACACCCCCCTGTCAGGCCTACAAGAACTCAGACCATGAAGATTAATATGCAAAAAATGCAACTTTTTTTAGTAACTTCTATTCCTTTATTCTGGATTTTCAAAACAACACATAGAATCATTTAAAGCAGTATTAAACCCAAAAGCAAAAGCAAACATTTAATATATTGTATTTTACCAGTTCTTAGATGTGATGACTGCATTCATTTAGGCTTTCTTTCTTCTATGATTCATCTGGTGATCCAGCCAGCAAGCCTCTTATTTTTCACAGCACAAACTCTCCAGCAGAATGTATCAGTTTACATGTATGAGACAAACCACTCAACAATGACAGGGATGATTAAGATAATCAGCTTTTATTTATTCATGAAAAACCTTTGTATATAGTGCTAATACATTTAACACTACCCTTCCCCCAGACTGACAATGCTGCTGTCTGCAGTGCCTCCTGTGCTCTTTCATTGTGTCTTGCTGAGGCACGGGTCACACTGCTGCGACTTTTCATGCGACTTGAGAGTTCAAAGTCGCATGACAAGTCGCACCCCATTAACGACAATAGAACCGTTCTAATCTGTGCGAAGACTTAGAAAAAGGTCCCTGCACTACTTTGGGGCGACTTCATCAGGACTTGCTTTGTCTTCTGTTAATGAAGTTGCAAGCAAGCCGCAATGAAGTTGCCCAGCATGTCGGCTGCTAAAGTCACATGACTTGATGTGAACCGAGACTAATACAGGAGGTGTATTATTGGCTAGATCACCAGGTGAAAATAGAGGGGAAAAAAGCCAAAGAACATAAAATTGATGCATCCAACACATCTAATGATTGGTAGGCTGAAATATAATACCACTATTAAAGCTTATATAAAAGGTTTAGAGCAATAAAAACTTTTGATAGTAAAGCAATACATTTTTTATAGAGATCCTTGCATCAAGGCAAAAAGAGGGACGACTGTTGAAAAAAGAGGGGCAAAGGGATTTTGCTCCAAAAGGTGGACAGTTCTTTCAAATGAGGTACAGTTGGGAGGTACTGTATAGATACATTTTTATTAAAAAAAAAAATCCCTTTTTTTATTTGGTCACATTATGATTCACTTGTGTAACATATGTGATGCATTCTTTTGGACTCACCAATAATGTGTAACAGCCGGTATCATACTGGAATAGACGGAATCCTGGGTTATTGGACTCCTTCTCTGATGCAGACTTAATGGGTGTAACAGCTGGTGTAACAAAGACAGATCCAACTGGTTTTTCTGAAATAGTATGCAATCAATATTTAAACTGATATTAGTAATTATAAAAGATCCACTACCGATGTTAGTTTATTTTGATGAATTTAAAGACCAGGTTTATCAAATAATAAAATTTTAGTTTTACATGGTTGCTGGTAGCTGAATCATGTGCTGGCTTTTTACATCACTTTACCATGACAAATTGAAAACAATTAATGTTTAACAAAAAATTAGTGTATGCTGTAAATTGCCTCCAGCACTGTTACCGTTTCCTCTTTCTTGTGGCCGTCATTTTGCTGAAGACCAGAGCAGCCATTACTTTATTGAGAACTTTCCCCTGCTCCTTAAAGATGACCTTTAGTATCCTCCCTCACTCCCCCCCCCCCCCCCCCCATTTTCATTTTCTCTACCGCCGCTTACCTGGTGGTGTTCTAGGCACAGTTCAGATACTTACCCAACCACCAGATCCAGTGTTGTCCCCCTAACATCCTTCTGTCAACAGACACCGCTGGGTCCCGCACCACCATTTTACTTGTGATGTTATTGAGAGGCCTGTCGGCCAGGCATCAGCTGATGAAGCCTTGCAATGATGTGCCCCCTCACTTCTGAATGAATGACTAAAGGCCTTCTGGGATATGTGGCATGCATGTGCGTATCCTGGTGGGTATGGGCATATCCCAGGAGGCCTAGCAAGCACTATGCACACCATTCATCTAAGCGAATGACATGTATTGAAAGGTGGGGCCACGCTGTTTCTTTAAAAGAATTGAAAATTTTAAAAAAAGCAAACACTGCCCGATTCTAGTAAAGGAGGGGGTGGAGATGGGGGTAATTGCTATAGAGAGTGAAGGTGTGCATTAAGCTGGCCATACATGGCTCAGGTTTTTGTTTATTCATTAAGCTGGCTTTCCGCAATCAAAGAAAGTCAACAAAGTGGATGAGGAAATCCTTTCCACTGTGTCATTGTATTCTGTATTCCCCCATCAGAATACACTGATCAGCACTGCAGTTGATTGGCTGCATGCACTGATCAAGCAAAAATATACCAACAAGCCCATTCATGAGAAGTCGATCAGGAGATTGACCTCTCAGGAACGGCCATATATGGATCAAAATGTGTCCGGTTCCTGAATTTCGATTAGAGTTGCCACCTCATTCCTTTAAACCCGAACACATATGAATTACACGGGTTCTGTGGCTAATTGAATGCAGGTAAGACACTAAGTGAGTTTAATTACCACCTTAATCAGCCACAGAACCTGTGTAATTAATATGTGTTCGGGTTTAAAGGGATGAGGTGGCAACCCTAATTTCGATCCTTGTGTGGCCAGCTTTAATCTCAAAAACTGCATGTCAGTTTAAAAAGTGCAATCAAAAGTGTGCATTTCCAGTTTGATTGTATGTTTTGGCTCAGCTAGAGAGCAAGGCTGACTGTAGCTGCATATTGCTCAAGTTCACAGTGCTACCAAGGGAGAAAGGAGAGAATATTAAAGGAAATGTAAAACCTCAGGGTTTTTCACCTTAATGCATTCTATGCATTAAACTGGTGTTCCGCCCAAAAAAAAAAAAAAAAAAATGAAAAGCCAGCAGCTACACATACTGCAGCTGCTGGCTTTTAACAATAGGACACTTACCTGTCCTGGAGTCCAGCGATGTTTCCATCAGCTGTCAGGTGCTGCCATCACCATTGCGGGTAAGAGTACCCGGCAGTGTAGCCTTATGGCTCCATGCCGGGAACCCTACTGCGCATGCGCGAGGCTTCGCTCCTCTCTCCTACTGGCCTGGCAACAGGGAGAGGAGGAGGGAGCCCCGCAGTGATGTCACAGGCTGCAGCCGGACTCCCGGAAGTGGGAACAGGACAGGTATCCTGTTCCCCCTCCCCCCCGAAAGGTGCCAGTTGTGGCACCGGATGGGGTAGAGGAGACAAATGAGCGGAAGTTCCACTTTTGGGTGGAACTCCGCTTTAAGGTGAAAAACCTCCTGTCATGCAGCTGCCCAAAGAAGCCCCTCTATTACTTACTTGAACCCGGTCTTTCCAGCGAGGGGGACAAGCACACCAGCTCCAGCCGGTATCTCGGGTCCTGATTTGATAGATTGATGGCAGCGCAGCCATTGGCTCCCGCTGCTTTTCAATCAAATCCAATGGTGTGGGAGCCGGGGCGGGGCCGAGTCCTTCTGTCTGTGTCAATGGACGTAGCAGCAGGACAGGGGAGCAGACCCGCACGAGTGCCCCGAGGGAGAGCGGCTCTCCAACGGAAGACTCGAGAAGAGGAGGAGCAAGGAGAGCCACTGAGGGACCCAGAAGAGGAGGATCGGGGCAACTCTGTGCAAAATCAACTGCACAGAGGAGGTACGTCTAACATGTTTTTTTGTTTTGTTTTTTTAAACAAACCTTTACATATCCTTTAAGAACATAAGATGAGTCACTAGTCTTGTAAGTTACCTCTTTTGTGTCTACGTGGCAGGCAGAGTTTGTACTGTCATCTCTCTTGCTTTTCTTTTCTCTCTGCCTAATCTACAGACTACTTACTGTTCTGATTATTAGCAGAATGCTGAGAATACAGTGAAACTGAGGAGACAATACCTGATTGGATTTTAAACCATGTAGGCCCTTATTTTTAATGTTTTACATTGTTATACCTGCAAAAGAGGTCAGCGTGATCTAATCTATCAAAGCTTTCTGACTAATGTTCTACTTTAAATACTGGTAAAGTGGTTTACAGTATCTACAGGAGTTCCTATCCACCTAAATGCTACAACCGAGCTATTTGCTATATCTTGCTTTTCCAACAAATTTTCCCTGAAGTGTCACTAAACTCAGGACCCTGCAGTCTCTATATATTTGGTCTCACACAGTACACAGAACAGTGCTGATTGGCCCTGTGCTGACAATATGCACCCCCCCCCCCCCCAAAAAAAAAACCCAAAAAACTCTCTAGCAATACACAACAAACTGAGCTGAGCATGGGCAGAGTGCCTCCTAGGGATTTGTTCTATGAGTAGATTGATTGGGGACAGTAAAAGAAGGGGAGGATCAGAGAACACAGGATCAAACAGCCTTTTTACACAATGCAGAGGATTAACCCCTTAGGTTCCGCAGTGAGTATAACAAGCGTGCTTTACTGCATATACAGACTGAGTTTACTGTTGTGGGTTTAGTGAGACGCCATTTAAAAGACCATGTTAAGGGAAGACAAAGTACTGAAGAAGTTTCCGTGAAAAACCATCAATCAATTCAATTAATGTATTACCTTTAAAATGTGGGTGATATTGTTCTCTAAGTAAAAAATCTGTAGCTGCCAAAGAGGAGCACCACAGGACCAGCTGTAGGGAGGAGTAAAGAGGAGAAGCAGTAGAGAAGATGGTAGCAGCTTATGAGTGGCAACTAGAATCTGGAATTATCACTGCTGGAAGGGGCCACACAAAGAGGTAACTGCGCCATTTTGTGCGATGATGACGAGAGCCTACCTATCCAATGCAGGAATTTTGTTCCATTTCACAAAGTCAACACACCACGTTAAGGATACTTGTTTTAAAAAAACCCTCCAAGGTTATTTGAATAACCTACATGGACAAGTGAAAACAAAAAAACTGTGCTCTTCTAGTAAAGACAATTTTTCATGTAATGTGGTTCTAATGAATGATGCAGTTGTACAAGAAAACCACAAAAATCAATTAAAATTATTAGATGTATTTTTCCACAACAAAATCACCTTTTTTATCCAGAACAACCATAATACTGTCACGGTGAGTATGTCCATAAAATTGGCCATCAATAATGTCGCTATAATTGCGAAAGATTTCCACCAGCCTCTCATTAAAATGGCCTCGCATTGCAGGTATCATTTCTGTAAATGGTAGGTATCCAATAGGAACATGTGCAATAATATATACCTAAATAACAATACAAAAAACAACTGATAAACAAGGGATAGTAGTAAATAAACAGAACAAGCAGTGATAACTAAATAGTACAGTAACTTACAACAATCTGGTCTTGGATTACTGATGTCAGCTTATTTAAGATTATTTATTTTAGGTTACTACATCCTTACTACTTCTTTATCTATTAAAAGGAAACTATGATATTTTGGTGGCCATTTTAAATTTATTTTAGTTGTTAAAAATTTTAAAACTGATGTTTTATATATTTTTTCACTTTTTACATAATAGCATTATTATACAAGTAATGCCGCGTACACACGAGCGGACTTTCTATCCTACTTGGTCCGGCACACTTTCCGACGGACTTTGTCCGCCAGGTGCGCCGGACTTTAAAACGGACGGACTTGCCCACACACGCCGGGACTTTCCGGCGGGCTAAGTCCGCCCGTCTTTCCGACGGACTTTCGCCGGAGTTCCGGCGGACTTTCAGAATGAACGGACTTGCCCACACACGGACAAGTCCGTTCATTTTGAACGTGACTCAGGTGCGACGGGACTAGAAAAGGATGTCAATCTTGCCGCTTTTATCGGCGAGATTGACACCTTGCGAGCCCCGTCGCGGGGCATACCAGGCCCTTAGGTCTGGTATGGATTATAAAGGGGAACCCCTACGCCGAAAAAACGGCGTGGGGCCCCCCCTAAAATCCATACCAGACCCCGATCCGAGCACGCAGCCTGGCCGGTCAGGAAAGGGGGTGGGGACGAGCGAGCGCCCCCCCCCCTCCTGAACCGTACCAGGCCGCATGCCCTCAACATGGGGGGTGGGTGCTTTGGGGGAGGGGGGCGCCCTGCGCCCCCCCCCAAAGCACCTTGTCCCCATGTTGATGAGGACAAGGGCCTCTTCCTGACAACCCTGGCCGTTGGTTGTCGGGGTCTGCGGGCGGGGGCTTATCGGAATCTGAGAGCCCCCTTTAATAAGGGGGCCCCCAGATCCCGGCCCCCCACCCTATGTAAATGAGTATGGGGTACATGGTACCCCTACCCATTTACCTAGGAAAAAAGTGTAAGTAATAAAACACACTACACAGGTTTTTAAAATATTTTATTAAACAGCTCCGGGGGGGGGGATCTTCCTCCGGCTTCGGGGGTCTTCTTCCGGCTTCGGGGGTCCCTCCGCTTCATCTTCTCCCGGCGTCCGGTTGGTTCTTCTCTGCTCTCCGGCCTCTTCTCCCGGTGTCGCAGGTCTTCGGCCGGCCCCCTCCGCTGTCTTCATGTAGCTCTATTGCAAGCGGAGGTCCGGACTTCTTGGCTTCTTGGCTTCTCTTCTCTTCTCTTCCCCCAGATGTTGACACGACGCTCTCTCCGGCTGGACTGGTCTCTGAGGGCTGCGTTGTGACTTATATAGGCGGAGACCCCGCCCCCATATGATGTCACAGTCCTTGGGCATGCTGGGACTGTGACGTTTTAGGGGGCGTGGTCGACCACGCCCCCTAAAACGTCACAGTCCCAGCATGCCCAAGGACTGTGACATCATATGGGGGCGGGGTCTCCGCCTATATAAGTCACAACGCAGCCTTCAGAGACCAGTCCAGCCGGAGAGAGCGTCGTGTCAACATCTGGGGGAAGAGAAGAGAAGAGAAGCCAAGAAGCCAAGAAGCCAAGAAGTCCGGACCTCCGCTAGCAATAGAGCTACCTGAAGATAGCGGAGGGGCCGGCCGAAGACCTGGGACACCGGGAGAAGAGGCCGGAGAGCGGAGAAGAACCAACCGGACGCCGGGAGAAGATGAAGCGGAGGGACCCCCGAAGCCGGAAGAAGACCCCCGAAGCCGGAGGAAGATCCCCCCCCCCCCCGGAGCTGTTTAATAAAATATTTTAAAAACCTGTGTAGTGTGTTTTATTACTTACACTTTTTTCCTAGGTAAATGGGTAGGGGTACCATGTACCCCTTACTCATTTACATAGGGTGGGGGCCGGGATCTGGGGGCCCCCTTATTAAAGGGGGCTCTCAGATTCCGATAAGCCCCCGCCCGCAGACCCCGACAACCAACGGCCAGGGTTGTCGGGAAGAGGCCCTTGTCCTCATCAACATGGGGACAAGGTGCTTTGGGGGGGGGGCGCAGGGCGCCCCCCTCCCCCAAAGCACCCACCCCCCATGTTGAGGGCATGCGGCCTGGTACGGTTCAGGAGGGGGGGGGCGCTCGCTCGTCCCCACCCCCTTTCCTGACCGGCCAGGCTGCGTGCTCGGATCGGGGTCTG
Source organism: Lithobates clamitans (assembly GCA_037952925.1). Taxonomy (NCBI): domain Eukaryota; kingdom Metazoa; phylum Chordata; class Amphibia; order Anura; family Ranidae; genus Lithobates; species Lithobates clamitans. The sequence goes on from JBBGZY010000039.1 coordinate 23,688,532, forward strand.
GTATGGATTTTAGGGGGGGCCCCACGCCGTTTTTTCGGCGTAGGGGTTCCCCTTTATAATCCATACCAGACCTAAGGGCCTGGTATGCCCGCGCTCGCCGCAATAGGAAGATTTGTTTTTCCTATTGCAGCGAGCGCGAGATGCAATACCCTGCCCTCGTGTCGTATTTGGTCTGTCGGACCAGCCTACACACGAGCGGGCTTTCCGTCGGACCAGCACACACACGAGCGGACTTTCCGCCCGAAACTGAGTCCGACGGAAAGATTTGAAACTTTCTTTAAATCTAGGTCCGGCGGGCTTTTGGGAAGAAGTCCGCCGGAAAAGTCCGCCGCCGCCCACACACGGGCGGATTGTCCGGCACACTCTGGTCCGCCGGACCAAGTATGCCGGAAAGTCCGACCGTGTGTACGCGGCATTAACGTTTAATACTGTGTGTACTCATGACAATAGTGTTACGAGGGGGTGCTGATAAGTACTGAGCCTTACCCAGAAAAAATTGAGATAGGAAGCTGTAAATTGCAGGGTGTACTGGCCAATTTGTCTATATTCAATGGTGAAAAAAATCAACTACCTATGATTTTAACTTATCTTTCTTCTTCAGGTCCAAGCTGAACATGGCAGCACCTCCAGAAAAATTCATTGTGGAAGAGCATAGGACCCTAATCAAATTCCTTTTTCTCCAAGGGAAAGGTGCGAAGCAGATCCATGATGAAATGTCTCAAAGTTTGGGCGTCAGTGGCCCTTTATATTAAGAGTGTTGAATATACAATCGCAGCATCGATGCATCGCGATTCAGACATTCATGATGCTGCATCGTGATTCAGGCGTTCACGTTGCCGCACCGATGCCGCAAGTCAGCTGAATCGATCTGTAATGACGTCATCTGTAGCTCTGTGCAGTGTGTGGTGGATAAAGCCCCTCCCCTTCACTAAAGCAGAATGTCAGCTGATGAGCTGAGCGCCAGTACAGTGCAGGGGTGATGAGCTCGAGGAGACCCGACATCAGGAGAGGCTTCCCTGGAGGAAATGGAAGGAGAAAACACACTGAGCAGCATGGAGGAGGGGGAATCGACTGACACTGAGAGCTTTTGAGTGTCAGTGTCACTGATCCCATCTCTTCACTACCATCACCCCTCTGCCCGATCCCATCTATCCCTCTGCCACTGATCCCACCATACCTCTGCCTCTGATCCCACCATCCCTCTGCCTCTGATCCCACCATCCCTCTGCCTCTGATCCCACCATCCCTCTGCCTCTGATCCCACCATCCCTCTGCCTCTGAGCCCACCATCCCTATGCCTCTGATCCCACCATTTCTCTGCTACTGGAGAAAAATTTTGTTTTTCTGACTGCTTGAATTTTTGGATAAAAAGTTACATCGTGGATTCGAATCGAATTGTGGACAGAATAATCGTAATCAAATCATGAGACCAGTGAAGATGCGCACCCCTACTTCATATGCAACAGTAAAACGTTGGCCATTAAAACTGGCCATTTCGGTGTTGAAAGTGAGAAACCCTTTCTGTGTCATTCAGTGTCTCTGTGCCTGCAAATGTAAAAGCCATCCATGACATGATCATGGAGGGCCGCCGAATATCAGCCAAAAGTATTGCTACATATCTGGAAATATCAGGTGAGAGAGTTGGTGCCATTATCCACAATGACTTGGAAATGAGAAAGCTTGCAGCAAAGTGGATCCCAAAACAAAACAAAATGACAACACTTCGTCACACACTGCAGATGAAACAATGGCAAAACTGACCTCCTTAGGCTTTCAAGTGATGCCCCATCCACCCTATTCACCTGACCTGGCACCTTCTGACTCATCTGTTCCCCAATCCCAAAAACACCTAAAAGGACAATGATTTGGGAGTGTTTTGGAGGCAACTAATGCTGCAAATGAGTGGTTACACCAGCAGTCGGAAGAATTTTATTTGCAGGGATTTAGGAAGCTGCAGGACAGATGTCGCAAGGGCATTGACTTCCTGGGGGAATTTGTAGAATAGTGTGGCAGTTACAGTTTTGTATCTCAATTTGTTCTGGTTAAGGCTCAATACTTATCAGCACCCCCTCGTACAGAGCATAACTGTTTATCTACAAAGCACAGCAGTAGCTGTTTTCCTTTGGGTTCTCTTTCTCTCAAATGGAAATTCCATAGCACCTCCCAGAGCAGGAAGGTAGTTTCAGAGCATTTCCCAGCATTAGCACAGATAATATCCTGTTACTTTAAAAAGGAAGTTTAAGTTAGATTTCTAGATCAACAGTTTTGTTCTGTACTTGCAACATTTGAAAAGGGATAAATGTAGAGAAATTCAGAGATTTTTCCCCAGACATACACTTTAAAGATTTTATTGGTAAACGGGAGTGAAGAGCTCACACTACTGTCTGGAACTGTGTAAATTAAATTTTCATAAGCAAATGTAAATTTTTTAGCCATGATCTTAGATAAGAAAGAGAAATACTGTGTATTCCTTTAAAACACATACGCATTCCTTGAGCTCAGTTTCAAGTGAGACATGCCATTTTAGACACTCTAATCAGTGCTGACATGAACCTGCAGTGGATTGGTAGAAACTGAAGTACACAAAGTAAATAGCAGTTTAGGGTTAAAGGGATGGGGTAGATTAAAGGATTCATGTTTAGGGTTAGGTCTTCAGTTAACTTTCATATTGAAGGTTAACTAAAGACTGCGGGTTTATTTTACAAGCTATAAGGCTGGGTTCACCCAGGTGTGATGCAGGAAACGCTGCGAATCCTGTGTGGGTTCCCACATCACACCTGAATTGCAGACAATTCACACTGACATCTGTGAACCGCTGCGTGTGTCAATGTAAAGTTAATAACTACCCCAGATTGGTTTGCAGATCGCGGTGCTAACTGTGAAATGGTGCAGGAATTGGATTGCATGGGTGTGAACACCTATGCAATCTGATTCCAGTGCACACCAAAAAAAGGGTCCTGTACCATTTTGGTCCAAAGGCGATGCAAATTCAGCCATACAAACAGCCTAAGTTAAGAGAAGAGGAAGGTTAAGTGTTTAGCCTCGTACACATGATGAGAACATCGGACAAATGATCGTCTTTTTTTTTTTTTTTTACATGCTAGTCTCATATATAAAAAATGAAAAAAATACTAAAGTTACACACATTCTTGTATGGCAGAATACAACTTCAGAAGTGATGTAATGTGTTGTATTGTATTGTAATGTACTCTGTTGTTTCTGAGCATGCATGGTCTTGGTCTTCCAATTATTTTCAGACTAATACTGTACTGATTAAGAGAAATGGTTCATTCTGGTATCATATGAGAAAATTATTCATGTTTGTACCTTCGGATAATTTTGCAAGAACTATCGTGGTTAGCTCCCGAAAGCTGTGTAATGATCAGATTTTGGGTGTTGAAATGTAATACTGTATGTTTGATACAAGGATATTCAGTATTATCCTGTTTTTTTCTAATTAAAAAGTGACTGCCTTTTTGATGGGGCCCGCTGTACCCCAGATACTCATATTGACAGTGATCTATAGCTGCTCCTGCCTGCATTGCAATTAATGTCAGTACCGTATGTCAAAACATTTAGTAGAGCCAAAGTTACTTACAAGTAAAGTTACATGAATAAAGTCCTTTGTGTTGAAAAAACAATTGAAAACAGTCCAGTGAAACAATAAAGGCTCATTTAGAAGCCCAATGAGGTAATAAAATGAAAGCAATTCCAATACCGGCTGAAGTGAACAAGTGGTTTCAAATCAAGTGCTCAGAAGACAGACACCGCAGCCCAGTGAAGTGAACATTTACCGAAAATGATGGCTGCCATTACAATGACATGCACGCATTGGTTTTGTGTCTGTCATCCAGTGGGGAATGTACCCAGTAAGCTGATCCAGCGACAGTACTCATCAGGGTTATGCTGTGATAAATAAAGCTCACCAGGAGCCAAAGGTAATCCTCATAGTGTAGTATTTATTATTCTCCTCGGTGACCAGGCTGTGGGCCTCTTTCTTCCCTCCGATGGGAGAAGTGAAGGAGATTGATCTTTCTGAACCGTATTTTCATCTGGGAGGATTACGAGACACCCCTCCAAAAGTGAACAGGTAAAACAGTTCACGTTTATGTATTTAAAATTATGTATTCGCCTGTATGAATGAAGATCGGTAAAGCATTTTTAGGAGGTGAGCTAAAATGGTGGAAGTCAAGACCTGTTGCCTGTTCAGCATATTAGAGCAGTGCTTAGTTACAGATTTTGCTATGAATGATACAACAACACGTGTGACACATTCATATAACAGCATGCTTTGTAAAATCCCTCCAAAAAAGGCAATACACTTATCATGAGAAAACTACAAAGACCACCATTAATGACCTGCTTCTAAAAAATGCTAGTTACATGGCCTGTATACTGACCCTTCAATTTCTGAGTCACTGACATTGAACAAGTCTGCAGATTAAAGCAGCATACAGAAAAGACATGGTAACGTTTTAGGGGAACTATCTCCCTGTGGTCAGATATTCTAACCATGAAATGCGTTGTTTTTTTGTTATTCCTATGCACTATATTTGAAATGCTTGTGCAAATTACGGTACTTTTTTGGGGATCTACCATTTTATTATAGATATGTAGTTTCTACCATATTCCTAAAAGCATTGCTCTAATAAATATTACTTTTAGTTATTGCCATTTAAAGTATAAACAGTTATTAACACACTATTGTCTATTACCTTTTCAGTGTTTTGACGAGAAAATTGCAATGTCTCCTCCAGCCATTCTAACTGATCAGCTGGGTCAGTAATGTTGAATGTCTCTTTATTGGGACTGTAATAAAGATTTGTGTTTAAACTGATTATTCTCAGAGGGGTACCAGATGTGTTTGCCTTGTAGACCTGAGAATAGTATCCTCCTGATTGGGGAAAAAATAATAAAGTATTAACGATAATGAAATGGATATTTTCTTCATAAAACATTTAGAAATAACAAAAAAAATTAGGGGAGGGCTGGCAAGAGGACAAGGAATACAAATACTTGGGCCATTGCTATTATGAGCAGAATATGGCACAAGTAGGGCAACAGGGCCTCTTTCAATATGCAGATATTCAGCCAATAAAAAAAGATATGATCCCTTCATTACCAGAAGAACTGCTCAAACTCATGAACACTGCACCACATCGCCACCTGGGAATGTCACGTATCTACCACCTACTTTCCCACCCTTCCTCTCACCAGAAAACCGCCTCCATGGTATCCTGGGAGCTTTCCTTTCAGTTCACAGCTTCTCTGTCCCAATAGTGCTCTGCTACTCAACTAACCTATCTCATTGGAAATCATCTAAAAAAAATCCTCCACAAGTGGTACCTAACACCGGATAGACTAGCTACCATTTTCTCTAGCCAGTCCTCTCTATGCTGGAGACTATGTGGAGCCATAGAATCAATCTCACATATTTGGTAGCATTGCCCTATTGTTACCAACTTCTGGTATTGATGTATTCTCCTTGGCTTCATCCAATATTGGACTAATAATAAAACCAGACCCTAAGCTGGCCTTACTGGGAATAGGCCTGGATTCCTGGCCTCCTAAAGTTCATAAAATTCTCACACCTATTTAGAGCAGTCAAGCTGACCCTTGCAAAACAATGGAAACAAATCACCCCCCCTGATTAGTCAAATATTATAAGAATACTAAATGAACATGCTCTCTTTAAATATATGTTTGCCAAAGCCACCCTCCTATTAGATAAATTTCTTATCAAATGGTCCCATTGGATACAACACCTTTGCTCCACATTGCCACTTTAAATCATACCTAACACTTTTAATCACCTCTGCCATGGAATCCATCCTTCTCTCACAGGCATATCTAATATCATTACCATTTCCTTTCCTTTATAGAGTGTCATACCCACTTACCCCCCTTTCTTTTCTATTTCCACTCTCCCACTTCTCTCTATTCGTCTCTGGTGTTCTTGATATATCCCTACTATACTCAGGCAAAATAACAAGTTATATCCCTGCGGTTAAATCTTAACCTGACTGTATTTACTGAATAACTCTTACCTGTTACTCTTCACTATAATGCCATGCTATTTTCTTTGAACTATATCTTACAATAAAGGAAATATTGGAAACACAAGAAAGCCCTAATTTAAGTCCATGTAAAGGTTTTGTTTTAAAGTGGATTTCAACCTGATAGGATTCCAGCTTCACATCCCTCCTCCTTTCTTCTCCAGCTCTCCCAGGATTGACTGCTCCACACCTCAGCATGATTGGGCATGGATGTTACTCATTATGGGGCATGATCAGTGTGACTGAAAGTTACTCATCATGGGGCATGATCAGTGTGACTGGATGTTACTCATCATGGGGCATGATCAGTGTGACTGAGGAGGATATTCATGGTGCAGTCAGCTCCCAGAGCCAGCAGAAAGAGTAGGAGAGTGTAGAGGTGGGCGGGGAATCTTGTGACATCACAACCCTGCCCATCGAGCTCTGCAAAGAGACCCACCGATTCCAGAGTTTTGTGGAGCTCCTACTGCTGAAGGGGGTGACATTTGCAAGGTAGGGATACCTGCAGGAGGCTTGCATGTATATATACACATTATACATATAAACATTAACACTGTGCCATTAGTTTATACTGGGTGAGTGGTGGGTTCACATCCACTTTAACTGAAACCCTAAAGAAGGGGGAGTGTCTTTTGGTATAAGAAACCTCTGTTTTATGTTGTGATCTTTTTCATTCAATAAACATACATTTTTGAGGAGAAAGTCTTTGGGTGTTTGCATTCATTTTTTTTTTTGTAATGTTATGGCCCCTGAAATGCATTGGCTGTTTTTACACATGTGCAGAACAATTACATTTGTTTAATTTCCGATCAATTTAAGTTACTTTTCGATTTGTTGCATTCGTAATGAAATTTGTATTTGAATCAAAAATATCAAATTCCATTCAAATTCATTGTGAAGAACAGCTGGTTGTTAAGGAGCAGGGCAGCCTGCCTGCTGCTACGTCCTTGACAACCATGACTCATCTGCTGTTAGCGGGATTGCCCGCTGACAGCCAAATGTAAACAAACATTGCCAGCATTAAGTTAAAAAAAGAAAACAGCGTAGGGGTCCCACCAGTCCATACCAGGCACTTCAGGTCTGGTATGGATTTTAAGGGGACCTCAATGCCAAAAGGTAAAAACAAAAATGGCGAGGGGTCGATGTCAAACCTTTTTCTGAGCATGCAGTCCGGCAGGTTAGAAAAGAAAGGAGGGAATGAGCAAGTTCCCCCCCCGAACCATACCAGGCCACATGCCCCCAACATGGGGGGTGCTTTGGGCAGAAGGGGGGGCATGGGGATAGGGGCCTCTTACCCACAACCCTGGGTGATGGCTGGGGGGGGGTCTTCAGGCAGGGGGCTTATTGGAACCTGGAAGGGGCCCCCAGGTCCTGGTTTCCCCCCTATGTGAATGAATATGGGGTACATGTCGCACCTGTTGCTTGCCTCCTAGCAGCTGACATCTCTGGTTCTCACTGACGGTAAATAAAGAAGGGGAAGGGGCCACCGATAACAGTGAGTGACCCAGCTCCTTCGTTAATTTACTGTCAGTAGGAACTGGAGATGTCAGACACCGGGAGGCAAGCAACGGGTGCGGACCTCTTAGGGGGACATTGTTTTTATTTTTTTTTAACCACTTCCCACCCAGCCTATAGCAGAATGACGGCTGGGCAGTGGTTCTGTTATCCTGACTGGGCATCATATGACGTCCTGCAGGATTACAGCCGCAGCACGCCCATGGGGCGTGCATCGCGGGAATCGGTGGTGCGGTGTGTTAATCTGACACACCGCTACACCGATCTCGGTAAAGATCCTTCGGCAGAGGCTCTTTACCACTTGATCAGCCGCGTCCAATCGCGGCTGATCAAGATGTAAACAGGAAGAGCCGTTGATCGGCTTTTCCTCACTCGCGTCTGACACAGACACGAGTAGAGGAGAGCCGTTTGGCGGCTCTCCTGGCAGGAGGGGTCTGCGCTGATTGTTTATCAGATGCCCACACTGGACCACCAGGGAAGCCCCCAGCATGTGGAGGGCCAGGTACACCCCCCATGGCCATCCACATGTGAAAATATATGCCCAACATATGCCAATCAGTGCCCACAAATGGGCACTGACTGGCACCTCTGTGGCACAATAAAAAACAAGGATGCCCAGCAATGCCACCCATCAGTGGCATCAGTGCCACCCATCAGTGTCTATCAGTGCCCATCCGTGCCCACCTATCAGTGCTCATCCTTGCCATCTATCAGTGCCACCCATAAGTACCCATCAGTGCCACTTACGAGTGCCCATCACTGCCGCCTATGAGTGCCCATCAGTGCCGCATACCAGTGCCACCTATCAGTGCCACCTCATTGGTGCCACCTCATCAGTGCCCATCAGTGCCGCCTTATAAGTGCCCATCAGTGCAGCCATAGCAGTGCCCGTCATTGAAGAAGAAAATGTACTTATTTACAAAAAATGTTAACAGAAGCAAAGAAAAACTTTTTTTTTTTGGTCTTTTTTTACTTGTTGAGCAAAAAATAAAAATCCCAGAGGTGATCAAATACCACCAAAAGAAAGCTCATTTTGTGGGAACAGAATGATAAATAATTCGTTTGGGTACAGTGTAGCATGACCGCGCAATTGTCATTCAATTGAAAGCTGAAAATTGGCTTGGGCAGGAAGGTGTATAAGTGCCTGGTATTGAAGTGGTTAATAAAGCACTTGTCAAAAACTGTGTTTGTGTTTTTATTTATTTTTTATACTTTTTTGTGAGTGTGAGTGGAGATCCTCGCACCATAACTAGCAGGATAATGCAACTGTTAATTCATCAAGGCTGATCCTTATGTAGTCTTTCCTATAATTTCTGGAATTTTTTGTCCTTATTTTTCCTGGTAAAGTCCCATCAACTTCTTCAACAAGACATTAAGTTTATTCATATACTAATTTTTATTCCTATTGATAACCCTGATTTATGTTATCACAGAAAAAACAGAACATGTGATTTTTTTTATTCTCTACGCTGCAATGCACCACATTTGGACAGCACCCCCTGTTCTTACTGAACAGTGTGGGCTGGCATCTGAGCTCAACATTAGTAATAGCCACAAATTGGGCTTTATCAAGAGAGGAGCAGAAAAGCTGGAAATCAAGGAATAAAGAAGGGATTTTCTTTCATATTTCTAAAAGCAGTTCATTGGACAAGACAATACGGCATGCAGCCTACAGTAGTAGATTGTAGCAATAGTTTTTACCTAAAAAAGAAGTCACATTACACAAGAAACAGAGAAGAACATCATTATATAGGTGTGTCTAGGACAAGATGGTATCTAAACATGGACCTGGCTAACATGTATTGCACCTTCATCATTATGGCCTATGTTATAGAGATACCCTTGGTCTTGATGGGAATCTGTATCTGCTGGAGTTTTTTTCAACTTGCTATGCATCCTGTTTGATTGGCAGTTAAAACATTCAAAACATGAAGGAAAGAAGTACAAGTCAGAGTATTAGATTGTGTAAAATTGGACATTTCAATACTCTATTTTTTTCTTGTTTGTTTGCTCCTTTGACAAAGCCATGACCTGAAACTCTCAAATAACCACAAGTAATGTTTTACCTTTCCGGAAAGTTGTGAGAGCTTCCTCACACAGCCAGGGTTTCCAAAACTCTGCAACTGCTGTGTAAACTTCACTGCCTGATACGGGCTGCTGATCCTAATAGTACAGAAAAAATAACCTTCTGTCAGGTACACTCTCATAAATGAACATCACTTTTATAATTGTATATATATATATATTTTTTTTTTAAGTGTGGTAGTGAGTGTAAAGTGAGCTGTCAAAACCAAGTTTATAAATTAATAGACCTATATGCAAATACCAAATGTGTATAAACAATTGATACAAAATGACAAAAAAACTTGAAACAAACTAGTGAAACAAAGTCTGAAAAACAAAAGTCCTAAAATGAAATAAAAAAATAATATATTGGTGCAAAAAAAAACCTCTAATAAGTGAGGTCAAAATTATAGTTATGTTAAAAACAACCTTAAAAACAAAAAAATGTGTGTATAAAAAAATAGTCCGTCTGTGAATCTGTTAGATCCAGTGAAAATGTCCATCCAAAACAATACAAGAGTAAAGGTTCAGTGCAAACATATACAAAAATACTTCACCACCGTGCTGAGGAATAAATATCATAACTACCTGTTTCCCTGAAAATAAGACCTGGTGTGATTGTCGGTGATGGCTGCAATATAAGCCCTACCCACCAAATAAGCCCTAGTTAAAGTCCTTGTAGGTCTTCTTTTCAGGGTAGGGCTTATTTGGGGGGTAGGGCTTATATTGCGGCCATCACTGACAATCACGCTAGGTCTTATTTTCGTGGAAACAGGGTAGCTGAATTACCCTGGTGGGGAGACACACACACAAGTATTCTGTTTGGATTTCTTTAGCAGCAGGTGGAGTTGGTGTTCAGCCTGAGTTCCAGCAAGTGATCATAAACAGCTGATTTCCCAGTTTGGAGACACGCGCATATAGATCCTTTTAGGATCTCTGGATCTGGTAAACTGCCATATATTTATTCCTCAGCACGGTGGTGAAGTATTTTTGGATATGTTTGCACTGAACCTTTACTTTTGTATTGTTTTGGATGGACAATTTCACAGGATCTAATGCCGCGTACACACGGTCGGACTTTGCAGCTACAAAAGTCGGACAGCCTGTCCGACATACTTCCGGCGTACCTTCGGCGGACTTGGGGCAGACTTTCTTACGAACGGACTTGCCCACACACGACCACACAAAAGTACGCCAGCTTAGTACGCTGTGACGTACACCAAGTCCGACGAGACTATAAAACGGAAGTTCAATAGCCCGTACGACACCCTTTGGGCTCCTTCTGCTAATCTCGTGTTTATCTCGTGTTAGTAGAAGTTTGGTGAGAGACGATTCGCGCTTGTGAGACTCGTATTTTTCAGTTCGTTTTAACTGTTGTTCAGTCTGTGCTTGTGAGGTTTGTATCTGCTTTTCAGTGCGTTTGGTCAGTTGGCATTGAGAAATCTTTGTTTTATTGGCCGCTCGTTCCTGATTTTCAGGTCGTTCTTCACAGGCCTTGCTGTTCTTCAGTGCGTTCTGTTTAGTGCGTTCTGACCAGCCGACCGTTTTGAAGCCATGTTACCTGTACGTACTCGTCGTAGAGCTCGTGCATTGTATGTGCTTGGTGCTGTAGTTTATTCTTCAGCCCAAGACCAGTCCATGAACAGGGCGAGGAGGAGTTCATGGACCAAGAATTGGTTGCTTCAGCGTGACCAGTTCTGTCACATGCCTTTGCTCCGTGAGAATAATCCTGAGGATTTCAGGAACTTTCTCCGGATGACGGACCCCGTTTTTGATCGTTTGGTGGCTTTGCTGACCCCCTATATCAGCAGGCAGGATACCTGCATGAGGCAAGCCATCACTCCGGAGCAGAGGCTGGTCGCTACCTTGCGGTATTTGGCCACAGGGAGAAGCCTGCAGGACCTTAAGTTCTCGACAGGCATCTCCCCCCAGGCTCTGGGGATCATTATCCCAGAGACCTGTTCTGCCATCATACAGGTCCTGCAGAAGGACTATATTAAGGTAAGCTATTTTTATTTTATTAGCATCACATGTTCTTTTATGTAATCTTTGATAATGTAATGTATTTCTTGCTTCAAACACTACTTCCCATCATTGCAATATAGTGTGAATGTCCCCTTTTTATCCTCACACATGCTGGGATTTTTTCCTGTTATTTTTTGTCATGCATGTATAGTTTCCTTCAATAACCTTCCCAGCATGAAGTGATGGGAACATATCCACCTAGTCTACTCATTTTGAATGTATTTTGTTGGAGTGTATTTAGTGTGCTTATAATTAGCAATTAGCTAGATTTCACAACCCCCCCCCCACCTGAACTCACTCCAAATAGTGTGCTGCTAATTAGCAATTAGCTAGATTTCACAACCCCCCCCACCTGAACTCACTCCAAATAGTGTGCTGCTAATTAGCAATTAGCTAGATTTCACAACCCCCCCCCCCACCTGAACTCACTCCAAATAGTGTGCTGCTAATTAGCAATTAGCTAGATTTCACAACCCCCCCCCCCCACCTGAACTCACTCCAAATAGTGTGCTGCTAATTAGCAATTAGCTAGATTTCACAACCCCCCCACCCCCACCCTCGTTAAAATTTGCTTGAATGTTCTGTGGTGTTGATTTGTCTAAAGCAAATCTATGTTGCACTTTGCAAAATGCATGTGCACTCTACAAGTGCATTTGTTCCAGTGCTTTAGTAAATGAGCAGAAGCTCTGCTGATTTACATCATCAAATCATATGCAAGCCTCAAAGTGTTTTCATTAATTGCCCTTGCATGTGATTGTGTACTCTTTGCAACATGAATGCCTTTTGACATTACCTCATTTACTGTAAGCTGGTTAGCAACTGCACCTGCAGAGTGCGACAACTGCAGTCTTGTAGCCTTTGTTATCCCTAAATTCCTGCGTGTTGTTAAAGTAATTTTTTTTAGGGATTTCACAACCCCCTAAAATGTAATCAATGTTCTATCAGAGGGGGTGAGCAATCTGATAAGTGTGCCTTTTTCCATATTAGTTATTCCAGAAGAATTAAATTAGTGAATGTTATACTGATGCTGGGGAATAATGTTTTTAATTGTCTAATTTTCTTGCAATGTTAGCTTCCAAATTAATTGATTTTGGTTTTCTTGTTTGATTCCCCAGTTTCCTTCAACGCCACAGGAATGGCAGACTGTGGCATCCCATTTTGCCAGCCGTTGGGACTTTCCCAATTGTGGAGGGGCTATAGATGGGAAACATGTCCACATTGTGCCACCACCCCATTCGGGGTCATATTATTTTAATTATAAGGGGTTCCACAGTATTGTTTTAATGGCGGTGGTGTCGGCACACTATGATTTTTTATATGTGGACGTGGGGAAGAATGGCCGGATGTCGGATGGAGGAGTATTTGCCCAGACGGAGTTCTGCCAGCGTCTCCAGAGTGGTGGCCTGGGATTGCCACCTGATGAGGATAACGTGGAAGGACTCCCCTTTGTCTTCATTGCCGATGAAGCCTTCGCTCTGAGCAAGCACCTCATGAGGCCATTCCCCCAAGGAACCCTCACCCCGGAGAGGAGGGTTTTTAATTACCGGCTGGCCAGAGCTAGAAGAGTGGTTGAGAATGCGTTTGGAATTCTGGCCAGCCGGTTCCGCCTGTTTCAAACAGCCATTATTTGGCGGAATACAAACTTAATTTTATAATTTTATCATGCTGCATTCTGCACAACTTTTTAAATAAGCATTCTGCCAATTATATAGGCACAGTTGGGCCTGAGGCCGGACAAATAGAAGCCAACCTTACAGGCCTGGATACTGTCCGTACTGGCTTGGCCCCCCAAAGTTCCCGTCAGGTTAGACAGCAATATGTTGATTATTTTATGGGTAGGGGGGCCATTGCAATGGGCCAGGATATATAATTTTTGGTCAATAAAAAAAATATTGCTGAAATCTGGCATTATATTTATTGCTTGCCTTTCTTTTGGGCTGTCTCCTAGGTTATGGTCGAGCAGTTGTAGTGCCAACTGTATTAGAATTTTAAAAATGTCTAAATAAGCTCCATTGCCACTGTAAACAACTTTTTGACAATTATAACCAAACTGATACTGAGCCTTGAAATAACAAACCACACATTTGTTAAAATCCTATAAAAGGAGATGTTTTTATTAATGGTTGGTATGCATTCAGTTCTGCATTTAGTATAAAATGTTCATAGACAAAAATATAATGGTATCTTTAATGATGTAGCAAAATATAATTATATTTAAATATTTCTACCTAATCCACAAAAAAATATTTTGGGCTTTTGGATTTTCAAAAACAGGCTTTGTTTTTGGAAAATCAAGTTTTGTTTTTTTTTAAAAGCAAGTTTTTTTTTTTTTTTTTTTTTGTTTTTTAAAATCAATTTTTTAATTTTTTTTTGTTTTTTAACATTAATTTTTTTAATTTTTTTGGTGTTTTAAAATCAATTTTTTTACTTTTTTTGGTTTTTTAACATTAAAATTATTTTTTCGATTTTTTGGTGTTTTAAAATCAATTTTTTATTTTTTTTTGTTTTTTAACATTAATTTTTTTAATTTTTTTGGTGTTTTAAAATCAATTTTTTAACTTTTTTTGGTTTTTTAACATTAATTATTTATTCGATTTTTTGGTGTTTTAAAATCAATTTTTTATTTTTTTTGGGTTTTTTAAAATCACTTTTTTTTTTTTTTTGGGTTTTTTAAAATCACTTTTTTTTTTTTTTTTTGGGGTTTTTTAAAATCACTTTTTTTTTTTTTTTTTTTGGGTTTTTTAAAATCACTTTTTTTTTTTTTTTTTTTGGGTTTTTTAAAATCACTTTTTTTTATTTTTTTTTTGGGTTTTTTAAAATCACTTTTTTTTTTTTTTTTTTGGGTTTTTTAAAATCACTTTTTTTTTTTTTTTGGGGGGTTTTTTAGAAAATCAATTTTTATTTTTTTGTGGATTTTTGACAGCCCTCCTTTTTGACATTAGGTTAAACAGCCATTTATGTTATGCCAAAAAAAGAAAGAGAAGGCCCAGAATGGGGTCAGCAAAACAGGAAATGAAGGACATGATTGATGTTTTGGGGTTTAAAAAAGGGCATTTAGATTCGACCCAAAACATCAATCATGTCCTTCATTTCCTGCTGCATACGATCCAGCCTATTACGCATTTGATCCATGTCTTGATTCCAGGCCATTATTTGACCAATTAGACGTTGGGCACTTTCCGAGGTGAAATAGTCACTTCTTGTTGTTCCTAAAGTGGAATGAAACCAAAAAATGTCTTTAGAAATATGCACACATACATAGTTTACCTTACCAGAAATAAAGCTGTTGTCTCAGACACTGACCTGGTGGGGTGGCCATGTAGCCTAATTCCTCCACATCCTCGGGGGTGTCACTGTTGCTTGAATGAAGCACAACCAGATCCCCTAAAATAGAGTAGACAAATTCAATTAAACAAAAGGCAGCCATGCATAGATTAACGTAAGCTGGTGTGTCAGACACTCACCTGGTGGGGTGCCCATGTCACCCACCTCTCCTTCCTCCACATCGTCAATGGGACTTGGGCTGATTGCCCAATCCTGTTTTGCTTGGGGTGGACTGTGTTCTTGTGGTTGGCTGAGTGATTTTTCCCCTATGTGAAACAAAAAATTAGTAATCTAATTAGCACACAGATATTTTAGGACATAATAATTTTCCCACATTTGTAGTGAAGTGGTTTGTGTAGAGTTCCTATTTTAGTTCAATATTTAAAATTATAAAGACATACCGGATAGATAGATATCAATATCTCAAAATATAGTTAATAATCTTTTGATCTCTCTCTATATCTGTAACAAAATCTCTAAATATCTAACTAAATGTAAATCCAAAAAATTATGAGAATTTCAAATAGATATATATATATATATATATAGATCTATATCTATATCTATATATATATCTCTCTCTCTATATATATATATATATATATATATATATATATATATATATATATATATCTATTTATTTATATTTCTATCTATATATATATATATATATATATATATATATATATATATATATCTAAATATATATATATATATATCTAAATATATATATATATATATATATATATATATATATATATATATATATAGATAGATATAAATATATATATATAGATATGGATATGTAACGAGGTTTCTTAAAAGATCGTTTAAAACGATGAACAAAAATCGTATAGGAAGGAAAAGCACATGGAGCAGTATACAAGGTAATAAACACAAGAGAAAAACACGACAAGTACTTACTTTTTTTAAGAACTTTCCGGATACGTCGGTATTGATCCGGCTCCCTGAGTTTCAGGTCAGACCATCTTTTGCGCAATTGATCTTTGGAGCGCTGGACCCCAAATGATGCCTGCAAAGTCTCCACGACCTTCGCCATTATTTTGGCCTTGCGCAAATTTGGCCGTGCGTACGGCCCATAATTGCCATCATAGTCGTCTTTGTGAAGAATGGCCACCATCTCCACCATCTCTTTGAAACTCATATTAGAGGCCTTAAATCTAGGCCTCATAGATTTGGTTGACGTTCCAGACGTTCCAGCCTGCGGGCTGTCTCCACTACCTGAGGTCGTCAACATTTCAGGTGTCTCCGCCATTCTTTAACTCCACTACGCGCCGTAACAAAAAAGGGGCGGAGAACATGAGTTCATTTCGAACGTCAGGGGCGGGCGACGCAGGCGGAGTTTCACACATGCGTAGTGTATAAAGGAGGGCCTTTCGCGCGTGTCGTACGTACGTTCTGTGCGTCAAATTAGGGGGCGGAGAACATGAGTTCATTTCGAACGTCAGGGGCGGGCGACGCAGGCGGAGTTTCACACATGCGTAGTGTATAAAGGAGGGCCTTTCGCGCGTGTCGTACGTACGTTCTGTGCGTAGGTGATAGTGGACCAGGACGTTCCAAAACGAAGGTAATTTGAGATATATATATTTTTTTTGGGGGGGGTTTATGGTCATGACTTTGTAGCAAGCGGCCTATATGGCTTGATAGATTGATGAGGCCTACATAGGGAGAAGATGATGAGGGGTTAGCAGAAACATATAATAAGTTTTTTTGGTCTGGTGACTTTCTCTTTTCCAGATATAATGAATCCCCTATTGAAGGATCCAGAGTTCCTTACTTCTTTTATTTCAAAGTATCGAGAGATGAGGAATTTGTGGGAGGTGAAACACCCTCAGTATTATGCCAAGCATGTGAGGAAGTCAACGCTGGAGAGACTTCTGTCCTTTGTCCAGGAGACCATCCCGGGAGCAACAATGGAGACAGTGCTCAAGAAAATTGGGGTCTTGAGGAACATGTATAAAAGGGAGCATAGGAAGATCCAGGAATCAAGGAGATCAGGAGCATCAGCAGATGATGTTTATGTACCCAGGCTGTGGTACTACAATCAACTCCGTTTTCTTGATGACCAGAATGAAGCCAGGGCATCACTTTCAACCCTTCCCTCCACCCTTCCCTCCACCCTTCCCTCCACCCTTCCCTCCACCCCAGCAGAGGCTGATGAGGAGCAAGCTGGGTCTTCCATCCTGGATGAACCGGATATGACCATCTGGAGTCAGGTAAATTATTTTAACAAATATTTACTGTACTAATATTAATGATGTTAACTGGATGTTATAATTGTCTCAAATAATTTAGCACTCCAAATTGTGTATACATATCAAATGATAGTAGTGACTAAATATGTTTGGCACCTGCTTGAAATAATTAGGGTGTCTGATTAGACTCTTTTATTAAAGAGATGTATTCACATTGAATTTGCTAGTCATGAGAAGCAAACTGTGTGTCATTGATGAACCCAAAAAAAGAAACTAAAACTATTGTCCTTTTTTTATACACAGGATGAGTCCATCCAGGAGGAATGTGGGGAAAGTGGCAGGCAGGAGGAGACCGGGCCCATGGACAGCCTGGAGGAGGCCGGATTCACCATCATCCTGGAGGAGGCTGGGCCCAGTGTCAGGCAGGAGGTGGCTGCTCCCAGTGAGGTGGCTGGGCCAAGTGAGGTGGCTGGGCCAAGTGAGGTGGCTGGGCCAAGTGAGGTGGCTGGGCCCAGTAGGAGCCTCACCCAATCCCAAGTGCCTCCCCTCCACCTTCCCAAAAAAAGGGCCAGGAAGGGGATGGTCACACAGGACGCGTCCCTGCGCCTCATGCAACAGGCCACCCGTTTTTTAACAAGCCCCCCCGAAGCGGAAGAAGCCTATGGCTGCTACTTAGCCAGCAGGCTTCTTCAGATGGATTGGGAGCAGCGCCTCATTTGTGAGCGCCTATTTGGGGAAACAATCCATAAGGGGCTGCAGGGCACGCTAACCAAAAACACCCAACTACATGAGGCAGCCCCCCCCCCTCCTCCTCCTCCTCCTCCTCCTCCTCCTCCTGCCACAACTGAAACACCAGAGCCACAGCCTCAAAAGAAGGCTACAGGGAAGGCTACAGGGAAGGCTGCAGGGAAGGCTGCAGGGAAGGCTGCAGGGCAGCGTGGAGGAAAGGCTGCAGGGAAGAGAAGAAAGTGATGACCTGGGTTCAGTCTGGTCTGACAGAAGACGCAGGCTGTTGTAGGACCACAGTCTGGGGACATCTAGATCATCTGCTGGTGCTGTTGATCTCTGGGATTCTTGGACCAGATTGTGCTCCCTCTTATATGGACTCCTCAAGATCCCAATTTTCTTGTACACCGACTTTTTCCAGCGTTGACTTCCTCTTTATTTTATTTTGACCATGAATAAATGGATCTTTTTTGAGTTTAGCAAAAGACTTTATGTGTTTTCTTTTAAATCATTGATTTTACACACAATGTTAAATTAACAAGGGACAACAATCTCATTGAGTTTTAAAAAAACACACCAAAAATACATTACTATAATGTTAAGAATGTTCAAGTGGTAAGTCTTGAAAAAAAAAAATATACATAAACAAAAACGGTGCTTTGGGTTAACTTTATCTAAAAATTAAAAAATAATCACTAGAAAAAAAATAAAAAAGAATAATGGGTTCTTTGTGGTAACTTTACAAACCTAAAAAAAAAAAAAAAAATAAGGGAAAGAGTATTATTAGTATGGAAACATTGTTTATAAAAAGCATACTATATCATTCATGAGATCAAAGAGAAAAAGAATTCAGAAATCAGTTTGGGAGAACTCTGATTATGAACAGCAAAACACCTTCGTTCTTTAGAGCATTCGTAAAGAAGAAATAAAATGCGCTGCATTCAACGATCACAGATTTTGCAGCGTGATGAATGTGCTACCTACAATACGAACACTAGTTTTACTAGACCGAGTGCTTCCGTTTAGTTTTTGCTTATGAGCATGCGTCGTTTTTTTGTCCGTAGGACTAGCATACAGACGAGCGGACTTCGGGGTCCGTCGTAGTTACGACGTAAAGATTTGAAGCATGTTTCAAATCTAAAGTACGTCGGATTTGAGGCTAAAAAAGTACGTTGAAAGTCCGAAGAAGCCCACACACGATCGGATTACCAGCCAGCTTTAGTCCGTCAGCGTCCGTTGGACTTTTGTAGACGAAAAGTCCGACCGTGTGTACGCGGCATAACAGTTGATTCACAGATGGACTATTTTTTATACACATATTTTTTTTATAAGGTTGTTTTTAACATAACCATAATTTTGAACTCACTTTTTAGTTTCGCACTAATATATTATTTTTTTTATTTCATTTTAGGACTCTTGTTTTTTTAGACTTTGTTTCACTGGTTTGTTTAAAGTTTTTTGTCATTTTGTATGAATTGCTTATACACATTTGGTATTTGCATATAGGTCTATGAACTTATACACTTAGTTTTGACAGCGCACTTTACACTTAAATCCACATTTACCACATCCCACCAATAGGGTTGCCACATCATCCCTTTAATCAAAGACACATATTAATTACACAGGTTCTGAGGCTGATTTAATGCAGATAAAGCACCAAGTGAGTTTAATAATCTTAATCAGCCATAGAACCTGTGTAATTAATGTGTGTCCTGGATTAAAGGGATGATGTAAAAAAAGAGGAACAAATCAGCGCAAATATGTGTACAAATATCTGAAAGCGGCTGAACACCAGGGTCAAAAATCTAATCCCTGAGAGTAATATGTAGAAGATGGTGCAGCGCTAAAAATAATAATGATAAAAAAATAGTCCATAGAATTCAAGCAATCATAAATGTTGTGACATCATGCTGGAAACTTCGTGGGTAAAAGTGATCCCTCCACCAACACAAGAAATGGCCTCTCACCTCAGCAACAGGACCCTTTCGTTATAGAGGGTCAAATGCGCTTTCCCTTACGGGTCACTTAAAATAGGTAAGCAGCAGATCCAGATCAGTCAGCAGCGGTAATGGATGAGCCATATGTCAATCAATCCCCAAGCGTAAGTGCCATGTAAACATAAAAGGGGTAGACCATAGTGCTCTCCATAATAAACTTTAATGAGGTAAAATGCAAGGTAAAAAACTTACAGACAAGGCACTCATCCAGTGCCAGATGTATGAGCATGAGTAGGTAAACATACGAGATGGTCGCGGTTGACGTCACGACGCTCTCTTCCTTCCGAACGTGTTGCGTCCCAGTGGGCGGGGACTTCCCAGTGGGATGGGAGTTGATTGGTTAGGGCTGATCATGGTTTCACAGACTGCTTCTTTGCTACTTCCCCCTGTATACTGGAACTATCTGGGGGTTTCCAGAACATAGTGGGTGGGAAGGCAGAGTCTGCAGCCTGAATATTTAGAGGACTTCTGCCAATCCACGGGGAGGTGTGCCACAAGATGGGGGACGAGCCCTTAAATAGTCTGCTACAAAAACAGAAAATGACTCCTGCGCACAAGTGGTCAACCAGACGGATGGTAAAACGACACAGGCCTTGCTGCTCTCAAGGATGGGGAATCCTAGCAGACAAAGAAATAAAAAGAGAGAGGGGCGCACCGGCCATGTGCATTATCTTTTGTAAAATTTATTGAATAAAAATGATAAAAGAAATAACTCACAAGCAGTTTGTAAAACCAGGTGCCGTAAACCTCAAGCAGCAACTAGCAGCACGCGGTTGTAGTGATGAGCGAAGCCTTCCAAAGGTCAGCTGAGCTCTGATGAAGAAGGGATGTGCCCTTCGAAACGCGTAAGCCAGTAGTGAGGCCTGTATGTTCATCTAAGACCTTTGGAAGGCTTCGCTCATCACTACAACCGCGTGCTGCTAGTTGCTGCTCGAGGTTTACGGCACCTTGTTTTTTCAAACTGCTTGTGAGTTATTTCTTTTATCATTTTTATTCAATAAATTTTACAAAAGATAATGCACATGGCCGGTGCGCCCCTCTCTCTTTTTATTTCTTAAATAGTCTGCGTCTGAGCAGCAAAGGAAGTTTGCAGCATGCTGGTGTAAAGAAGCATTTCAGGGTCTAGCCACGAAGAAACCCCTTTTGAGGGGCCTTGCCCTCCTGGGCCGAAGCCAGGGAAGGAGCCAGCAAAAAGCAAAGAAGGTCCCAACTAGGTCTAGCTGGGGGACCTGAAGAGAAAGAATATCAGGTATGGGTCAGGAGAGAGCTCACATGAGAAAAGTTGGAAATTAAGCTGTGGGAGAAATCCCAAGTTGTCGCAGAGGCTGAGTGAGTCTGCTTCCCCCTCACCGCCCCCGAGATATTCGGAAGGAGGCAACTGATGATCCTGTGGTCCTGAGTACAAAACCCCAGTGCTGTTTAGTGCTTTATTCTTTAGAAGAAGGATCACAGGCAGCTGGAAGATTCTTTGGGACTTGTTACTAAAGAAACTTTAGTTCAAGTTCTACAGTTACGGGGTATCCAATGCTCCCTACCTCCATCCAAGTTCTACTCAAAAATAAAAACAACAAGAAAAAACATAGACTGCTTCTACCTGCGGCCCTTTAGGGGGTGCACTACACATGTATAGTATAGTGGACACTTAGCTTTCCCATTTGCATTGTAATTGTTTCAGTAAAACGACTTATTTAGAGATCAAAATTAAAATCAAAATCAAAACAACCAAAAAAAAAAATCTGATATAGAGCTGAAATAAATGACTACACACATATGAACTCTTGTTCCTCCCTCATTTGGGCACAAAGGATGGCTCATCTATTGTCATCTGATTTATACATTTATGGTGCAATTTGTTGTCACAGCTGCGGCTCAACTCAAATGATGAAAGGGTGAGGCTTAGTAATAAGGAAATATGGCTTTATATCACCCGGAGTTGCAAACATTCGCTTATCTTACTTTGATCAAGTAACTGAATGTGAAAATAGGCTAGTGTGACAATTCTGTATACTTGGCATGAATTGGAAAAGGATTGAAAAGTGACAGTTGTGTGCAGTAAGTATCTTTAGGCTTAAAGTGTATCTATGGCCAAAACTAAAGCCAAAAGGGGTTTAGAAGGCAATATTCCAGGGCTGGAAAGTGCCACAACTGTGAGCCAATTTGCCGATATACTTACATGGGGGAGTTTGACAGACATTGCCAGCTGTCAAACTCTGCATGTAGCATTAAAATTGCCACACCTTAATGCACAGCATCGCAGCTACAATAATGTCTACCTATCCAAGCAGTACCATGGCCGCTTGTAGTAGGTATTTTTACTGCACTCTAGCTGTTTGTATGAAAGAATGCTTAAAGGGATTGTAAAGCTTTGTTTTTTTTGTTTTTTTTTTAAATAACAAACATGGTATACTTACCTGCTCTGTGCAAGGGTTTTGCACAGAGTGGCCCTGATCCTCCTTTTCTGGGGTCCCCCCTGGTGCTCCTGGCTCTTCCTCTTCTTGAGTGCCCCCACGGAGAGCTGCTTCCCATGGGGGCACTTGTGTGGGCGTGCTCCCGAGTCCTGCTGCTGCGTCCATTGACACAGACAGCAGGACTCGGTCCCGGCTCCCATGTCACTGGATTTGATTGACTGCAGTGGGAGCCAATGGCTCCCGCTCCTATCAATCTATCCATTGAGGACCCGAGACAGCGGCTGGAGCTGGTGTGTTAGTCCCCGTCGCTGGAACGATCAGGCTCAGGCAAGAAAGGGGGGGGGGTCTGGGGGGCTGCTGCAGCACAAACGGTTTACAGCCCCTTTAAATAGATGTTCACGTCTGTTCTGGATATACAGTATCTGCAGCAGGAAAACACACAAAGGGGTTCTAGAATTCCTTTTTTTAACTTGACCTTTTCCCGTTGCCGCCGTCTGACCCTTTAAAAGGTTTTAAATGCTGGGAGATGGGCATTCCAATCACATGATTTACTGTCACAGTTTTAACACAATCGGAAAGTTCCTGATTGCAAGTATGCATCGGGAGCTTTCCGATACCCGACAGTACCTGTGCTGGGAGCTCCTGCTCCCAGCACAGAAAGATGTTTACATATTTCAGGGCTCCATCACACTGCCCGCACTCTATATGCTTAATTTTACCTAGCAGGCAGCTATCAGTGTTTGGCTGCAGTGTGCTGTGGTGGGGAGCAATTTAATGCATATTTTGTTGCATCACACTGTTTACTTTCTTTTTTTTTTACTTTGATTGAAGTGCACAAAGTGACATTTCATTCACCTCTCTGAAGGCAACAGTGAGCTATCTACTGGTATGAAAAGCCCCTTATCCCATCTCATTACTGTGAAAATATGTTTTTAAATGATAGCTAAACTCTATCGAGAGGTAGAATTGGATTGCTCCTTTAAGAACTGAAGTCATAAAAAGTAACATAATAAAATTCCAATAACCAAGGCCAAGTTAGAGCTTTCTTTACATTTCTGAAATGCTAAAATATATTTTACCTACATTCACACCTATGCGTTTTTTAGTGCATTTTGCAGTTTGCAGAAATGCACTACAGTCCATTTAACATGGTTTCCTATGGTACTAGTTCACAACTATGCGTTTTTACAGCCAGTGCATTTTTGGAAAGGGTCGGGGACTCTTTTACCACGATTTGCGGCTAATAGACTTCAATGGAACTGCACCAGAAACGCAAGTGGTGCATTTTTGATGCAATTTTTTATGTGTTTTGCTTTTTTGCGGTTCTTATTTTACCACTGTATATAGCTAGTTGCTAAGCAGGGGGTCGAGAAACCAGCTGCCTCGTCCTTAGCAACCGTTGAGTCATCAGCTGTCAGCAGGTTTCCCTGCTGAAAGCTGAATGTAAAAAAAAGAATTATAATTTGCCAGTAAAAAAATTTGTGAAAAAAACGGCGTGGCGTTCCCTCCCAGGTCCATACCAGTCCCTTCAGGTCTAGTATTGATTCGGAGGGGACCCCCACGCCAAAATGTAAAAAAAAAATGGCGTTGGGTTCCCATCCAAATCCATACCAGACCCTTATACGTGCATGCCGCCCGGCAGGTCAGGAAAGGGAGGGGACGAGAGAGCGCCCCCCCCCCTCCTGAACCATCCCAGGCCGCATTCCCTCAACATGGGGGGTGGGTGCTTTGGGGCAGGGGGGGGCTGCTAAATAATCTATCATCAAGTTGCTTGTGACCTAATTCTGTGTATTATTACAGAATGGTAGAATACTAACACTTAAGCAGCCTTTAACCTATAACAAGGTGTAGCAGAGTTGAGAACGCGAGTCGTGGCAGAGGACAAAGCACCCATTGTTTTGCCTGCTTCTATACTACAGGAGATGTGGAAACTTGAACTTAAATGATGATTTTGTGTAAATATTTTGCAGTAGAGTACTATTTATAGTGAAAGTGACATTTTTATTTTAAATGAACTTAACCTAAAAGCCAGCTCTGAGATATTTTTAAATGTCCCACTGTAGGCGTAAAGAAAAAAAATGTCCTCGGTATTTTGGATTTAAAGACATTAAAGACATACATTTCATCCAGAACCCTGTGGCATCACATTATTACTGGCCTGAAGACTTCTGAAAAAGTAAATATCACAAAAAACATAAAATACTGCCGGGTGACCATCAGAGAGGTTGAGCACAGAGTTGAGCTTTAAAATCTCCCCTTGCACCTTACTGACAAACTGCTAACGTATCAACATCTGTTTTACTGATATCATTCTTGTAAGAGATATGGTATACTTGTGTCTTTGAAGGCAAACTATTTATATTTTTTGTTTTATGAAGAGTTCATTTATTAGTGATTCTCACTTCATGAGGTGTAAAATTCAAATGGCATTACATTTCATATTAGAACATACCTGTGGCCAGTAGTCATGGTTGCCAAGTGCAGGAAATACAAGCATGTTGGGTAAGAGCTTGCGAATGGTGGTGGTCATGTTTTTAATTACTTCTATTACTATTTTTGTAGATAGTTCATTTACAGGAACATGAGGGGGGCTATCCCTGTAAAAGAATGGAAATAAGATATAGGTTACATATATGTGTTTATTAACGTTATGGCTAGGTGTGCACCAACACAAAGCAGGTAAATTAGTGAGCAACAATTTTTTTGTAATTTGCCCAAATATATTAATGCAGACTTATTCGATCTGCTAAGAAGCTTACAGTCTGTGAATTAGGATGTCCTATATTCTGTGATTCTCTGCAGCTCAAGTAGATCTGTATGTAAATATTCAAGTTTAAAGTGCACAAATTACAGATTTCTCCCTTCAACTAAACGAGGTCTGTTGTGTTTAAACAAATAGTATGTATGTTGGGACAGTGGACAGGCATATGGACATTTATTAATTTTTCAAATATCCTAAAAGGATAAAGAGTTTCCCACTTTGCATTCATATTTTGTTTTATTATTTGCAATTATGTTCGTAAGGTGTACAGTATATAAGGTAATTTAATGTATGAATACATATGATTGTAAATTAAAGCAACAGGAATAATCCACACAAGCCTTGCTTTGGTGGGTTTAGAGGTTTGACAGTTGGCGGCGGGTAAGTTTTAATTGATTAGCTGAATTCAAAAATGAACATTATATATAGGGTATACTGTACTGAACCCCATTATGGGTTCATCCTAAGAGCTAATATAGACATAATCTGATCTTTATAATTAACATGCTGCTCAGGTGGGTACACAATAGGTCATAAAGTTTATACACTGCCTTTGGAGGTGAACACAAAAATAGAATACAAAGAATTTGATTCTTAGGTTGTATGTTTCTCTTTTGATAAAAGAAAACTGAATCAATACACTGTATTTAGTAATAAAAAAAAGTCTCCTGATTTGGGGATCTAATCATTGATTCTCATGAGCTAACTAGCCTGAGTTTGGTTTGCGTGAGGATTTGCAAAACCAGCCTGAAATTTATGAACTCTGAATATGGTGGCCACACCCCATTAAAAATAAGGTATGTAAAAATTGGTGCTGTGCTGTTCTTTAAAAAAAAAAAAAAACTATGCTGCTAGAGGTAGTAGTACAAAGGTAAATGATATAAACATATAAAAAACCAGAAACAATATAAGAATAAGTACAATCAGTATAGAGCACTTCTATACCCAATAGGTGCAGTGTGATATTCCACAATAATCGGTGGTAATAGCAAAGTGCAAAGTGCAAAAAAATCATTCAATAAAGACTTAAGGCCAGATGTGATAAGTATCTTACTGGAAACACTAAAATCGATATACAATCACTAAAAACCTCAATGGATCGTGCAAGTAGGCAAAAAACATTGTGCAAAAAACAGAAATTAATAAATTAAATGTGCAACGTGCGATCAATATGTGCAAAAATTGCAAATGCAGTGTATAATAAACATATACCGTATATACTCGAGTATAAGTCGTTCCGAGTATAAGTCGAGGCCCTAATTTACCACAAAAAAATGGGAAAAACGTATTGACCCGAGTATAAGACGAGGGTGAGAAATGCACAGCTACTGTAAGTGGAAAAGAGGGTCAACAATGCCCATTTGCAGCATCACTGTGCCCATTTGCATGCCTCACTGTGCCCATTTGCAGCCATAGGTCCCCTGAACTTCAAACTCGGTAGTTAAGGGTTCTTAGATGCCCCCTAGCTGCAGCCAAAATTTGGGGTCTCTGAACCAAAAGGCTCCCGAAATGACATTGTTGCAGATGGACACAGTTGACCGAATTTGGGGCCCCATATCTCGGGGCCACTTAGTGCTAAGAACCCCAAATTTGGTGTGCAAACCCAGTGGAACTAGCACCATAAAATTTCTAAAGCTGGGGTTTCTAGCACCAAGTGGCCTCGAGATAAAGGGCCCCAAAAATCAGTTCAGAAAATGTCAAGCACTTTTCTGCAGCAGAGAATGACATTTTCTGAACCGGGTTTGGGGCCCTGTATCTCAGGGCCACTTGGTGCTAGGAACCCCAGCTTTAGATATATTATGGTACCAGTTCCACTGGGTTTGCACACTAAATTTGGGGTTCCTAGCACCAAGTGGCCCTGAGATATGGGGCCCCAAATTCGGTTCAGAAAATGTCAAGCACTTTTCTGCAGCAGAGAATGACATTTTCCAAACCAATTTTGGGGCCCCGTATCTCGGGACCACTTAGTGCTAGGAACTTCAGCTTTGGATATGTTTTGGCACCAGTTCCACTGGGTTTGCACACCAAATTTGTTCCTAGAACCAAGTGGCCCTGAGATACTGGTCCCCAAAGTCGATTCGGAAAATGAAATTTTTTGCTGCAGAAAAGTGCTTGACTCAAGTATAAGTCGAGGGGGGCACTTTTAGCACAAAAAAATGTGCTGAAAAATTCGACTTATACTCGAGTATATACGGTAACTAAAAAAATCAATATACAATCACTAAAAACCTCAATGGATCGTGCAAGTAGGCAAAAAACATTGTGCAAAAAACAGCAATTAGTAAATGAAATGTGCAACGTGCAATCAATATGGGCAAAAATCGCAAAAATCGCAAATGCAGTGTATAATAAACATATAACCAAAATAAGTCCACTGTAGAACTTGTGAAAATTCAAACAAAGGGAAACATGTGCAAAATATATAATGGGACTGGGAATGTAGTCCAATGCGATCAAATCCTCTTAATGTGGCTAATCAGAAAATGTGCAAAAAAGTGCAATAAGGTGCTGATAGCATGGGGGTGATCTCCTCTTCGTGCACAGGACACACAGTGGTGTGAAGTGGCCTCTTACCTTGCGGTAAAGAGGTAACCGCATAAAGTTGCTGGTAATGGCTGCTTCTCCCTTGTACTCCTAACTGCCTCTCACTTGGATTCCTGGGCTGGATGGAGCTGTTAGTGGGTCTTTGTTTCTCAGTGGAGCAGGAGGGGGATTAAAGGAAAGAAGGGACCAGATAGTGTAGTATTTCAACCAGAGGTTGGTTTTTATTAAAACAATGGTGAGGGTACTCACTTCACCTACAAGAAAAAAACACACAAAAAACATATCTCCTACGAGCGGCGAGCTCGGTTGTATATATCAGTCTTGGATGCCCATCCCGTCCCTACGCCTGACGTCACGTGACTTCATTAGGGGAACAAACCCCATTAAAGTCAATAGAAACCGAATCTTGTATTTTTAAGGACATTTCAGGACATTTGTAGAATGCCTTAAATCTGCACGTAAAGTGTAGGTTATGCTACAGCAAAAATGTAGTAAAGTGGCCAGGAGATCCTGGACGATATTTGATCGATGATGTCAGCTAGCCTTACCAGCTGGTTTGTAGAAATTCAGCAGCTGGCTGGGTTGTTGTAATTTGCAGTGAGAGTCCAGCAGAAGAGGATCAATGGCTCCTGTCATCATGTGTGTCAGTGGATCGGCAGGACGTCAATCATCGTGAACAATGATGGATCTACATCAATGTACAATGTGACTGACGATTGATTGACACTATGGTACATTGGTACATGGAGTTTTTTAAATATGGTATTACTTCATCAACTGTATCTATGTATTTTGTGCATTTTGTGTCCAATCACGGCTGATCACGATGTCAATAGGAAGAGCCGTTGATCAGCTTTTCCTCTCCCGTGTCTGGCAACATTGTTTATCAGCGCAGCCCCCCTCAGATGACCACACTGGACTACCAGGGATGGCCACTAGAACCACCAGGGAAAGGGGCAACATGTGGATAGCCAGGTATGTACTCCATGGCCATCCACATGTGCCCAGTCAGTGCCCAATCTGTGCCAATCAGTGCCCACAAATAGGCACTGATTGGCACCATTATATTGCAGTGATGCCCAGCAATGCCACCCTTAGGTGCATCAGTGCCCCCAATCAGTGTCATCAGTGCCACCCATCAGTGTCCATCGGTGCCACCTGTCAGTGCCCATCTGTGCCCATCAGTGCCCACCTATCAGTGCCCATCTGTGCCACCTATCAGTACCACCCATAAGTACCCATCAGTGCCACCCATAAGTACCCATCAATACCACCTACGAGTGCCCATCTTTGCCAATCAGTGTCATCAGTGCCACCCATCAGTGTCCATCGGTGCCACCTGTCAGTGCCCATCTGTGCCCATCAGTGCCCACCTATCAGTGCTCATCAGTGCCCATCTGTGCCACCTATCAGTGCCACCCAAAAGTACCCATCAGTGCCACCCATAAGTACCCATCAATGCCACCTATGAGTGCCCATCAGTGCCGCATACTAGTGCCACCGTATCAGTGCCCGTCAGTGCAGCCATATCACTGTCCATCATTAAAGAAGAAAAAACTTACTTATTTACAAAAAATTTTAACAGAAACAAAGAAAAAGTTTTTTTTTTTTTAAATTTTCGATCTTTTTTTATTTGTTGCGCAAAAAATAAAAACCGCAGAGGTGATCAAATACCACCAAAAGAAAGCTCTATTTGTGGGAACAAAATGATAAGAAATTGTTTCAGTACAGTGTAGCATGACCGCGCAATTGTCATTCAAATTGCGACAGCGCTGAAAGCTGAAAATTGGCCTGGGCGGGAAGGTGTCTAAGTGCCTGGTATTGAAGTGGTTAAAAAAAGCATTGAAGGAATTGGTGATCTTAACAGAATGTCAGCAGGAAGCTCCAATGACCCAGGTGTAGACCAATGTAAAAAATTGCAATGATATGCACCTGTCTCTGCTTGTGTAACAGAGGATGAGAAAGGTTTAGTAAGCCAGTCCACCACCTCCTCTGCATGCTGTGGCTGGATAGCACGGCCAAACTCACTAAACAGAGGAAATGATACCCTGCCTGAGGACTGACCACCATGTCCACCTTTGCTTATGGACACATTTGTTGCTGGCCCCCTTACAGTGCCAAGGGAACGTCTGCCTCTCCTTGTTGTCCTCCCAGACATTATTAGAAGGGAGGGGGCGGTGCTTATAAGCAAATGTAAAGGAGAAGTTGAAATCTGTACGTAGATGCACTTTAATCAATGTAAAGAGGTGTTTGGTGCCCTTTAATTTGAGTACTCACACTACACAGACACACTCCACGCATACAATATAATATACTGCAATATAATGCGCCAAACGTACAGTGATGCACAGAACTATATTGCGTTAAACTGGCAGTAACGCACACAGAAGTAAATGACGTTAAACTGGCAGTAACGCACAAAACTATGTGGCGTTCAACTTGTAGTAACGCACACAGAACTATATAATAATAATAATAATAATAATAATATGGCAGTAAACTGGCAGTACCCACGCAAAACAATATGACGTTAAACTGGCAGTAACGCACGCAAAGCGATATGGCGTTAAACTGGCAGTTACGCACGCAAAACTATATGGCGTTAAACTGGCAGTAACGCACGCAATACGATATGGCGTTAAACTGGCAATCAAATAGACGGTGTTCAACTGTCACTACACTGAAGCTATCTGAACTGTCCCTACTCTAGCTGCACACTATGAAAAGCTGAATGATGGTCCTCCTCACTACACTCACACTATCCCTAGACTGACACTAAACTAATATTCTGCACTGACAATTGAAGCAAAATAGCACAGTATAGCACACTAATTAATAGCACTGAACAGAGCCCTGTTCTATCTCTCTCTACACCAAAATCACACTGAAAATGGCTGCCATTGAAAGAATACTTTTATACTGTGGGGCGGGAATGAGCCATGATTGGATAAAGTCATGATGACAGTGTCCAATCATGACTCTGACAGTGCTCTGTGCCCTGAATGGCCAATCAGGGCTTGCAATGCACTGTTCAAAGTCACAATGCATTGTGGTCGGTTTGGGCGGGGGCGAACAAATGGTCGAACGCCCCGTTTGTTCGGCTGTTATCCGAACGTCCGAACAACCGTTCGCCCATACCTAGTGAAGTCAGCAAGATAGCACTAATGTACAGAATTCCGGTATTCTTAGATTTGTTAAGGCAGTTCTTCAAGATCACTTCCAAGGAGTAATTTTACATTTTTACCAGCACTGGAATCGGGGTACTACCTTCAAGTCTATGGTCATGAAAGAATTGCGTAATTTGTTAAAGAGTATGTACTTCTGTCTACTCAGTGAAGGCATTTTATAAAACTTGAAAGTGTTTTCTCACTATTAGATGTACATGAAGCAACAGGTTACAATTAGTGGGAGGATGTGATAGAACGTGAATGGTACAAAGTTGAAAGAGTGCTGGAAAGGCTGGGAAGTGCTGAAGGGGAGTTATACAACTCTAAGGATGTCATTTTGTGTATTATATACCCCAAAAAGAAGGGTCCAGAACATGTTTTTAAGGTAATCTGGTTCCATGCTCACCTTTCCACAAGTGGCAATTCATATTTAGAACTTATGAATGTTTGTGTCTATGAATGTTATGTTTCTGCGTCTGTGGGGATTTAGGCACCTGTCACCACATATGATGGTCCTGTCCTATAGTTGCCACCTTTTAGGAAGACATTCTTCAGATCCTCTCTACTTTGTTTACACACCCGGTAGTTCTCAACCCACTAGTGGCTTTTATGAACTGTAAGCCTTATTACCTCACCAAAGCGTAATTCACCCTGTTACTGCAAATAACGACAACCGCCAAGAAGACCATAGCTCACTCCTGGAAATCTCCCCATTTGAATCGTGTTGAAACCAAAAACAGAGTGACATCTGCTATGATTCATGCTAAAACTGAATATTAAGGATAGGGTAAAGAAATATACCAAAATCTGGCAGCTGTGGGTGGAACATTATGTTCACCCAAATTTAAAACCCTTTTACTACCTTGTTAACGTCACCCTGTCTTCTGCCACAAAACCGTCAACTCCATGCTATTGCCTACCAAGCTCCCAGGGTCCCCACTTTACTCCTTTTTTTTTTCCTAGAACCCTTCCCCCTTGCTATCCCTCCCTTTTCTCTCTTTCTTTCTCATGTCCCTTTCTACTCTTATTATCTTATTGACACTAGGTGTCCCTTTGTTGATTATCTTTGACCAAGCATCAGTTAATCACACTTGACCACTTTAAGATTTGAATTTGCTCTTAGTTACTTAGGTCAGTTGCGAATGCCACTATGTTTAGGTTCGCCTTCAAAAATTCCTATACCGGTTTGTACATATTAACATTGTAACGTGAACTCTGTTATTTAATTCATTTTTGGGTGTGTTGTGTGTACTTAGCTTAACTCTATGGGCCTATAATCCTTGTGTAGATTTGTTAATATTTTGATTTATGTAAAGTGCTTGAAAACCAAAATCAAAAATATTGTACAAGAACTTAGATAACTGAATGCAGATGTAGCAGGGTTTGTAAATTTTCCTGAGATGCCTCCGAAGACTTTGAAGTCTGCAGTGTTTAAACTGTGAGTTACATTTTGTTTTGTTGTACAAAGTTTAGAATTGCTAAATATTTGATTTAGTGGGGGTTGAAATGTGTTCAATTATTGCTTAGATGAGCGGATTTGTTTTCTGCTCAAAGTTATATTATACCATTTTCTATAAGCTCAAAGTCTCATGTTAGGCTGTCGAGATGTGAAAACCATACAATAAAACACAGACAGAGACCTAGGCTGTAAAGAAAACACATTACTTCAGCTCTTCTTTTGATACTAACCCTTCACAATATAAAGCATTCATTTACAAGCTTTTACTTGTATCTGATAAAAGGGGCATACAAATAAGCACCACTCAGTTATTCTTCATTTTAAACATTACGCAGAATGAAAACTTAGATAAAACACTATAGATTCCCTTTACATTATTAGTTTTCAGATTCTAACCTGCTTTAGAAAAATCACATCTGGAGTTGAATTAGCCATTACTGTTACTACGACTTCTCTTTACTATATTTAGAATTAAACTTCATAAAAGATATAGATACATTACCCAGTCCATATCATAAAGTCGACTTTTTGCTCAGAATCTTTTATGTACTGAATTGCTGATAAAATAAGTCCATATGGTGAATCACATAGAAAGTCACCATAGATTCCAGGGTTTGAGGCGTTGGCACCCTTAGAGGACAAACACACTTTGGTGTGATCATCGGTGAGGTGATAAGAGAAATCCAGGTGAAGGTCTGAAATATGCCAAAACTGTCCTAAATATGAAAGAAAAAAAAAAAGGTCAAAGGTTTTTGATCTTTAGGACTTGATCAATAAAATGGTTATCATTATCTCTGATGGGTTTATCCAATCTAAATTAATTTAAAGCTAAATTCCAGGAACTCAGTCACTTTGAAAAATGTGCAGGAATACTGTGAGTTCAGTCCCACAAGATGCATACCATCTCCTGGACATATTTCTATTTTAACATCTGACAGGTTTATGGTGCTTCTGAAGGAGACACTCAGAGCTCTGAGCTCTTCTGCTACCAATTCACAGAATCCATTATATTTTGTGAATAGTTTCACACAATACAAAGGTGTCTGTGATTGGGCAGTTTGGGGGCGAGCACAGCAGCTGCATCGACTCTGCTGCTGAAGGAGCTGAGACCAGAAGGTCCAGCACCAGAGCTCCTGATACGATAGTGATAGCTGTCTTCCAGGAGCTCCATAAACCTGTCAAATGAGAGAAGAGATAAGTTTAGGAGTTGGCATGCAACTCGTTGGACTTAACTCAAAGTATATCTGCATTTTATAAAGGAGCTGAATTCCCGGAGTTCAGCTTTAAATGTTTTGGTCTGTATGTACAGTGTCTATAACAGTGAAGAACTCTCCAAAAGAAACAATAATACGCAGCATCTCTATTTCCCTGACCCTTTCTTTATTTCATAAATCAGTGACCATAAACACCTGCTAGAACCCCTTAAACACACTCTGGGGTGATAACTGCCACTCACTGAGGTGTGGGTGGAATTGCCATTCCACTAAAGAACAAAAGATATTTTAAATAGTTTGACCAGTAATAAACCCAAAACCAAAAGTGTAATATATTGGGGCTTACCAATCATTAAATGTGGTGGCTGCATTAGTTTTCTTTTTGTAGGCATTTTCTCTCTGTTTTTCCTTGGTGATCTGGCCAGCAACACAGCTTCTGTATCAGTGCCCCCACTTTAGATGAAATACTACAGGGGGCACCTTTGGACAGCAGCATTGTCAATCTGGGGGAAGGTGAGTGATAGTTCTACTAGAAATTTAAATACAGTAACGAATTGAAGTAAAACGTCAGCTAACATGTTAAAAGCAGTTACAGTAACAGTTTTTTTTCCTTTTGGGATAAAGGATTTACATAAATAAAAGCTGACCATTGTAAGAACCCCTGTCAGTTTTAAATGATTTGTCTCATCACTGCAAATGCTACATCGGTAAGAGAGCTTGTTCTTTTAAACAACAACGGACCTACTGGCTCTCAGATTGCAGGTTCTGCACCAGGACCCTAGGCAGTTGTACCCAGGTGTACAGTTACAGTATGAATAAAAATCCACCCACGCAAACTGCTGACTCTCAGAAATTCAGAGTTTCCTCCAGTTTCCAGGTGCTTTTTTGATGGTGTAGGAAATTGTACACACTGACACCTTGATTTTCTTTGAAATTTCTCTAAAGGATAGACCTACAGTTTTAAGGATTATAACGATCTTTCTGTCCTCCTTTGTTAAATGCATTCTTCTTCCCATGTTGATTGCAATATACTATTTCCTGCAGTACAATACATTCCAAATATTGCTTTAGAGTCTGTTTCAACACTGCTTTTAGGCCTCATGCACACTGTAAGTTTAACCACTTGCCGCCCGCCATATAACAAAATGATGTCGGCAAAGTGGTTGCGATATCCTGACCAGACCTCATATGACGTCTTTCAGGATATCAAGCCACTGCGCGCCCCCAGGGGCATGCATCGCATTGATCCTTGTTGCGGCGTGTCAGTCTGACACACCGCAACTCTGATCTAGGTAAAGAGTGTCTGACAGAGACTTTTTACCATGTGAACAGCCGTGTCCAATCACGGCTGATCACGATATAAACAGGAAGAGCCGTTGATCGGCTTTTCCTCACTCGCGTCTAACAGACGCGACTAGAGGAGAGCTGATCGGATGCTCTCCTGACAGGGGGGGGTCTGTGCTGATTGTTTATCAGCACAGCCCCCCCTCGGATGCTCACCCAGGACCACCAGGATGTCACCAGGACCACCAGGGATGGCCACCACACTGGACCACCAGGTATGCCACCCTAGACTACCAGGGAAATGTCAATCAGTGCCCAGGCAGCTGCCAATCAGTGCCAAAGAAAAATGCCTGCCAGTGCCACCAGTGATGCCTATCCGTTAAATCTATCAGTGCCAGTTATCAGTGCCCATCAATGCCCATCAGTGTCACCTTTCAGTGCCTATCAGTGCCACCCATAAGTACCCATCAGTGCAGGCTTTTAGTGCCCATCAGTGCCCACCAGTGCCACCTATGAGTGCCCATCAGTGCCGCATATCAGTGCCGCCTATCAGTGCCACCTCATCGGTGCCGCCTTATCAGTGCCCATCAGTGCAGCTTATCAGTGCCCAGGAGAAAACTTACTTATTTCCAAAATTTTATAACAAAAACAAAAAAAAACTTTTTTTTTCAAAATTTTCGGTCTTTTTAATTTTTTTTAGCAAAGAATAAAAACCACAGAGGTGATCAAATACCACCAAAAGAAAGCTCTATTTATGGGAACAAAATGATAAAAATTTAGTTTGGGTACAGTGTAGCATGACCGCGCAATAATCATTTAAAAAGTGACAGCACTGAAAGCTGAAAATTGGCTTGGGCAGGAAGGTGCGAAAGTTAAAGACATTTTTTTCTCCTACAGGAGTTTAGCACCGTTTTTAGGGCAAGTTATACAGACAGAGAGCTTGTAAGTAATTAACAAACATTGGGGCACCTGTAGGAATTGTTAACATTAACTTTCAAGGCCTAATTTACATACATTGCTGCAGAACTGTGAGTTGTTAACCCATTACTTCTTCCCTGAAAAAGGCCTTTTTGTATAACTCTGAAATGTACATTATTTTTCAGTGTTTGTAACGTTTTTTTTTTTTCAACTCTGGCAGTTTACCCCTTACTTTGTACTATTTCAGGTTATTCCCTGAACTTGAAATGACAAGAAAAACAAGGATTTTCTAAAACTTTTGACTGGTAATGTATGTGTTTAAGACACTGTTTACGCTGCTAAAGATTTAGGCTTCCTGACAACACTTCAGATAAGAATGTCACCAGTCTTGTTTATCAATTCTAATGTAGATCTACAGGTTGCTCTACTAAAATTGTTTTACAATACAATGTTTTTTTATTACGTAATTAAAGGATTTGCAAGCCCTCAAGGTTTTTCACCTTAATACATTGTATACATTAGGGTGAAATACTTTCTGTGCTGCGGCAGACCCACAGAGCCCCCCCCCCCCTTTTCCTACCTGAGCCCTATCATTTCAGAGACAGGGACTAGCCCAGCAGCTCCAGCCCCTGTTTTGGGTCCTCATTGGATAGTTTGATAGCAGCGGGAGCCATTGGCTCTCACTGCTGTCAATCAAATCCAGTGCATGAGAGCCGGGGGGCAGGGCCGAGTCCTGCTGTCTGTGTCAATGGACACAGCAGCAGGACTCAGGAGCGTGCCCACACAAGTGCCCCCATGAAGAGGGGCTCTCCGTTGGGGCAGCCGATGAAGAGGAGGGGTCAGGAGCGCAGCCAGGGGACCTCAGAAAAGGAGGATCAGGGCCACTCTTTGCAAAACCCTTGCACAAAGCAGGTAAGTATAACATGTTTGTTATTTAAAAAAAAAAAACGAACCTTTACGATCACTTTAACCACTTACGGACTGCCCGCCACAGTTTTAAGTTGGTACTTTGAAGAGGAATATCGTTGTTATGGCAGCAGCTAGCTGCTATAACCCCTGTATCTCTTCTTCAGCAGGCGGCCCGCTTCAAGATAAAAGTGGTCTCTGCGGCTGATTCGCCGCGAGATCACTTTTAATCGGCGGCGGGAGAGGGCACCAGGACATGAAGACGAGTGAGGAGAAGATGGCCCCCACCCGTCTCCATATCATTGCAGGGCGGAAGCGACGTCAAAACGTCACTTCTGCCCATAGCTCTTAAAGGGCCATTTTTTTTTTTCATTTTTTGCAAATGACAATTTTTTTTTTTTTTTTTTGTTATTGCATTTTAGTGTATATATGAGATCTGAGGTCTTTTTGACCCCAGATCTCATATTTAAGAGGTCCTGTCATGCTTTTTTTTTCTATTACAAGGATTGTTTACATTCCTTGTAATAGGAATAAAAGTGACACAATTTTTTTTTTTTTTAAGAACAGTGTAAAAATAAAAAATAAAAGGTAAAATAAATAAGAAAAAAAAATCTAGAGTGCCCCGTCCCTCCAAGCTTGCGTGCAGAAGCGAGCACATACGTGAGTAGCGCCTGCATATGAAAACGGTGTTGAAAACACACACATGTGAGGTATCGGTAGAGCGAGAGCAATAATTCTAGCCTTAGATCTCCTCTGTAACTCAAAACATGCAACCTGTAGAATTTTTTTAAACGTCGCCTATGGAGATTTTTAAGGGTAAAAGTTTGTCGCCATTCCACAAGCGGGCGCAATTTTGAAGCGTGACATGTTGGATATCAGGTTACTCGGCATAACATTATCTTTCACACTATAAATAAAAATTGGTCTAACTTTACTGTAGTCTTATTTTTTAATTTAAAATGTTGTATTTTTTCCAAAATAAGTGCGCTTGTAGGACTGCTGCGCAAATACGGTGTGACCGAAAGTATTACAACTACCGCCATTTTATTCTCTAGGTGTTAGTAAAAAAAAATCTATAATGTTTGGGGGTTCTAAGTAATTTTCTAGCAAAAACAAAATGTTCATTTTGTAAACAACAAATCTCAGAAAGAGGCTCTGTCCTTAAGTGGTTAAACTTCTGACAACACAAACTCATTGATTTCTTAGTAAAATCAAGGTTGTAGGAGATTGTGTAGTTCCTCACAGTCAGTCCATGGAATGAGATTAGAGCCTGTCCACTCTGCTCAAATTAGGGAAATTCCTTTTTGCGTGGAGGCATTACTTACTGTTCTATTACCCGCCTGCATATAAAGCATATATAATTCACTCACCCTTTATTAGCTATAGATATACTAATATAGAACTGATGTTAAGTAGGACCACAATTTTTCATGATTGTGGCTTTACCATTATATAGATTCCAATGTTAGGACCTTGCTGCTACTATCGTTTTGTGCAGAAAGGATCAGACTTTGGTGCACAAGAGTTAAGTACCCTTAGTGGGAGAGAGTCTTAGGGTAGGGCATTATTCTATGCTAGGAGTTCTGCACCAAATACTAGCAGCACCAATCTTCTGGCACTAAAAGCTAATTTATTAGAAATATATATAGGGGTTGATTTACTGAAACTGGAGAGTGCAAAATCTGGTGCAGCTGTGCATGGTAGCCAATCAGCTTCTAACTTCAGCTTGTTCAGTTGAGCTTTGACAAAAAAACTGAAAGCTGATTGGTTTCACTGCAGAGCTGCGCCCATTTTGCACTCTCCGGTTTTAGTAAATCAACCCTATGTCTTATTGTGCTCACAAGATAGGTTTGGAAGTATTAATGCTGCTTTCCATGTTTGTAGCTGCATAGTTTATTACATATTGGGCCTGATTTACTAAAATATATGAACCAAAAACAATTTAGAAAATCCTCCGAAAACTTTTAGGTGCTGATTTTTCCAGAACATCAATAAAATGTTACAATTAATATATTTTTATTTGATTGGCTTAAAAACATATAAAATACCAGTTCTGTTTAATTACATATAAACCATAAATATCTGCCTCCACACACTAACTCACTGAATGTCCAGGAGAAAGCCAATCACTTTAAATATTAGATTGATTAAATTCATGATGTAACCTCAACTTTACCGGTATTTCCTCCACTTAACACCCCATGTCAACAGGTACAATCGATACTCCCCTTATTTAACCCTACTACTATAGACAAGGTTGCTAAACTTATTTCTAACACCTACCTAACCACCTGTCCCCCGGAACCTGTTTCCTTACAAATTCTACAAGCACCCTCTGACTCTTTACTACACTATCTAACCCACATCTTCAATCTTTCCCTCTCTTCTGGCATCTTCCCCAACACTCTAAAACATGTGCTAGTCAACCCCATACCTAAAAAGCCTTCCTTGACCCTACCAACCTTAATAATCTATGCACCATCTCCTTGCTCCTCTTTTCCTCTAAACCCCTTGAACGCCTGGTCTACAACCATCTTAGTGACCATCTCATTAAAAATAACATTCTTGATCCTGTTCAGTCTGGATTTCACCTTTAACACTCCACTGAAACTGCTCTTTTAAAACTCACAAAAGACTTACAAACAGCAAAATCCAATGGACACTATTCTGTACTCCTGCTTCTGGAGTTTTTGACTGCTCTTGATACGGTTGATCACCCCCTCCTCAAAAAACGTTACTCCTTTGGTCTCCGTGACTATGCTCTTCACTGGCTCTCATCCTACCTCTCCCACCACACCTTCAGTGTCACCTACAATTCTACTTCCTCCTCTCCCCTTCCTTTCTCCGTTGGGGTTCCTCAAGGTTCTGTTCTTGGACCTCTCCTATTTTCAATCGACACCTCCTCCCTGGGTCAGCTGATAGCCTCCCATGGCTTTCAATATCATTTCTATGATGATGACACCAAATCTATCTCTTCACCCGTCAACTCACTTCATCAGTCTCCTCATGCAGCACTAATTTACTAACAGATATATCTGTCTGGATGTCACACCACTTCCTCAAACTCAATATGTCCAAAACTGAGCTCATAATATTTCCTCCCCCACGTGCCTCTTCTCCTGACTTCTCTGTCCAGAGCAATGGCACAATCATCAACTCTTCCCCACATGCTAGGGTGCTAGGTGTTATCCTGGACTCTAAACTCTTCTTTCAGCCCCACATTGAATCACTTTCCAAAGCTTGCCGCCTCAACCTCCGCAGCATTTCGAAAATACGTCCCTTCCTAACCAATGAAACCACAAAGCTCCTAGTTCACTCTCTGGTTATCTCTCGCTTGGACTGCCGCACCTCCCTCTTCATTGGCTTACCTTTAAATTGGCTATCCCATCTTCAGTCCATCGTGAATGCTGCTGCCAGACTCATCCACCTTACAAAAAGCTCATTGTCTGCTACCCCTCTCTGCCAATCCCTCCATTGGCTGCGACTCACCCAACAAATTAAATCCAAAATACTAACAACAACTTACAAAGCCATCCACAATTCTGCCCCCAGCTACATCACTGGCTAGTCTCAAAATACCAACCAAATCGCTTTCTTCGTTCCTCCCAAGACTACCTGCTCTCTAGCTACCTCATTACCTACTCCTATACTCACCTCCAGGACTTCTACCGAGTCTCTTCCATCTTTTGGAATACCCTACCCCAATCTGTCCGACTATCTCTAACTCTATCCACCTTAAGGCGTTCCCTAAAAACTTTTCTCTTCAGAGAAGCCTATCCTGCCTCCACCTAACAACCGTACTCTAATTTTCTTCATCAGCTCATTCCCCACAGTTATTACATTTTGTATCACTTGACCCTCCCTTCTAGATTGTAAGCTCTAATGAGCAGGGCCCTCTGATTCCTCCTGCATTGAATTGTATTGTAACTGTACTGTGTGTCCTAACGTTGTAAAGTGCTGCGCAAACTGTTGGCACTATATAAATCCTGTATAATAATAATATCTCACATCACCAGTCTCATGTATATAGTGTATATATATGCATATTCTAACCCCCTAACGCCCAATCTACTCTTCATATAAAATAACATATTCATAATACAATTGGTTTCATGTCCATGTCTGAGTGGTTGATGGAAGATCTTCTCTATGCATTTCTTAAATCAATGGTCCACTTCCTCAGAAGAAACATTGGAGGCAAATATTAAGAGCAGCATAATTTATAACATAATAATTCAAAATCTCAGTAAACATTTGGGCTAGCAACCAGGTCAGAATTCCCTAACTGTAAGCCAAAAATGGTATCAGGAAGAATACACTTTTATAGACAGTAGTCCCAAAGTCTGTTAGGCAGAGATCACCCCTGCTGTTCTATTGTGTTCTGATGGGGGGGACGGCCCCCCCGCCAGAACACTCCGATCAGGAGCCGGTCAGCTGCTGGTTTTACTGGCATGCTAGTCCAACAGAAGCTTCTGTCAGACCAGCTACCATACACACAGGCCGAAAGATCGGGAGCCGGTCGGGTGCTAGTTTTGCTGGCATGCTCATCCAACAGAAGCTTGTGTCAGACCAGCTACCATACACACAAGCCGAATGTCGACCGTTTTTTATTGAAACGGCTGATGTCATCTGACATTCGCCCTGCGTGTACTAGGCTTAAGTGATCATAATGCATGTGTCTCTCATAGAGTCATAGGAATGGAAGGTCTATATGTACCTGTCATATCATGTGAGAGCCCACTGCCCATAAAAAGATTTTGGTTGGTCATAATAATCCCCGAAAGACCCAATAGCTGGCATCAAGTGGTTTTTCCAAGGGATCCCAATAAAAGCTCCCTCACATGCAGTCTCTCCAGTGGATACCTTGCAGAGAAATTTAGTACCGGTGAATGTTATCCCAATGGTTTCAGCCTCACTCCCAGCCTCCAAGTGAACATTAAAGGCTCAAACCATTGAGATACCATTCACCAGTACTATCTATTGTGTCTTGAGACACCATGCCCCCAGCTGTTGAAAGTATTTGACTAACCCCCTGAGTCAAACACCTGTTTATCCTTTTGCACGCAGTGGTTCCTCCTGTTGGCTCATACATTCTGTAATAATCTATGAGATGGCAGATAGAACCACTGCCTGAAACAGGGGCAGTGCAAATTCACACACCTGGAAGTGTTGAAAAAGGCAGGTGAGGAGCAGCATCATGGCAGAGTTGTTAAGACATGGGCCACTGGAATTGTGTGTATAGTGCCTTTTTTCCTTTCTCCAGGTATTTCTATGTGTTGTTTTGACCCTGTAGTGCCTAAATGAATCCCTGCTTTTGATCATTTACTTTAGTAAATAACATGTATAATGTAATCCCTAGTCAAACTAGCTAATTACAGAGCCTCAGTCCCTGTGCTTCTACTACACCACATGCAATCAATTTGGGCTTTCTGACTGATAGTGTATGTATCTAGGACACTGCCTATATTTAGGCTTCCTGACAGCACATCGAATAACAATGCAACGAGTCTTTTCTATTAATTCTAATGCAGATATACAGATTGCTCTACTGCAACTGTTTTTACAATACAAAGTTTTTTTGATTAAGTATTTAAACTGGCTCAAAAATCAAACAACAATTTATTAGTAAAATCAAGGTGTCTATAGCCACTACATCTATAGCCAGTAGTCCCTAAGTGATCATAATACATGTATCTCTAATAGGGCCATAGGAATGGAAGGTCTATATGTACATTTCACATCATGTGCGAACCCATTCCCCTTAAAAAGATTCTGGTTGGTCATAATAATCTGCGAAAAGGCCCAATAGCTGGCATTAAGTGGTCTTCCTAATATCCCTCACTTGCAGTCTCTCCAGTGGATACCTTGCAGAGAAATTTAGTACTGGCGAATGGTATCCCAATGGTATCCCAATGGTTTATAGGATGGGAATGGGAATAGAAAACAGCGGGTGAGGAGCAGCATTGTAGCTTTTATGGCTACATTTTTAAAACATGAGCCAGTGGAAGGTGCGTATAGTGCCTTTTCTTTCTCCAGGTATTCATGTTTGCTGTTTTGACGCTGTAGTGCCTGATTTATCCCTGCTTTTTTGTTCATTTACTTTACAGCCATGGCCACAAGTTTTGAGAATGACACAAATATTCATTTTCACAGTCTGCAATGGCAGTTGGTATATACTCCAGAATGTTCTGAAGAGTGATCAGATGAATTGCAATTAATTGCAAAGTCCCTCTTTGCCATGAAAATGAAATGAATCCCTTAAAAAAAAAAATTTCCACTGCAATTGTGAAGAAGGCTTCAGGGCACCCAAGAAAGTCCAGCAAGTGCCAGGACCATCTCCTATAGTTGATTCAGCTGTGAGATCAGGGCACCACCAGTGCAGAACGGCAGGCAGGTGTGAGGGCATCTGCATGCACAGTGAGGCGAAGACTTTTGGAGGATGGCCTGGTATCAAGAAGGGCAGCAAAGAAGCCACTTCTCTCCAGGAAAAACATCAGGGACAGGCTGATATTCTGCATAATGTACAGGGATTGGACTTCTGAGGACTGGGGTAAAGTCATTTTCTCTGATGAATCCCCGATTGTTTGGGGCATCCGGAAAAATCCTTGTCCGGAGAAGAAAAGGTGAGCACTACCATCAGTCCTGTGTAA
Source organism: Lithobates clamitans (assembly GCA_037952925.1). NCBI lineage: Eukaryota > Metazoa > Chordata > Amphibia > Anura > Ranidae > Lithobates > Lithobates clamitans. The sequence goes on from JBBGZY010000039.1 coordinate 23,731,769, forward strand.
TGCCAACAGTAAAGCATCCTGAGATCATTGGGGTTGCTTCTCAGCCACGGGAGTGTGCTCACTCACAATTTTGCCTAAGAACATGAGTAATGAATGGTACAAAAACATCCTCCAAGAGCAACTTCCCCCAACCATCCAAGAACAGTTTGGTGATAAACAATGCCTTTTCCAGCATGATGGAGCAACTTGACATAAGGAAAAAGTGATAACTAATTGACTTGGGGAACAAAATATTGAACTTTTGGGTCCATGGTCAGGAAACTCCCCAGACCTTAATCTCATTGAGAACGTGTGGTCAATCCTCAAAAGATGGATGAACAAAAAAAAAAACCCCACAAACTCTGACAAACTCCGAGCATTGATTATGCAAGAATGGGCTGCCATCAGTCAAGATGTGGCCCAGAAGTTGATTGACAAATTCCAGAGCAAATTCCAGAGGTGTTGAAAAAGAAGGGTCAACACTGCAAATATTGGCTCTTTGCATAAACTCAATGTAATTGTCAATAAAAGCCTTTGACACTTATGAAATGCTTGTAATTATACTATAGTAACATCTGACAAAAAGATCTGAAGAAGCAGACTTTGTGAAAATTAATATTTGTGTCATTCTCAAAACTTTTGGCCACGGCTGTAGTAAATAATACTTATAATGTAATCCCCAGTCAAACTAGCTAATTACGTTGCCTACGGTCCCTGTGCTTCTACTGCACCATATGTAATCACCTTGGAAATGGAGTAGCTTCCATTTTTGACTTTCCTGGCACTTTCCTTGTTCACGTGGTGTTTGTGTTTAACAATCAGTCATGTATGTTATGGTTTTGCAACTTTTTAATCTGTATACTTTACGCTGCTGTAAACTAGCACTGGATAAATTCTATGGTACACAAAACAAATACTGTTAACGAAAGTTACTAGTCTGAAAGTGCTGCTAGTCAGTTAGTCAGTTACCATTTACATGATTTACCTTTACACTACTACATAAAAGGCTAAATATAAATGTAAAAAAGTAATGGCGAGGAAGAAAAATCAGCAAAAAATGAAATACATATGTTGCAAAATTGACTTTCTTGCAGTGTGTGCGATAATGGTTTATAAAACTGTGATCATGAGCTTGGAGTGTTTGTGTCATCTGATTTCCATGGTTAGCATATCATGTTACAAAGTTACTGTGACCAAGACAGTCACTGACCTGTAACCCCTTGTTGGCTGTCGCTCCAGAAGTTCAATGGCAGAGCTGAAGTGACCAGAGGAGCCATAAGGAACAGCCAGAACCCGAGAGCTCCCATGTTCTTGTGCTGCAGACCGGTTCAATCGAAGGGAATCTTCTGTACAAGACTTGCTCAGAAAACTTCCTTGTTTACACACTGTGCTGTGGAAGTTTCTGAGTTGCAGAAGATTAACCCTTGCATGTATGGTAGAAGAAGTGAGACAATTACTCAATGTAGGTTGGTGTTTGTGTGAAGTGGAAGTACTAAGGTCAGTTTAGTTTATGCAAGTCATTTTTGTTAACCCATAGTGGTATAATGAGGAACTAGAGCAGAAACTGAGCCTTTAAAGTGTCTGTTGTTTCCTCAGTAACCAAGATTGTTGTTCCCTCAGTAACCAAGATATGTTCCCTTTTTCACAGTTACTGTATAGTTCAACTCGAACACTTTTTTTTAAATAAAAATTAATATTTGGAAACAGCTCACCCTAAATCCAGGATGCCTCCCTGTTCCTTACCTATTACACCCTGTCACCCTGCAGAATATAAAAATCTTTTGAATCATTTCAACGGAAATCTGACTCAGCCCATTCATTGAATAGTTGCCAGGTGTCCTATATACATATCTCCCAACTGTCCCTGATTTTATGGGTCTGTCCCAGCTTTGGAACACAGTCCCTCTGTCAAGGCCAAATTTTCCATTAGGCACTGAAGGTCTACAGTCAGAGGCGGCTCTCTAATTAGGCAAATTAGACGATCGCCTAAGGCCTCACACTCACAGGGGCCTCGCACCGGCCTAATTTAAGAGACACCTCTGCTGAAAACAATGCTGCTGCGGCAGCGCTGTACTCCGGCCAGCAGAGGGTTAATGCTGTCTGTGAGCTCCATGGTCAGGCAGTGGAGAGAGGACAGGGCCTAGGTCAGTGATGGCGAACCTTTTTGAGCCCGAGTGCCCAAACTGAAATAAATAAGTTAGTTTTGTGTTGCAAAGTGCCAACACGACAATTCGCGAGAGAGGGGTGCTGAGCGAAAGAGAGGGGGTGTGTGAGAGAGAGGGGGGACACGCACAGAGGGAGGGGGGACACACACAGAGAGCGGGGGGGACACACACACAGAGCGGGGGGGACACACACAGAGAGAGGGGGGACACACACACAGAGAGGGGACACACAGAGAGAGAGGGGACACACACACACAGAGAGGGGACAGAGAGAGAGGGGGGGGACACACACACAGAGAGGGGACACACACATAGAGAGGGGACACACACAGAGAGAGGGGGGACACACACAGAGAGAGGGGGGACACACACAGGGAGAGGGGACACACACACACAGAGGAGACACACACACACACACACAGAGGGGACACACACACAGAGGGGGGACACAGAGAGAGAGAGGGGACAGAGAGAGAGAGAGGGGGGACACAGAGAGAGAGAGGGGGGACACAGAGAGAGAGAGGGGGGACACAGAGAGAGAGAGGGGGGACACACAGAGAGAGAGGGAGGGGACACAGAGAGAGAGGGAGGGGACACAGAGAGAGAGAGGGGCGCACACACAGAGAGGGGGGACACAGAGAGAGTGAGGGGGACACACACAGAGAGAGGACACACACACACAGAGGGAGGACACACACAGAGAGAGGGGACACACACAGAGAGAGGGGACACACACACAGAGGGGGGACACACACAGAGAGAGGGGACACACACAGAGAGAGGGGACACACACACACACAGAGGGGGGACACACACAGAGAGAGGGGGGACACACACACAGAGAGGGGGGGCACACACAGAGAGAGGGGGGGCACACACAAAGGGGGGACACACACAGAGAGAGGGGGGACACACACAGAGAGAGGGGGATACACACACAGAGAGGGGGGACACAGAGACAGAGAGGGGGGGCACACACAAAGGGGGGACACACACAGAGAGAGGGGGGACACAGAGAGAGAGAGGGGGGACAGAGAGAGAGAGAGAGAGGGGGGGGGACACAGAGAGAGGGAGGAGGGACACACAGAGAGGGACACACACACACACAGAGGGGGGACACAGAGAGAGGGGGGACACAGAGAGAGGGGACAGCGAGGGGGAGCAGAAAGAGGGGGACGGGGGGACTGAAAAAGAGGGGAGCTGAGAGAAAGGGAGACCTCTAGCTCTGTCCCTATCTGCAATCCCTACTCTGCCTCCATGCCCTAGTCTTTGTATGCAGGTATTCATTGTATAATTGTCGCCGGTACCTGTCTCCACACTTGATATGGGAGAGCCCTCTGCTCTGTTCCATCCAGCGGCTCCCTCATAGCCTGCGCCTCTCCGCCTGTCCTCGTCTACTGGGCCCACAGTCAGTCTGTTCTCCGGGCCTCACTGTTGGAGCTTTAAGGAGTCCAGGCTCCGGAAGGCACCAGGGATGCCCCTCTTCGGCCATAAAATTAAGTGGTGAAGCTCTTCTCTTCACTTCCTCCCGCCATGTCATGCTTGTAGCCTACCACGCGGAGGATGAGGGGTCGCCCACTCACTTGTGCAGACAGTTTCCTGCACCTCGCCGCTGCTTGCTTCTATCCCTCCCCCCAGCTGTTAGGCCTGTAGCAATCCACATGGAGGCTGCAGAGCCGGCCACTCACTCGTGCAGATAATTTTCTGCACCTCACCGCTGCTTGCTGCCATGTTCTCCTCGCCGTGAACCTGGACCCTCTCGCGTGCCCACAGAGATGGCTCTACGTGCCAGCTGTGGCACGCGTGCCATAGGTTCGCCATCACTGGCCTAGGTTGTGTCTTGGAGAGGAGGCGGGGTCAGCCAGCACTGTATTTTCTGGGGAGGAGACTCAACCCCCAACTGGAGTGGTCCGCTAAGCAATCCCTGCACACCCGGAGGAGGCGTCTGACTGGTAAGCAGAGATGCAGAGGAGAAGAGGAAGGTCCTACTGGGGAGGAAGCCTCACCAGCGCGATATATGGAGCCGATGGAAGGGTGAGGAAGGAGAGAAATGGTGTCTGGGCCGCCCCTCTCTGGGGCTGTCAATTAGGGCGGGGGGATCCGGGCTCCAGCTGCAGGGAGAGGCACGGCTACCATGCCACAACCCCTTCTGCAGCCAGCTAACACCAGCATGAGAGAGAGCCAGCCCCTCATCTCTGCTCCTCCAGTATCCCACTGGCCTTTAAATACATCCCCTGCCCAGTCCCCTCCACTACCTTCCTCCTGGTTATCAGTGCCACAGTCAGGGCAGCTCAGTCCTGTGCCAGTGTCCCAGTGTGCCAACCTGTGCTTGACAGCCGCTAATCCCTCCCTCCGCCCAGCCCTTACCCACAACTATGCAGAGCTCCACTGCGGGGGTCCGGAGGTGCCAGTCCAGAGCTGATCCTCAGCCATTGTGCTGGCACTACCTGCTGATTGGCTTCTCCTCTATCTCCCTCACTGACACCAGCACTGAGATAGAACACTAACACCAGCATCGAGATAGAACATTGACACCAGCACCGAAATCGAACACTGACACCAGCACTGAGATAGACAGCACTGACACCAGCACTGAGATAGAGAGCACTGACACCAGCACCGAGATAGAGAGCACTGACACCAGCACGGAGATAGAGAGCACTGACACCAGCACTGAGATAGAACACTGACACCAGCACCGAGATAGAGCACTGACACCAGCACTGAGACAGAGAACACTGAGATAGAGCACTGATACCAGCACTGAGATAGAGCACTGAGATAGAGAGCACTGACACCAGCACTGAGATAGAGAGCACTGACACTAGCACCGACATAGAGCACTGACACCAGCATCAAGATAGAACACTGACACCAGCACTGAGATAGAACACTGACACCAGCACCGAGATAGAGCACTGAGACAGAGAACACTGAGATAGAGCACTGATATCAGCACTGAGATAGAGAGCACTGACACCAGCACTGAGATAGAGAGCACTGACACTAGCACCGACATAGAGCACTGACACCAGCACTGACAGAGAGCACAGACACCAGCACCGAGACAGAGACCACTGACACCAGCACTGAGATAGAGAACACTGACATCAGCACCGACATAGAGCACTGACACCAGCATCAAGATAAAACACTGACACCAGCACTAAGCTAGAGAACACTGACACCAGCACTGAGCTAGAGAACACTGACACAAGCACTGAGATAGAGAACACTGAACCAGCACTGAGATAGAGAGCACTAACACCAACACCGTGATAGAATACTGACTCCAACACCGAGATAGAAAATTGACACCAGCACTGAGATAGAGAACACTGACACCAGCACTGAGATAAAGAACACTGACACCAGCACTGAGATAGAGAACACTGACACCAGCACCGAGAGAGAGAGCACTGACACCAGCACCGAGATAGAGAGCACTGACACCAGCACTGAGATAGAACACTGACACCAGCACTGAGACAGAGAACACTGAGATAGAGCACTGATATCAGCACTGAGATAGAGCACTGAGATAGAGAGCACTGACACCAGCACTGAGATAGAGAGCACTGACACTAGCACCGACATAGAGCACTGACACCAGCATCAAGATAGAACACTGACACCAGCACTGAGATAGAACACTGACACCAGCACCGAGATAGAGCACTGAGACAGAGAACACTGAGATAGAGCACTGATATCAGCACTGAGATAGAGAGCACTGACACCAGCACTGAGATAGAGAGCACTGACACTAGCACCGACATAGAGCACTGACACCAGCACTGACAGAGAGCACAGACACCAGCACCGAGACAGAGACCACTGACACCAGCACTGAGATAGAGAACACTGACATCAGCACCGACATAGAGCACTGACACCAGCATCAAGATAAAACACTGACACCAGCACTAAGCTAGAGAACACTGACACCAGCACTGAGCTAGAGAACACTGACAAAAGCACTGAGATAGAACACTGACACCAGCACCGAGATAAAGAGCACTGACACCAGCACCGAGTTAGAACACTGACACCAGCACTGAGATAGAGAACACTGACACCAGCACTGAGACAGAGAGCACTAACACCAGCACTGAGATAGAGCACTGACACCAGCACTGAGACAGAGAGCACTAACACCAGCACTGAGATAGAACACTGACACCAGCACTGAGATAGAACACTAACACCAGCACCGAAATCGAACACTGACACCAGCACTGAGATAGACAGCACTGACACCAGCACTGAGATAGAGAGCACTGACACCAGCACCGAGATAGAGAGCACTGACACCAGCACGGAGATAGAGAGCACTGACACCAGCACCGACAGAGCACTGACACCAGCATCAAGATAGAACACTGACACCAGCACTGAGATAGAACACTGACACCAGCACCGAGATAGAGCACTGACACCAGCACTGAGACAGAGAACACTGAGATAGAGCACTGATACCAGCACTGAGATAGAGCACTGAGATAGAGAGCACTGACACCAGCACTGAGATAGAGAGCACTGACACTAGCACCGACATAGAGCACTGACACCAGCATCAAGATAGAACACTGACACCAGCACTGAGATAGAACACTGACACCAGCACCGAGATAGAGCACTGAGACAGAGAACACTGAGATAGAGCACTGATATCAGCACTGAGATAGAGAGCACTGACACCAGCACTGAGATAGAGAGCACTGACACTAGCACCGACATAGAGCACTGACACCAGCACTGACAGAGAGCACAGACACCAGCACCGAGACAGAGACCACTGACACCAGCACTGAGATAGAGAACACTGACATCAGCACCGACATAGAGCACTGACACCAGCATCAAGATAAAACACTGACACCAGCACTAAGCTAGAGAACACTGACACCAGCACTGAGCTAGAGAACACTGACACAAGCACTGAGATAGAGAACACTGAACCAGCACTGAGATAGAGAGCACTAACACCAACACCGTGATAGAATACTGACTCCAACACCGAGATAGAAAATTGACACCAGCACTGAGATAGAGAACACTGACACCAGCACTGAGATAAAGAACACTGACACCAGCACTGAGATAGAGAACACTGACACCAGCACTGAGATAGAGAGCACTGACACCAGCACCGAGATAGAGAGCACTGACACCAGCACTGAGATAGAACACTGACACCAGCACTGAGACAGAGAACACTGAGATAGAGCACTGATACCAGCACTGAGATAGAGCACTGAGATAGAGAGCACTGACACCAGCACTGAGATAGAGAGCACTGACACTAGCACCGACATAGAGCACTGACACCAGCATCAAGATAGAACACTGACACCAGCACTGAGATAGAACACTGACACCAGCACCGAGATAGAGCACTGAGACAGAGAACACTGAGATAGAGCACTGATATCAGCACTGAGATAGAGAGCACTGACACCAGCACTGAGATAGAGAGCACTGACACTAGCACCGACATAGAGCACTGACACCAGCACTGACAGAGAGCACAGACACCAGCACCGAGACAGAGACCACTGACACCAGCACTGAGATAGAGAACACTGACATCAGCACCGACATAGAGCACTGACACCAGCATCAAGATAAAACACTGACACCAGCACTAAGCTAGAGAACACTGACACCAGCACTGAGCTAGAGAACACTGACAAAAGCACTGAGATAGAGAACACTGAACCAGCACTGAGATAGAGAGCACTAACACCAACACCGTGATAGAATACTGACTCCAACACCGAGATAGAAAATTGACACCAGCACTGAGATAGAGAACACTGACACCAGCACTGAGATAAAGAACACTGACACCAGCACTGAGATAGAGAACACTGACACCAGCACTGAGATAGAGAACACTGAACCAGCACTGAGATAGAGAACACTGACCCCAGCACCGAGAAAGAACACTGACACCAGCACCGAGATAGAGAGCACTGACACCAGCACTGAGATAGAGAGCAGTGACACCAGTACCGAGATAGAGAGCACTGACATTAGCACCGACATAGAGCACTGACACCAGCACCAGGATAGAGAGCACTGACACCAGCATCGAGATAGACAGCACTGACACCAGCACCGAGATAGAAAGCACTGACACCAGCAACGAGATAGAGAGCACTGACACCAGCATCGACATAGGGCACTCACACCAGCATCAAGATAGAACACTGACACCAGCACCAAGATAGAACACTGACGCCAGCACTGAGCTAGAACACTGACACCAGCACCGAGATAGAACACTGACACCAGCACCGAGATAGAGCACTGACACCAGCACCGAGACAGAGAGCACTGAGATAGAGCACTGATACCAGCACTGAGATAGAGCACTGAGATAGAGAGCACTGACACTAGCATCGACATAAAGCACTGACACCAGCATCGACATAAAGCACTGACACCAGCACTGACAGAGAGCACTGACACCAGCACCGAGATAGAGAGCACTGAAACCAGCAATGAGATAGAGAACACTGACACCAGCACTGAGATAGAGAACACTGACACCAGCACTGAGATAGAGAACACTGACACCAGCACTGAGATAGAGAACACTGACACCAACACTGAGATAGAGAACACTGACACCAGCACTGAGATAGAGAACTCTGACACCAGCACTGAGATAGAGAACACTGACACCAGCACTTAGATAGAGAACACTGACAGCAGCACTGAGATAGAGAACACTGAACCAGCACTGAGATAGAGAACACTGACACCAATACCGAGATAGAGAGCACTGAGATAGAGCACTGACACCAGCACCAAGATAGAAAGCACTGAGATAGAGCACTGACACCAGCACCAAGATAGAGAGCACTGACACTAGCACCGACAGAGAGCACTGACACCAGCACCGAGACAGAGAGCACTGACACCAGCACTGAGATAGAGAGCACTGACACCAGCACCGAGATAGAGAGCACTGACACCAGCACTGAGATAGAGAACACTGACACCAGCACTGACATAGAGCACTGACACCAGCACTGACATAGAGCACTGACACCAGCACTGACATAGAGCACTGACACCAGCACCGAGATAGAGAGCACTGACACCAGTACTGAGATAGAGAGCACTGACACCAGTACTGAGATAGAGAGCACTGACACCAGCACTGAGATAGAGAACACTGACACCAGCACTGAGATAGAGAACACTGACACCAGCACCAAGAAAGAGAACACTGACACCAGCACCGAGATAGAGAACACTGAGATAGAGCACTGATACCAGCACTGAGATAGAGCACTGACACCAGCACTGGGAAAGAGAGCATTGACACCAGCACTGAGATAGGGAGCACTGACACCAGTACCGAGATAGAGAGCACTGACACCAGCACTGAGATAGAACACTGACACCAGCACCGAGATAAAGAGCACTGACACCAGCACCGAGTTAGAACACTGACACCAGCACTGAGATAGAGAACACTGACACCAGCACTGAGACAGAAAGCACTGACACTAGCACCGACATAGAGCACTGACACCAGCACCAAGATAGAGAACACTGACACCAGCACAGAGATAGAGAACACTGACACCAGCACTGAGATAGAGAGCACTGACACCAGCACTGAGATAGAGAGCACTGACACCAGCACTGAGATAGAGAGCACTGACACCAGCACTGAGATAGAGAGCACTGACACCTGCACCAAGATAGAGAGCACTAACACCAGTACCGACATAGAGCACTGACACCAGCACTGAGATGGAGAGCACTGACACCTGCACTTTAAAGCTCTTAATATATGCAATTTATACAATTCATTTTTTTTTTCGCTTGAATTATTTTTCCCATTATGGGCCTAAGTGGGGTCTCATGAATAGGTTTTGCTTAAGGCCTCACAAAGCCTGGAGCCGCCTCTGCCTACAGTCGCCCCTCCTAGAGGGGCGCCCATCTGTTTTTTTTTCTCATTTCTTTTTAGCCCTTTCGCTGCCAGGTCCTTACATCGGGATTGTGTGTAAAACTGACAGACGGGTGGAGAGGAGGGAGAACAGTGTACACATGCCCGCTCTCCTTCCCTTCTTGCTGTCACCCAGAAAGCAACATGTATGACGTCATTTCCAGGTCACCCTGTCACTTTCCCCAGTTAGCATAGCTGGGAAGGGATGTATTGCAATGCGATGTGCATTGTATTACATTCAGTGGAGAGGTCTTTTGCACCCTGCAGTCTCAGTAACCCCTTCATGCCCACGCAATAGCCAAATAATGGCTACAGCGTGGGTTTACTTTGCTGGCAGAGCGTTATTGACGTCCCCCCATGATCGCACTTCCTGCAAGCCCCTGCGGAGCGCGGGTGGCCAGCTCTGTGATCGCCGAGTCCTTCAGACTGAGCTGATCACAGATCAGGGTAAAGGGCCAATCACAGTGGTCCTTTACCACGTGATCAGCTGTGTCCAATGACAGTTGATTATGGATGTCAACACAAGCCAGTTATCTGCTTTTCTTTCCTCATGCTGACAGCATGAGGTAAGAAGAAGAGAGCTGATAACTGGCTTTTGTTAAAGGGACATTGAAACTGATAATCAGGGCACTGATTATCAGTGTCCTAATTATCAGTGCATTCCCAACAGTGCCCACCGGTGCTGCCAATCAGTGCTCACCAATGCTGCCAATCAGTACCCCCAAAGCTGCCAATCAGTGGTGCCAATCAGTGCCCCTCAGTGCCTCCTCATGAGTGTCACCTTTCAGTGCTGCCTATCAGTGCCCATCAGTGCTGCCTACCTGTGCCTATTAGTGCCCACCAGTACGGCCTATCAGTGCCCATCAATGCCACCTATCAGTGCCCATCAGTGCTGCCTATCAGTGTCACCTATCAGAGCCCATCAGTGCCACCTATCAGTGCCCCTCAGTGTCACCTATCAGTGCTCACCAGTGCCACCTATCAGTGCCGCCTCATCGGTGCCCATTAGCGCAGCCCATCAGTGCAGCCTATCCGTGCCCAGTGACACATCAGATCAGCAGGTCTCAGCCAAAAACCATTGGCTGACACCTGCTGACAAAATTATCTGTGTCCAACCACAGCGCAGATCAGCAGGGGCGTGTGCATGCATGCCCAAAACCTGAATGCAAGTCGGCAACATTTATGTATGTTGCGGAGTCTGCAGCTGCCGCCTGGTCACAGTAAATCTAATGTGAACAGACAGCAAGTGGTTAAATGATGACTCTATTGCATATGTACACTGCTCAGTACTACTTCTTTTTTGGGGGGATTTACCTTGCAAAGTGAAGACCAGGGAGGGGTTAAGCCTTCCCACCTTGTAAGGCACTTTGTCTCAATGTTGAGAGACAAGGGCCTCTTCATCACTTCCTGTCCCCTAAAAGGTATGTGGGGGTTTGTGATGGGAACTTATAGGAATCTGAAAGGCCCATTAAATAAAGTGGCCCCCATATATATGTACCCTCCCAGTCGGATGAGTACATTAGTAACTCCTATTACTCATTAAAAAAAATAAAAAATAAATATATATATTATATATAGATATATATCTATATATATATATCTATATATAGATATATATATATATATATATAGATATATATATATATATATATATATATATATATATATCTATATATCTATATATATATATATATATATATATATCTATATATAGATATATATATAGATATATATCTATATATATATATATTTATTTTTTATTTTTAGATATATATCTATATATATATACGGACACTGTGAAAAAAAACTTTCAAAAAATTACATTGATGTAGCAATATGGACTATAATTGCCACGAACTGCTATTCCCTGCCCTCTCTTATACCATGTTATCCCTCTAGTGCCCATCGTTATCAGACTGACCTCATATTTGTGAGCCCAACCAAAGGGATTGTGGGATTGGTAGTTTTAACAGACGGCTGTTCCCCCGCATGACTATGCCACCGGACTACATCTCCCAGGGATCTTTGCTACCACCAGGGAGATTGCTGGGAAGAACTATAAAAGAAACCAGAGACCCACCACAAGCTCTCTTCCTCCGGGGCCTCCTGTGTGAAGGACCTCTCCAGGCATGGAGAGTGATCTTGCAGCCTACCACACAGTCCACAGCATTCCCACCCGACCGAGAAGGGATCCAGCGATGCCTGCTGTTTATCGGACTTCTGATAAGCACTGTCTCTACAGTGCAGCTACCCACACTTTGTGCTCCGTAACGGGGGATCATCACAAGTGGATCTGCAGCCAGAACGTTCATTCGGGAGTCGCTAGCTGGAAGGCATTGGATCGGCCTGGTCGTTGGTGAGAGGGCCATTGCCCATCTTTGCAAACCTTTCCTTTGTCTCATTGGGACACTGTGCACAGACAGCTTTACCTTGGGAACACTGCACCTTCATTTGAACACTGTACATAATTCTCTTTAGCTACAATCATCACAAGATATACTGACACACTGGTACTACACCCTATTGGATACAATTAATGAGCTCCGACTGCCAGTGAAGACCATCAGATCTGCAATGGGGACATTCTGTCATTGCTACTTAAAGGGCCCTTACACCATCCATGTTTACCTGCATCTCTCATTAGGATCAGAGGTTAACAGGCCGGCCTGGGTTTCTCTTTCTAGAAGTACTGTCAGTATTGCTGCTTAACTTGTTTATCCTTTCAGGTTATGTCCAAGTGGTATTCTACCGTACATAGGTGTATATAATATTCTGTTGTTGCCTTCTGTTTCAACTGACATTTCTTCATTCGGTTGAGTTTGAGCTGCTATTCCAAACTCAGTTGAACCATTACCTCTTTGTACAATCACACCTTAACTGAAGTATTCCAGTAAATGTTAACAGAATATAAACGCATTGAGTGTTGTCTTATTACTTAAAGGTATTGCAATGATTTCTGAACCTAGAGTGTCAGGTAGGTTGGAAGGTTCCCAGGGTCATGGCGATGCAGATGAGCAGGAAAATCTAAGCAGTTTCCTAGGGGGTCGTGCTACATTTACATTTAAAACTAGTGTAAACAATTATAGCACCCTCCTGCCAGGCTGCTAGTTTTTTTTTTGTGTAGGTAACTACATACTGGGAGGGAGAGCTGGATGGGCAATTTGAATATGTATGCAATCCCAGCCAATCCCTGAAGAGGTGTGTCCCAATAGTGGTTGAGGAGTGTATAAATATTCTGGAGCCCAGAGCTTAGGGTTCTTCTCCAGTAGAAGTTCCCAGTCAGAAAGCATTCCTCCCAACATTATGAGATGGAAATGAGGGACACCTATTAGCAAAACTCACAAGTCCTTTTTTTGTTGTTTTTTTTTTTTTGTTTTTTTGTTTTTACTTCTGCTATTGTTTTATATTCTCATTGTTATACAAATGCAGCATTTTAGAAATTGGATTAAAGGTTTAGCACTGGGAAACCCTTTTTGAGAGCTAAAAAGTGAATTTTATATACAACTAGATGTAGATCAGACCAAAATGAGGAGGAAAGAGGGACGGGGGACTGTGTTCTAAATCAGGGACAGTCCCTCAAAATCAGGGACAGTTGGGAGCTGTGCAGAAAGGGCTGTCTGTCTTCCTGGCTGTATTGCTAGAGGCCCATCTGCTTCTCAGGATCTCAACCATTGCTGAGAGAGTCTGCTTAGTCAGGGGTACCACACTGAAAAACTTGCCCTGGGAGTGCACAGGAAAAGCCTGTCTTCTGGAATCAGAGTGGATTCAATATCAGAAGGGCACAATGAGTACTGACCCAGAGGGGGGAAAAGGATTTAATTGACTGTTTGCGTAACCACTTCAGCCCCGGAAGGATTTGCCCCCTTCCTGACTAGAGGACTTTTTTCAATTCAGCACTGCGTCGCTTTAACTGACAATTGCGCGGTCGTGCGACGTTGTACCCAAACAAAATTGATGTCCTTTTTTTCCCACAAATAGAGCTTTCTTTGGGTGGTATTTGTTCGCCTTCGCGGTTTTTATTTTTTGTACTATAAACAAAAAAATGCAACAATTTTGAAAAAAAAGCAATTTTTTATTTTTTTACTTCTTGCTATAATAAATATCCCCCAAAAATATATTAATATATATAATTTTTCAAAAAAAAATTGTTTTCCTCAGTTTAGGCTGATATGTATTCTTCTACATATTTTTGGTGAAAAAAAAAATCACAGTACGCGTATATTGATTGGTTTGCGCAAAATTTATAGCGTCTACAAAATAGGGGATAGTTTTATGGCATTTTTTTTTATTATCAATGGCGGTGATCTGCGATTTTTATTAGGACTGCGACATTATGGCGGACAGATCGGACACTTTTGACACTATTTTGGGACCATTGTCATCTATACAGCGATCAGTGCGAACTGTGGGAGGGAGAGGCTTCAACACACATGACAGCGATCACTGCTCTGGATGACAGAGAGCAGTGATCTCTGTCATGGCACAAGGCAGAATGGGGAAATGTTTACAAAAGCATCTCATCGGTTCTACCTCACCGTGACACGATTGCGGGCACCCGGCGGACATCGAGTCCGCGGGACGTGCGGTCACGGAGAACGCGGTGGTAGCACGCCCACAGTGCCACTTCTTAAAGGGGATGTACCTGTACGCCCTTTTGCCCACCAGTGCCGTTCTGCCTATGTAAATCAGCGTGCGCTGGTCGGCAAGCGTTTAACACCCCTGCTGCTACATGAACTGCAAGGCTACCTAGTCTGGGTTATTGATACCAGCACCCCAGTACTGCCCACCTATTTCCCCACTACTTAAAGTGGAAGTAAACCCTTTCTTTTGACTTTTTACCTACAGGTAAGCCTATAATAAGGCTTACCTGTAGGTACAGTGAATATCTCTGTGCCGTTCCTTCAGAGCTCTGTGCCGCAAACCAAGACTCTTGAGCGCATGTATAAACAATATATGAACATATGAACAAAAAGGCAACCTTTACAGACTTTTTTTCTGAACCAGCGTGTAAAGATGCTATTTGCCTGGCTCCTGCACTAGCAGGAATTGAACCTGGATCTTTAAAACTGATGACCATAGTCGAGGGTAGCACTGTGTCCCCCAGTGTAAATCAAACATCAATCATGTAGTTCAATGATGTAGATTAATCAGCAATCATGACAACTCTCCACACTCCTGTTGCTAAATGACATATCCCTGGCTCTGTTGTAATGTAAACTCAGTGGCATTGATACCAGATGATGTAATAGACTACATTTGGTCATGATTAAATATGGTCAGTGTCGTCACCCAGGATCTCCGGTTATTTATTTACACTCCAGAAGCTGTGGATCTCATTTAGCAGCAGTAGTGAAGTGGGGAAGCATAGTCCTAGGTGTTGGGTTGCCATGGCAGTGGGGAACATCTTCAGGCTTCTGGCCATTGTGATTGACGATGGATCTGCATCACAGGATGATGTGCTTGACGTTAGATTTACCTAGAGGGACGCTGTTTACATTTTCTTAATGTCATTTTCTTAAAGGATTTGATTTTTTTTACTGTATGTTCATTTACATTTTTAAATTTTGGGGGGTAAATAGCATGAGGGGTATTAATGTACCCATTTACCTGTGAGGGGGTAGACATCAGGGAGACAACCTTATTCTAAAAGGGAGCTTTTTGCTTATTATAAGCACCCCCCAACAAACCTCCATATCTTTTTTTATGTTGGAAAGAGGTCCTTGTCTTCAACACTCGGCCAAGGCACTTTGCAGGGGAGAGGGAGGCTTTGCCATTCCAATCCCTCTTGCAAGTATGTTACAGGTAGGAAGGGCTACAAGCTTGCTTCCCTCCCTTTCCTGGCTGCCCAGGTTGAATGCCTTAAATTTTAGGCAGAACACCTTTTTTTCTATTATTCTTCTGTTGCTTTAAAGACACTATACTGTACTGTTCTGTAACATTACACGCAGCTTTAAAGCATCCTCAAGCATGTTATTTCCTGCTATTTTTTTGCATTAGGGCAGTAGGGCATAGTGTGGTGCTGGCCTACAGCCACACCACCTTGAATGCACCCGACCTCATCTGATCTCGGAGGTTAAGCAGGGTCGGGTCTGGTTAGTAGTTGGATGGGAGACCGCCTGGGAATACCAGGTGCTGTAGGCTTGCCTATGGCCACATCCCCCTGAATGTGCCTCATCTTGTCTGATCTCAGAGGCTAAGCAGAGCCAGGCCTGGTTAGTACTTGGATGGGAGACTGCCTGGGAATACCAGGTGCTGTAGGCTTTCTATGGACATAGCTGTAAATTACTTACTCTAGGCAGGTGAGTGACTGACAGGTGCTGACTATTTAGCTGTGTGTTGTCCATACTTGAGCCCACATTCACAGTGGGCAGTCTGACATGTCAAATTGATGACAATGGCACTGTCCGAATCAGTGTGGCGTCGCACCGATTCCCAAAAGTAGTTCCTGCACTACTTTTGGCAACTTCGGGGGCAATTTCAATAGACATTTGTGCAAGAACCCGCATAAATGTCTCTGAAATCACCCCTGAAGTCTGACTGACATGCGGGTTTGAAATCGTGCAAGTTCAGCTGAACTTGCACGATTTCAAACCCGCATCAGTGTGAACCTGGGCTCCATCTGAGAAGAACCTATGCGGATGAAATATGAAAGGTATGACACTTCATCCCAAATATGAAAGAAGAATACACCAAAAAGTGAGTAACAGGCCACATACTGGTACAGCAAAGTCCAGGGGCGCAGGGTAGCAATTTAGTACAGCACACAGCAGGTACGTAGTCCAGAGTCACAGGCCATAATCCAGTACAGCAAGTTCAGGGGCACAGGGCAGCAATTCAGGGACTCACCAGCCAACATTGGCCTCAGTAGAGAAAGCCCAGGCAGGATAGCCAGGAAAAAGAGATCCAGATGGCAGAGGTCCTTCCCAAAGCCATTGTGGGTCTTCAAAGGGCTATGTGTCCTGGCCTCAGCTTCAGGGCCACACAGACAGTAGTTGAAGGGCGGGCAGAGAATAGAGTAAAAATCCCAGTTTCCAGAATTCCACACAGAACAACATGTCCCAACAGTGCAGAAAGCAAAGGTATTCTCAGCAGTTTCGTGTATTTTCTAGTCTCCTTCTAGTGAAACAGGCAGACAAAAGATCCCCTGTGTCACTGGGTAGAAGCTCAGAACAAGACAATTCCCCCTTCATTGCTATCTCTGGTACTTTGAATTCAGCCACACACACCCCAGTGCCATGGTGTCTGGCTAAATCTTTAAGCAGGATACAATAATTTATGCGCTTCTTAATGTGAGCAGCATCATGTGGACAGATAAGTTGACTTCCTTACAATCTGCATCTGGACTAGAGACTGTCAATTTAATAAAACAAAAACAAAAGAAAAATCCAATATTTCTGACCTCCGTTTCATTTCCTAAACCTGGTGGTTGATTACTCCTGGCTGTTGTTTATTTATCCAACCCAGCCAACTCCTGAGAGGCTAACTCTGAAGGTGTGGCTGGGGGGGAGGATAAATATTTGGGAGAAGCTGATCAGGCTCTCACTCTCACCTGGGGCTTCCTCCAGGAAGAGGCCTGTGTATTAAGAAAGCTGCTATCTGTGTTAGGCCCCAGCATGTGGTATGGGTTGGAGGCCTGAGTAGGGAACACCTGTCAAAGCTGGGTTGAAGAAGGAATCCTTTGCTAAAGAGTGTTGCAGTAGAGCTAGGCAGAAGTTGCTGCCTGAACATTGCGAGAATGACCTATTGCCTACAGCTCCAGGTATCGTGGAACTTTCTGATTGAGGGTCAGAAGTCATATGAAGCTACAAAGCTACCGTAACTGCTCTCTTAGTCACATGTTAATTTGGATGTCCCCAAGTTTTTATTACTATTTTGTGGCTGCTGTTAAAGGTCCTGTTACTGCTCAGATTTTCTGGAAGCTGTCTAGGGTATCCTGCACCCTGAATCCTGAATTTTGCTCTACAGGAACAAGACCCCTGGACTGGGG
The DNA here is from genome assembly GCA_037952925.1 of Lithobates clamitans. Classification (NCBI taxonomy): domain Eukaryota; kingdom Metazoa; phylum Chordata; class Amphibia; order Anura; family Ranidae; genus Lithobates; species Lithobates clamitans. The sequence continues at coordinate 23,749,872 of JBBGZY010000039.1, forward strand.
TCTGGTTATGTTGGTGAGCTACTGGGACTGGTAAAAGGCAGACAGCCACTGGACAAGTAGTTGAAGGGGAGAGAGGAGCGCCTGGTGTCCAGAGTAATGTACAAATCGAGCCAACGTGATTCTCTAGCCAAGTGTGACATTACTCCTGGCACCAGGCGCTCCTCCCTCCCCTTCAAATATCTTTCCTGCCGAAATGACCTCTTCATTGTACCACTAAGGTAGCACCCCATACCTCCAAAGGGATTTTGACATCAGAGGTCAGAGGTAGATTAAAGGGAGGCATTTAGTTCTGTGGGTTACACTGATGAATGGCTGTAAAGCAAAACTTCACACATATTTAAAGTAGACTATAAGTGTCTCTGCAGACATGTTTCTGGTTGTATTAATACAATACTGTTTCAGTGTCTGTGCACATGTTTTTCAATGTATCAGTATGGTGGTTATTTTGTCTCTTGAGGCACATTTTGGATTATGATGGTGTTCATACTGGGGGGCTGAATGCTTCACATAAAGTCCCAAACCTTTTTTCTTATAGATCTATATGTCGGGATGGAGGTACATTTCAATGTCCTCGTATAAAGTCCCAACTTGTTTCTTCTCTTCTGTTCATTGTCATATCGGGGATGGAAGCATGCACCTTATATAGCTTATAGTACATCTGTTGGTAGTATCCATTGCTAGCCCCTCTTGGGTGCATTTATCTTTTTACCATGGTTGCCTATTTTGCCATGATCAGGTTAGAGTATGGATGGGTGGTTGTTGGTCGGGGGGCCCGATTCTTTGCAATTAGGATCCCCACCAATATTCCCCCCTTTCCTCGCTCTGCTGCATGCCCTATGTGGTCTGGGTTTTGGTGTACTGGGTGCTCTGGCCATGCTGGGTTTCTTCTGGCCTTGGGAGCTGCAATGAGCTCCATGTGTCCTCCCCTTTTTCTCCTTTTATTGCGACATGAGGGTGGCGGCGGATGTCCCGTTGTTCATCGACGCCATGCCTTCCCGCGTTGTGCATGCTACATCATTACTAGTGGCACTGGCATGCTGACGTGGTGATTTTCACATCGGCGGTCTCCATGAGGCAACACGCTGCAGGCTCGTGAGTGTTCCCACTGTTCGACTGTTTGCAGCTTTCCTCTGACTGCTGCATGATGTTGGTGGTCATCCCCAGTCACACAGGAGTATTTATACTCCTTTTATTCAGCAAAATACCCCCTGTGCTTACGTCCCCATGGATACCATGCACCATTAGATTGAGACATCTACACAGAAGTATTTAGGTGTTTTTGCCAAAAATATTTTTTCATTTACAGTTTTCTTATTTCTACCTTGGTAATTGCATTCTCTATTCACATACCAGTAATCTCCCCTGTTTGGGATTTTTCACTATTTATTAACTTGTTTTTAACCAAGCCCTATCACTGCACTTATCCACTAGTACTTGGTCACATATCAATATACACTCTATCAAAGTATTAGCCACCATGATATATATACACTTATATGGTTTATTACATTATATACACAATCATATTTTTTATAGATGGGCTTTCTATATGTGGCTCACACTACTCTCCACTATCCATAGGGTATTCGCTTCCAGGGACTATCTTCTCTGCTGATGTTTCCATCTGTGTCATGGGGGTCATCGCCTCAGCTTCCGGGCTGATGATTCGCCCGGGCGGCCCTTGTCCTGTCTGCCTGTGCCCAGACTCATGGTTGGTCTGTAAGTATGAGCGGAGGATTAATTATTGTACTATTCTCTCTATATAATACCTAATCTAATATTTACCTTAATACCTTTATAGACATCTACATTGCATCTGCTCCTGAAGAGTGGCAACGTAGCCATGAAACGCATCAAGCTATTAGATGCCTCTCATACTATTGTTATACATTAATTATAATATGCTCTTTTGGACTCTACCAATTTTTATTATGTTGGTACTGTGGAGACACGCAACAATGAGTCTGGTGTTTTCATTATTTTACCACTGTGATTATATTATGCTGCTATGCTACTATGTTGCTTTGCTACTATGTACTATGTTATGGAATCCAAGTTTCCTTGTTTTACTATATCATATTGTATGTATTCTGTTATTATGCAGGATATATGGTCACAAATATGGTTTATCCACCAGACATCACCATTAGTATTATGTTGTGGAGACATGCAACAATGAGTCTAGTGTTTTCATTATTTTACCGCTGTGGTTATATTATGCTGCTATGCCAGTATGTTACTTTGCTACTATGTACTATGTTATGGAATTAAAGTTTCCTTGTTTTACTATATCATATTGTATGTACTCTGGTATTATGCAAGATATATGGGCACAAATATGGTATATCCACCAGACGTCATCATTAGTATTATGTTGTGTTGCCTCGCTGGCTGCAAGCTTCACATAAAGTTCCAAACCTTTTTTCTTATATATTATTTTTTTTTTCTTCTTATATATCTATATGTCGGGTATGGAGGTACATTTCAATGTCCTCATATAAAGTCCCAATGTGTTTCTTCTCTTCTTTTCATACTGGGGGTCTATTTATAAACATTAGTTGTACAAATGTCAAAAGCATTCATCCAGTCTGCACAAATTTTCTCCAACATTTTGACTTTTTTTAATAGCCAGCTCCATCTAGTGGCCAAAGTACGGTATATTCTTCTGAAATACTTCAATCAGAAAATATACCACATTTTGGCCACTAGATGGAGGTGACAATCATAGGAAGTCATACTATTAGAGAAAATACTTGCTGCCTGGATGAAGGCTTATGATATTTGTCCAACAATTGTTTTAAAAATAGACCCCTTTAGTGAGTGGGGAAAGAAAAGCACAAGATACCCAACCTGGTGGAAAAAAAATAGAAAATTAGCCCCTGGCAGCATAAAACATTTTAAGGATTTCTCTAATTTACAAACAGCAGTGAACAAAATATGATTTACTAAGTAAAATGGCTCTGACTGTCCCACAATCCAAGCCTTAATGAGGACCTTATTGACTATACTTGGATACCTGTTAAGTCAATGAAACAGTTTTAAAAAAAATCTATGTTTTAGGAGCACGGATGAGCTGCATTAATAATTCTAGCCACTTTCTGCTTTTCTCATCAACTAAGTACTAAATCAACCTATTACAGGTTATATCTGTTGCATAGCAACCAATTCATGCATGAAATCACCTCATTGCATCAGAGCCTTGAGCTGCAAGAAAATGTATTTGTTAGGTTGTGAGTTCCTTGCGCTCGCACTTATTTCATACTAGTACTGTATTATTCATTTGTTGCTATGCAGATGTTAGCTATTAGGTATAACAGATCAGGCAATTGTAATCCTGTTAAACAACTCTGACTTTAATAAACCACCAGAGCTCTAAAATGTGCTGCAATGTATTTGTATTATAACTGCTGGGAATATTGTGGAAATATGTGTTTACTCTACACATGGGAACTACACACAACTACTACTTTATTTTTATCATGGATGATGTCCATGGCTGATGAGCTATATTAGTCAGTGGCGCCTGTTCAGTCATTAAAGTGAAATTCCTTAGGTGCTTTTATCACTGTCTCACTGTGTGCCGAAGTCATAAGAAAAGGATGTGTCATTCTGCAGTTTCAGCACCAGGTGGACAACGACTATTGATTTCCAAAGCTGTATACTATATAGTGTGTAGGAGGGCAAATGGCAGTATAGAGATGGTATATGTGGAGTAAACCCTTGATCCTTCTGTTAAAGTGGTGTTCCGGCCGAAATTATACTTTTTAAATAAAAATACCCCTATAATACACAAGCTTAATGTATTCTAGTAAAGTTAGTCTGTAAAATAAGGTCTGTTTTGTTAGTTTATAGCAGTAGTTTGTTATTTTACAAACTTACAGCAGGCCGTGGCCATCTTAAGTGTGGGCATCTGAAGCCAGACTGTATTTTTTCCTCAACCTCATCCTTGCAGATCTCGCACATGCTCAGTGCAGCACAAGCAGTGTAATAGGGTTCAGGTCAGGTTTCCATAGCAACGGCAGTGTCAGAGGAAGTTGCTGCCCCTTCCCAGAAGGCATTGCAAACAGGAAATGATGCGATGGGCCATGGCCAGGGAGGAGGAAATGAAAAATGAATACAGCAGATATACAGTAGGTGCTCAGAAAAAAAAATAAAAAAATATCCAATTCGTTTACAGTGCACAGTTTAGTGAGGGATGCTGAAGAGTTGTAAAAGTGGGTGGAACTCCACTTTAATTACTTGACAGTCCTAATCGAGAAGTCTCTATAAACGTTGTTGTTGTTGTTTCTTTTTTCTATCTGGGTTTGCATACGTGCGTTGCGGAAACACACAAACCATGATGGGATGCAGTGCCATTCAGTGGTCAAGAACAAAACTCCCTGCTCTCTGCAGCTCCCTTGGATGCTCAAATTAGGTATCCCAGGAGGCTTCGGGTCAATTTGGTACATCAGGTGGCTGACATCACCAATCCTCCTCTCCAGAGAACCCTTTGAATTCATTGAGAAAATAAAAGCATCCATGCCAAGTGAGCACCTCTTGTGTTCACAAAGTAACAGGACAGCATGAGACCCAGAAGCAAGTGGAGACCCAGCTTCCATGGGGATTCTGCAGGTATGGTAGGTGTAATTCTACAGAAATTGTCATACCTAAACTTCAGCTTTAAAAGGGTTTAAAAAAATATGCTGGAGCTAAAGTTACTCTTTAAAGTGGAACTTAATTGTATCTGAGCACCACAAGCTGAAAACGCTATTTACTTAATTTTTATTATTCAAAGCAAACTCTCCCATCCATCCATGTCTCCATGTTTCATTTTGCTAAGAAACCATTTTGAAAAACACCCTATAGCATTTATAGACATGGCCATTTTGAATAAGGGTAGCTGATTCATGTAGCATTTACAATGTGAAGTTCATCTGCCCTTACTGTGATGATGCCCTAAAAATGCTTGTGTATGCATAGTACAATGTACTGTACATGGGCTGCTGGTACATTTTCGCAAAGTTAGATGTAGGCAGGTGCAGTTCACTTTCTTCCTGCAGGTGGCGCTCAACCGCAGCAGCATGACAGGAGGAGAGAAAGTCAAGAGGAACATGGTTCCTCTATGGTTTCCAGGGTCACTGTGAAACTATCCAATTGGTTACTGCCGACCCATGTGATTCTAGCAGCCAGATTGGGTCAGGCAGAACCTATTTAAGGCCCTGGCTCCTGGGTTTGGAGTGCATTTTCACATGTGGGTAGTGTAGGGACAGGTCACCAGTCTGACAGGGACATTGATTAGCAAAAGCGAGAGGTTCCAGTCGAGTAGGGAAAGGAAAGGTACACGCCATCCTTCTGGAAATCTCACTATTTAGGCCCAGACCAGCCAGGCTGTATTCCATTTCTCAAGACAGACGCTGTCGCACATCTATACCTGCTCTGCCACACATTGTTGATTTGGTCATAAATGTTCCTGATTGGGTGCCTTCCTGCTAGGTTTGTTGTGAAATACCAGATTCTACATTAATACAAATTTTGTTCTCTGCAATTGGACTCTGTGTACTGTCACAGTTCCGTGCTGCACCTCCCCAAACAGGCATGTAGGCAGGAGGGTGTGTTTAGCTGAGAAAGCCCCTACTCCTCTCATCCAAATGAAAGAAAAAAATGCCCATGAAGACTCTTGGGCTGTATGACATGATTTGCCTAGGCCAGAAAACAGAAACACTGGAAAAATAAAAACAGAGGGCCCACTAGCCTTGTTCATTACCTTAAAAACTGTTTTTATTGAAGAAATGAAACAGATGTGTACTCACAAACAGCACATGATATAAAGCTCATCAATGTCCACTGTGACCCGCACACTGTGATCTATTGCGCCAAATCACAGCATAGGGAAGATACTTCCAATGGCTGACGTGTTTTGTAGCTCTGAAGACGAGGGTACCTACCCTCAAAATGCTTCAGACACTGTCTTCCCTATGCTGGGATGGGACTACTGTGGATATTGATGAGCTTATTGATGAGCATGATATCATGTGCTGTTTGTGAGTACACATCTGTTTCCTTTCGTCAAAAAAAAAAGGAGTTTTTAGGTAATGCACAAGGCTGGTGGGCCCTCTGTTTTTGTTTTTCAGTTGTTCTTCCTGGGTTTCCCCAGTCCTCAAGGGGTTGCAAAGTTTTGCTTAGCTTCAAGTTGTCAAAGACCTAAAGTCCTCCAATGCTGGAACAACCACCTTGAGATCAGGAGGTTGTTCATTTTACCAGTAACCAGGAAGCAACTGAAGAAAAGCAAAACAAAAAAAGTTTAAAACAAGTAAATATAATATACCTTCCTATCTATTTACTAATGCTAGCAGCATGAGGATTAGAAATAGGTAATGCTGGTTGAGAGAGTAAAGTTCCACTTGAAGTTGTTTAGATTAGCGGAATAGTCTATCGATCAATCTTTGCACCAAGATCCTTTCTTGCTAGTTGTGGCAGCAACCTTTACATCCACTTCTGAATTCAAAAAACATGCAGGTCAAATTTGTATTGTAGCAGTGCTAGTTTTATACTTTGTAAAACTTTGTTTCAGTCTATCAGCTGTTACACTAATCACAAGTGCTTAGAACATTTTTGTGGTCAGTCAGCCTTAGTTTTTGTGGTGAGTCACTCTAATGCTCCGTACACACGGTCGGACTTTGTTCGGACATTCCGACAACAAGATCCTAGGATTTTTTCCGACGGATGTTGGCTCAAACTTGTCTTGCATACACACGGTCACACAAAGTTGTCAGAAAATCCGATCGTTCTGAAAGCGGTGACGTACAACACGTACGTCGGGACTATAAACGGGGCAGTGGCCAATAGCTTTCATCTCTTTATTTATTCTGAGCATGCGTGGCACTTTGTCCGTCGGATTTGTGTACACACGATCTGAATTTCCGACAACGGATTTTGTTGTCGGAAAATTTTATATCCTGCTCTCAAACTTTGTGTGTCGGAAAATCCGATGGAAAATGTCCGATGGAGCCCACACACGGTCGGAATTTCCGACAACACGCTCCGATCGGACATTTTCCATCGGAAAATCCGACCGTGTGTACGGGCATAACAACTGATGGGGTGAAGTAAAGTTTTGCAAAGCTACAAAGTATATGTTTGGCATTGATATAATACAAATTTAACCTACATAAATTAAAAGAAATCTGAACTGAAATTATATAAAGCTATCATTGGCATACTTTTCGTTGCCTAACTGTTTTGTTGATCCAAAGGCTTAGTAGCCTCTAAATGGCCAGGAGCAAGAATGATGATCAATTTGGCATTCGTCCAGCTTTACTAGCTAAATGCTAGGTCAGTCACTGAAAGTATTGTAGCCATTCTCAACAATAGTAACCATCAGATTTCTTTCAGTCTTAGGCTCCTTTGAGCTACAATAGGTGTTCATAGCTTAAAGTAATGCAAAACAATACCCTTTTTCTACCAAAATCTTCTAATAGTCCTGTAATCAATTTTTTAATTAAATTGTTCCTTATTGTGTTTTTCTTCTTTTTTGTAATGTCCTCGATGAACTCCCAAACCTCTTCTCCCCCTTCCCTAACTTTTATTTGTTTGAAATGAGCAGTATGTGACCATGTGCACTGCCGAATACGCACTATAAATGCTATAGTCCATAGTAGATGACAGGAATGAAGAAGGTGGCTATGTTCCTACACACAGTGAGACCATGGAAAATGAACGTAGCCACACTCTAACAGGAAATCAGATCATAGCAGCAAGAAAAAAAAAAAAAGAAGAAAATGTAATTTAGAGGTTTGCCTGAGAGCAGTAAGGTTTATTTTATTTATTATATTATATATATTTAGGTATTATTTATTTAGTAAATAATAAGTAAGTAAATATACTTGAATAGAATAATAAACAAAAGGTTTTATCTCACTTTTTAACAGCTGAGATCCTTTTCCTGCCGCTCCAAGAATTATAAGAAACCATTATAAGGTTTAACTCTCTAGCAGCAGGGTACCAACGGGGGGCTGGGGGGTAATCCGCTCTGGGTGCCACACATTTGGCAGGTGTCAGGCCGTCCCTGCTTAGAGGTTTCAGCCCAGACTGACCATAGGGCATACCGGTCACTTGCCCGCTAAGCCAGGGCTGCCGGGCCGCTACAGGCTCCCGGTCTGGTATCTACAGGTGGAGCAACGGCCGCCCTTAAAAAATATGGCTGCACGCCAACTTTGAAACTGCAGGCTGGGCTCAGGCAGACTTGTCGGGCAGGACTCAGGAGTTGGGCAGGTTTAACATGGGCTTGGACATGGGGTGGGGCGCGCGGTGACGTTGCGGAGCGGCAGGACTCAGGAGTCACAGAGCGGGCTGCTTTATCATTGTGTTAACTGACCTTCCTACACACTGGAGCCTGTACTGGGTAAGCAACCAATGATATAGCAGAGTGTTCAGCAGCTTTACCCTGGGCCCTGACACACTGATTTTGAAAACCAACATTGGTGACACGGACTGGGTTAGGGGCAGAAAAATAACACATGTGTATATGTACACAAAAAACTTCTAAATCAGAATTGATCTACAGGTGTTCTCTTCCCTGTGAGTTGAAACCTAATAATCCAATGTAAGATTAGAATAATCTTTTGTGAAAGGCAGCCTGCAATCAATCGCTGACCATCTCTTCACAGTCACTGGCCATCTCCTGTATTATGTCTGCAGTCTCTGACCATCTCTTGTATCATGCCTGCAGTCTCTGACCATCTTTTTTATCATGTCAGCAGTCCCTGACCATCTCTTGTATCATGTCCGCAGTCTCTGACCATCTCCTGTATCATGTCCGCAATCTCTGACCATCTCTTGTATCATGTATGCAGTCTCTGACCATCCCCTGCATCATGTCCACAGTCTCTGACCATATCTTTTATCATGCCCGTGGTCTCTGACCATCTCTTGTATCATGTCCGCAGCCTCTGACCATCTCTTGTATCATGTCTTCAGTCTCTAACCATCTCCTGTATCATGTCTGCAGTCTGTGACCATCACCTATATCATGTCCTCAGTCTGTGACCATCTCCTGTATCATGTCCTCAGTCTCTAACCATCTCCTGTATCATGTCTGCAGTCTGTGACCATCTCCTGTATCATGTCTGCAGTCTCTGACCATCTCTTGTATCATGTTCTCAGTCTCTAACCATCTCCTGTAGTATGTCTGCAATCTCTTACTTAAACAGATTGCTAATGGTATTAGCTATCTGTCTATGCCAAAGGTAGGACTGTGTAGGGGAGGCAGAGAGTAGAAGAGGGCACTGTGATTAGAAAGACTGGGGGGGGGGGGGGGGGACTGCAAGGGGCACTGTGATGGGGGGGGGCTGTAAAATGTGTGCAATAAATGTTATTGAAAACATTACAATGTTTTGTGGGTGTTTTTACAATTTAATGTTGGAGAGGGGTTCCAGATATAGGATCCGCCCCGGGTGCCAAATGCTCTAGGTACACTCTTGCCATCTAGTACCTACTAAAGTGTTAAAGTGTATGTAAACCCTGTGAACTTTTCATATTTGCTCTCTCTTGGTCTGCTAAATATGCCATTGGGAGAGTTTTTCCATTTGTTTGGTAAAAGATTATTTTTATTTTTTTCAACACCTGTTAAATTTGCTAGAAATGTTGTGAGCTGATAACGTCCACTTCTATTTGCCTGTGCATATATGAGGTGTGTGTGTGTATGTATGGGGGGGGGGGGGGGGGCAGGTGGGGAGAGGTCTTTGTTCTTTGTAATACATCAGAAATTAAGTAATGACATAGGCAGGGCTGACAACACATGCTAAGAATTCAGAGCTCAAAATAAACTGTATTATCATGTCAGAGTTAGGTAGAAGTTTGCTACACTGTATTTCTTTATCTTTAGTACTCTATAAAGGGATAGAACAAGATAAATGTGCATGTATTCCAGGGATTTCCAAAATACTGTATGATTTTTTTTTACATTTTAGGTTTTCAGTGAAGAAGCAATTTAATAAAATTGTACTATAAATTTATATGCAACACAATGGGGGGGGGTGTATCTTACATTCGTTCTAAGGCCTCATAAACACACAGGACTTTTTTTTAAACTCTCATAGAAGCCAGCAGCGTTTTTGCAGGGAAAATGCTGATGCTTGTAAAGCTCTTAGGAGTTTTTACAGTGCTCAAGCTTTTGGGTATTAATTCATTTCATTGGCCAGAATAAATAATTTAGAACTTTAGGCAGGTTTAGCAGCTTTTAGCAGCATCAAGTGTTTTTTTCTGCCAAAACTCTTTTGCTCCTGAACGCACTGGCAGTGGGGGTTTTTTCCACCTCTAAAAGCTCCTGCCAATACATGGTACTAAAAGCCTAAGCGTGCATGGGCATATAGGAGAACATGGAGGGGCATTTAGAAGCAAAAAAAAAAAACGTCAGACCCCCCTAGGAGCAGCTGTACAAATGTCCATTGTGTAAGAGGCGTAAATGTGGCGCAGTATTTACCAATTTCCACCAAATGCCGCACCACTTTTACATTGCTTTCAATTTTGCAAAATCTGTCTGCACTGTCTTTATGAAATCTATTGTTCTTAAACTGGACAACTAATCTATGATAATTTTTAGGATTTTGGTCTACATGTTTGTGGATGTGGTCTAATATTCTAATGTTAAATATTTAGTAAATGTCAAATCATCTAATACAAAAAAAGTGAGTTTGAAATGCTTCCCTTTGATTTGAAATCTAATGTAAACTAGAACAAAACTGTATCTTTATAGAACTAGCATTTTAGAACTAGCAATTAATTTTATCTTTTTAGAGTATGTGTGGAAGTAAATTGTCCACTAGGTGGCAGTGTTTCTCTATGTATCCTGATTTGCTTAATATTTTTTGTTACAAAGTATTTTAATTTAAAAAATACAGATAATAAAAATTTGCTTTACTATTCTTGAAAAGGAAATATTACCTCTCCAAGTTATCGTTCATAGCAGAGATCCATAGTAACAATTATTATGTCACTATTTAAAATAATGTTAAGTGAGGTTTAGTTTGCTTCACTATAGTCATTAAAGCATTTGTAATACTTAAAAAAAAAAAAGGATCCTGTTCCTTTAAAGCATGAATAACAGCACAGTGCTCGTGCTGTGTAATTTGCCCACCCCCCCCCCCATCACCTAAAATACCTGGCTTATCCTGCTTGGCTATGCTCTGCCCCCTGTAAACTGACCATGGTTAATCATGGCTGCCGAGTCCTGACACCGTGGTCAGTTTACGTGCCTCCGTCATCCACAGCTCTCCACTCTGCTCTCCTGTCCTCCTCCACCCTCCCTGCCTGTCAGCTTTGTGTGTGAGCCACTCCACCCCTCCCCTTCTAGCACCGTTCTGAGCAGTGCAAACAATCACTGCCAGCCCCTCTGCTAGGATAAACTGTAGTATGTACTGTATGCTGTTTTGTAAAATGAATCTTCTAAATACCTTATTCCTTCTTCCTGATCAGCGGTCAGGTGACCACCCATTGCTCTCTTTCTCTGATGTATGCATTACAGAGTAAGGTCACGTGACCGCTTGGCAAGTGTCAGAGGGAGATCTCGCCCTCTCCTTCCTCTCGGACCCTCCCTCCCTCCATACATCGGAGGAAGAGGGTGACGGGCGGTCACGTGACTGCTGATTGGGGAGAAGGAATAAGGTATTTAGAAGATGAATTTTACAAAACAGCATACAGTATTTACTACAGGTTATACTAGCACAGGGGCTGGCAGTGATTGTGTGTACTGCCTTAACAACCCCTTTAATAGTTTTGGGATATTCTATAACAGATGGGCTTCAAGGGTCAGCACCTGAACTCGCTTCTTGAAGTGGAGATCCAACCTAAAGAGGAAGCTCTGCTTGTTTGCACCCTCCCTCCTCCACTGCCACATTTGGAACTTTTTTTTTGTTGGTTTTGACAGGTACAGTACCTGCTTCCACTTCCGGTTTTGGCAATCTACGAATATGTTTGGTCTCTCCTCCTTCCCGTCGCAGCCTTCTGGGACACACACAGGTCCCAGAAGACGGCGGGACTATTCACAAAGCATAGCGTGACTCGTGCATGCGCAGTAGGAAACCTGCTGTGAAGCCGGAAAAGCTTCACTGCTGGTTTCCCTTACTTACAATGCTGATGCCTGCACCCGAAGCCGATTGAAAAATCGGCTTGGGTGCAGACATTGCTGGATCCTTGGGCAGGTAAGTGTCCTTATTTTAAAAGTCAGCAGCTACAGTATTTGTAGCTGCTGACTTTAAATTTTTTGGGGGGGAGACTGGAGCTCCTTTTTTAATATGGTATAAATTCAGTTTTTTCCTCTTGTGCTTGTGGTAGTTATTGTTTTTGTCATTTATAATTTATATAAAAATGATGTTTAAAATTTATGTTTGCACTTATTTGGACCTGCCCCTTTGTATGCTTCTTTCTTTTATCTCTTCCCAGAAAATGTATACTTTTTTTCTGATTTCCAGCTACCTTCCTTATAACTAAAAATACAATAAATATCTGGCAAGTTGATTTTAGTTTTTAGTTATTGTGCTCTTGGTTATTCATTTCCAATGTGATCTTCATGTAGCTTCTGTTTCTCATGCAATGCTGATGTTGCAAAGAAAACAATTTAACTCTGTGTAGCTCATTCTGTCAGTCTAGATGTACGTCATTTCGGTACACAGGAGGCTGCGCCCTCTATAGTTTGTATTCTGTATGTAAGCGTTTAACCACTTCAGCCCCGGGAGGATTTACCCCCTTAAAGACGAGGCTATTTTTTTGCGATACGGCAATGCGTTATTTTAGCTGACAATTGCGGCATGGCGCTGCACTGTACACAAATAAAATGTATGTCCTTTTTTCCCACAAATAGAGTTTTCTTTTGGTGGTATTTGATCACTTCTGCGGTTTTTATTTTTTGCACTATAAACAATAAAAAACCAACAATTTTGAATATATATATATATATATATATATAATATATATATATATATATATATATATATATATATATATATATATATATATATATATATATAAAATGACTTTCTGTTATAAAACACATCCAATAAAAATATAAAAAAATATCTAATTTCCTCATCAATTTAGGCCAATTTGTATTCTGCTACATATTTTTGGTTAACAAAAATCCCAATAAGCGTATATTGATTGGTTTGTGCAAAAGTTATTGCGTCTACAAACTATGGGATAGATTTAGGGACTTTTTTATTTATTTATTTAGTTCACTGGTAATGGCAGCGATCCGCAATTTTTGGCGGACAAATTGGATACTAAGTGACACTTTTTGGGGACCATTGATACCAATACAGCGATCAATGCTGAAAAAAAATGCGCTGTCACTGAATAAGTGACACAGGCAGGGAAGGAGTTAACATCAGGGGCAATCAAAGGGTTAAATGTGTTCCCTATGTGTGCTTTCTAACTGTGTGGGGGATGCTGACACTAGACTAAGAGAGAGAGATCGGTGTTCCTGATTAGTAGGAATCGCAGATCTCTCTCTTTCTCTGTGACGAAACGACAATCTGCCTTGCTTATATAGGCAGATTGCCATTCTGGCCATCGCAGCAGCCAGACCCGCTAATTGGCTCCTGCTGCGTCCAATCACATCGGGTCGCCGGCGGCGCCCCAGACCAGGAAGTGCGAACAAGTACAGGTACACTGTTTCACACAGCCGGGCCACCCTGCCACAGTATATGTGCGATGGGCGGTCCGATAAAGAATTTACTAGAAAATAAATAAAAATTTTCAAGCATGCAGCTATAAAGTGTGCTGAGAAAGTATTGTATATTGTACTTTTTTTGTGTGATGTACAGATTTCATTTCCAATCTTACAGCTTCACAGTCTCCTTGGGAACAAGACAACAGAAGCAAGAACACTAAATGACCTTTGTCTTATTTTTTCAATCTGCTGGAGTGAATTTTTATTTTACATATTATTACTGACATATTATGCAGAGTATGTAGAACCATTCACAGTAACCCATCCCATAATCTAATGTACCAGCCCTGGCCATGCAGCATACCCACTCTAGTGCCACACCATAAAGAAGCTCCTAACCATAGGCCAGAGGAGGGGGTGTATACTTTTAAAATGGTATACAGTATAGTGCAGGGCCGAAACTAGGGGTTGCCTGCCTGCCAAAGGTGACACATCTAGGGGGGCAGCACCAGGGGTGCCGCCCCCACCCACACTGTGAAGAGCTGCTCTAAGAGTGTAACTGCCACCCAATCAAGTGTAATGGACAGACAGGTCTCCCTCCTAGTCCTGCCCAGTGCGCAAACAGCCTATGTCTTTCTGCGTGAGGCACCCCAAAGAAGAGGAGGCTTCAAAGAAGGCCCAGGAGTGCGGAAGAGGCCCTGGGCTGGCGCTGCAGAGGAGACCCTGACCTGGGGGGGCAGAGGAGAACCTGAACTTTGAGGCAGAGGAGGTCCTGGGCTGGGGGGTGCAGAGGAGGCTTTAACCTGGGGGGGCGGCACAGAGGGGACCCTGGACATGGGGAATGCAGAAGAGGTCCTGGGCTGGGGGGGTGCAGAGGAAGCCCTGGACTGGGGTGGTGCAGAGGAGGTGCTGGAGTGGGGGGGTGCAGAGGAGGCCCTGGACTGGGGGGTGCAGAGGAGGCCCTGAACTGGGGAGTGCAGAGGAGGTGCTGGAGTGGGGGGGGGGGGGTGCAGAAGAGACCCTGGACTAGGAGGAGAGTACACCAGAAGCCCCGGATTGGGGGGATGAAGAGGAAGCCCTGGACTTGAAAAAGTGGGGTTGATAAAGGACCTGGATTCGGAGAGCAGGGTGCAGAGGAGGCTCTTAACTTGGGGTAGGCTGTAAAGGAGACCATGGACTGGGAGCAGAGTGCAGAGGAGGCCCTGGACTAGGGGGGTGGGTGCAGAGGAGGCCATTGACTAGGAAATGACAGTTGGTGTGGCAAAGGCCCCTGGATGGGGGGGTACAAGGGAGATACTGGACTAGGTGAGGGGGTGCCTCGAGGTCACAGATTAGGAGAGGGGGTGTCTGGAGGCCCTGGACTAGGGCAGCTGGTGTCTGGAGGCCCTGGACTATGAGAGGGGGATCATGAAGGCCTTCTGGACTAGGAAAGAGGATATCTAAATTACCTTCCAGCTTCAAGAAGAAAGAGCCTGGGCTGGGGAAGAGCCTGTCTGGGCCCTGGAGAGTGAGTTCACAACATAAATGGGGACATTTTTTAATTGTTGCAAGTAATGCCAAACAGGAGCAGAGAGACAGGTCGTGTGATAGATTTATTAAAGGAGAAGTACAGCCAAACCTGTTTGGTTGAACTTCTCCTGTTGATCACATCAGTGCAGATTGTTTTGCACTCCTGTGGCCCTTTTTCAGCTGACAGTGGGCTTAAGTTTGCTCTCGGCTGATGTCACAGAGTTGGTCCAGGCTGGGGAAAGATCACAACCATATGGTTGGGATCCGCCCACATGCCTGGACCGGCACCAGGCTTAGCCTCTCAGTGAGCTGCTGAGAGCCTAAGCCAGCCACTCCCACCCCCTTCACAGCCCAGTGTTACGGTGAGCACCAGAGGGGGGAGGAGCAGAGCCAGAGACTGACAGCCATCAGCTCTCTGCTCAGGGAGCACTGAGAACTGAGCTATTGGCGGTGTTTGATTATTCGGCTCTCAGCCTTAGGGCCGGCGGGGGACAGATGCAGCATCTACCTAGGTAAGTATGATTCATAAATAAAATTCCCATACTTCTCTTTTAATTACCCAACATCTTCTCTTTCCTGTTATCTGGCCCACATGACAATTAGGCCTCATTCTCATGGAGCATATGCGTACATTCCCAGTGTGATGGCCATGTACCACGTGGGGATGCATGGTGTTTTGTGCATCCCTGTGCAGGCAGTCCAGTCAAAGTCAATTGGGATTCAGCAGCTGCACGGACATAGTCAAATGTAAAAATTTGACATGCAGACAGGAAGGGATGCAAGTATCCGAACACACAGTGTCTGCATTCGGATCCATGTACCCACTTCTATAGGTGAAGCTCTCTGGTGGATGCAGATGCAGCAAAAAGTGCCACAGCATACAGGGCTTGTCTGCTTTAGCCCTTAGGGATTTAATCAAAACTAGAGCAGACAGAATTTGGAACAGCTGTGCATGGCAACCAATCAGCTCATAGCTTTAATTTCCTTTTTAAAGCTGAACAAGCTGAAGATAAAAGCTGATTGGTTGCCATGCACCGTACCAAATTCTGACTGCACCAGTTTTGATAAATCCCCCTCACTGTTTTACATTTCTTACTCCTGACTACTGCATTCTAAGTTTAGCACATTCTTTGTTAAAATGGTTGTAAAGACACAAGATTTTTAATCTTCATGCATTCTATGCATGAAGGTAAAAAACCTTCTGTGTGCAGCAGCCCCCCAAGCCCCACCTAATACTTACCTGAACCCCTCTCGATCCAGCGACGTCCACGAGAGCCTTGGCTGTCTGGGGACTCACACTCCTGATTGGCTTTTGGCAGCAGCAGGAGCCATTGGTTTACTTTGCTGTCAATCACAGCCAGTGAGTCAATCAGAAGACGGAAGGAGTGTAGTTGAACCATGGCTCTGTGTGTGAATGGACACTCAGAGCGCAGTCATTTATCAATCACAAATTTTCAGCAAAAAATACAATAACATACATTTTCATAGCACACAAACACAATATAATACTCAATTTTTGCCAAAATATAAAAGATGGGGTTGTGTCGAGAAAATAGATACCAAACATGTTAAGACTCAAAATGGCAACAAATTATGATACCTAAACCTTTTGATATGCTTACAAAGTCTTTACCAATTATCAGTTTATACATAGCCATGATTTTTGGTCCTAGAAATACAGTGTATTCCTGTCAATCTGATGTCTGTGGCAATATCTTACATGTTTGGTGCAATTGCTGTTTACATGTACATTCTGGACCCAGTGCATGCTTGCATTTGCGGGTATGCACAGGGGTGATGTGGTGCTTTTACTTTTTTTTATTACTTTTTTTTATTATTAAATTTATTATTTTATACTTTTTTAAAAAATTCAACTTTGTTGCTATACAAAGGGGGCTATCAAGCCCCCTATGTGACAGAATTGGACCGGTAATTGGATAGGTAACAGGTCTTCTTTATGGAGACATCAGAGGTCTATTAGACCCCCAATGTCTCCCCTGCCCTCCCCTGCAGCTTTTTAAGCACTAATTGTTCTTGATTAGCTGCTTCACTGGCTGTAGCAGTCAAGAAATGACAGCTCTGAAATGACAAAATCATTGCTGCTTCCAGGCTTATTAGTCACAGAAGAGATCAGGGAACAAATGTTCCTAGATCTCCTCTGTATCTAGCTATCCCAGCCATTTACCAGGGTCCTATGGGTGGTGGTGGTGGGGAGGGAGGAGCGGCCCTTCTTAGTACAGTAAAAGTGATCGGGCGGCTGCTGATCACTGGCAGCTGCATAAGCTTATTTTAACCACTTCAATACGAGACTCAAATGTAGTACAGATCCTAATGTATAATTAAACCCATTGCTATAAATTATAGTATTGTCTTTTGGGTGCACCAATATCACATAACAGAATAGTAAAACTGGAAATCCTAAGTAGGAAGATACATTGAGTGGTGAGTTTGCAGGGGGACAGTGCCAAAGATAGGGTGAGTATATTGGCAAGAGCTATTTTTAAAATTTTACAGACAAGGTGAAACAATAAAAAAAACATATTTTTTGAATTTGCCTTTCTAATACTGCTTTTACAGCCATTATTTTCTCCTCTTTCTTTTCAGTCAATCCCACCACACCATACTCCAACTACTCCAACTATGAGGAGTCGGTGGAATTTTTATGTTGCTATCTCCAGGGCTAGTCCCCAGACCTCTACAGTACTGCTGTGGCAGTGTAGAAAAATATTTCCTCAGATTACCCAAATGCCCAACTTCTTCATGGCAGATGTGTCAGATATCCTGTTTACGACTTTTTTGTGGCCTGTACTACACTACAGTGTCAGGTACTCAGCTGCCATTATTTTGGCCAGAAGGAAATATGCCAGCTGCCATCTCTGCTGGAAGCAGAGGAGGAATACAAGTAGGAGTATTAGGGTCAGTGGCAGCCCAGCCATATGGGGCGCGTGGGCGCTGCCCCCCTATCCATGCATCCGGTCCCCTAATCTACATGCAGGGCACCGGACGCATGGATTCCAAATTTTTTTTTTAAGCATGTGATTAGAGCCAGAGGCTCTAATAGGCTTCAAAAAGGGTGAACTTGGGGGACGCAGAGCACACCATTCGTTATTATCACACTGATTCTCCTCCTGGCCAATCAGGAAGCAAGTCCTGAAACCCGTTTCCCGATTGGCAGAAAGGAGAAGCAAGCCCATTGGCCTATGAGGAGGAGGGAGGGGATGGTATGGCGGCAGGCTCCTGCTGCTCTGAAATTGGAAGATGTGTACAGCATGGCCAAGAGCCTGGGCCCCGGGCTGTGGAGCCTTACCGAGCAGTACGGCCCGGAGTCCATGTCCGGGTTGGTCCCGCTAGTGGTTCAGGTGCTGGAGCTGCTGGAGAGATCCGCGGCCACTGGGAGAGAGCGAAGCTGTAGGTAGGAGGAGCTGCTGATCAGAGCCGTGCAGAATATGGGCAGGGAGGAGCAACAGTCCACCGTGTGTATACTGAGCCTGACTTGTATAATCCCAGAGGGGTGGCTGTGGGTGCATTGTTTGCCCCCCCCCCCCCCCAAAAAAAAAATATACCACCATCCGCCACTGATTAGGGTGTTGGTGGTGATAGGGAAAGTTAGAGTACTGGTGGTGAGGAAGAGGGCTCACCCCTTCCCATAGGTGTGCGCAGCCTATTGCATTAGGGTGTGCACCCCAAAGCTCAAATACATATACATGTGTATATGTACTGATGGTGTCAGTAGGGCAGTGGACAGTGTCAGTAGTTGTATTTTTATTCTTTTAAAATTATTTTATTTTGTAACATTTTTTTTTTGGATGAAATATCAGTGGTCTAAACAGGGGGGAATATGCACCACACAAGGCGATTAGGGTGTGCCCAGGCACACCTGGCACACCCTGTGCGCACGCCTATGCCCCTTCCATATACAAGTGTAAAATCTGGGGGATCCATTGCAACCATCCCAGAGGGAGCCCAACATGCCACAATTTAAGGGTGTGATCTGTGACAAACTCTTTACCACATTTCCTGAGGGTGCAAGGATTCCCTGTGTTGGAGCAATGGCTGCAAGGAAAAACAAACTATGGCTATAGGCTGCCCTATATTTGAAAGGAAAAAAAAACTATATTTTTTACTTTCTGTTATAAAACATATCCAATAATTTTTTAAAAAATCACATTTATCTATAAATTTAGGCCAATATGTATTCTGCTGCATGTTTTTGGTAAAAAAAAATCCCAATAAGCATATATTGATTGGTTTGTGCAAACGTTATAGTGTCTACAAACTATGGTATATATAAAAAAAAATGTATACTAGTAATGGTGGCGATCAATGACTTATAGCGGGACTGTGATAGTATAGCGGGCAATCTGACACTAACTGACACTTTGTGGGAACCAGTGACACTGATACAGTGATCAGTGCTAAAAATATGCACTGTCACTGTACTAATAACACTGTCTGGGAAGGTGTTAATCATCTAGGGCAATCAAGGGGGTTAAATTATTATTATTATTATTATTATTATTATTATTATTATTATTATTATTATACAGGATTTATATAGCTCCAACAGCTTGAGCAGCGCTTTACAATGTAGAGGGGGGAGCAATTCAATTACAATATAGTTCAATACAGTAGGAATAGGAGGACCCCGCTCACAGAGCTGACAGTCTAAAGGGAGTGGGAGGTGTTACAAAAGGTAAAAGCTGCCAGGATGATCTGATGGAGGTGACTTGGGTACAGTTCTCTGAATAAGTGAGTTTTCAGGGATCGCCTAAAGGCAGACAGGGTAGGGGCTGACCAGACATACTGGGGCAGGGAGTTCCAGAGGATGGCAGAAGCTCTGGACAAGTCCTGAAGGCAAGCGTGGGGGGGAGGCGACAAGGGAGCTAGAGAGCAGGAGGTCTTGGGAGGACCAGAGAGGACTATTTGGGCGATATCTGCAGATGATGTTGTTAATGTACCTGGCAGTGATGTGGATGGACTTGTATGTTTAATATCTGGCTAACCAGTGTTTATGCGTGTACTGGGAGCTGCTTTCACTCTGTGATGTGCTGGTTTTTATTCCCAGCATTTATTCCCACAACCCTGCTGACAGGACAGAGCTCTGTCTTGTTGACATAGACAGAGCTCTGTCCTGTCTTCTTCCTTGCTGATCAGCGAGTGCCGGTGGTCATCCATTGGCCGACACTCACTGGGCAGCGGCGACTGATCACAGCAGTGGCGGCTGGTGCTTCATTTACGTAGGTCGATCGGTCACACCCCCCACTGTCGCTCAATCGTCAGCCCACCAGCCCCGCACTTACTCCATCTAGGTTGCGGACAGCGGTTCCTCCTCGTCGGCTTCATCCTGCATCTCCTCCTCCTCTGCTTCACGACGGCTTCCCCTGCGTCTTCTGCTCCTCCTCTGTAGCCAATAAGATTGCTTCTCCTCTCGGCCAATTGGGTCTCAGGACCCGCTTTCTGATTGGTCGAGAGGAGAATCAGAAAGACAATAGCGAATATTAATTCGCTATTGTCATACAACTGGGTGGGTTCAGGGCGCAGCGCTCTGCGCCCCAAGCCCACCCTTTTTTTAAGCCAATTAGAGCCTCTGGCTCCAATCACATGCTTCTAAAAAAAAAAAAAATATTGTAATCCATGCGTCCGGTGCCCTGCATGTAGATTAGGGGCCGGACGCATGGAATAGGGGGGCAGCAGCCCTTATGGGGGGCCGCCACTAATCACAGCACAGGTGGCACGCCCATACCTGGAAGAGTAGAATCACATAAACATACAGTATGTGATTCTGCGCACTGTGTGCGGTCAGGAAGTGGATAAATGATGCCAGAATACTATGTTGCTGATGCTGTCTCTGAGAATCATACTGTTCTATAACAGCACATATAGCATAAGACCCCTTTCACACTGAGGCAGTTTTCAGGCGTTTTAGTGCTAACAATAGCACCTGTAAAGCACCTTAGACTGCCTCTCATGGCTCCCCGTTGTGAAAGCCCGAGTGCTGTCGCACAGGGGCGGTGAGCTTGCAGGACAGAAAAAAAAAAATGCTAGAAGCATCATTGGGGCGGTGCACACCACCCCTGCACATTGAAATGAATGGGCAGTGCTTCTGAAGTGCCTGAAAAGCGTTTTTGAAGCACCTGAAAAGCGATTCGGAAGCGCCGCAACACAGGTGCTTTTAACCACTTGCTTACTGGGCACTTAAACACCCCTCCTGCCTCGGACCAATTTTCAGCTTTCAGTGCTGTCACTCTTTGAATGACAATTGCGCGGTCATGCAACACTGTACCCAAATGACACTTTTATCATTTTTTTCACACAAATATTACTTTCTTTTAGTGGTATTTAATCACCACTGGGTTTTTATTTTTTGCTAAACAAACAAAAAAAGATGGAAAATTTTGAAAAAAAAATCATGTTTCAGTTTGTTATACAATTTTGCAAACGGGTAATTTTTCTCCTTCATTGGTATGCGCTGATGAGGCGGCACTGATAGGCTGCACTGGTGGGCACTGATAAGCTGCACTGATGGGCACTGATAGGCACAGATAAGGCAGCACTGATGGGGACAGATAAGGCGGCACTGATGGCCACTGATGAGATGGCACTGATGGGCCCTGATGGGTGGCACTGATGGGTACTGAAGGACACTGATAGGTGTTACTGATAGGTACCACTGATAGATGGCACTGATGGGGGGCACTGATGGGTGGCACTGATAGGTGGCACTGATGGGCAATGATGGGCACTGGTAGGTGACACTGATGTGCACTGGTAGGTGACACTGATGGGCTGCACTGTTGATGAGGCACTGATTGGTGACATTGATAGATGACACTGTAGGCACTGATGGATGGCACTGTGGGCACTGGTAGGTGGCACTGGTGGGCAGTGGTAGACAGCACTGTTGTGCACTGGTAGGTGGCACTGGCAGGTGGCACAGGTGGGCACAGATGAGCTGGCGGCTGCTCTCCTTGATCGGCACCGATGTCCCTCTGATAGCCGCCGGTGATTTTTTTTTTCCTCCTCACGCTATCACATGTCCATTATAGCAATGTCTAGATCTCCAATCATTTAAAAAAAAAAAACCCTTGCCCCCTCAGACTTCAGTGGGGGGTCAGTTTTGGATCTTTTTCGATTTTACAATGGATTTGATGAGCCTCCTGCAAACCGAACCCAGATATATTTTCTGATTAACATATGTACAGTATGTTTTTAGTATGAATCATCCCAGGGGCTTTAACGATATACATTATTTTAATATTGCAGATATTGTGAAAAACTGCCTAGCCTGGCATATGGATTTCAGCTTGTGTGGTAAATGAGATGATGATTTAAAAAAAATAAATAAATTGCTTGTCACACTAGTCCTAATAACACTATCCACATCCACAGTACCATGCTTCAGTTTTTCCAAGAAGAAAAAGCCTCTTTAGTTCAGACCTTGAGAAGGACATTGCTTGGTTTGCTTTTGTTCCACACAGAATGAATCAATTATCAGCTTCTCACACTGAAAATCACACTCACACTGAAACATTGTATTTATATACCACCAGTTCCTGTTTTTAGTCCTTCTCTTGAATTGCCAACCAACCACAAACTTATTTTTAACATAATCAAAAATTTCCATGGCTGCTTGCTGTGAAAAAAAAACAAAACAAAAAAATAAACAATGTTTTTGAAGTACAAAAATGTTTGTACAACCAACCACAAAGCCAATGTTTGCTGATTCATAAAAGGTTCTACCGTCAGAAGCCTGAAATATCCCAAATTTCTGTCACTGAAAGGGAACTTTGGGGGCATGCTGTGCTAAAAGAGGAAGATTGGAGCATACCTTGCTGAGCTGAGAAGATTACAGGGGCACCTGGCTGGGATGATGCTAAGATAGAAAGAGAAAGATCCTAATTAATTTTTACTTTTGTACCTGGTTGACCTTTGCGAAAAAAAGATTTAAGCGTCACTAAAAAAAAAAAAAAAAAAAAAAAAAAATTCAATAAAGTGTATCTATGGTCAAAATACAATCATATATTCATTCCTGCATTGTATTTCAATTATTTCTTGCATAATCCTGTTTGTTTGTTAACAAGTAGACAGCACGGCTTCATTTCCACAGCTCAGTGTGAACCTGGGCTTAGTCGACTAAAATTTCCACTCCCGCGTGTCAGTCCCAATCTCAGCTGTGATTTTACAGACATTCTGTGCAGAAACCAATGGAAATCACAAAATGAAATCGCAAAAAGGAGTACAGAAACAACTTTTTAAAATCAGTGCGGCATCGCAAATGCGGCGTCACACCAATTAGGACGGTGCCATTGGTGCCGATTTGACATGTCAAATCACACCAGTGTGTACCAGGGCTCAAATGTACTGGAGATTTTAGTTGACTCAAATACGACTAAAGCTAAAACTAGGGTTGCACTGATACCACTTTTTTTAAGACCGAGTACAAGTACCGATACTTTTTTTCAAGTGCTCACCGATACCGATACTTTTTTTTTTGTCATGTGACAGTGGCACCAATATGCAGCACTGATGGGAACTGATGACGCGTGGACTGTGTCTGTAGGTTTTTAATAAAATTTTATTATTTTTTTACAATTTTATTTTTTACATTTTTTTTATTATTTTTTACAATTTATATATATTTTTTGTTATTTTTTTTTATGATGCTTTCTTTGAGGGGGGTGGAGTGGACACTGTCAGAGTTTCTTTTTATTTCTCTTTATTATTTTTTTACAATTTTAACTTTTAAATATTTATTAAATTATATATATATATATATATATATGTATATATATATATATATATATATATATATATATATTTATTCAGCCCTGTTGCAGGGAAGGGGGGGCTTTGGCTAGATATCAGGGGTCTAAACAGACCCCTGACATCTCCCCTTTCAGACAGAGAAAGGGACTAAGGACACAGATTCCCCAGTTCCTTTCTCTACAGCCTCAGTTGCACTGAAGGTGAATGGACGGGAGACAGGGGCTCATCTCCATTCATAAACTTAAGCATCATAAATACAGTTTACGATGCTCAGTTATGAATGGAAAGTCAGTGATCACTGACTCTGCGCATTCAAAAAAGGAAGGAGCTGGTAAACGACATATATACTGGATCCTTTCTCCGCTCTCCATCCTGACAGATCCAGGATGAGGGGGGGACCGGAGGAGGACAGAGAGGGGGACCAGAGGAACATGGAGGGAGACTGGAGGAGCACAGAGGACACGGAAGGAGACTGGAGGAGGACCGGAGGAGCACAGAGTAGGGGACCGGAGGAGCACAGAGGACATGGGGGGGGGGACTGGAGGAGCACGGATGACACGGAGGGGGACTGGAGGAGCAGGGAGGACACGGAAGGGGACTGGAGGAGGACCAGAGGAGCACAGAGTAGGGGACCGGATGAGCACAGAGGACATGGAGGCTGACTGGAGGAGCACAGAGGACATGGGGGGGACTGGAGGAGCACGGGGGACTGGAGGAGCACGGAGGACACGGAGGGGGACTGGAGGAGCACGGAGGACACGGAGGGGGACTGGAGGAGGACCGGAGGAGCACAGAGTAGGGGACCGGAGGAGCACAGAGGACATGGGGGGGGGACTGGAGGAGCACGGATGACACGGAGGGGGACTGGAGGAGCAGGGAGGACACGGAAGGGGACTGGAGGAGGACCAGAGGAGCACAGAGTAGGGGACCGGATGAGCACAGAGGACATGGAGGCTGACTGGAGGAGCACAGAGGACATGGGGGGGACTGGAGGAGCACGGGGGACTGGAGGAGCACGGAGGACACGGAGGGGGACTGGAGGAGCACCAAGGACATGGAGGGGGACTGGAGGAGCATGGAGGACACGGAGGTGGACTGGGGGAGCATGGAGGACATGGAGCTGGACTGGAGGAGCATGGAGGACACAGAGGTGGCCTGGAGGAGCATGGAGGCCATGGAGGGGGACTGGAGCAGCACGGAGGATACAGAGGTGGACTGGAGGAGCACAGAGGACATGGAGGGGGACTGGAGGAGCACGGAAGACACTGAGGGGGACTGGAGGAGCACGGGGGACACGGAGGGGACTGGAGGAGCAAGGAGGACACAGAGGTGGACTGGAGTAGCACGGAGGACATGGAGGTGGACTGGAGTAGCATGAAGGACACAGAGGTGGACTGGAGGAGCACAGAGGACATGGAGGGGGACTGGAGGAGCACGGAGGACCCGGAGGTGGACTGGAGGAGCCCGGAGGACATGGAGGGGGACTGGAGGAGCACAGAGGACACAGAGGTGGACTGGAGGAACACGGAGGACATGGAGGGGGACTGGAGTAGCACGGATGACATGGAGGGGGACTGGAGGAGCATGGAGGACATGGAAGGGGACTGGAGGGGGACCGGAGAAGCACAGAGTAGGGGACCGGATGAGCAAGGAGGACATGGAGGCTGACTGGAGTTGCATGGAGGACACGGAGGGAGACTGGAGGAGCATGGAGGACACGGAGCGGGACTGGAGGAGCACGGAGGACAAGGAGGGGGATTGGAGGAGCAAGGAGGACACGGAGGGGGACTGGAGGAGCACGGAGGACATGGAGGTGGACTGGAGGAGCACGGAGGACACAGAGGTGGATTGGAGGATCACGCAGGACATGGAGGGGGACTGGAGGAGCATGAAGGACACAGAGGTGGACTGGAGGAGCACGGAGGAAATGGAGGGCGACTGGAGGAGCACGGAGGACACAGAGGTGGACTGGAGGAGCACGGAGGACACGGAGGTGGACTGTAGGAGCACAGAGAGGGGGACCAGAGGAGGACACAGTGGACAGTCAGGGATGATCGGTGCAGTGGTGGTGGGGAGTTACAGGCACCGATCTCCCTGTATAGATTTCAATAAAGCAGCTGAAAGCTGCAGGAGGGAGAGAAGGCAAAGCAGCTGTCAGCTGCTTTATTGAAATCTATAAAGAGAGATCGGTGCTTGTAACTCCCCCCACCACTGCACCGATCACCCCTGACTGCCCAGGTATCAGGTCAAGCATCGGAGCATTTGCACAAGTACGAGTACTTGTGCAAATGCTCAGGAACTAACTAAAACATTTAAGTTGACTAAAAATAAAATGGCATTTTAGTCCCAAGACTATGACTAAAACAAAATCGAAATTTGACTTCAGAGGCACTGAGAGGAGGGGTTTCAGGAGGCGGAGTCAGTACAGGAATCATTGATTGTTAATAGCATGTTAGAATGGATTTGTAGTCCTTAGAAATTGAAATTAAGCCAAAGGAATGCAAAGCATGCAGGGAAACATTGAAGTAGTTGAGCCCTTCTTCACTCTATAACTATATATCACAGCACATTCCTGTGCAATTCACATGCGGTTCAGTGCAGTGTGATTTGAGCCCTTTCATTTTAAAAGAGCTCAAATCATACCACATCACACCAAAGAAGCGCAGGCACCTTTTTTGGAGCCGCATTGCAACCGCATCATATGGTCGTCGTGTACCATGCGATCCGATGCGTGCAAAGTGCACTGCATTTGCAATCCTTTTGGGATGTCGTTAACTTTGTATTGACACCGCAGCGGATCACAAACACAGTGTGATTGCAATGCAGTGCAGGAAACGCGCAGGGATCGCTGCGTTTTCCACACCACATAGGTGTGAACCTAGGTTAAAAGATGGCCAGTAGACAGGCAGCAATCACAACATAAAGATACATTTTTCAAGAAAGTTTAAATTAGATTGTCAAAAGTGACTATTGTTTGCATTGCCGATGTTTAAAGTAAAAGCGTATGATGTGACTGTAGATCTCTTTTAACCACTTTCCGACCACAATACATAATTATATGTTGCAAGTGGTTTACTGGGATTATGGCTGAAGATATCAGCCATAACCCCAGTATTGTTTTTTTCAGCCGGCGGAACACTTTAAGAAACGGAGATGTCCCTCCCCTTCCGCCGGTCGCCGGTGTCTCTTACCGTTTATGCTGGTTCGCCCGAGAAACAATCCAACGGTGCCAACAGCTGACCACACAGGTGATCAAAGAGTAGGTCTGCTTTGATCACCTCTGTGGCCTTGGAGGACAGGAGAAATGTCCAAGGTGGAAGTAAACAATTTTTTTTTTTCCTTTTAAAGCAAAAGTTAAAAAAAATAAAAAAATGTTTTTGATATTTTGCTTTTAATGGTAGAGAAGAGATTTGAGGTAGTTTTGACCCCAGATCTCTTCATAAAGAGGACCTGTCATCCTTGCATTTCTTGCAATAGGAATAAAAGTGATAAAAAAAAAAAAAAATTAAAGGGACAGTGTAAAAGTAAAAAATAAAAGAAATAAGAAATTTTTTTTTAAAGTATCCCCATCTCTCTGTGCTTGCATGCAAAAGTTGCGCACGCATATGTAAACAGTGTTTTCATCACACATGTGAGGTATCGCCGCGAACGTTAGAGCAAGAGCAATAATACTAGTGTGAGACTTCCTTTGTAACTCTTAACAGGTAACTTGTAAAGGCGTTTAAAAACATTGCCTATGGAGATTTTTAAGTACCGTTGTTTGTCACTATTCCATAAGTGTGTGCAATTTTAAAGCATGACATGTTAGGTATCTATTTACTCAGCATAACATCATCTTTCATAAAATTGGGGTATATATTGTGTTTTGTTTTGTTCTTTAAATTCATTAAATGTATTTTTTCCCCCCCAAAAAAAGTGTTTTGAAAAACTGCTGCGCAAATACCGTGTGACATAAAAAATTACAATTGCCATTTTATTCCCTAGGGTCTCTGCTAAAAAAAAAAATATTTGTTTGGGGGTTATTTTCTAGCAAAAAATACTGATTTAAACAAAAAGTGCCAGAAAAAGTGTGGTCTTCAAGTGGTTGAAGCAGAACCTCTGTAGGATTTTTGTTCGTCTCTGTCCATTTTGGACATTTGTTCACTTACTGTTGTGTCACCAGGACAGGAAATGGTGTAAAATGTTCCCATTGAGGAAGCACAGTAAAAAAAAAACGTTCCCTAGCCTGTTTAAATATGGCTAAAATCTGTTGCATGGCTTTTGAAATGCATGGGGAACTGTATTGAGGTTATTCCTGGCAACAGAAGTTTTAGCTGACTGTACATCTGTTATATACATGTACTGGGACTACAATGCTGTCATTACATAATGAAGTGCCATGTTCCACTTCATTTTCTCTAGGCATATTGTATTTTGAATTATTAGCAGATGTACAGCAACTGCACAGAATGTTACTCCCAGCTGGGTTATAAATGCCTCATGTAAATGTGTTCATCTGGCTTATAAATCAATGTTTTATTTATAGCTGTAATCCTGTTAGGCAAACACTTTCAGGATAAAAGAGAAAATAGTCATAGTTCATCTCTCATCCCCAAGAAAGACACTTTCAGAATTACAATTAATCCACAGCAATGCCAATATCACTTTTATTTTCATATTGAACAATTGAAGTCACAAACATTGCTACAGTGTTGGACAAAGTAACACACAGAAATGCAGCTCTTAGTTGCTGGCTACTAATTCTGTCAACCTTTCACGTGACTTTTCTTTTTCCCTAGACACTTTTTAGGTTATGGAACTGTCACATAGAAAATGCATGACATAAGGCACTGAGACATTGGTTGCCTTGATTATTAATTTTTTTTTTCCTATTTTGCAAAGACAAATAGCTGGAACAGTATCATAGGGTGACCTAATTCTTTCAATGATTTATAACAACACGTTAAATGATAGGTGTGAGACATGGTGACATAAGTAAGGAAACACCCGATTAGCTGTCCTCAAAACAAATAACTGTTCCATTTTCTTCTATAACAAAAACAAAACATATTGTTTATACCATGTCCTCCAATTGTTGGTGCTTTTAAGTTTAGAGAGTTCAATAAACTTGCTTTGTAAAATATAACCCACGTAACATTCTTTGTCATATAGCTCTTTCCTACATGTGTTTCAGACCTAGACTATATCCATCTAGAGTAGAAAATATATTTCTATATTTCAGCAAGAGAGCTGAGTACCAAGAGATATATCATTCCCACATGAATATGTTGCATAGTCCACGCACAGCCTGCCCGGTTAGAGCAGATCAGTGCTGCTTCTCCCAGCAAAAAAAATTCCCATTCAGGATCACGTTCAAGTATCTGATTTTTCTTCTGGAGTTTCAGCTGGGGTTTCTCCTGAAGGTTCCCCTCCTCCTGCACCATCATCTAACAAAAAAAAGTAATATAATTAGTGTTTTGGTAATGTACTTATCAAGCATTCAATTTTCATTACAGGACAAAGTAGAGGCATAGTAGAGGGGCCAGCAGATGGAACTGAAGTTGGGGAACTAGTTACCTGACATTTCCAGAAGTGTGTTAGATGCAGAAGATGTATTAATCAGCTTAGGTCTTGTATAGAGTAAAGATCTGTGGTGCAACAGGTAAGTTTTAGGCTCCTATCTAGAGTTGCCACCTCTTCCCTTTAAAACAGAACACATATTAATTACACAGGTTCTGAGGCTGATTAAGGTGGTAATTAAACTCACTTGGTGCCTTATCTGCACTAAATCAGCATCAGAACCTGAGCAATTCATATGTGTTCGGGTTTAAAGGAATGAGGTGGCAACTCTACCCCTTTCAGATGGGGCGAACTCCATCCCAATCAGCAGTTGATGCACTCACAGATCCCCTGATGATCAAAACAGAGCGGGCGGATGACACATCCGTGTCCACTTAGTTTCTACAGAACGGACATGGACAGAGTTCTTCCTGCTCTAAGGGAGGGCAGATATAAACAGACTCCGCTGTTCATTTACACCCTACTACCCTTTGTTCCAATCCGCCTAAATGGAGGACAACGGATCCCCTTCCATTGTTTGGTCTGAAAAACTGACAGGTAGACCGATTGGGCCCGCTTGCGAAAGAGGCGTTAGACTTTTTCTTCAAATGCAGTCCTTGTTTTAACAAGAAACTTTTTAAGGCTTCATGTACACTACTGCTGGTAAACGGGTGTTTAAGAGCAGTTGAGTGTTTTTTTCAGCTGCTCCTGAACTCTCCTCTATGTTATCTTATCTGTTCGCGTAAGGGAGTTTAACAAGACTTGTGGCCACTCATTAAAATTAGAAGAAAAGAGGTTTAACCTTAAATTACGTAGAGGGTTCTTTACTGTAAGAGTGGCAAGAAAGTGGAATTCCCTTCCACAGGTGGTGGTCTCAGTGGGGGGCATCGAAAGTTTCAAGAAACTATTAGATAAGCACCCGAACTACCGCAACATACAGGGATATACAATGTAATACTGACATATGATCAGACACACATAGTTTGGGATTGATGTCTTTTTTCAACTTCACCACCTATGTAACTATGTAAGTACATGTACACAGGGTCATTTATAGTCGTTTCCAGGCAGTTTAGGTTAGAAGGATTTTTTGGAAAGTGAAAAAATGGATGTTCAGAGGCATTTGAAACGCCAAATGCCTGTAACAGCTTGTAAACATGTGTAAACGCAGTAACACGCATTTAGCCACATTTCATTTACAGGCGTTTTTAATGGAGATACATTTCTGACCATTTACAATGTAAAAAACGCTTCTAAATAGACTTGTGCACAACGGTAAATTTTGTTTAGTTTCGGTTCGTTGTCATTCGTAAAATACAGTACATAATTTTGTTCTGTTAAATTTGTTATGTTACGTTAATTTGTTTTCGGATAATTCCTTATTTCTGTAGCGTGTGAATACCGATATTTGTTATACTGAATCTCGAATCATGTCAAATTCATTCGTTATATCCGCTATAATTTCTTTCATATTAGTTGAAATTCGATATTTATGTATGTATGTATATATATTCGTGATAATGATTCGTAGTTTGGAAAGTCGTTTCTTTATTGAATCTATTAACACACACAACGACAATATCTCTTCTCCTCTGCTCAAATATAATAAAACACCCTTCTCACTCAGTTCTCAGGAATGCACTTTGCCAGTAATCCAACCTCCAGCACAAAATTAATCAGCTGATTGGACTGTAATGCCGCGTACACACGGGCAGACTTTTCGACGGACTGGGTCCTGCGGTCTTTGACGGACTTTCTGACGGACTTTCGAATGAACGGACTTGCCTACACATGATCAACCAAAGTCCGACATATTCGTACGTGATGACGAGCGGACTTTTAGGCTGGATTCAAGACCGTTGGAAAGATTTGAAACATGTTTTATTGCTAGGTCCTTCGGACTTTTGGGAAAAAAAGTCAGCTGGAGCCCACACAAGGTCGAATTGTCCGGAGTCCGGTCCGCCGGACCTAGTCCGTCAAAGTCCGCTTTTGTTTTTTTTAGATCTTTAACGAATTACCGAATCATGTCGAATTCATTCGTTATATCTGCTATAATTTCTTTCGTATTAGTTGAAATTCGTTATTTCTTTATTTGGACATTCGGATGCATCTGAATGTCCGAAAGATGCAAAATTCGTCCGAATTTCGATTTGTTACGAAACGGATTGCACATGTCTACTTCTAAACGCAAATGTGGAATATAAATGCAACACAACGGACGTTTTTAAAAGTTGGTTACTAGCTAGTTCCATCGTTCAGGAGAGGTTTTAAAACATATTGTGTACATGTAGCCTAAACTAGCTGCAGAGTTTCTTTGAAGTCTCGTTTTAAAAATAAAAATAAAATAACAAACATATGTATACTTACCTGCTCTGTGCAATGGTTTTGCACAGAGCAGCCAGGATCCTCCTCTTCTCGGCTCGGGTCCCACTTCGGCACTCCTGGCTTCTCCCCCCTGCCAAGTGCTCCACAGCAAGCAGCTTGCTATGGGGGCAACTGAGCTGAGCCACTGCTCTGTGTGTCCATTTAGACGTGGCGCTGCAGCTCGGCCCGCCCCCTCTGTCTCCTGATCGACTTACTGGTTGTGATTGACAGCAGCAGGAGCCAATGACTTCCTCTGCTGCCAAAAAACTCTCAGGGGTGCGAGTCCCCGGAGAAGTAAGGCTCTCCTGGACATCGCTGGATCAAGAGGAGGCTCAGGTAAGTATTAGGGGGGGCTAGGGGGGCTGCTGCCCACAGAAGGTTGTTTAACTTTATGCATACAATGCATGAAGGTAAACAACCTTGTGTCTTTGAAACCACTTTAAAAATTTAATGAGTACATTACAATTTTGTTAGATAATTTCTTGATAGTTGTTGAAAAATGGCTTATGCATGGCCTTCTAAATTTTGTAGATGTGATAAAAAAAGGTCAAAGCTTTTTTTTTTTTTTAATTGAGTAGTGAATGGTTAAAATGCCATTCTTGTGTTTATTATGTTGTCTTTATCCTGTTTGGAAGACTTCTCTTATCTTCCTGTGGGAAAACACAACAGAAAGTAAAAGGAATTTTTTTAGAAGTGAGAGGACATTCACCCATAGACAGCTGTTATCCAAACAGGTGTCTGTCCTGGAAGATTACTCCTCACCTCTTGGAACAGCAACAGCCATGACATTTTGGATTCCCCAGCACTTTCTGTCCTTTGAATTGCACTGATCTATAATGATATGAATTACCAGATTCCCAATTTGTTTAAAAAGCTTCCAAAGGATAATTTTTTTTCCTAAACTAAAAAAGATGTTATACTTACCTGTATTGCACAAAATGCTCCCGTACCTCCTCTTCTGGGGTTCCTCAGCTGGTGCTCCCTGCTTCTCCTCTTTTGTGAGTACACCCTAAGCAAGCCATGTGCTATGGGAGCACCCATGCGGGAACACTTCTGAACAAGGCTGTGTGCATCTGTAGACACACAGAGCAACAGTGCGGCTAAGCCATACCCCACACTCCCTCCTCACAGGTTTTGACTGACAGCAGCAGTAGCCTATGGGCCCCCCTTCTGCCTGTGGGTCCTGTGAGAAAAGGAGGAGAGAGCAATGCTGCTGCAAACTGGCACAGCGCTGGAAAGAGAGAGGACTGCAGGGAATATATTAAAGTTTGTTTTTTAAATTTTTAGAACCACTTTAAATGACATGGGTGTGGCTTGAAATAACAATATGGTCTCCAGAGAAAAAATTTATCAAACGTAACAAGGCTCACACTTTTATGGAAGATAACGGTTATAGGACACAGTAGCAGTAATATTTAAAAACAATATTTTATGATTGGGTTGCTGACTTTCAACTGTAATATCCATCCCATCATTTAATATGATGATTACCAGTTCCCATCCAGCCTATGGGTAAATGATGCTGGGGCCAGCCTCTTGTCGATCTGGGTGGACATCATGATGTCCTCCCGGATCGCACCTAGAATGTGGCCGCGGGCCACGGAATGGTGCGATCTGTCACGGCTCCATCTACCGGACACAGCTGATGACTGATCACTGTACCAGCCCACTGCCAGTACCATGTGATTGCTGTAACCAATCACAGCAGCTCACATGACAGTTGTAAACAATGGATGGCTTCCTTTCAAGCCATCCATTGTGTACATTTGTTTTGCTAGCTGTTATTGGTCACAGTGATCACATGGTACAGACTATGCCTATCATGGCCCATCTGTGCCATGTGATCAGCTGTGGCCAATCACAGCTAATCACAACAAAACAAACTAATTCTTGTACTGGCACCAGTGTCCCTGATCATTGCCACACCCGTTATATGATGCTGCTGCACTGCACTGGTGAAAGTATGTAAAAAAAACAATTTTTTTTACTTTTTTTTTAATTTCGTAATTTTCCAAAATTTTGAACAAAGAAAAACTTCAAAAAACTTGCCATGCCTCTTACTGAATACCTTGGACTGTCTTCATTCCAAAAAAGGGGTCATTTGTGGGATATCTGTACTATCCTGACATATTTGGGCCTCAAGAAATGAAATAGGCTGTCAGTACATCAGGAATGATCAATTTTCCGATATATACCATAGGAATTGAGGACCCTCACCATGTCAACATCCAAAATATATATATATATATATATAAGGATTGAGAAACGTGTCAACTAGCAAGTTTTGGAGGTGTTATTGGATCAATTCTCTTTATTAGACATATTACAAAGTCAATCTTTACACTTTCGATCCAGCCTTCTGTAACTGCATTATTGGGTAACTGGTAACTGTGTCTATATAGGGTGTTGATTGTATGTTTTTTTATGTTTCTTAATCATGTTGTAATAAAATGTATATATTTTTTAATTAATTCTCCTCTCATTATGTGCCCACAAAGTCCACCAATTTTTTGAGTTTCTCAATCCTTATACAGATATATACCATAATTTTATGGACTCAAAAACTTTCTTACAGACTAAATAATATACACTGATTTGGGTTATTTTCACCAAAGAAATATAGCAGACAACATTTTGGCCTAAATTCATGAAGAAAGATTATTTATTTGCAAAATTTTTTAAACAAAGAAAGCGTATTTTTTTAAAGTCTTTTTTTGTTTATTTAGCAAAAAAAAAAAGTGATAATTAAATACCACCAAAAGAAAGCTCTAGTTGTGTGAACAAAATTACAAAAATTTAGTTTGGGTATAGTGTTGCATGACTGCGCAATTGTCATTTAAAGTGCGAGAGCGCTGAAAGATGAAAATTGGCCTGAGCAGGAAGGGGGTAAAAGTGCCTGGTATTGAAGTGGCTAATATTAAAGTAAAACACATCACTTTTTTTCATGTAATTTTCATGGAAGCTAATACATATCTAAGTGTATTACTTAAAGTTATTTATTACTGATCACAGTAATGACACTGACAATACTTTAATCTACCTATTTTCATTTGTGGTGCAGATTGGGGTATAGCAAGCCAGTAATGGGAAAAAGAACTGCTACTGTGATCCAAAATACCATACTTGTTACTAGTCCTTTGCCCTCGGATTTTCTTATATGGGCACAGCTTGTGGGCGGGGCTTAATCGGCGTACCCAAAAAGGGGGAGAAAACCATAAACATTGGTACTTCAACATTATTTTATGGTGTGGAAATTGAGTAATCACAGAAATAAGATAGTGTAAAGGCATTAAATGGGTTTTAGGTTACACACTTCTTCATGCAGAAGGGTAATCTCTGTCAACAATGCACTATTTCAGTGGGAATATAATATGAGTTTACGGACCACAGGATCACTGAGTACTTCACTTCTCCCTTGAAGGAGATATCCAGGTTACTGGGTTGCCCTAATATCCATAAAGTCCTTGAATGGAATCTGGCTGATAGAAGGAGACAGTTCCAAGAAATTGGCAGAAGACATACCCTGTAAGGGAAGCCTACTATTTCCCTGCTCGTCAGGTACCTCTCCATAACACTGCTCCTACTCTGTCCTTAACAAGCACAGTTCTATCCCTGACCTGCTTCCACACTGTGGACACACTGAATGAAGCAGAATTTGCTGTGTCAAGATGGCCTCCAAAACCTTGGAGGAAATTGGCATTGGACATTCTGACCACCCCCCCCCCCCCCCCCCTCCAAGGTGGCTGTCTGGAGCCCATAACAGGGGACAAATAGCTCCCAATGGTTTCTATCATACAAAAAATGCACAGTGCCACATCATTTGGGTGGACAGACAAACTGCAACCCAAGACCTGCCTACAAGCTTCAAAGTTGTAGGCTTTCTATGGGAAGACATAGTACATTTAGACAGTGATTACACACAGAAACGTTCTGTAGACTTGGACTGAAGTTGTTGTTTTTTTTTCTTACAATTGCTGTCCTTGGAATTTTCATTACACAGATCAGACCATTTTTGTCAACTTCAGTAGCAATGTCTCCTGCTATTCTTGGCATTTCAAGCAACTATGAGTGATCCCTTAGAATTGGTTTAGTACAGCTGTCAACTGATATTTTTTCAGTTGGGTTTTTTATTACAGAAAAGTTCAACCTGCTTTGCTGACATTTCTTTATGAGAAGTACAGAGGCTGTCATTGCTGGTTTCTCCTTCTGCAAATGCTGGTTGTCTGGCTATCATGATGATCCTCTTGCTTCAGTACTTTGAGTAACTAATGCAGAACAGATGTAGATAAGGACATTTGACTAATACCTGATCGACATTTGATTTAATACTTTTATTCTAAGACGTTACCTTGAGATACAGAGAGCTCTGCTAGTTTTTGTGGTAGATCAGTGGCTTCTGCCCCTGCTGGAGAACCCAAAATGTCTGGTAAGGCATTGCGGCGACCTGATCTTCCTGATGCTGCAAAATCTGTGACCACAGGCTCCACATCAGTCATTGCTGTGCTCTCTTCATAGCAACATCTAGAAGAGACAAAGGGCAAAGTCAGACTGCTGCTAGATGGAACAAAATATTTAAAAAAAGAAAGGAATGATCTGTTTGGGGTTGTCTTGAATAGATCAGAAACTCTTTGCCAATTGCCAAATACTAAAATCATTCAAATATTTCTAAATCCTATTTGGGTGACTTTTATTTTGTTAAAGCACTGTGTAAATACAATTATGTGTTATGTGTGTGTGTAATTTCTGTTAATAAAATGCTGTTTTTATCTCTTCTTTATTATTTGTTGCAACAGTACTTTCGACCCCCCCCTCCCATGTCATTTCATTGGCCCTTTTGCAACCACTGTCTCCATTCAACGCAATGAGTGTCAGCACAACGGTATATAGTCTCCACTGAAAGCTAATGTAGCAGGTAGACAACGCAGGTTACAATTGGGAGGCAGGAGTGTTGTCACCCCATAACACAAATTGCAGAAACAAGGACCTTATCAGGTATTATTTTAAAGAAAGCTTCAGATTTACAGCCAAACTGAACTTTCAGTTTAAATCAGCTAAAAACAGGCACATCAAAACAAAAGGCGTGCAAAGTCTTACAGTTTATTTTCTTTAAAAAGCAGCCACAGCCTGCCAGCATTCTGCAGAGAATGACCCTGGCTTCCCCAAACCTTTCTGCTGATTAGAAAGCTTTAGCTTTGGCTCAGCAGTGGGCATGTCAGATTCCTGCAGATAAATCCCGATCCCGACCCTTTACCATGTGATCAGCTGTCATCCAATGACAGCTGATTATGTGTTGTAAACAGAGCCGGTAATCGGCTATTTTTTCTCCTCGCGCTAACAGCGTGAGGAGAAAAAAAAAAACGATCATCAGCGGCTGTGAGAGGGACATCGTTCCCGATCAAGGAGATTGCCCCAAGCTCATCTGTACTCACCTGTGCCACCTTCCAATGCCACCTAGCAGTACACAACAGTGCTGCC
Source organism: Lithobates clamitans (assembly GCA_037952925.1). Classification (NCBI taxonomy): domain Eukaryota; kingdom Metazoa; phylum Chordata; class Amphibia; order Anura; family Ranidae; genus Lithobates; species Lithobates clamitans. The sequence continues at coordinate 23,787,166 of JBBGZY010000039.1, forward strand.
TACAGTGCCACCCATCAGTGCCCACACTGCCACCTATCAGTGACCACAGTCAGTGCCTCATCAACAGTGCTGCCCATCAGTGCCACCTATCAGTGTCACCTATCAGTGGCCATCTATCAGTGGTACCTATCAGTGCTCTTCAGTGCCACCCGTCAGTGCCACCCATCAGGGCCATCAGTGCCATCTTATCAGTGGCCATCAGTGCTGCCTTATCTGTGCCCATCAGTACCGCCTTATCTGTCCCCATCAGTGCTGCCTTATCTGTGCCTATCAGTGCTGCCTTAACTATGCCTATCAGTGCCCACCAGTTCAGCCTATCAGTGCCCACCAGTGCTGCCTCATCAGCGCATATCAATGAAGGAGAAAAATTACCTGTTTGCAAAATTTTATAACAAACTATGAAACATGAAGAAAGCTCTTTTTGTGTGAAAAAATGATAAAAATTTCATTTTGGTACAGTGTTGTATGAATTGTCATTCAAAGTGCGACAGCACTGAAAGCTGAAAATTGGTCTGGGCAGGAGGGGGGTTTAAGTGCCCCGTAAGCAAGTGGTAAAAAGGTACATAGATCAATTAGCAAAAAAAATGTAAACATTACAACAATGACGATTTGCATTCGACTATATGTATTGTAAGGAACATAATAATGTTAGCATATTAGGTACTGTAAAAACATATTGTAGAACATTTTGGATATAAGCTCCTAACAAGACCATCATGCAAATATTCTATGCAATTCATGTGTGTAGTTTCATGTATTGTCTAAGGACTGGATCTGTGAGCATTTGTGTAGATGCACGGTATGCACAGCTAACTTTGAAGGCATTTATTGTGCGAGACATTTGGCTGCCTAGATACCACGGTACAATTTCCATAGAAATTAGCCAATGAATGGTAGACAGTAGACTCTACTCCCAGAAATGTATGCTACCTAGGGAGACTCAGCATGAGTCATGTAACCTGCCTGAGCACTGCTTGTCGGAGCTTACTGACATTTGTTTTCTATATAAAGATACAGCTCAGCTGTAATCATAGTAATCCACTGACCATTATATTCCACAAGTCTGAAACAGTAACTGTGAATACAAAAACTATTAATTATAAGATCTAACAAATAGAAATTACAGCAATTTCTAGGTTAGACGAAAGGTAGTTCTCTTACCAAAAGCCTGGAAAGGGAGTATGAATAAACCACTAAAATGTTTGTAGAAAAAAAAAAGGAAGATTTTCACCCAAATAAAATGAACAAAATGGAAAATGGATTATATGAAAAAAGCATAATGACCTAAACTGCAGTTTTAAAGTTTGCATATTTAATAGAAAAAAAAAATGCTTGACTTCACATTTGCACCTGATTTAAAGTGTCTGTAAAGGATTTTTTTTCAATAACAAACATGTCATGCTTACCTGCTCTGTGCAAAAGAATTGCACAGAGTGGCCCTGATCCTCCTCTTCTCGGATCCCCCGTTGGCGCTCCTAGCTCCTCCTCTCTTGCTGATGCCCCCAATAGGAAACTGATTCCCATGGGGCACTTGTGCGACCTTGCTCCCCCACTCCCTCATCGTTTGACAGGAGGCAGAGCCGCTATCAATCTGCCAAATGAGGAGGGGGACGGCGGTGGGAGCCATGGCTCTCGTACAAGTCGCTGGATCGGACCCAGATAAGTATAAGGGGGGGGGGGGCTGCGGGGGGGGGGGATCCTGCAGCAGTAAAAAAGTTTTTTTTTACCATAATTCATACAATTTTTAATCTTTTTTTGCTCCCATTAAAGAGTGCAAAGTCAATTTAATTTTTCATTTCATGGTACTTCTTGCTGGGAAAGAGGGGAAAAGCTGAGAGACACAGAGCACTCCTTGAGGCTGGTCAGGGATAAACCACTGCACCTTAGACCCATTTCACACCGAGGGCATTTTGCAGGCGCTATAGCGTTAAAAATAGCGCCTGCAATCCGCCCTCAAACTGCTGCAGCATTGTCTCCAGTGTGAAAGCCTGAGGGCTTTCACACCGGAGCGCTGCGCTGGCAGGACGTCAGGAAAAGTCCTGTCAGCAGCTTCTTTGGAGCGGTGAAGGAGCGGTGTGTTTACCGCTCCTCCACCGCTGCTCCCCATTGAAATCAATGGGGCAGCGCTGGGATACCGCTGGCATTGCGAGCGGTTTTAACCCTTTTTTGGCCGCTAGTGGGGGTAAAAGCGCCCCGCTAGCGGCCGAAATGCGCCGCTAATCCGGCAGTAAAACGCCGCTACAAATAGCGGCGTTTTACCACCGACGCTATGGGCGGCTCGGTGTGAAAGGGCTCTTAATGCGGACCTTCAGTCATTTTTCATCTTTCCATCTATTAAATCTTCTGCCCTTGTTGTTTTAACTTTGGATAGTAAAACATTTTTTTTCTGCCAGTAAATACCTTATACAGCCCACTTCCTGTTTCTTGTCTGGTAAAAAGCCTAGGCTTATGACATCAACCACAGCTCTCTCTCTCACTCTTGTGAGAGTTTGCCAGGAAGGGAGAGGGGATGAGTCATAAGAGGGTCAATGAATGCTGCAGAGCTGGAGGTGTGCCTCTGTGTGTCTGTGTAAATCCAGGAAGTGAACAGGCAGCAGCTTCAGCTGCCCACAGTTAAAATGGATGCAGCCAGACTCAGTGGAGGGAGATTTCTGCAGCATATTTGGCAAGTACAGAATCACAGTATATATAAAATAATATGCAAAATGGTTGGAGGGAAGCTTCAAAATGACAAAGATGTTTTTATTACAAATCATGTGAGCAGACTGTAGTTCCTCTTTAAAGTGGAACTACACTGCGCCACAAGCCAAAAACACTATTTCATTAATTTATTATATACAAAGCAAACTCACACATCTATCCAGGTCTCCATGCTTTATTTTGCTGAGAAATCACTTTGAAAAACATCCCCCTAGCATTTTTGGCTGTGGCCATCTTGAGTAAGGGCAGATGATTTATGTAGCATGTATTTCCTGGAATTCATCTGCACTTAGCTCAGGCATGCAGGCAGGTGGGTGTGCTTAGCTGACAAAGCCCCTCCTACCCCCCTGAAGACTCATGTGTCATCATTTGCCTAGGCCTGGAAATTCAGAAGTAACTGAAGAAATGTAAAAAAAAAATGTTTACCACTTGCCGCCCGCCCACTGTCAAATGACGGAGGAATGGTGTGGCTCTCTTTCTGAGAGAATGTCATATGACGTTGCCCCAGAATGGCTGCTCTTTAACCATGTGATCGGCTGTGATCCAATCAAGAGCCGGTGATCGGCTATCGGCTACAGAGTGTGTGGCGAGGAGAGCCAATCAGCGGCATCTCCTCGCAGGGAACACCCAAACACGTAATCAGGACACTGATCATCAGTGTCCTGATTACAGTAAAGCCCCCAGTGCCACCAATTAGTGCCCATCAGGGCCACCAATCAGTGCCACCAATCAGTGCCCATTAGTGCCGATTAGTGATGCCAATCACTGCTGCCTTTCAGTGTCCATAAGTGCCTGCTCATCAGTGCTGCCCATCAGTGCCGCCCATCAGTGCTGCCTATCTGTGCCCATCAGTGCCGCCTATCCATGCCACCTATCAGTGCCCACCAGTGCTGCCTATCAGTGCCACCTATCAGTGCCCATAAGTGCTCACCAGTGCTGCCCATCAGTGCTGCCTATACATGGTCATCAGTGTCACCTATCAGTGCCCATAAGTGCCACCCCATTGGTGCCCATAAGTGCCACTTCGTCAGTGCAGCCTCATCAGCGCCCACCATCAGTGAAGGAGAAAAATTACTTATTTACAAAATTTACTGACAGAAACTAAGAAAAACTTTTTTTTTTTTCTGTCTTTTTTTTTTTTTTTGTAAAAAATAAAAAACCCAACAGTGATTAAATACCACCAAAAAAAGCTCTATTTCTGTGAAGAAAATGATAAAAAAAATTCATATGGTTACAGTGTAGGATGACCGCGCAATTGTCATTCAAAGTGCGACAGCGCTGGTAGCTGAAAATTGGCCTGGGCAGGAGGTGAAAGTGTCCTGTAGGCAAGTGGTTAAAATAGCTCAATATGATATACTTTCCTATGTATTTAGTAATGCTAGTGGCATATGGATTAAATATAGTCAATGGGGATTGAGAGAGTGAAGTCCTACTGTAAAATGAGAAAAGGGTGACCTCATGCTGTATAGCAAAGTCTCCTTGTTCTGTAGAAGCAATGTTTCCCTGTATGCAATTTTGTGGCTTTTATTTTTTTAATTTGAATGTACCTTCTGCCTGAACTTTGAGGATAATTTACTACAGAATGCCTGCAGCTAGTGATCTTAATGAGGGTTTGTTTAAAAGCTCATGTATTGCCTGTTAAGTAATTGTAAATACTTAAATGTCCATACCTTAATCAAAAGCTCACTTCACAATGAGAGCAGCTTAATATTTAGCAAAGTATGTTGAATTATACAAAAGCATATGACGCAGCTTGAAGTGTAACTCCACTTTTGTTAAGAAAAAAACACCCCCCTCTGGGTGATCTATGTACATTACAAGGATTTTGACAAACAATGTTGCAGATTCCTATTTTATTCTGAAGAAATCCCTGTGTGTTTTCTGAACTCATGTGCAGAAGTGGGTCTAATGGGAGTGGTTTCATAATTATGAACCAGCTGCTGCACCTGCAGAGCTCTAATAAGGAAAACTACTGGGCCTGTATCCCTTTAGATGTGTTCCTATTGGGAGTATCTCACTAAAAATGACATTTTTGTTGCAGGGTTGCCTGAAATCTGACTTGTATCTTGGTGCAGACTTCTGGGAAAACCAGTGAGACAATTGCACAAGCAGGAAATGACATATCTGGGGGACATTCTGTGTACAGAACACCTCCAGGTAGCCATATTACATTGCATTTCACAGAAAATTACAGAGCTGCAGATTGAAAAGGAAAGGTAATTTTTAATAACATTCAATTACGTTATGACTTGTGCCGCAATTGTATATGCTATATATTTTTTTTTTATTTGCTATTTTTTTTAAACGAAAGTGGAGTTACCCTTTAACAATGTAACTTTAACAAGCACTTTGTGGGTACTGACAGTAAATATATAATAATTTGATTAGGTACCTGCAAAGAACATGTATTTAAAGCGTTACTAAACCCAGGACCCTGCATTCACTAGATCTGGTTTCCCACAGTACACAGAATATAGGAATGTAATAGTTTTAGTAAATATTAACTACTAAATACATTTTCTAATCAGCAGTATATAGCAGTCTTGTGACTTCTATCAGTGTCTGGTTAAAGCTTGTAGTAGTTTTCATTTTGTTCTGACTGTCCTACCAGGCTACAAGACCCCTGACCCTCTGGACAGTGCTAATTGGACCTGTGCTGATCACATGCACTCTCCCAAAGGAAAAAAAATCTCTAGCAATACACACCAAACTGAGCATGTGCAGCTTGTCACCTAGTCTGTCTTATCAGAAGATAGATTGGGTACAGTGAAAAAAGGGGAGGATCAGAGAAGACATGATCAAATGCACAGGATTACCCCTTAGGTTTCACAGTAAGTATAACAAGCAAGCTTTATTACATATACACACTGATTTTACTGTTGTAGGTTTAGTAACAATTTAAGATAAATTCAATGCAAATAACAATATTTAGGTGCAAAGTGCAGTAACTCAGAGCAATAATTCATCTCCCAGTTTACTGTTTGAATCATTTGCTGCATTTTTCATATTATCATTGCTATTTGCATTGAATTATTGAAAAAAGTTGTCCTTGGACAGGATCTTTCTAATACACACAATCGGAAATTCCCCCAGCAAAAGTCCAATGTGAGCTATTGGTCGGAAATTCCAACAGGGTGTATGCTCCATCGGACTTTTGCAGGTGGAATTCCCGCCAGCAAAAGTTTGAGAGCAGGTTCTCTATTTTTCGGTCGGAAAAAGTTCCGATCAGAAATTCCGATCGTCTGTACCAATTCCGACGTGCAAAATTCCTACGCATGCTCGGAAACAATTTGACGCATGCTCGGAAGCATTGAACTTCATTTTCGGCTCGTCGTAGTGTTTTACGTCACCGTGTTCTTGGCGGTCGAAAGTTCAGAGAAAAACCATCCAAGTTTTTTTTTCGACGGAAATTCCGCTCGTGTGTACAGGGCATAACAAGAACTTGCTTCAAAATAATACACATGCTCATTCAGTGAACGTGCATTGCCTATAGACAGGATGAAGAGAATTTTAGAGCACCACTCCTAACACCCACCTCTTACAGTAGAAAGTGATTGGAAATGGATTTGGCAAGCATTCTTTGATGCTTCTAAGAACCTCTACAAGAACAATCAGGCTAATTTGTTCAGGACATACTAGTCAATGAAGTCTAAAGACACCTCTGCCGTAGTAAAAAAAAAAAAAAAAAGGCATGTTAAGGTTTCAGGAAAACAACATATCAAAAAGTGTATAAATAAGCTAAAATCATCTTAGCATAACAACAGTTTATCCTTCAAACTAGCCAAAACAAGCTGATGGACTTTGCTCCTGGGATTTATCAGCTGGTTTGACAACAAAATCACAAACAGTATTTGCAGGATTTCATTCAAAAGGAAGAAACAACTCAACAGTACGGTTTCTTTTTTCCTTTACATTTTGTCTTCCACTTATTCTATTCCTTCAGTTTTTTTTTTGTTTTTTTTTTATATATTGTTTTTAACCTTTGGAGGACATGAATCATAGCTCTTGCAATACATGACTTGATTGTTGACGGTTCTGAATATAGAAACTAACAAATGCTGGATGAAAAATAAGAGCAAAAACTATGTATATAGGCAGGTAAATGTAAGACTGGAAAGTACCCGAGGCAGCTGTCTAACCATATCTCAACATCGGTCAACAGGATGATTAATTCCTTAACAAAACATCTTTAACCTTTAAGTCTGTTTTACCTTCTGCTTTCTCTCTACTTGAGGCCATGGTAAATATCTACAGAAAGAAAATCATAAGCTCTTTTCTGAGGTCTGTAGACTCTAGTACTTGTGTGCAGTAATTACTTCCAAACAACACATTTCAGAAAAATAATAATGACTAGCTCGCCGTACAGCCATCCATTTGGAATCTAGGACATGCTCCAAGAGAGGGGGTATAGCCATTATAATGGAGTAATGGCAAGCCTGCCCAGCTTCCGTCTTTTTATTTCAAGACATTCACAGGCAGACTACCATCATTCCATATCTTTGTAGAGGCCCAACGGTGCAACCACTTATTTTTTTTTTCGAGAAATACATTTATTACTATATGTTTTTGCATATCCAAATGTAGCTAAAGTGTTAAAGCAGTAGTAAACCGCAACATTAAAAAACAAAAAAATCCCCTGCACGGCAATGGCATAATGTACTAGGATGCATCGCATACTAGCACATTATGAAATACTTACCTTAGAAAGAAGCCCTCCAGCAGCATGCTGTCACCGCTGAGAGGGCTTCCATCTTCCCCTGATCTTCCTTCCGGGTTTGTGGGCTCCTTCTGTATGAGTGGCCAGGGCCGCAATGATGTCACTCCTGCGCATGCGGATGGGAACCCTTGGCTGTGGCACAGAGCTCTGAAGGTCTGGTGCATTATGCTGGACCTTCAGTGTGCATGCACCGGTGACACACCGCACGCTTGGGAGATATTCACTGTACCTACAAGTAATACTTATTATAGGCATACCTGTAGGTACAACTTAAAAAAAGACTTAACAAAGATCAAATCCCTGTATCATTTAAGTCTAGCAATATACTGTGACAGAAGCTTGTACATGTAGGTTCTTTACAGAATAATTTAGAGTGGGTGACTGGGGACAAAGAGAAGGCAAATTTGTTAAATACCTTCTTCAGCTCTGTGTATATAAAGGAGCATGAGGGAGCTCATGTCCATAATGGTAATGGTATTGACATAACCCCAAATTAACCACTAGTATGGCTCAAAATTGATATGGTCCAGAAATATTTAGACAGAATAAAGGTGAATAAAGCACCTGGACTAGATGGAATAACAACCTCACATGATCGAGGAACTGGAGAAAGTTCAGAGAAGGGCAATCAAACTGATAAGAGGCATGGAGGAGCTCAGCTATGAGGAAAGATTAGAGGAACTGAATTTATTCACTCTTGAGAAGAGGAGAATAAGGGGGGATATGATCAACATGTTCAAATATATAAGGGGTCCATATAGTGAACTTGGTGTTGAGTTATTCTCTTTACGGTCAACCCAGAGGACACAGGGGCACTCTTTAAGTCTAGAGGAAAAGAGATTTCATCTCCAAATACGGAAAGGTTTCTTCACAGTAAAAGCTGTGAAAATGTGGAATAGACTCCCGCCAGAGGTGGTTCTGGCCAGCTCAGTAGATTACTTTAAGAAAGGCCTGGATACTTTCCTAAATGTACACAATATAACTGGGTACTAACATTTATAGGTAAAGTTGATCCAGAGAAAATCCGATTGCCTCTTGGGGGATCAGGAAGGAATTTTTTCCCCTGCTGTAGCAAATTGGAACATGCTCTGCTGGGGTTTTTTGCCTTCCTCTGGATCAACTGAGGGTATAAAATTGGGTATATTGGATGGTATGATATTTTTTATTTTATTTATTTATTGTTTTTAAGGTTGAACTGGATGGATTTGTGTCTTTTTTCAACCTGACTAACTATGTAACTATGTCTCCAACTTACAAGCCAACCTCAATGCACTGTTTAATTTGGCAACTACTGTATGTGGCAGATGAGGTTTAATGTTCATAAATGGAAAGTTATGCACTTGGGGGCTAAGAATATGCATGCATCATACATACTAGGGGGGGGGTACAACTGGGGGAATCCATAGTGGAGGAGGATCTGGGTATTCTGGTAGATCATAAGCTTAATAATAACATTGTCAGAATTATTGAGGTTAAAAAGAATTAGTTTCTAAGGCCTTTACATATTATTTTATATACGGTTTCATGAGCATCTTAGAAGCCATCTTGTTCTTTTTGTTAAAACGTTAATGTAAGTTCATTGCTTGTGAACTAGACTTTTACTAGTCTTTTACTAATATCGTGAGTCCCAGACAACCAGACGATATAAGCACTAGCCATGGGACCAGAATGTGCTATAATGAGATTGATGACTCATGTCTCAACTAAAATAGAGGCTTTGAATTTTTTTTTCCCTTTTTCAATACAAAAAAGAAAAGGGGCTTATTTAAAAATTGCTTTATGAACAAGTATTATTAATTACATGTAATTGTATAAGCAATAATTTCTATTGTATTATTACTACATTGTATGCGGTAATTATATGACTTCTTAATTGAATAATCTCACATATCTTGATGTATGTACTTTTATAATATCCAACATATATTCATTATATATTGTCTGATTGTACTCATTGAAATATATATATATATATCTATCTATCTATCTATATATATATATATATATATATATATATATATATATATATATATATATATATAGATAGATATATATCTATAGATATATATATATATATATATATATTAATATGAGCATAATAAGTACTATGAATACAGAGTAAATATATGTAAAATAATTATTTGGTTCTGAAAACCAATTACCTCACTACCAAAGGTATTTGGAGCCAAAGCTAATTGCGTTGGTTGGACTTTCTTAAAACAATATATCTCATGTAGATACACGAAGTCTGACATATATTGATATAGAATAGACATCCCTATTATATTTATGATTTTGTTTAAGGATCAGGTCAAAGGTTATTTGAAGTGATATCTTGGCATTTTTAGGAAAGTTCCAAAATCATTTTTAATTCAACACTGCCCCCTTTTGGTAGTAGTGCGGATAAATCCAATATTGTCCTCTGTAGGTAGCTATGCGGAAAATGATGTAATTTGACGTCATTCATTACATGGAAAACAGATGCACACCTACTTTCTTTGGGGGATAAAAAGTTGTAGACAAAAGAGGGAGAACGGAAAAATCAAGGAAGGAAGAGGTGTCCATCGGAACAAACAGCTGACATCTCTCAGACAAAAGATTTTGATATTTCCAGTAAAGTATAAGCTTCTAATTATCTCTAGGAAATGAATTTGACATACATATAGCTGAACCATTCACATTTTGTAGTTTTAGATTTGAATTGAAATAAATTCTAACTGCAGTATGATTTTTTTCTCATTTAAAGAGAGAAATACACATATACAGTCATGCCCATAAGTTTACATACCCTGGCAGAATTTATAGTTTCTTGGCCATTTTTCAGAGAATATGAATGATAACACAAAAACGCTTCTTTCACTCATGGTTAGTGTTTGGCTGAAGCCATTTATTATCAATCAACTGTGTTTACTCTTTTTAAATCATAATGAAAACAGAAACTACCCAAATTACCCTGATCAAAAGTTTACAGTGGGGATGGAAAGTATTCAGACCCCCTTAAATTTTTCACTCTTTGTTATATTGCAGCCATTTGCTAAAATCATTTAAGTTCATTTTTTTCCTCATTAATGTACACAAAGCACCCCATATTGACAGAAAAACACAGAATTGTTGACATTTTTGCAGATTTATTAAAAAAGGAAAACTGAAATATCACATGGTCCTAAGTATTCGGACCCTTTGCTGTGACACTCATATATTTAACTCAGGTGCTGTCCATTTCTTCCGAACATCCTTGAGATGGTTCTACACCAGGGGTGGACTGACCATTGAGCCACTCGGGCACTGCCTGAGGGCCCTTGGCCACTGGGGGGCCCCATCAGGGTTACCAGGGACAGTATGTATAAATCTGTGTTTTTTTTTACATCTGTCTGTGTATACTGTGTGTACATGTATGTGTATACTGTGTGATTGTATACTGTGTGTGTGTGTATACTGTGTGGCCCCATAATCTCTGATTGCCTGGGGGCCCCATAATCTCCTATTGCCCGGGGGTCCCATGAGTTATCAGTCCGCCCCTGTTCTACACCTTCATTTGAGTCCAGCTGTGTTTGATTGTACTGATTGGACTTGATTAGGAAAGCCACACACCTGTCTATATAAGACCTTACAGCTCACAGTGCATGTCAGAGCAAATGAGAATCATGAGGTCAAAGGAACTGCCTGAAGAGCTTAGAGACAGAATTGTGGCAAGGCACAGATCTGGCCAAGGTTACAAAAAACATTCTGCTGCACTTAAGGTTCCTAGGAGCACAGTGGCCTCCATAATCCTTAAATGGAAGATGTTTGGAATGACCAGAACCCTTCCTAGAGCTGGCCGTCCGGCCAAACTGAGCTATCATGGGAGAAGAGCCTTGGTGAGAGAGGTAAAGAAGAACCCAAAGATCACTGTGGCTGAGCTCCAGAGATGCAGTCGGGAGATGGGAGAAAGTTGTAGAAAGTCAACTATCACTGAAGCCCTCCACCAGTCGGGGCTTTATGTACAAGACACATGAAAGCTTGCATGGAGTTTGCTAAAAAACACCTGAAGGACTCCAAGATGGTGAGAAATAAGATTCTCTGGTTTGATGAGACCAATATAGAACTTTTTGGCCTAATTCTAAGCGGTATGTGTGGAGAAAACCAGGCACTGCTCATCACCTGTCCAATACAGTCCCAAAAGTGAAGCATGGTGGTGGCAGCATCATGCTGTGGGGGTGTTTTTCCAGCTGCAGGGACAGGACGACTGGCTGCAATCAAGGGAAAGATGAATGCGGCCAAGTACAGGGATATCCTGGACGAAAACCTTCTCCAGAGTGCTCAGGACCTCAGACTGGGGCGAAAGTTTACCTTCCAACAAGGCAATGACCCTAAGCACACAGCTAAAATAACGAAGGAGTGGCTTCACAACAACTCCGTGGCTGTTCTTGAATGGCCCAGCCAGAGCCCTGACTTTTAAAACCAATTGAGCATTTCTGGAGAGACCTAAAAATGGCTGTCCACCAACGTTTACCATCCAACCTGACAGAACTGGAGAGGATCTGCAAGGAGGAATGGCAGAGGATCCACAAATCCAGGTGTGAAAAACTTGTTGAATCTTTCCCAAAAGGACTCATGACTGTATTGGATCAAAATTGTGCTTCTACTAAATACTGAGCAAAGGGTCTGAATTCTTAGGACCATGTGATATTTCAGTTTTTTCTTTTTAAAGAAATCTGCAAAAATGTCAACAATTCTGTGTTTTTCTGTCAATATGGGGTGCTGTGTGTACATTAATGAGGAAAAAAATGAACTTAAATGATTTTAGCAAATGGCTGCAATATAACAAAGAGTGAAAAATTTAAGGGGGTCTGAATACTTTCCGTCCCCACTGTATATACCCTGGTGATTTTGGCCTGATAATATGCACACAAGTTGACACAAAGGGGTTTGAATGGCTATTCACCATCCTCACCTGTGATCTGTTTGCTTGTAATTAGTGTGTTTGTATAAAAGGTCAATGAGTTTCTGGACTCCTGGCAGACCCTTGCATCTTTCATCCAGTGCTTCCCTGATGTTTCTGGATTCTGAGTCATGGGGGAAGCAAAAGAAAAAAGGATCTGCGGGAAAAGGTATTTGAACTGTATAAAACAGGAAAGGGATTTAAAAAGATATCCAAGGAATTGAGAATGCCAATCAGCAATGTGCAAACTCTAATCAATACATGGAAAATGAGGGGTTCTGTTGAAACCAAACCACGGTCAGGTAGACCAACTAAAATTTCAGCCACACCTTACAGGAAAATTGTCTGAGATGCAAAGAAAAACCCACAAATAACTTCAGGTGAAATACAGCACTCTCTGAAAAATGGCCAAGAATTCATAAATTCTGCCAGGGCATGTAAACTTATGAGTACAACCGTATGTATTTATCTAATTGGAACTGTCTTCAGTTTCTAGTCAATGGTTTAGTGATGATGTATGCTTCAATTAACGTAATTTATGGAAATTTGTCTTTACCTTAAATATAACTCTTGGTTAAAAGCACCAACTCCGTACATGGTTTAACAAATTTGTCCATGTGCCGTTAAAATCAATTGAGCTTGCAAATGTTTGTTGTCTGAGAAAGGTCACGTGTCAAAGTCAACACCTTATTGTTTTCACATTCTGTTGAGCCACTGATTATATAATTAATAATTTTTAAAGAAATTACTCAGTTTTGTTATATTGATATTTTAAAACAAGTTCCTGGGGTTATTTCCTTATTATCTGTATTGTCCATATTATTGAAATGTTGATCCATATTCTTTGTTTGTCACAAGTTATACTTTGATATTATTGCACTGACTTTTAGTAAATAAATATATATATATTTGCACATTTGTTTGTACATCCTTCTGTCTTCAGGTTAGCGTGAATAAACAAATTCGAGTTATTTCTTTGATTTGTGGAAATAAGTGGAAATCTCCCTAACCAAAGATCCTTGCTTATTTTCATAAATATAAAAAACTGTTTAATATTTCAGTTTAAACATTCTGACAGCATGCAATGCCAAGCTGTGGTTTCCAAAGCAAGCAAAGTTTTTTCTTGTATTAAGAGAGGTATGGATTACAGAGAGAGAGATAGAATTTTGCCCCTGTACAAATCATTGGTAAGACCTCATCTGGAGTATGCAATTCTGTTTTGGGCACCAGTTCACAAAAAGGATTTTGGGGAACTGGAGACAGTGCAGAGAAGGGCAACCGAACTGATAAGAGGCATGGAGGAGCTCAGCTATGAGGAAAGATTAGAGGAACTGAATTTATTCTCTCTTGAGAAGAGGAGATTAAGGGGGGTTATGATCAACATGTACAAATACATAAGGGGTCCATATAGTGAACTCGGTGTTGAGCTATTCACTTTAGGGTCATCATAGAGGACAAGGGGGCACTCTTTATTTCTGGAGAAAAATTAATTTATTCTCCAAAAAACGGAAAGGTTTCTTCACAGTAAGAGCTGTGAAAATGTGAAATAGACTCCCTCAAGAGCTGATTCTGTCCAGTAGGTTTCTTTAAAAAAGGCCTGGATTCTTTCCTAAATGTACATAATATAACTGTATACTAACATTTATAGGTAAAGTTGATCCAGGGAATATTCAATTGCGGTTTTAAACACAATAACAAATTGAAGTCAAACTCTAGCTAATTCTTAAGTTACAGCAGTTTTTTTTGTTTTGGAATAAAGGTTTACATAAACAAATAAAAGATGGTCATTGTAAGCACCCCTGCCAGCATTAAATTGTTTGTCTCATCCCTGTAAACTGATACATTTACAAAAGAGCTTTTACTTTTGAAAAACAACAGACTTACTGGCTGGATCACCAGGTGAAAATAGAAGAAAGAAAGCCTAACAAAGAAAACGAATGCAGCAATCACATCTAAGAACTGGTAAGCTGAAATATAATAAATGTTTGATTTGGGGTTTATTACTGCCTGAAATAACTTGGTATATGCAGTGCAGTAAGGAAGGAATGCAAAGACCGGGCACTCGCATCAGCTCCGCGCGCGTGCCCTTAATGGCGGAAAGGAAAAGCGTCGTAAGGTAACGTCGATTTGCCCAGCCGAGCCTACCTACCACAGTAAAATTGCGGCTGCTGGTCCGGAAGTGGTAAGAGAATCAGTCATAAAATAAATAAATTAACTGTTGCAGGTGTAAGGTGCACCTAAAGGTTGCTGCACTGACTTGAAGCAGCCTCTAAAATGGGAATTTTAGGGCCAAATTTTTTTCTGATAGGTAAATCTTTAGCACCCAATAATGCCAAAGCTTGCCCAGGAAGGGTTCTGCCTACTGAATCTTCTCATTGGTCAGTAAGACAGCTCATCATAGTGACAAGCCAATAGGAATGTGTGGGTTGTGGGTGGTAACAGAAGGCTACTACCTGGAAACATCAGACATTTTTCTTTCAGAGCGGCCCAACATTCAGTCATAAAAGCAGGGTGTTCTAAGCCGATATAGATTTGTGCAGGCACCTCTAGATGATTGAACTTTACACCTGCAGCAGTTTCATTTATTTATTTTTATTATGGCAGAATCGCTTTAAGTGGTAAATTTATAGACAGCTGTATTTCAAAACTGGTCCAATACTACCCTTATTATATCCATTCCTTAAGACATTCTATTTCACCTAGAAACATGAAGGCATTTGTCCTTTTTATTGCCTGCCTTTTCTGCTCTGTTCTCTTCTGAATTTTTACCTTGGGAGAGGGCACAGTTAAAAACCTTGACCTCAGGGGCACAGTGTCCCACAGGTATGAAGAGGCCTGTAAATATTGAAAATGAGCCGTCCTGAATAACTTTATATATATATATATCAGGGCTTTTTTTCTCAGAAAAAAGGTGCAGGAACTCTGGCCTTCACCCTTCGTTTCTCCTCCCTACCCGCCCCTAAGCACCGTTCCTTGGTTCCAACTTCTACCCGCCTCCCTATACCACCCATTTTAGAGAATACAGAACCAAGTATCATTTTTGCTACTAAGTGATTTGCACGGAATTTGTTAATAATAACAAAGAAAGACAGTAAAATAGATCCCCTACAGTGAGCAACAATAGTCCCTACCCCAGCAACAGTAGACCCCCCAAGCAATAACAGACCTCACCCCAGCAAAAATGGAGCCCCCACACAACAAAATACCACCCCAGCAACAATAGACCCCCAGCAGCAAAAACAGATGTCCCAGCAGACTGCATCAATAGACCCTCCAGGAGGCAGCAACAATAGACCTCTCCCTCAACAGTAGATCCCTCCCAGCAGCAATTGCTCCCCCCTAAAAACATAAGACCCCCCCCCCACTAGCAACAATAGATCTACCCAGCAACAATAGACCTCCACATAAAAATAGATCCCCACCAGTGACAATAGATTTCCCAGCAGCAAGCATCAATAGACCCTCCAGCACACCCCAGTACTCCTTGCCATTACATACACTCATTGCTGGAGGTGCCGGAACTGGGTTCCCCCGCGTTCCTGCTGAAAAAAAGCCCTGATATATACACAGTATCTATCTATCTATCTATCTATCTATCTATCTATCTATCTATCTATCTATCTATCTATCTATCTATCTATCTATCTATCTAGATAGATAGATATGTGTGTATATATATATATATATATATATATATATATATATATATACAGTATCTCACAAAAGTAAGTAGACCCCTCACATTTTTGTAAATATTTTATTATATCTTTTCATGTGACACTACTGAAGAAATTACACTTTTGCTACAATGTAAAGTAGTGAGTGTACAGCTTGTATAACAGTGTAAATTTGCTGTTCCCTCAAAGTAACTCAACACACAGCCATTACTGTCTAAACCGCTGGCAACAAAAAAAATATTTGAATGTAAAAAATGACAAAATAAACATCCAAATAGCAAAAATTCATTACTTAACACCATACATAGACAATATTGTCTATGTATGGTGTTAAGTGATGAATTTTTGCTATTTGGATGTTTATTTTGTCATTTTTTACATTATAATATTTTTGATATCTGATTCTGGATATTATTTCCCCTCGGCTCTTTTAAGTGGTACTTGGTTCTGTGCCTTCTTTCTGGTACAGTGCACATTTTTCCATAAACGTATTCATGTTACAAGGTCTCAGAATGGGGAGCATGTGTGTTAAATTTGGTGTTATCACTCTCACTCTCTCATACTGGTCACTGGAAGTTCAACATAGCATCTCATGGCAAAGGACTCTCCGAAGATCTGAAAAAAAGAATTGTTGCTCTTCATAAAGATGGCCTAGGCTATGAGAAGATTGCCAAGACCCTGAAACTGAGATGCAGCACAGTGTCCAAGACCATACAGCAGTTTAACAGGACAGTTTCCACTCAGAACAGACCTTGCCATGGTCAACCAAAGAAGTTGAGTGCACGTGCTCAGCGTCATATCCAGAGGTTGTCTTTTGGGGAAATAGACGTATGAGTGCTGCCAGCATTGCTGCAGAGATTAAAATGAAAAGAACTCACCGCTCCAGGTGTAACTGATATGCCCACTGGAACACACACCTGAGTGCTAGCCCCGGCTCGCCTCCGTGGTGAATTGTCAAAATAAAAAACGACTGCACCACCAAGGATCCAAATAATGTCTATTTGAATATGAAAATGAAAATATGACACCAGCAGTGGTCAAGGTAGACTCCTTTCACACAACAGAAATGTGCTTAATCATTACTGCTGGATTATTGCTGCAGAGGTTGAAGTGGTGGGGGGGGGTCAGCCTGTCAGACCATACGCTGCACACTACATCAAATTGGTCTGCATGGCTATTGTCCCAGAAGGAAGCTTCCTCTAAAGATGATGCACAAGAAAGCCCGCAAACAGTTTGCTGAAGACAAGCAGACTAAGGACATGGATTACTGTAACTGTGTTCTGTGGTCTGACAAGACCGAGATAAACTTATTTGGTTCAGATGGTGTCAGGCCCGGACTGGGACAAAAAATAGGCCCGGGCACTTTAGACTGAGCAGCCAATTTTTCCATGGACCGGGGGGGGGGGGGTGTATCGGTCCTCCACGCTGTAATGTGCAGTAACACTGATATAAATATAAAGTATAAAGGGGACTGCACTGTAATGGTTACCCCCCTTACATCAGATTCCGCACTGAGCCCCCTTACATCAGAGTCCGCACTGAGCCCCCTTACATCAGATTCCGCACTGAGCCCCTTTACATCAGATTCCGCACTGAGCCCCTTTACATCAGATTCCGCACTGAGCCCCTTTACATCAGATTCCGCACTGAGCCCCTTTACATCAGATTCCGCACTGAGCCCCTTTACATCAGAGTCCGCACTGAGCCCCCTTACATCAGATTCCGCACTGAGCCCCCTTACATCAGAGTCCGCACTGAGCCCCCTTACATCAGAGTCCGCACTGAGCCCCCTTACATCAGAGTCCGCACTGAGCCCCCTTACATCAGAGTCCGCACAGTGGTGTCTTACATCAGAGTCCGCACTGAGCCCCCTTACATCAGATTCCGCACTGAGCCCCCTTACATCAGAGTCCGCACTGAGCCCCCTTACATCAGAGTCCGCACAGTGGTGTCTCACATCAGATTCCGCACTGAGCCCCCTTACATCAGATTCCGCACTGAGCCCCCTTACAGCAGAGTCCGCACTGAGCCCCTTTACATCAGAGTCCGCACTGAGCCCCTTTACATCAGATTCTGCACTGAGCCCCCTTACATCAGATTCCGCACTGAGCCCCCTTACAGCAGAGTCCGCGCTCAGTCCCCTTACATCAGATTCCGCACTGAGCCCCCTTACATCAGATTCCGCACTGAGCCCCCTTACATCAGATTCCGCACTGAGCCCCCTTACATCAGAGTCCGCACAGTGGTGTCTTACATCAGAGTCCGCACTGAGCCCCCTTACATCAGATTCCGCACTGAGCCCCCTTACATCAGATTCCGCACTGAGCCCCCTTACATCAGATTCCGCACTGAGCCCCCTTACAGCAGAGTCCGCGCTCAGTCCCCTTACATCAGATTCCGCACTGAGCCCCCACTTACTGTAAGGGGGAGCTCTGTAGACTCTAATGTAAAGGGGAACACTGATTTAAGGGGGTCTCTGCTCACCAAAGTCCCCCTCTTGTATCAGAGTCCACAGAACACCCCTTAAATTAGTTTTCTATACACATTGGAAGGCTGGAGAGAGGGTGAGCTTACTCACCCCAGGATGAGGCTCAGGAGCGGGCTGCCTGCAGCTTTTAAATCTTTTCTTCCTTCACCCCATAGATGTGTGGGCGGGGCAGACGCAGGGGGTGTGGGCGGGGCAGACACAGGGGGTGTGGGCGGGGCAGACACAGGGGTATGGGCGGAGCAGATAGAGTAGAGGGGCGGGAAGAGGAGGAGCAGTGGAACTGTCAGCGATGGCTGAGCTGTGTGTGAGAGAGACACACAGCTCAGCCGCTCAGCCAATCAGCAGCTATCGTAGTTGCGCCGGAGCCCAGAGATGACACAGGCACGGCCGTGAGAGAGACACACAGCTCAGCCGCTCAGCCAATCAGCAGCTATCGTAGTTGCGCCGGAGCCCAGAGATGACACAGGCACGGCCGCATAGCGGTGGGTGAGCGGCGGCCGTGACCTGTGTTAACCCTGTCCAGGCCGCGGGCGCCGCTTACCTCCCGCTGTGCGGCCTGATCATCAACAGGCTATGGAGCTGGAGGTCCCAGCCCACCGGGCAAATGCCCAGTCTGCCCTATGGCCAGTCCGGGCCTGGATGGTGTCAAGCGTGTGTGGCGGCAACCAGGTGAGGAGTACAAAGACAAGTTTGTCTTTCCTATGAGTGCTGCCAGTACTGTGGAGCTACAGTTCATTGAGGGAACCATGAATGCCATTGTGTACTGTAACATACTGAAACAGAGCATGATCCCCTCCCTTTTGTGACTGGGCTGCAGGGCAGTATTCCAACATGATAACGACCCCAAACACACCTCCAAGACGACCACTGCCTTGCTAAAGAAGCTGAAGGTAAAGGTAATGAACTGGCCAAGCATGTCTCCAGACATAATCCCTATTGAGCATCTGTGGGGCATCCTGAAATGGAAGATGGAGGAGCGCAAGGTCTCTAACTTCCACCAGCTCTGTGATGTCATCATGGAGGAGTGGAAGAGGACTCCAGTGGCAACCTGTGAAGCTCTGGTGAACTCCATGCCCAAGAGGGTTAAGGCAGTGCTGGAAAATAATGGTGGCCACACAAAATATTGATACTTTGTGCTTGGACATTTTCACTTAGGGCTGTACTCACTTTTGTTTCCAGCAGTTTAGACATTAATGGCTGTGTGACAAGTTATTTTGAGGGGACAGCAAATTTACACTGTTACACAACCTGTACACTCACTACTTTACATTACAGCAAAGTGTAATTTCTTGTTGTCACATGAAAAGTTATAATAAAATATTACAAAATAGGGGGTGTTGTGATTAGTGTGTGTGTTTTATATATATAATATATATATTTATATATATATATATATATATATTATATCTATATATATATATATATATAGATATAATAATATATATATATATATATATATATATATATATATATATATATTATAATATATATATATATATATAATATATTATATATATATATATCACAGGGCTTTTTTTCAGCAGGAACGTGGGGGAACGCAGTTCCGGCACCTCCAGCAATGAATGTATGTAATTGCAAGGAGTGCTGGGTTGTGCTGGAAGGTCTATTGATGCTTGCTGCTGGGAGATCTATTGTCAGTGGTGGGGATCTATTTTTACATGGAGGTCTATTGTTGCTGAGTAGATCTATTGTTGCTAGTGGGGGGTCTTATGTTTCTGGGGGATCTACTGTTGAGGGAGAGGTCTATTGTTGCTGCCTTCTGGAGGGTCTATTGATGCAGTCTGCTGGGACATCTGTTGTTGCTGCCGGGGGTCTATTGTTGCTGGGGTGGTATTTTGTTGCAGGGGGTCTTCTATTGTTGCGTGGGGGCTCTATTTTTGCTGGGGTGAGGGTCTACTGTTGCTGGGGTAGGGTCGATTGTTGCTCACTGCAGGGGATCTATTTTACTGTCTTTCTTTGTTATTATTAACAAATTCCGTGCAAATCACTTAGTAGCAAAAATGATATATATATATATATATATATATATATATATATATATATATATATATATACATACATACATACATACATACATATACATATACATATATATATATATATATATATATATATATATATATATATATATATATATATATATATATATATATACAGAGTATACATAAGATTATAGGTTCTGTCTGTGCAATTCCTTAAAGTATAAAAAGGATTTGTTGTACATATCACAAACTCAGGATGCACCTTTTCTAGTGTTCTTAGTCCAACTATTGTTTAGTATAAATGCTTGGATGTTATGTGATTTCTTTCTTGGCTCTGAAAAACAGGAACATTGCCTGTGAGCATAAGCCCAACCCTGAAATAAAAGGCCTTATCATTTTACTATTCACAGTACAAATACTGTATGTACACAGACATAATTTTTTCATAAGTCCGTGTAGCTTTTGTGTTCTATATTACAAATTAGAAAATAAGAATTAAGTCATAAAAAAGCATCTCTAATCTTTGCTATATTAAAATAAATATGGGTAACATTGATAACATTTGAGTGTAGTTATAAAATATTTGCATTGCTGTTCGTCCATGAAAACTGCATGCAAATTCCTTCTTTGAGGTAGGGGCAAAATTGAATTTTGCCTTATTCGCACAGAACAAATTTACAGCAATGCAAACATTTTCTCAGGATATATTCTATGCATTTCAAAGGGATACATGTGGAAAATACTATATTATGGACACTAAATGCTGCAAAGGAGCATACGTATATCCCATGACAGAATTCTTTGAGAAAGCACTGTGCCTAGCACAAGCATGTCAGAATAGAATGTGTTCCTGTTAGCTTTTTTCATAAAGGAAGATTATTTTACATCTCAGTGTGCAGCATTCTTATGGTGCTACAATTGATTCATTAAAGCGGTTTTAACCAACGAGAGGGGATCCCGCCTGCTGTCAGTTCACTATACGGCGGGCGGGATACCCTCTCGTTCTGGGGTGGTGTCACATGACGTTGCCCCAGTCTCGCCGCTCTCATGTGCGCGATGACGCGGCTCTTTACTCATGTGATCAGCTGTGTCCAATCACAGAGGATCACATGTAAACATGGGAAACAAGTGGAGACTCTAGGCAGCACCAGTACCAAATAGATAACTATAGATCTAGACCAAAGAAGTTCCCTGTCCTTATAAAGAGTCATCCAGACGAGGCTCTGAAGAAAATGGAAACCTTGTGGATGTGGATATTGGGATATTCGTGGATATTGGGATATTCGTGGATATTCGGAAACCTTGTGGAAACCTTGTGGATGTGGATGTGGATATTCCTACATGGACTTAAGCGGATGATTTTTATGTTAAAGATACAAGCACTGGTTTGTGAGTATGCTTACCTTTAACTTATTTGATAAAGACATGTATTGAGAAAAATGCGCCCTATGCATCCTCTGTTTTCTTCTATGCTATTAGTGTTCTCAGTCTTCCCTGGTCCTTGGAGGGCAGTGAAGTGTGCATTATCCACATAAGCATGTCAAGATAGGAGACTGCAATTGCGTTGGAGCTTACTGCACAGCACAGGAGAGTGACCAATGTGGTATTCTTTGAAGCCAAAATTTGAAAACCTGCTGACAGACAGGGTTTTTATAACAGAAAAGACCCTAGAGATCTCTTCTGCCCTAAATGTCTCTTCTGGCTTGTCAGCAGTACTCAGATGTGAGCTGTGCATGCGCAGCTCATAACATATTTACGACATCTGCTCTGTGCTGTGATGAAGTGACTTCTTTGCGCATGTGCAGGATCAACCTCATCACGTCTGGCAACTCAAGTGGTCAGAAGGCGAACCCAAAAGCAAGACCGGATTAAGGAAGAAGAGCCCAGGATCAGCTGGATCAGTAACAGGGACAGCGCAGGAGGGCTTCACTTGACAGGTAAGTCTGCCACAAGATGCTAAAATGCTTTAAAGGGTTAGTTCACCTTTTCACGAAAAAATTAAACGTGGACTAACTCCCATGACCCTACCCACCCCTCTTGTTAACAGTTCTGCACTTAAAAACATCACTACACAGTGCTGGAGAATCGGTTTTGGTCAGTCATTCTCATTGGTTCTCTCCAACTATGCTGATATATAGCTTCCAGGTTTGTTTTGTGAGGTTTTAAAGTGCTGGCCTGTATACTGGTAATAGAGGACATCAGAAGATGGGGATCACATCAGGGACCATCAGGTGGGGAGGATGTAAAGAGTTAGCTCACCTTTTCATTTTTTGTGATGAATACTTACCTCCAGCCAATGTTCTTGGCTACGCTGTTTGTTTACATCCAGTGCCACAGGTCTTCATTGCCCTATCCGTGACTGCACATTACAGTCCCACAAATCCTCATATGACTGTCTCCCAGCGTCTCTGGGCTCAGGACACAGTCTTATAGAAATATATGAGGCACTAAAGCACAGGTGCAGCCAGGACAGTGAAGATTTGCATCGCTTGTTGTAAACAAACATCTGAACCACAGCCGTCAGATTGAGGAAAGTAAGCATCTCTGGAAGGTAAGATTAGATTAGGTTAGGTCAAAGAAGGGGGCAAAAAGAATAAATGAGCGCACTTTGTTTTCAAATTCACTTATCTTTTAGCTATGTCCACATACTAGCCAGGTTAAGGACATCACAGAGAGTTCTATAAATCCAGCAATGTGATAGAGAACAGGCAAATTACGTATAAAGCTTTTTTATTGCAGCCAATGCAAGGAGAACTCCAAAAGGACAAGACAACCCAAACCTGATCCTTCACTTTGAATTAGACCCTGATTGAATTACCTGCAGACTTCCGATGTCTCTCAGGAAGCCTGGCAGTGGGTCCCTCCATCTGACACAGTCAATACAAAGGCTGTCACTCCCCATCCAGTATCTTTCATTGACATTCTTTTACACAGACTGCAGGAGATACTGTTAAGCGAGTCTCTGACAGATTTTATGGCATCAAGAGCTATTAATATCTAGAAGGTCTAATTTCTAAAATCGATGTTACAGATTTTTACTGCTTGTGCATGTTCTTTATTGCTCAATTCAAAACCATGCATTACAGGGTTAAAGTAGATATATTTTAAACAAATGCCATGTATTTTCCCTATAAAATACTTATTTTAACCTATTTTTATCCTTTTATATATTATCTCAATGCTGCTAATCTCCAGGCTCTTTTGACTACTTTCTGTCTACATACCTTTGCTCCAGTGTTGACTGCACACTTTACTTTACTTTAAAAATACCTGCGTCTAACTCAGGCAAGCATTGCACCAGGTTAGGCAGCATTACTGACACAGGTAACAAAATCCAAAAATTTTTGACCCCTGCCACTTTAAGAACCTGTTACTATGGCAGTGACTGATTTTCAATAATTACTGCCAGTTCACAGATTAAGGTACTGGTGGTAATTAAGACCAGCTCTCATCTGGCATATAGAGGTAAAAGAGTACCAATGCCGCGTACACACGAGCGGACTTTACGGCAGACTTTGCTCGGCGGACTTTACGCCGGACCTTATGACGGACTTTCCGAATGAACGGACTTGCCTACACACAATCCACCAAAGTCCGTCAAATTCGTACGTGATGACGTACGACCGGACTAAAACAAGGAAGTTCATAGCCAGTAGCCAATAGCTGCCCTAGCGTGGCTTTTTGTCCATCGAAATAGCATACAGACGAGCGGACTTTTCGACCGGACTCAATTTCGACGGATAGATTTAAAACATGTTTCAAATCTAAGTCCATTCAACTTTTGAGAAAACAAAGTCCGCTGGAGCCCACACACGATCGAATTGTCCGACGAAATCCCGTCCGCCGGGCAAAGTCTGCCATAAAGACCGCTCGTGTGTACGAGGCAATAGATTTAAAACATGTTTCAAATCTAAGTCCGTCCAACTTTTGAGCAAACAAAGTCCGCTGGAGCCCACACACAAAGGAATTGTCCGACAAAATCCCATCCGCCAGGCAAAGTCCGCTCGTGTGTACGCGGCATCAGAGTTGTCTCGACTGCGGCACACAATTCTCTTCTTCTTTAATGGGATAATAATGAAGCTGTTTTGCTGGTGATACTGGATGGAGTTATTGCAAGCTAATTTTTAAAGGCTTTTTTTCTCTAGTGATATCAAGAATAATATTATTATGCTTTATTTTTTATTTTTTTGGGCAAGTTACCACAACACCATTATCCCGTAGTTTTTAAGATCAAAGATACAACTATGTTGGTGTCCTTTTTTAATTTTACATTGTATTTTTTTAAATGTAACTGCCTACCCCCAAACTGTCATTTGAAGTAAAACACATAGCCAAGTATCATTCTCCACATTTTTTTTATTGTGCATTAAAAAAAGAAAATAAATAAAATCAGACATGCTATCTGCCAATAGAACTTGAAAAGTGCATTCTATGCATCCAAAAATATAGAAAACATACCAAATCAAATCATTATTCAACCAAAAAAAATAATGTCAAAGCAATAACTCCAAGGCCAATAATAAATAACACGTTATCTCCTCCGATTCCCCAACATGGCTGGTTGACGAACAGCCGTTCAGAAACAAACTGAAAAGCCCGAAATGAAAAGCGCGAATCAACACTCACCAATCTTCTACTAACACGAAATTAGCAGAAGGAGCTCAAAGGGTGGCACTAAAGAGCTGAAAAACAACGTAGTACGTCTAGTATATCACTACATTCATATTTGTTGAATGTTCCACGCGCCCACACATGGTGGAAGGAAATAAAATTGGATAAACTATGGGCTGCTTTATGTTAATCAGGAATTCCACTTTAAAGACATTTGAAAGGAAAGAACATTAGTCACAGCAATATGCAACATTACCAACAAATATCAGATACGTAAGGCACAGTTATTGAAAACATTTTTATGTGAATGAAGTTATTAAAACTGACATTGTTATTGTTGTAATGTGTTTTCTAGGCATTTCTGTATTCACTACCATTAAACCAGCAAGGTTGAAGTATGGGTGCTTTGATTAATGTATGTGACCTTGTGTCAAGTTCAATGAAAAATAAATAAGCTTTCTCCGTGATTTAACATCCTAGCAGTGGATTGCACATTTGGATCAGTCAGTTTCCTCCTTTGTCCTTTCCATTTTTGAGGTATTCTTGTATACAAAGGATGCATGATCAAATAAACAAAGCAACTGCATTGATTTTTCTGGGAGAAGGAAACAGTCAACAATTTAGTCTGTATTATGCAAATTGCATTGATCTGATATTAATGTAACAGCTTTGTACTTTTACCACTTGTTAGAGCAGATAGGCAAAAGGTAGCACATTCTATGATATATATTGTTTTTTGCATCTCTCTCGCTCTTTCATCTAAATCTGCTGTCCAAAGTTACCCCTGTGCGCCTTCTTCCAGAGTGGAGGCACTCTAAGACAGGAGGTGTGTTACTGGCCAGATCACTAGGTGAAAACAGAGGGGAACAAGACTAAAAAAGAAAACCAATGGAGCCACCATATTTAAGGTTTTATTAAAAGAGAAGTTGCGTTGTTTTTGTAATCATACTTACCTAGGTGGATGCAGCATTGATCCAATGCTGCATTTGTCCCCTCCAGCTATTAGGCTGAGAACTGAGCGATCAAACTCCACTGATCGCTCAGTTCTCAGTGCTCTGTGAGCAGAGAGCTGAAGAATGTCAGTCATTGGCTCTCTGCCCCTACACTCACTGGAGCGCTGGACTGTGGAGGGGGCTGGCTCAGGTTCTCAGCAGCTTGCTGAGAGGTTGAGCCAGGTGACGGTCTAGGCATCTGGGTGGATCCTGACCACATGGTCGCGATCTTTCCCCAGCCTGGACCGGCTCTGTGACATCAGCCGACAATGGGCTTCAGCCCGCTGTCTGCTGAAAATGGGTCACAGGAGTGCAGAACAAACTGCACTCCTGTGATCCATAGGAGAAGTACAGACAAGTACAGACAAACAAGCTTTAGCTTTAATTCTTTTGAGCTGCAATATATTAAATTGAATTTCGTTTTTTAAAATAATGAACATGTAATACTTGCTCTGTGCAATGGTATTTCACAGAACAGCCCGGAACCTCCTCTAATGGGGTCCCCCACTGGCGTCCCTATTGTAGCAAACATTACTGGATTTAAAGGAGAAGTCCAGCCTGAGCTTGTTTGGCTGGACTTCTATGGATCACAGGAGTGCAATTTGTTTTGCGGGAGATGCCGCAATCTTCGGGTAAAAGGCCTCCCAGAGTCCATAGATCCTAACCTGACACACCAATTGCCCTGGAATGCATACACAAAGCATTGCGCCCCAGGGGAACAGACACAGACCCCCCCCCCCCAGAGATGTGATCTGCTGTCTCACTGACTTCCTCTTCCTCTCCAAAGTCGTGCACTTGACCAGAATAATTGACTGGAATATACACACACCCAACAAAGAATGTGTCGGTGTAGAAGCATCTTTTACAGGCCCTCCCCTTAGGTCTTTACCATGGACACCAGAATGCCATATCCCTCCCGAGATATGCCCCCACCCTCTAATCGGGACTACTATACAATGCTTCCGCAAAGTGTGTAACCATACCTCCTTATTGTCTATACCAGGCCCATTGACCCCGACAAAACTGAACCCAGATTTCCCCCCAGGTATGAACAATAGCTTTTTAATAGCGTACTGGTCGAATTATCAAATTGTAGCCCACCACTTTTACGATCGAGGGAAGCTTCGACCCACCTCTCACCTATCCACCCTAATGGACAAACCCCCCTATCACCCATGAACATACCTGTTTATCTCACATTACCTAGGATCCTTAGACAAAACTCTTGCTGCTTAAGACAGCTCACATCTTTTGAAATGCTCTGTACACAAAAATCCCCCCAAAATCACCTCATATCCACCATTCATTCTCTTCTCTTTACAGAATACCACCCCAACAACACCACAGCCAGTAAGGCATGGGAAAGGGACGTATCCCTATCCTTAACACCAGAAGACTGGGAACAAATTTACCTTAATATCCATAAGGGCTCTATTAATGTTTCCACACAAGAAAATGGATTCAAAATCCAATCGCGTTGGTACTGCGCACCAGCCCTACTACATAAATTTAAAACAAAAAAACCCAGAAGTATGCTGGAGATCTCACAGTGAATGTGACATGCTGTTACACATCTGGCGGGCCTGCCCACAAATCCAAACCTTCTGGAAGGAAGTACACTGCATTACCTCTCAGGTAACATCCTATGACTTGGAACTATCTCCAGCTCAGTTTCTTCTACACCATTCAACTCTACCACACAAATCCTACCAAAAATCACTAGCAATGCACCTGATTAATGCAGCAAAGCAATGTATCCAGATACATTGGAAATCTCCCAACACTCAATCAATTAAGGAATGGTTTAGTAGAATTAAAAGAATTGCTGAAATGGAAGAATTGATTCACATTGCATGTGATACCCCTAAAAAATTTGGGACCAAATGGGCGTACTGGATACATTTCCAGACAACAACGTACTTCTCCTGACTAGATACTCTAACTACTTAAATATTAGAGTTACCGTACTCTATAACCGATTTTCCAGAAGAGACATAAACTCTCATAATCTAAAACTGGAGACCTACAATCCCTTAAGGGCTGCCCCCCTCCGTGCAACCATTCAGTTCCTGATGGAACTATAGGCAAATAATCAATCCCTGGGGAGGGAAGCAAGAGACGGTCAACCCCAAAACCCTACACCACCCCCACCCCCCTTCTTCCCCCTTCCCCCCCCCCCCTTTTTTATTTTTTATCTATTTATTTCCCCTCCTTCTCTCTCGCCCATCCTTTTTCTCTCCTCTTCCCCCTTCCACTACTTTCTCTTCCCTTACCTGTCCAATATCTTTTCCCTTACCTGTCCAATATCTTATGATCTCACCAAGCTATCATTAATAAAATACCTTGCAATCTCCATATAAGATTCTCTCACCGTACACCACATATACCCTGACAACCGAAAAACCTCTCCTCCTAGTGAGAGCCACCTCACGCTTCATTAGACTTCCACATACACGTTATTCTCTCAAAGATAACAGGCTATAGTATATCCTATTACACTTATGTAAGATAATATAATTGTACCACCCAGGATGCTTGACCCAAATATTGCCCTGTAGACGAGAGCCACTTACTCTACGACAGGACTTGAGATTAGATCTACTTTGTTAAAGTTTATGCATGGTCAATTGGATTATGACTGTACTTTTGCCTTGTTCTACCCATTGTCATTGTACCATTTCTGTTCGAACTACATGTACAATACTTTATGTTATTTCATAAATAAAAAACAGTTGTGAAAGAAAAAAATCCAAGCCCATTCTTCCATTTAGACGTGATGAACGCTGGCAGATAGGAAACCGCGTCATCACGCTCAGACGTGATGACGCACTAGTCACGTGACCGTTAGTTCCTAGCTGTCATGTGGCAGATGGTAAACCGTGTCATCGTGTTCAGACGTGATGATGCGCCAGCCATGTGACAGCCATCCCCAGCTATCATTGGGAGGATGTGAATACCAGGAGGAGGCTTGGTATCACAGCGACCTTTCCACCCATGATTGGCTTAATTTAGTCACGTGACCGGAGGGATAGTCACAGGACACAGAAAACAGATATAGATTGGCTCACTGCTAGTCATGTGACCAGAAGTTTGGCCACATGACACGCAAAACCCGGAAGTCACACCGCACAGGTGTCCCCAATTAAATTTCTGGCACTTTTAGATAAAAAGCGCAGTAGATGGCAGGTTAGCCTTACCCCAGTTGAAGTCTTGGTAGACGAAACGCGTCGGGTGTGTGACGCTACCACAGCCATCTGAGTTTACTTCGCCAGATTTGTTTTTTGTTCATATGAACTTTGATTTTAAACCTGATTTTTATTGGAATTCTTAAACCATAACAATAAAATTCCCTGGTTACCCGGATTTTATGCTATGTGGAAGCCTTTTTTCTTTTTCTCGATCACATACGAGCAAAACCAAAGGAGGGATTACCAGAAGAGGATCCAATTGTGCTATCTGATGCGCTCCTCTATTGGGGTGGATTCGATCCTATCGCTGAAGACTGCAAGTCGTGGGGTCGTCTGGAACCTTCCATTACAGATCGAGTACAGCTTTAACCTTACCGTATAAACGGTGAAAGCCTATATGACTCACCGCCAACGGCCTGTGAGTCCATCACTTCTGGTAAGGGCATTTCATTTTATTTTCCCCTTGCTGAATATAAGAAGAAACATTTTGGATATGAATATATATTGCTGTGTGATCCACACTCATGTCCTATGATCATCTTTGGGACTACACTTAGATGAACTGTTTAATATCCCAGAGACTTGTTTTACAACTCATTTAAAGTTTAATAATACACGTATTTGATTGTTCTTTTTGTTCTTATGGGATTGTTTGAGCACCACTACACAGTCTAGAAGAAGTACTCTTACTGATTCTTGTGGTTCAATTTTGTTTGATTTTTCTCACAGGTGCTATGATATAGCCTTATTTCCCCCTTTTTTTCCCTTGTTGATTAGCAGTACTGACTGCAAGTCTATACATGGGTGAATTACACTAAATGTTTACACATTTTTTATATAGCGCTACACTTTTTGTTTTTCTCATTCTTCCCTTTTAACTGACAGCAGCAGGAGCCAATGGCTTCCACTGCTCTCAGCCAAGTCTGCGAGAGAGTAGAGAAAAGTTCTGCAGACAAGCACAGTGCTGGATCGATACAGGATACAGGACAGGACAAATAATACATTAAAGAGGGAGTCCCGCGAAAAAAAATAAAATAAATGTCAGCAGCTACAAATACTGCAGCTGCTGACTTTTAAAATAAGGACACTTACCTGCCTCAGGGTCCAGAGATGTCGGCACCCGAGGCCGAACCGTCCCTCGGTCCTCGAATGCTGCCGCCACCATCTTCTGTAAGGGAGTGAGGAAATAAAGCCTTGCCTTCCCTACTGCACATGCGCGAGTTGCGCTGTGCAATCAGAACGGTCCCTGCTGTCTCTGGGACCTGTGTGTGTCTCAGCAGACAGCCCGGGGGGACGGGAAGTGGCGTTGACTCCCGTGGGAGTTTACGCCCAGAAGTGGGTGCAAATACCTGTATTAGACAGGTATTTGCACCCCCCTCCCCCTGAAATGTGACACTGGAGGGGGGGAGAGTTCCAAAAAGCAGAGGTTCAATTTTTGTGTGAACCTCTGCTTTAAGGTAAAAAATCTTATGACTTTAAAACCACTTTTCATTTTTGCTTTTGGGTTTAATACCACTTTAAGTACATACCAGGATCAGGGGTAGTATTTCTGAAATTCCACAGTTGCTTGTTGTGTTTTTTTTTTATTTTTTTATTAGTATATACGATGTTATATGTATTTTATGGAAATAATCAGTCTGTTTTTTGTACTTATAATAAGTTTATAGATTTTTATGAAAATATGATTTTGTAATACATATTGCACACCTATAAAGTTCAATTTATAATGAATGTGTGGATTTTGACAAGTTAAGGAATGTGGTGCTCACAATGATCAACCATGGATGGATTCAATTGAGTCTTGGTCTTTATCAAGCTAGGGATTGGCAGCAATGTCTTATCGCATAGTAGTGCCATTCTCCTTGCAGCCCTGATGTGCGCACCATTGTTGTTCAATGTTCTGAAGGTGGACTCATGAACACTAACATTCACCAATACATGAGAGGCCTTTAGTTCCCTAGAAGTTAGTCTTGGGTTCTTTGAGATTGCTTAAAGTATTACACACCTTGCTCTCCTTTGGTACATGATCTACCTGACAGTGGACTGGTCCAAGCCCTGTAAAAATAGTTTGCAACCTTTTTAATGCTAAAACACTTCTCCAAATCTATATTGTTAGGATCAGACATAGATAGTGAAGGGCCCGATTTCTGTTGTTTAAATACACCAAGGCCTCCCACATTTAAGCCAGCCATAGACAGTTCAAATCTCAGCCAGTTCAGTAGGAACCGGCCAAGTTTTCGAACTGTATATGGGCAGCCTGAATGTACCCAATTTGATTGATCAATCGACTTAGGTACAAGCAGCCTTACCGGATGTTAAATGGGATTATTGCTAGCGGCTGTTAATGCCTCTAGCAATAATCACTGTGTTCTCCTAGTGGGGATGGTCTCCCCCCACCCCACCGTCGGGAGAACACTATGGCTCCGCGGGAAGGATTCCCCTGTTAACACTGTCTGTGTTGATGGGAGAATTGAGTGATTTTCTTTCCTGCAACCAAGTAAATCGCTTGGTCTATGGCCGACCTTAAAGTGGAACTATACTGCATCTGAGCACCACAAACCAAAAAATGCTATTTAATTAATTTTTAATATTCAAAGAAGACACACCGACTCATCCGTATCTCCATGGTTTATGTTACTGAAAAATCACTTTCAAAAAACACCCCCTAGCATTTCTGGCCATGGCCATCTTGAATAAGGGCAGATAAATAATGTAGCATTTACTTTCTAGAATCCATCTGCCCTTATAGGGCATACAGGCAAAAAGGTGTGCTTAGCTGAGCAAAACGCTCCTTCCCTCCTGATGACTCCTGGAACGTATTACAATATTTGCCTAGGCCTGGAAACTAGGAAGTAAACGAAGAAATGTAAAAAAGGTTTAAAACAAGCAAATATCATACACTTTCCTAGCTATTAACGAATGCTAGCA
This sequence comes from Lithobates clamitans, assembly GCA_037952925.1. Classification (NCBI taxonomy): domain Eukaryota; kingdom Metazoa; phylum Chordata; class Amphibia; order Anura; family Ranidae; genus Lithobates; species Lithobates clamitans. Next base: position 23,819,391 of record JBBGZY010000039.1, read on the forward strand.
GCAAAATGATTAAAAATAGTCAATGTTAATTGAGAGAGTGAAGTTCCTCTTTAAGCTTGACTATAATCCCATTAAACACCAGGGACTCACCCCTGCACTTAACCCAGTGACAGCCTAGTGTTCTGTACGTCCTGACAAAATTCCAGGGGTGGAACGAACATGTTGACGTGGGGACGGGCCCCCTAATCTCAGCGTTTCCTCATGATTCACTAACTGCACAGCTAGACCTGCCTGAGCTGGGTTGAGGGATACACCGCAGCTATATGTCACAAACTGAAGCTCTTTGGAATAGCAACCCCACAGTGGAAGGTGTATGCCTCAGGAGGAGCAGCTTGGAAGCCGATCTATACACCAGGAAGCCGGACCATGGACTATGGTTTGTGAGTACCATAGACCTCACTGTGTTTTTGATACAGATCATATTGGCTGCTTATGTGGAGGTCTGTACTTAGTGGAAGGGGGTCTAGACTGAGGGAGGAGGGGTGTATACTTAGTGGAGAGGGGGGTCTGTACTGAGGGAGGGGGGTCTATACTTAGTGGAGAAGGGGGGGTCTGGACTGAGGGAGGCGGGTCTATACTGAGGGAAGGGGGGTCTGGACTGAGGGAGGGGCAGTCTGTACTTAGTGGAGAGGGGGTCTGGACTGAGGAAGGAGGAGTCTATGCTTAGTGGAGAGGGGGGTCTGTATTGAGGGAGGGGGGGTCTATACTTAGTGGAGAAGGGGGGGTCTGGACTGAGGGAGGGGGGTTTATACTAAGGGAAGTGGAGTCTGGACAGAGGGAGGGGCAGTCTGTACTTAGTGGAGGGGGATCGTGGAGGGGGGTCTGGACTGAGGGAGGAGGGGGGTCTGGACTGAGGGAGGGGGGGTCAATACTTAATGGAGAAGGGGGGTCTGGACCGAGGGAGGTGGGTCTATACTGAGGGAAGGGGGTCTGTACTGAGGGAGGGGCAGTCTGTACTTAGTGGAGGGGGTCGTGGAGGGGGGTCTGGACTGAGGGAGGAGGGGTCTATACTTAGTGGAGAAGGAGGGGTCTGAACTGAGGGAGGGGGGGTCAATACTTAATGGAGAAGGGGGGGTCTGGACCAAGGGAGGTGGGTCTATACTGAGGGAAGGGGGGTCTGTACTGAGGGAGGGGCAGTCTGGACTTAGTGGAGGGAGGGTCTGTATTGAGGGAGGGGGAGTCTATACTTAGTAGAGTAGGGGGTCTGGACTGAGGGAGGTGGGTCTATACTAAGGGAATGTGGATCTGTACTGAGGGAGAGGGGTCTATTCTTAGTGGAGAGGGGGTCTGTACTGAGGGGGACTATACTTGGTGGAGGGGAGTTGACATCATATTTTACTTGACCAGGTGACACCAACCCTAGTGACACCACTGCTTCAGGAATGACAAAAAGGCAATCTGACCGAAGGAATCTACAGCCAAGAGATAGAAACAGGAAGCCGGACCATGGACTATGGTTTGTGAGTACCATAGACCTCACTGTGTTTTTGATACAGATCATATTGGCTGCTTATGTGGAGGTCTGTACTTAGTGGAAGGGGGTCTAGACTGAGGGAGGAGGGGTGTATACTTAGTGGAGAGGGGGGTCTGTACTGAGGGAGGGGGGTCTATACTTAGTGGAGAAGGGGGGGTCTGGACTGAGGGAGGCGGGTCTATACTGAGGGAAGGGGGGTCTGGACTGAGGGAGGGGCAGTCTGTACTTAGTGGAGAGGGGGTCTGGACTGAGGAAGGAGGAGTCTATGCTTAGTGGAGAGGGGGGTCTGTATTGAGGGAGGGGGGGTCTATACTTAGTGGAGAAGGGGGGGTCTGGACTGAGGGAGGGGGGTTTATACTAAGGGAAGTGGAGTCTGGACAGAGGGAGGGGCAGTCTGTACTTAGTGGAGGGGGATCGTGGAGGGGGGTCTGGACTGAGGGAGGAGGGGGATCTGGACTGAGGGAGGGGGGGTCAATACTTAATGGAGAAGGGGGGTCTGGACCGAGGGAGGTGGGTCTATACTGAGGGAAGGGGGTCTGTACTGAGGGAGGGGCAGTCTGTACTTAGTGGAGGGGGTCGTGGAGGGGGGTCTGGACTGAGGGAGGAGGGGTCTATACTTAGTGGAGAAGGAGGGGTCTGAACTGAGGGAGGGGGGGTCAATACTTAATGGAGAAGGGGGGGTCTGGACCAAGGGAGGTGGGTCTATACTGAGGGAAGGGGGGTCTGTACTGAGGGAGGGGCAGTCTGGACTTAGTGGAGGGAGGGTCTGTATTGAGGGAGGGGGAGTCTATACTTAGTAGAGTAGGGGGTCTGGACTGAGGGAGGTGGGTCTATACTAAGGGAATGTGGATCTGTACTGAGGGAGAGGGGTCTATTCTTAGTGGAGAGGGGGTCTGTACTGAGGGGGACTATACTTGGTGGAGGGGAGTTGACATCATATTTTACTTGACCAGGTGACACCAACCCTAGTGACACCACTGCTTCAGGAATGACAAAAAGGCAATCTGACCGAAGGAATCTACAGCCAAGAGATAGAAACACTATGCGTAAGAGTACAAAACTGAGACATTGGAGAGAAATTCCCTAGGAATGCTTCAAGGTAGGACATATGGAGGGGGTGAACAATGTTCCTGAGGTACATTTTATTCTCAGTAGAGAGAAGACATTCATCATCTAAGGACACCAGCAAAAAAAATGTGAGGTTTGCTGAGAGTGGGAGGGGTTATACAGGGGGTGTCCTGGAGGCTTTTTTTTGCCAATGTCCAATCACCTATTTAAAGCTGCATACAGTATAACCCATTGTTAAGATTCAGGTTAAGATTCAATGTTCTGTAGTGTATAAATAGGAAATGTATTTTGCTTTATCAGCCTTGTAATCAGAATTTAATTTTCATTACCTGTTATTTGCAACTTTATTACCTAAATGTATTATAATGTACATGACAGTAACAAAGGCAAAATGTAATTTTATTAAAAATAATATTTGTTCTGTGTTCAGGGAGTGTATTTTGATATAGAACATTGTTACAAACCTTAGTGTCTTTAACTATGCTAATGCCTGGTAATTACATTCTAATGTGTGTACTTGCATCCACTATATATAGTTATATAAGCCAGAGTTTTTTGTCTTCAAATGCATTGATGTGGCACTAAATACTTTTAAACTGATTTTTTTTATTTATGAAAAAGAACCAACATTGTATTTGCAAATTAATCCATTAGAGTTATTACCTCTGGTAAATTCAAGAACTTAATGACTTTCCGACTTTCTCTTTCCTTGCCCTCATCACCATAGATATGCAAAATGATTTAGTAAGCTCCAAGGTTTTCATTACAGGGTATAAGTAAGAATCCTCAAAAGGAGTTTGTCAGAATTGAAGTATGGGAGTTGCCATGGGTGACTTGTTTGTGAATATTTTGCAATATCCAGGACTGTCATTTGTGTTTTACTTGTCAGTAAAGCAGGCAATAGACGGTGTGAATTTCTTTCCTGCAACCATGGGTTGCAGGAAAGAAATTTGCACGATTCCCCCATCAACACAGACATTGCTGACAGGGGAATCCCTCCTGCCAAGCAATTGTCTGCTCCTGGCGGGGTGGCGGGGGTAGCCATCCCCACTGGGAGAAGACGGTACATATTGCTAGCTGCTTCTTGGTACATTCAGCTTGCCCACTCACGTTTTAAATTCCGGCCAGTTCCTGCTGAATCGGTCGAGATTCGAACCGTCTATGACCAGCCTGAGACACTTGCCCAGGAGAAGCATGCAGTCAGTGAAACGTTGGGATAGCTAAAATAATATTCTTACTCTGGGTCAGGGACCTGTCAGGCAGTGAAAATTAAAGATGATAGCCTCCTGAGCTTGCACTTTCAAAGATAGGTAAGCATCGGCCATTCTCCTTCTTCTGTCGTAACAGTTTCCCCAAAAATGGACAGAATTGTTGCATCCCCCAGGATATTAAATATTTACAAAATTCAGCAGTGAGAGTGGGAATCCCTTCTTTAGGCCACAGCATGCATGCAGACTCAGAGGGGCTGATTTACTAAAAGCCAATAGGTTGTTCACTTATCAAGTTGCACTGTGCGAGGGAATTTGCCCAGAGCTTGAAAAATGTGTTTGCAAAGAATACTCAATCATGTGCATTGAAAAAAAAACAAAAAAAATGTTTTTCTTGTACATGATTGGATGATGTAAGTGAAAAAAAAAACAAGTAATAGTAGACTGTGCAAGTGGTTAAATAAACCAAACAAATATACGGTAGTTGTGAAAACTAGCTGCAGGTACAGTTCAGATCGTGATGACGTCACATACTTGGCCCCTTCCTGACTGGTTTCGTCAGATATGACATTCTTCAATGACTGGATGATGTAAGTCAGCAGAGCTTTCAGTCAGCATTAGCTAAGTCAGCATTCACTAAGCTCCAAGGCAAATTCTCTTGCAAAATGAACAGCTCACCATAACCCAGGAGACAGAAGAAACTACCATGAACTAAAATGTCAGTTTTGGATACACAGACCAGTTTTCCATGTCCTGTTGTAACATTTGACCCATCACTTCTGTGCAGCTCTATTTTTAAGAAAAAGACAACAGTCTTTAGAGGATCACAGAGACTTTCATCCACAGCTGTGCTAGTCATTATTGTTTGTTTTGTTACTGCCTATCCAGCCCAATTATTTAAATCAAGACATCACATCGAATCAGTTATATCACTTGTGATGTAGGCTTTTGGTGGCCATGCTAACATTAAAAATGATCTTGGAGTATTTGAAATGTTAAACCCCAAAAAACACAGAAATAATTTGTATGTTAGAAGAACAATTTGCATAAATGTCTATATAAATAGCAAAAGACTAATTCCCAAGATTTGATTAACATTTAATACAAGGCTGGGAATAATAAGATCTCAGCTAAATGTGAATCTCATTAATTTTCCAGCAAAAAAAGAGATCGACAGTCTGTTTACATGCTTCCACTGCCACTTTGCAGCTTGGTTCTTCTTAGGAAATAGCTGAATTCAATAAAATAATATTGTTTAGCTTGAAGAGAACAAAGCGGGCCAAAGCACAGGCAGAGGGTTCAACCACCGAAAGATCTTTGCTACAAAAGCTAATAAACACAAACATCCATAATTGCTTTTGACCAAAGCACACACTGTTTAACACAGGGGTAGGCAACTCCCGGCACTAGTGCCGGAAGTGGCACGCAAAGCCTCTTTTGCCGAAACCCGGCTCCCTCCTCATCAGCAGAACAGTGCAGGGAAGTGTCAGTGAGACACTAATGCATTATAATCTCACAATTCCCCATTCACCTTTGCTGTAGCTCCAATCGTCAGCTCTTGTTAAGGCGGAAGAGATTGGATGCAGTTCTGCTGGGGGGGGAGAGCGGTCCCTGTTTCCAGGAGGGGGAGGATTGTTATTGACCACTGCCAAAGCCAATCACAGTCCTGCTAGCCCGCCCACCATCTGGAGGAAGATGACTCGCTTGGTTGCCACTACCAATCTCAGAAGGGATTTCACTGTAATTGAGAAAACCCCAATCCGGTGACAGTTTGTGGAATTACTGTTGAGCTTCTGGGAACTTTGTTGAAAAAAAAAAAAAAGAATATATATATATATATATATATATATATATATATATATATGTTTGTGTGTATGTGTCACTTACTACTGCCCCTCAGCTCTGCATAAGCTCATCATTCCAGATGCTTGTAAGTGACATCACATACATCGCATACAAGCACGTGGGCTGAATGCAAAAGGTGAATCAGCGGGGATGAGTGTGCCAGGACAGATAGATGTGTCTCATCTCTGCTTCCTTGCGCCACTCTGCATATCACGCATATCATATATGAGAAGAGGGTACAGGAGTGGAGCAGATGAGTAGGAGGGTACAGCAATGGGGCAGATGAGCAGGGGGGGTTTAGCGTTGGACAGACGAGCAGGAGGGTACGATGGTACGATGGTACGATGGTGGGGCAGATGTACAGGGAGGTACAGTGGTGGAAGAGATGAGAAGGGGGTTCAGCAGTGGGACAGAAGAGCAAGTGGGTCACAGTGAAGGAGCAGATGTGCAGGGGCGCTCAGTGTTGTGCCAGATGAGAAGGGGGTTACAGTGGTAGGACAGAGGAGCAGGGAGGGGTTCAGTGATGGGCCAGATAGTGGTACAGATGAGCAGGGGGTTACACTGGTGGGGCAGAAGAGCAGGGGGGTACAGAGGTGGGGCAATTGTGCAGGAGGGGTACAGTGGCAGAGCAGCGGGGAAAGGAGGTACATTGGTGGGACAGATGAGCATGGGGTTACAGTGGTGGTGCAGAAGAGCAGAGGGGTACAGAGGTGGAGCAGAAGAGCAGGGGGTACAAAGGTGAGACAGATGTGCAGGAGGTACAGTGGTGGGGCAGATGGGAAAGAGGGTTATAGTGGTGGGAGTGATGAGAAAGGGGTTCAGCAGTGGGACAGAAGAACGGGGTACAGCAGTGAGTAGGGCAGATGTTCAGGGGAGTACATTGGTTTGGCAGAAGTGCAGGAGGTACAGTGGTGGGAGAGGTGAGAAGGGGGTTCAGCGGTGAGAAAGAAGAGCACAGTGCAGTACAGTGATAGGGCAGATGAGCAGGGGGTTACAGTGGTGGGACAGATGAGCAGGGGGGTTCAGTGTTGTGCCAGAGAGAAGGGGTTTACAGTGGTGGAAAAGATAAGCTGGGGGTTCAGTGTTGGGGCAGATGTGAAAGGGAGGTGCATTAGTGGGACAGATGTGCAGGGGGTTACAGTGGTGGGACAGAAGAGCAGGGGGTACAGAGGTGGGGAAGAAGAGCAGGGGGGTACAGAGGTGGGGTAGAAGAGCAGAGGGGTATAGAGGTGGGGCAGATGTCCAGGGAGGTACAGTGGGGGGGGGAGAAAGAAGGTACATTGGTGGGACCGATGAGCAGGGGGTTACAGTTGTGGGGCAGAAGAGTAGGGGGTACAGAGGTGAGACAGATGAGCAGGGGGGACAGTGGTGGGGCAGATGAGCAGATGGGTTCAGTAGATCAGGTGAGAAGGTGGTTCAGTGGTGAGACAGAAGAGCATGGGGGTACATCGGTGGTGCAGATGTGCAGGGAGATACAGTGGTGTGGCAGATGAGAAAGGGGGCACATTGTTGGGACAGATGAGCAGGGGGGTTACAGTGGTGGGATGGGAGAGCAGGGTGGTACAGTGGTGGGGCAGATGTGCAAGGGGTTACAGTGGTGGGACAGATGAGCAGGGGAACAGAGGTGGGGCAGATGTGCAGGGTAGTACAGTGAGGGGACAGATGAGCAGTGGGGTACAGTGGGGGGACATATTTGCAGGGGGTAAAGTGATCTGAGGTGTGAAGGTGCAGGAATTGGGGCTGATCTGAGGACTGGAGGTACAGGAATTGGGGCTGAACTAAGGCGTGAGAGTGCAGGATGTTAGTCACTATTACTCAAGTAGTTTACAGCATTTACTTTATAGAAAATCCTTTTTGTGATTGAGAGTGTGAAGTTAACATTTTTTTGTTATAAAATCGTCACGCTCAATTTCTTTGAAAACATTTTTCGGCACACTGTGCTCAAAAGGTTGCCTACCCCTGGTTTAACACTTCAATTTGCTACTATTTTTAAAATCTATATAAAGGCCTAAGTTAAAAACATTTCAAAAGGAATAACACTCACAAAGGCATATGCTCAATAAAAAGTTTGCAGTTTTGCTAATGACCCAGCATGTGCCCATCTACCTACCATATTTTCTGCTCCATAAGACGCACTTTCCCCCCCCCCAAAAAAAAATGGGGGAACTGTCTGTGTGTCTTCTGGAGTGAATATTGACCAGGCCTCCACCCCCCCCCCCGGTCACCGCCGCCTCCGCTCGCTTCGTGCACACACGCGGGACACACCACCAACTCGGGCCGCCCTCACTTTTCCACAACTGGTTACACACTCCTCCAGCTAACCAGAAGCTGACCCTGCCCAAGCCCATGTGAAGACAATGCCACGTCGCCTCCAATCGTGGCACCGCTAGCCCAACATGGGGTCGTGACGTGAGAGTCTGCTGTCACCAATTGCGGCCATCCCCATGTTGCTTCTGGGGATGCCTTCCTCCCGGACTGCTGCGAGCCAATGGCGGCAGAGGGGGTGGGGCCAACTGGCAGAATGAGTGGGATGGGCGGTGAGACATAGAAGTAGCTGCCTGACTGTCAATCAAAGTAACGTTGGGGGACGAGAGCGTCAAGCGGCGTGTGTGTTTATAATGTTGAAATATATGCTCGAGTATTTATGGGAGTATTTATGTAGAGACCAGGCTAGGTGCTTAGAAAGATGAAAAGAGACATGGCTAACTACTATGCTTCTCACCTTCTTTTCTTACCATTTCAAGATATTTGCTTGTATTATGACAGTGGTGTGTGCATACTGTGCTATATATCTATAGGAACATGGGAAACATCCTTCTATAGATCTACACTGTATGGCCTTATAAGATCCAATCACTCGCTCATCAGAATATACTCACATAAACACTGGTGTATCTTTATTTATTATAGGAATATATACCACTGGCTAACGTACATTTATTTGCCAGGCTTCTGTATGGGTCAGAATATTTTTTTTTCTTGTTTTCCTCCTCTAAAACCTAGGTGCGTCTTATGGCCAGATGCGTCTTATGGAGTGAAAAATACGGTACTTTCATTTGTTTTCATTCTTTAGATGTGGTAACTGATTTCACCACTTTTCAATGTATATTATTTGCAATTGTTTAACTTTAAAATAAACTTGCAACACACCTGAGCATATGTTGAATAAAGGCCCACTAGAGGAAATAAAAGCTTTGAAAAATGTTAGCGTGTAGGATTTTATCACAGAAGAGACACAGAAAACCTAATTTTCTGCCCGCCAGCAATTGTTTGTACTTGCACTGAGTGTGCATCAATCTCTGCATACAGTGGGTGCTGCGATAACTTTTGAGTTATACCAGTCCTTGGTCCGGTCACTCAAGATGTCTGTAGATGCCAGGCCCAGAAGAAAACTGGGTGAAGATGGCAGGAGTGGCAACAGAGTGTTGAAGAAGCTTGTGGACTTTACATCGCTGGAGGAAGCCACTTTGGGAAGTATGTGTGCCATAATGTGTGAATGTGCTGTGCATACATGCACATTGTGGCTTGAGAACTGAGGGGACCTATGCATTCAGTTCCACAAAAATCAGAGATCGCCTTATGCTGGTCATAGATGACTCAGTTTAGTCAGCAGCCTAATTAAAAAAAAAAACTGAACAGATTCCCCCATCCACACAAGCAAGATGGATGGGGGAATTCTCTCAGCTGCGCTATTGTATTCTGACAGCAGGGACTCCTCCACTCCACTCAGAATATACTGATCAGTGCTGCAGTCGACTGCTGCATTGATCAATGAAAATTTAACACCGGTCCAGTTGGAAAGGAACTCATCAGTGGATCGACTCCTCCCTAACAGGAACAGCCATAGATGGATTGAAACTTGGCTGGTCTCTGCTGAACAGGCCAAATTTCAATCCATCGATGGCCAGCTTTAGATAAAAATGAAGGTAGGAGAATATTGTTTTTTTTTTGTTTTTTTTTTTCTTTCATTTCAAGACCAAAGCTTATATTATAATAAATACGAGGCAATGTTCAACTTGCAATTGTATGGTGACATAGTGGATTTCCCTGACCCATACAGTGTATGAATAGGGAGCACAATGAGCATGGGAAATTACTTGTTTTCAGGTTAGTCATTTCCCAACATCCAATTTCTGCGCCTAAACAGGAAACCAGCAGCAACCATTGTCTCAGCTGTATGAATGTGTTCCTCATACATCTAAGGTTACTGCCAAACAATGACACAAAATGACATTGGAATCGAACAATAGTAGGTAACTGTACATCATTGTTTCTGCATTCATGCCCAACTGCACTGATGACAGAGAGGCACTTGGGTCAGACCTCGAGGGACATGTTCTTTCAGGAACAGAAGTATTGGATCCTATTACATTATTTACTAAAAGAAAAAAAAAATATTGATCTTGACATATATAGTTTGGAGGAATAAAATATGTATATATGAATATAAGTGATCTAAAAATAAAAAAGCTATTTCAAATGGCATTAAGGTATCATTCACCCATCCGATGTGCAAGAGGCATTTGTTTTGGCATCTGCATCTGTCCAGAGCTGCAGGCAGGCGACCGATTGAAGTGGATACAGATGCAGTGACTGCATTGACACATTTGGAATGGGTGCACAGCTGTCAAATTCTGACAGGCAGCTGTGTCTATATAGCTACTGCATCTGCATCTACTTCTATAAGCTGCCTGAACGCAGCTCAGGGTGAATGCAGACCCTAGAAAACACCTACTGCATGCAGGACAGGTGGCAGCACCCACATAGATGAGGCCTAAATATAGAATATGCAAAGCTGGAGTTTAGTCTGCTAATATTTTGCCCTCCCCAGGTCCTCCTTCTCTCTTTATCAACATGCTGTGTTTTTTAAAACCTTTCCTTTTTTAATGCATACCTTATTATAAACTGAGGGTCTTTGTGCTGCCCTATGTAATGCAGGCAGACCATAGCTGGAGGGAGGGGCTGAAAGGGTGCTGTAGGTAACTTCCTGAAACCATCGCAGCACCCTGCCTTAGTGCCGGTGTCTTGCCGAGAAAGTTCCCTCGGCGGATAAGTTCCTCCCCTGTACTGCGCAGGCGCAGCGCCTGCGCAGTACCAACTACTGTCAGCCGGCGGAGATAGCCGAAGCTCAAACGCTTCAATCAGCTGTACACGGCGCCTGTGCTCTGGGTACAGATTCCTTCCCCACCATCCAAGTGGACCTGGAGGGGGAATCTAAAAGTGCAGAGCGCAGCGAGGCCGTGCACGAAGCATGGCGAGCGAAGCGAGCCCGCGAGGGGCCCTCTTACAGGCGCCGTGTACAGCTGATTTTCAGCTGTTCCGCTTCGGCTATTTCCGCCGGATTGTACTGCGCATGCGCAGTACAGTGAGGAACCTATCCGCCGAGCGGAACTTATTCGGCAGAACACCGGTTCACACAGGGGTGACTTGTCAGGCAACCTAGCCGCCTGACAAGTCGCCTCCCGTTCTGTACTACGGAACCATTCTAATAGGAGCGACACAAGTCGCTCCGACTTAGAAAAAGGTTCCTGTAGCATTTCTGGGACGACTTCAGGCGACTTGTATTGACTTATATACAGAAGTCGTTTGCAAGTCGCCGCTGAAGTCGTGTGAAGGTTGCCTCGGTGAGGCGACCTGCAAGTCGTGCCGCCCCTGTGTGAACCGGGACTTAGTATTTAGCTCAAAGACCATTAGCCCTGATGCAAGCAGCGGCCTGGTTCTTGGGAGGAGTTATGTAAATATCAAAATTTCTTGAATATCAACATTTATTTCATTTGCATGCAGACCACTCGAGGTAATGCCCACACATGATGCTCAGCTTCCATAATTGAAAGAACTGAAATCCAGTCAATAAAAGGGCAGGCTAGGGACAGTCAGGATGGATATACAGTATATGTTGGTCATCCTCTATCCTGGAAATAGGGTCGGCTGTATTTCAATTGCTGCAGCTAATGCACACCACTAAGCTCACTGCTCACAGTATGCACTGAAATCAGACTAATTTCAGTACAGGGGAGTAGCCTGTATAGATGTGCAAGACTGAAGTTAGCTTAGCTTTAAAACTATTTGATCTTCCAGGTTTGGAAATATTGTCTAATATGTAAAATTGCCTATACAACTGCCAAGTGGGACCAATGCATTGGTACCAATGTACCAATGCAAAAAAAAAATTTTTTTATTATCATACAGCCGGCAGAGCGTCTTTTTATGTGTCTTCGGGGGCAAGTTTGAAAATACACAAATCCTTTAACCTCCCTGGTGGTATGATTATGTCAGATTTTTGATGCTCAAAGCGGTACAATGTTTTGCATGGAAATTTGGCGTTTTATATTGTAGGCCTGTAATTCTTAGGAATAACTCACTTAAATCTGTCAACAGCACCCAATATGACTTATTTCACTTTGATAAAATAAGTTTTTTAGGTAGCTTTAGTAGCATGCTTTTTCATCAAATGACAATAGGCCTGCTTTGACTGGAAGATAGAAATTGGCCAGTAGTTTACCAGTAGTCCTCTGTGGCTGTACTTGTTCTCACTGATGGTGATTTGTCCTGCTGCTGGCCAGTTTCTAATAAGCTTTTAATAAGAATTAGGATACCAGGGATGATACAGCAGTGTAAATTGGCCAGCAGCAGGACATTTATAATGAGAAAGATTGGGCCGAAATCTACTAGAGAAAAATATTACAGACAAGTGTTTTTTCCTACAAGAGTTAAGAAACCACAGGTTACCCAACAGTGTAAAACTGGACAATTTTAAATAGTAAGGCTAGGCCAAAATGTATTAGAAACAAAGAACACAGACTTGGACTTTACTACAAGAATTAAGATATTTCACGGGATACAGCAGTATAAAACTGTCCAGCAGCAGAACAGTTTCATTGAGGGATAATAGGCCTAACAGGTATATGCCTAACTTTTATTCTCTCTGGGGGATAGGTGTGTGCTTTATATGTGGGTGACATAATGTGAGGTGGTTTTTGTGCACACTGCTCTTTCACTTGCTCTTTTCCTGTCAAATGATGTTGCACCGTGCTGTAAACAAAAGGCAACCGAAAAGAACAAATTGTCCATAATAAGTGAATGCACCGCTTTAAAGTGACATTACCACTTGCCCTCCGGAAGGTCCCGTCCCCCCCTTCATGACCAGGCCATTTTTGCACTGCATTACTTTAACTAACAATTGCACGGTCATGCGACGCTGTTACATATATATATATATATATATATATATATATATATATATATATATATATATTTACATAGTAGGTGAGGTTGAAAAAAGACAAAAGTCCATCAAGTCCAACCTATGTGTGTGATTATATGTTAGCATTACATTGTATATCCCTGTATGTTGCGGTCGTTCAGGTGCTTATCTAATAGTTTTTTGAAACTATCGATGCCCCCCACTGAGACCACTGTCTGTGAAAGGGAATTCCATATCATTGCCGTTCTTATGCCCTGTACACACGACCAGTTTTGCCATCGGAATAAACTCTGAAGGTTTTTACAATGGAGTTCCGACGGAATTCCGCTCAAGCTGTCTTGCATACACACGGTCACACCAAAGAAGGGCTAATAATGGGGGTTTTTCAAATGTATTGTCACACTCCCTGTAAAAGTCAGGGTTTCCAGCAACCTTTTGTCAGTGTTTTTGGAGACTTGGAGTAGATAGGTTTAGTTAATAAGGTAAAGATAGTTACTGCTATAAATTTCTATATTTAATGGTCAACAGCATGAACGTTGACTGACAGAGGTAAAGCTGCCTTTTGTTTGCAGCACATTGCCTCACACTTGTGTGGCACATTTAGTGCACCATATCGCCACATTCTTAAGTGCACCAAATCACAACATCCTCGATTCCACTATTGTCAAAGCTGATATTATAGTTCAGCAATCCCCAGTATTTATAATGTTCTTTGAGAGGAAAGTCATACGTACAGTATCTGCCTTTTCTTTCTGGTTGTGGACATGCCATACGGCCAGAACACACAGATGAGGTTAAGGCATGGTTCACCAAGCCTTTCTCATCTTTTTCCTAACAGGTGCAGAGTGGCGCATTTTCCCCAGCAGTTGTAAATGCATCCTCTTCCTCCTCCTGTAGAGCTAATCCTGCTGTACCCCTGCAAAAGAAGTAGCTGTCTCAGCAAAGCTTTTATGTAATTTTTCAAAACACTGCGGACAGACTTGGCTATGGAGCAGATGTCATACACAGTTCCAGAACCATATGATTGCAGACTACTTGGGGTACAGGCAGGGCCACCACCAGGGGGGTACAGCTGTTACAACTGTAAGGGGCCCCAGGGCCTGAGGGGCCCACCCAGGCCAGAAGGCAGGATGTGTGAAGGGCTGACATATATACAGATGTGTGTGTGGGGGGGACGCTGACATATATACAGGTGTGTGTGGGGGGGTGCTGACATATATACAGGTGTGTGTGGGAGGGGCGCTGACATATATACAGGTGTGTGTGTGGGGGGGCGCTGACATATATACAGGTGTGTGTGGGGGGCGCTCACATACATACAGGTGTATGGGGGGCTCTGACATATATACAGGTGTTTGTGGGGGGGGGCGCTTACATATATACAGGTGTGTGGGGGGGTGCACTGACATATATACAGGTGTGTGTGTAGGGGGCTGACATATATACAGGTGTGTGAGAGGGCGCTGACATACAGGTTTGTGGAGGGGTGGCTGACATATATGCAGGTGTGTGTGGGGGGGCACTGATATATATACAGGTGTGTGGGGGGGCGCTGACATATGTACAGGTGTGTGTGGGGGGGGCGCTGACATATATACAGGTGTGTGGGGTGGCTCTGACATATATACAGGTGTTTGTGGGGGAGAGCTGACATATATACAGGTGTGTGTGGGGGGGCTGACATATATACATGTGTGTGTGTGAGGGGGTGCTGACATACAGGTTTGTGGAGGGGTGGCTGACATATATACAGGTGTGTGTGGGGGGGGCGCTGATATATATACAGGTGTGTGGGGTGGGGGGCACTGATATATATACAGGTGTGTGGGGGGGGGTGCTGATATATATACAGGTGTGTGTGGGGGGGCACTGATATATATACAGGTGTGTGGGGGGGCGCTGACATATATACAGGTGTGTGTGGGGGGGCGCTGACATATATACAGGTATGTGTGAGGGGGCTGCCATATATACAGGTGTGTGTGTATGGGGGGGGCTGACATATATATACAGGTGTGTGTGAGGGGGGCTGCCATATATACAGGTGTGTGTATGGGGGGGCTAACATATATATACAGGTGTGTGTGAGGGGGCTGCCATATATACAGGTGTGTGTGTGTATGGGGGGGCTGACATATATACAGGTGTGTGTGTGGGGGGCTGACATATATACAGGTGTGAGGGGGCGGAAAAATATACAGGTGTGTGTGAGGGGGCTGCCATATATACAGGTGTGTGTGTGTGGGGGGCTGATATATATACAGGTGTGTGTGTGGGGGGGGGGGGGGCTGCCATATATACAGGTGTGTGTGTGTATGGGGGGCTGACATATATACAGGTGTGTGTGTATGGGGGAGCTGACATATATATACAGGTGTGTGTGAGGGGGCTGCCATATATACAGCTGTGTGTGTATGGGGGGGGCTGACATATATACAGGTGTGTGTGTGGGGGGCTGACATATATACAGGTGTGAGGGGGGCGGAAAAATATACAGGTGTGTGTGAGGGGGGCTGCCATATATACAGGTGTGTGTGTGGGGGGGCTGATATATATACAGGTGTGAGGGGGCTGACAAATATATAGGTGTGAAGGGGCTGACATATATACAGGATTGCGGGGGGCTGAGTGCGTACAGGTGGCCAGTGTGCGGATTCAGTAGGACGGCCTATAGGCAAGCCCTGGGGAATGTTGGTGGTCAGGCTCGGTGGGAGGAGGGGGCAGGGGGCCCGGGTATAAAGCTGTGTAAGGGGCTCAAAAATGTCTGATGGCTGCCCTGGGTACAGGGCTGACGCAGAAACTCTTTAAAGTGAGGACCCCATGGGCTTTTTGGTGTCCAGCTGGATCACTGGCTCGTGCTTGTACAGTACATGCTGAAGATTCTGGCTTTCCCTGCAGCCAGTGTGCTGTTTAAGAGGGCATTTAGTGAAGCAGGTGGTTTTGTGACAGAGGGATGAGTCAATCTGTCCCCTGACACCTCTAAAAGGTTCACTTTGAATGAACCAGTCCTAGCTCAGCAATGATTACAAAACCCCCACAGCTGCAATTAATTTTTCCTTGTGTTCTGACACTCCAACTCTCCCAGCTCCTGCCACCTCTGCTGTCCAGCCACCATTCCCAGCTCCTGTCACATTTCCCAGTTCCTGTCATCTCTGCTGGACTGCCACTTGTGCCAGTTCCTGCCATCACTGCTGGCTTGCCTCCATTGCCACCTTAACCAGCTCATGTTACCTCTCCTGTCCTGGTACCATCACAAGCTCCTGTGACCTCTCCCGCATTGTCACCATTACCAGCTCATGGCATCCCTGAGTGATTGCCAACATTACCAGCTCATGCAGCTTCTCCTGCCCTATTCTGGTGGCCCTGCTCTGTAAAGGTGTCGCACATAATGTTTCATAAGCTGGACCTCAGCTGAAATTTTTGAAATGTTTGCTGCAGGGTAAATCTTATTCTATCTGCTAGTTTTTGTTATATTCCAGTGCCCTGGCACTCAAAAAAATGTGTGGCTGGTGTGTCTCTGTAATAGTACACTCTAATGTTTATTTCAAGATAAAAACTATCATGTCTCTCCCTCGTACACTGCGGCCTAATAAAGCCATTTGTATACTCACCAGCAAATGTACGATATTTGAGGCAATTCTCTCTGAAATTTTACACTCTAATATTTATTTTGCGATAAATGCTGCCTCATCTCTCCCCCTTAAATTGGGGAGTAATAAAGCTTCTTACTTGTGTGTCAACTGTACAATATTTCTGGCTATTGTCTGTTAAATAATACACTCAGATTTATTTATTTTTTATAAAACCTGCTTTGTTTTTTCCTCTTAAATTGCAGTCTAATAAAGCTGCTTACATTACATACATATTTTTTGCTTATTGTCTCTGAAATAATATAATCTAGGCACCTTGCTAGCGCTGTTTTGTTTGTAGGATCAACCCTTTTCCTAAGACACCGTTTTCATATTGATACGATTATTTACATCCATCTGATCTCATATACATCTAGAACACAATCATTGATAAGACCACATTTTCCTCTTACTCTCTTGGCTTGCTTTGGAATCCATGAGAATGGGACCATACTGTAAGTCCGTGAGGCCGTGAGAGTTTATTATATTAGGTTATACCATGCAGGAGGCCTACCTAGTATATCTGTAGCACTTCACTTTCATTAAGTTAATTATGGTGATTGCCATCTGTTTTGTTTAAATGGAATATTTTATCACTATGGAGCACTTTAATTTTACATCACAATACGTACATGTACCTACCAAACTGCTGAGTGATCATGTCCTGTCCTTCCTTTTACTGATAACCTCTTACACCTTCATAGGAGCAAGTTCTATTTTTAGATTCAACTACCTAATCATATCACATCTTAAAGCTCACGTGTGTAAGCTAATCTTGGCCTTAGATCAGAAGCGCCTCTTAATCAGCATGTGTTACCGTAGGAAAGTAAAGAATATGAGGGAGAAAATGCAGCTGTGAAATGTTATTTTTCATTCCTTTACAGGAGCATTATAATCAAGTAAGAATACATCTTTATTTGAAAGATGCAGCCTATAATTTACATTATGGGGATTAGATTATACAGTATAATAAGGTTTCTGCCATTTTAAGACTATTGAAATCAGTATATTTTGTATTGATACTCCTGTATTTGAAGGGAACCTTGACATGAAATAATAGTCAACCCACAATATATGTCCATGGTTACTCAGAGACACTACCAGCCAGCAGCTCTTCAGGAAATAATCATTTAGGTAGGTTATAGTGCCTCAAACATCTTAAGTCTCCCACGACTCGCGGGAGTCTCCCGCATTTGACAGCGGGCTCACGGACACCCGCGAGTGCGGCACAATCTCCTGCCTGAGCCTGCCTGCACTGTCACTCACTGCCACAGGAGGCGTTTGAACAGCAGCCGAGAACGAGGCTCCCGAGCTTGGCTCTTATTGGTCCATGGATGGTGCCTGCGTCAGCGAGAGGAGGGAAGAGGGAGACGGGGCATGCGGTGAAATCATTCCCGTGCGTGTGCAGCGATTGGTTGCTAGGCTCGGCTAATTTGCCTAGCAACTGAGCGTATTGAGGCGGGTGTACTGAAGAGTATGACGGTGATTGGATGGCCGGAGAAGATGGGGCGTGGCTCAGGCATCTTTTGTCCTCTCTGACTTTACCACGTTCAGTGATGGCCTGGAGCAGAGGGCAGCTGGATGTGTGTAGTGTTGGGTGTATACTATTGTCACAGGAGGGGAATAATAGCGCAGTGTGCCATGTGTGCAGCTTGTGTCCTGACATTGAGTAATATATAATCAGTCAGTACAAGGAAACCCTGCCCTTATTTGCCCAGCACCCTGTGTAGTCACAGCTTTATACTTCTTGGCAACAGCACACTTTACTATCTTTACTATGGAAAACGTAGGCCTCATTCACACTGGCAGCATGAAACCTTTATGTATCATGTAACTATTCGCCCCTCACCTATATGAACGTGCTTCTGCAACGTGAGACAACAGCTGAACATAAACTTAGCTGTTCTGCGGCTCCATACTGCGCATGCGTAGAAACATCACGTGGCTCCTCCTCAATACCCTCAGTTGCTAGGCAAATTAGTCGCACCTAGCAACCAATCACGGCGCATGCACGGGAATGATTTCACCGCCTGGGCCCGCCTCCCTCTTCCCTCCTTTTGCTGACGCAGGCGCTGCCCATGGACCAATGAGAGCCGAGCTCGGGAGCTTTGTTTGCAGCCACCGTTCAAACACATCCTGTGGCAGTGGGTGACAGTGCAGGCACGCTCAGCCGGGAGATTGTGCCGCACTCGCGGGTGTCTGTGACCGCGCTGTCAAGTGCGGGAGACTCCCACTAGTTGCGGGAGACTTGAGATGTCTGCACTGGTATGGCTGCATTTAATTGGTACTGGTATAGCTGCATTTAATTGGCACTGATCAGGCTGTATTTAGTTGGGGTGGGGGGGGGGGGTCGGCACGAAGCGCCACCTCCCTGAAATGAGTTTTCCACCTCCGTGAAATGAGATTTTGCAGGTTGGGATGTCTGGTGCCTACAGATATGAGATGACATTCGAAAGCATATTGGTTCGTTGGACACATGCCTAACAATTAGTCGGACAGAAAACCTTTTCCAGTTGCTACTGTTCCTACCAATAAGCAGTGGTGCGCAACTACTCCCCTTAAGTCTAGGTTCACATCTATGTGATTGCTGTTGATGTGCTTTTAAGGTGCAAATGCGGTGCATTTTGCATTTTAAACCCCAATTTTTTATTCGTTTTTGGATGCAGTTTTCATGCATTTTGTGGGGTTTTTTGTCTTTAAACACACTGTATACAGCTGGTTGCTAAGGAGCAGGCCGATGCGTCCTTAGCTACTGATGAGTGAATGTAAAAAAGAAAAATTGCTGGCAAAAAAAAACCAAAACCCTTTACCAAAAACATACCAGGCCCTTTGGGTCTGGTATTGATTGGAGGGGAACCCCTTGCCAAAATTTTTTAAAAAATGGGTGGGCCCCCCACCAATGGGTGCGCCCCCCACCCAAATCCATACCAGACCCTTATCCGAGCATGAAGCCCGGCAGGTCAGGAAAGGGAGGGGATGAGCGAGGCCACCCCCCTCCTGAACCATACCAGGCCGCATGCCCTCAACATGGGGCTGGGGGGCGGTTGCTTTGGGGCAGGGGGGACTCCATTGAAGTCTGTTACACACAAAACGCAATCTGCTGGGAAAAAAATCCCCGACCCTTTTCAAAAAACACAGCACCGCAAAATGCACAAATGTGAACTACATCCATAGGAAACCATGTTAAATGGACTGTAGTGCATTTCTGCAAAATGCAAATCGCACCAAAAAGCGCATTAGTGTGAACATAGGGTAACTGTATGCATGCCATGAAAATTAACACTTAGCCAAACTTACTTTTATTATTAAAGGACCAGCCAAGACACTAGCCATGAGTGGGGCCAGTCATAAGAAACTTCCTCCCATACATACAAGTTTATGGTGTGCTTTACAGCAGTACAAAGACTTTTTAGCTTAAAGATGATAAAATTATGCCTTTTGTGAAAAGTTTATAGACAACCTTTACATTAATCTGTGCTTTACACACACAGAACAACAGGTTTGCTTTAAAACAGACTTCCACAGATGCATATATTTATATTTTCACATATATTTATATATTACCCTTCTTGCACTTGCCTGCCACCCTGTTCAGGAGTGAAGGAAAATCCTGTGTAAGCTATGAACCCTTTATAGCTTACACAGGTCTATGGATTCTGTGTGTTACAACGTGCTCCACAATATCCAAAATTACTGGATATTTCTTTGGGATCCTAGTGTGGAAAGGAGTAGCAAAGGAAAAGTAAGTACCGGTATCTGTTGC
Source organism: Lithobates clamitans (assembly GCA_037952925.1). Classification (NCBI taxonomy): domain Eukaryota; kingdom Metazoa; phylum Chordata; class Amphibia; order Anura; family Ranidae; genus Lithobates; species Lithobates clamitans. The sequence continues at coordinate 23,839,582 of JBBGZY010000039.1, forward strand.
TAGGGATAGGGGAATTAAGGAAACCCTGTTTCTTTACCCTGAACGTATACAGATTTGCTTTAAGAGCATATCTTTCTTGGCAAAATGATCAGATATTACAATGCTCTGTGAATATGTATTGTACTACAAACCGGCATAAAGCAGTGATCTGAAATAAAGTGCAGACACAGGGGTTGATTTACTAAGCCTGGAGAGTGCAAAATCTGGTGCAACTCTGCATAGAAGCCAATCAGCTTCCAGGTTTTAGGCTATTTTCACACTGAGGTGCTTTACAGGCGCTACAGGGCTAAAAATATCACCTGCATAGCGCCTGTAAAGAGCCTCTCCTGTCTCTCCAGTGTGAAAGCCCAAGGGCTTGGGCTTTCACACTGGAGCAGTGCGCTTGCAGGACGGTAAAAAAAAGTCCTGCATGCCGCATCTTTGCAGCGCTATAAAGCGCCCCTGCCCACTGAAAACAATTGGGCAGCCCACCAAACCGCCGGCTTAGCGCCGGTGCAGAGGCGCTTTGCGGGCGGTTTTAACCCCTTTTCGGCCACTAGCCGGGGTTAAAACCGCCACGCTAGCGGCTGTTTAGAGCCGCTAAAATGCCGGTAAATTGGCATGAAAAAATAGTGCCGCTTTACCACCGATGCCCGCCTGCCCCAGTCTGAAAGTAGCTGCACCAGATTTTACACTCTCCAGTTTTAGTAAATCAACCCCACAGCTCTTTGCAAATCTACCCTTAATTCGATCCTGCTACACTTAATAATTGTAGTGTTCACAAAGAACTTCTAATTGGGCCTATTAAGAAATATTAACCAATATTTGTAACATTTACCTTTTCCAAAATAAAGCATTTGAAGGATCTTGGGGACTGACATCAAGCATTATTTAGGCAGAGGTGCTGACTCGCATGTTGTATATGAATGTTAGTCCCCCAAGATCTTTTGGCAGAGGCCAAATGGCTACCATGGAATCCAAAATGATTATTTTTTTGCACATACATCTGTTCTACACTTTCTGTTAACACTTCATCACATAATGCAGGCTAAATGCCAAAATGAAGGCGTACTAAATGGAAACAGTTTTTTGATTGTGGTTTGTTTTTAAAGCTAAAGTATAATGAGGTATATAATACAGCCCCTTTCAACCAGCGTGCCCAGGCAGCTTGAGATGTCTCCAGGTTTCTTCAAGGATGCCTTGGCAAAATGCCTAAAAATTACCCAAAAATTGTATACAAGCCAGCAAGTAAATCAAGCCTGCCTTTTCGGCTGTATATTCAAATCACCGCGCCACAGACTACCCCTTAGACACTTACAATATGCCTGGTGCTCTTCCAAATATCTTGAGGGCTGAGCGCACTTAGTAGCTTCCTGATGGCGCTGATGACAGCAAAACATGGGGTTATGTAGCCACTGATGGCACTTCTGGTGACCCAATCTCCGGCCGGTGAAATGCACGCTGCTCCGCCATATTGGAAGAGCATCGGCCGGCAAATTGGTGCATAGTACACTGCTAAAATCTGCTGGGTGCTGGTCAAGGCACCAAAGTATGTGTGTGTACATTTTTTACCTTTGTTTAAGACTTACTTATTTTAATAAACTGGACATTGATCCTATTTATGGCCATTTATTCATGACTTGACGAGTGCAGACAAAGGGAGGTGGATATCCAGATACCCAGATCCTGGAATTAACACACAAGTGCATATAGACCTATTCAACGTTTGGGTCTAAAAGTCTGGCGAGTTTTAGTATATAAGGGGGATGGAGAGAAATCACTGAAGAGCACTATTTGGAGAGCACTTTATCTGCATGAAGTGTGTGGGGCACATTTAAAAGTTTTCAGTCACATCACTGTGGTCATCTAAAATGGACTATTGATTTATAGACATTTATGGACACTCAACTTTTTTTGTGCACAAGAGCTAAAGTATTTAACTGGTATTATCACCCTTTTTTTCTTTCTTCTTTTTTTTTGCTTCTTTGTTTTTTATTCAGTTTTTTTATGCAATTTGGATATTGATGGCACATATTGATAACTAGCGCTCATTCATTTTGGTGGTCAAGCCTACCTTTTAGTTACACAAAGCCACAGGTTTTCTTTGTGCACCTTCTAGCTGCCAGCGTCCTAACAACATTGGTTGATATGGAGGACGTCAGGCCCCTGAACAGCATCCTTTGGACTATTAGTCAGTACCCGTGTGCAAAGGTGTATTATTTTTGGAAAAATAAATCAACTCTAATGTTAGGTGCCCTATGTGTGGGGATGTTGCTGCATTATATAAAAATATTAGTTTATTAGTTTTTTTTACATTTTAGAATGAGGTGCCGTAAGCTTGTGCAGTGTTTTAAAGGGTTCCTTGGCTGAGAAAAGGTTGAGAAACACTGTCAGCCACCCTTTCTCTCCCAAAGTCTGCAATTACATTTTAAGAAACGCTGAGAAGTACAACTTGGTTGAGAAACACTTGTCACCCACCCCTTCTTTCCCAAAGTCTGCATTTAAAATTTTTAAATCAAATCACTTTTTTTTTTAAGAAATACTTCTTTTGAGACCCAGTGGCATAATCACTAGGTCTGTCTTCTGGTCATTGCTCTGAGTTTGTTGAGAGAGACCAGCAGACTTATCTAAAGGGATATGTTCTTTCATAAAAAGCTTGAGCACAATATGACTGATGGCAGAGAAAACTTAAAGCTGTGAGAAACAGGCAAAGACAGTATTGATCAGGAAGAAATGGGACTGAATGATGATTGAACTAATTTAGACAAGAAATGAAGGAGAGCATAAGATAGCTGATGCAGCTTCAAATGGTTTTATTATGGAGATGCATGTTTATAGGAAATTGAAAGCAATTGGTTTTATCACAAGAGATAACTTATTTTCCTAATTGTTTTCCAGTTGGTTTCCTAATACTTTTTCAGCTGGCAAAGTTAGTTACATTAAAGGCTAAGTTCACTTAAAAAAAAAAATTATAAATGCACATAATTTTAATGGAAAAAAACATGTACATTTATTATTGTTTTCATAAGGGCCTGCAGAGAACTGCAACCCTGATCAGTTGATCAAGGGTGCAATACCAGGCTCCTTCACACACTGTCTACAGCTTTGTTACCCATACCTTTGTACAGACTTTCTGATGCAAAGTTTTAGGCAGTGTGAATGGACTACAAGTGTGCTAATCCATTGAGAACTATAAGCCGACTGCAATGGTGGCTGACAGGACTTATAGCTTTCTTATTCACAGAATCATGAGATTAAATGCCATGGCTAAGTGGGCAGAGCCCCGCACAAAAGCCCCTTTTTTAAATGTGACAGCATGTGCGAGGAGAGGAGCTTCCTCCTACTGTCACGGGGGGAGGGGATTGGGGGTGCAAAGGGGCAGGTCTAGAGCATGTTACGCGTTACGCCTTAGATTTGGTTGTAATGTATAGCATGCTCTAAAAGGTGAACTTATCCTTTAAGCAGAGAAGATATGTCCATATCTCAGGTACCAAACAGACCAATCTTTGTACTGTTTATACTGTATATGTACTGTATATTTAAATGGTGGCTTTTTTAGATGGACATATTTATGTGATAATAATAATAATTATTGTAATAATAATAATGCAATTGTGTAATATATGATACATATGCAACCTGGCTCACACTAAATTCAAATGAAATGAACTTGCTATCTGTAATTTAAAGAGGGTCAGAATAAATGCCCCAAAAGTTTTGTGTTTGCATACTGCACATGCACATTCAAATTGTTAAAAATGTAATATTCTTAACATGCTATAAGACTACTTGAGCACAGTAGGCTATAGAGAAAAAATGATTGTATAAGTTCAGCCTTACTTAGAATCCATGTGGAGACACTCCGCCTCCCAAGGTAATTTTTGCTTCTGATCTAACATTTCCTACTCCATGCCTTGCAGTAGAATACAAATTTTTAGAAAATTCATACTTGCTGATAGTCTTTAATATATATCAAACACTGAAAGGAGGTAACATTTATTTCTGAATATGACAAACTAGCAGTTACCTTCTTTTACACAGTGTATATAGGAAACAAATGTGTTCACGGTCGACAGAGCTACAAAAAAGAATACAACTAGGTCATTTATAAAATTACAAATAGGCATGGTGGTTAACATTGCTAATATGTCTTGGAAATTTCAAGGATTTAAGGAGCTAAAAATTAAAGGGTAGGAGGCAAAAATGCCATAGTTAGTTGGTAGGTTTTGGTTAAATCTAAGTTGAAACTTAATGCATCAGAATTTTGCTTATGTTTCCCACATTTAAAGTGAGGTTAAAAAACATATAAAGCTAATTTTTTTTTTAAGCAGGGTAGTTAGACCTTCAGCTTTTATATTTGTCCTGGTGACCAATGTCAGCTGAGCAAAAATTGATGGCGATTCCAAATTACTTCAGTTTTCAATGAATAAAGAATATACTGTAGGTGCTGGCGCTCATGGGTGACTTAATGGCATTCAGAAGGAAAGCATGTTCTTGCCATGTGGGCAGTTTGCCCAGCGGGTGGATGGATCAACCCTAGGATTCTTGTCTAAATTATGAGCCTCTACTGGCGTCAGCGGGCCATTGTTTGCACTGACTGTGTTTGTGACAATGTTATTTTTTTTTTACTCTTTTCTTCTTTCCTATTGTGTTACAGGTCAGCCCATCATGCTGCTTTACTCTTATTTTCACAATGTAGGTGGTATATGCCTTTTTTGACTGAGAGATTGCGGCATTGGAAGCTTTGTGATTGCTGTGATAATAGTGTTTCTATCTGTAAACTTTGGATACTATGTTTTTTTTTTTGTTTTTTTTTGTGGATGTTGACTTGTTTTTCCTTTTCTTCACTCTAGTCTTTGTAATGGTTGAACCTAAAATAAAGATTACATTAAATAAAATAAAGAATATAGGAAAATCTTGCAATGGGGACACCTGCTCCAGTAATAGTTATCTAAGAGAGGATTTCCCTTTACTTTGGAGAGGGTTTCTCTATTTTCCTGTTATGTCTCTGGTGAAGGGAAAGAAAGTGAAGGGATCATTTCCCCAATAGGACGCAGACTGCATAAATAATAAAAAAAAAAGGATTGTCAAGTTACCCATTCCCTGCTATATCCAAAACAAACGAAAAACTTCAGGCTTGGGAACTTTAAATTTGCCAATTTCGGCACCTGACAAAGTCATTTAAAACCAACTTACATTGTGTTGCTGGTAGGAATAGGGAGTAATCCCTCCATTTAAAATATTCTTTGGTGAATTACTCGTAGAGCTTATATGTTTGTGCTGTTTATAGAAATATGTGCATAAATTTTGATCATCAAGAAAATTTGAAAGTTCACCACTTTTCAGGTTTGTCATGTGCCAACTATTTATAGCTGTTATTTTACAGAAATACATATTTATAAAGGCGTACATGTACTGTGAAACAAAATGGATTCATGGTTAATGTGGCACTATGGCAGTGGTTATTGGAATTACTTGCAATTAAACCGCTCACTCACCCTTCCAGGTCAACCGATTTGTGCCAGTTGTGTGTACATGTGTGTTCATTTTTATTAAAAAAATGCAGCACTTTTCCCTTAAAATATGGCAAGGCCCACTTCACAGTTTATTCGGTAACCTAGCTAACCCTTCATTCATTTATAAGAAAATGATTTGTATACGGGCTGTCAAAAGTCATATATGAGGAAATGGGTTACAAATTTAAGTACCCGTATTTATCGGCGTATAACACGCACCGGCGTATAACACGCACCCCAATTTAGGAGGGAATTTTAAGGAAAAAAAACTTTTAGGAGGGAAGTTGAAGGGAAAAAAACTTACATTTAAATGTCCTTCATTGCAGCCTTGTCAGTGCAGCCTTGTCAGTGCAGCCTTGTCAGTGCAGCCTTCCCCAGTGCAGCCTTGTCAGTGCAGCCTTGTCAGTGCAGCCATGTCAGTGCAGCCATGTCAGTGCAGCCTTGTCAGTGCAGCCTTGTCAGTGCAGCCATGTCAGTGCAGCCATGTCAGTGCAGCCTTCCCCAGTGCAGCCTTCCCCAGTGCAGCCTTCCCCAGTGCAGCTTTACCCAGTGGAGCCTTGTCAGTGCAGCCATGTCAGTGCAGCCTTGTCAGTGCAGCCTTGTCAGTGCAGCCTTCCCCAGTGCAGCCTTGTCAGTGCAGCCTTCTCCAGTGCAGCCTTCCCCAGTGGAGCCTTCCCCAGTGGAGCCTTCCCCAGTGCAGCCTTGCCCCAGTGCAGCCTGGGATCCCCTGTCCCTGCTGTCACATCTTCAAAATCGCGGACCGCGATTTGAAAATGGCGCCGCCGGCGCCGAAGTACACAGAGCCGGTCCTCGGCTCTTTCCGGCGGCTCTCGTTTACTTTCGGCTCCACTCGTAGTCCCGAGCGGAGCTATCCGAACCTACTCGGATAGCTCCGCTCCGGACTACGAGTGAAACCGAAAGTAAACGAGAGCCGCCGGAAAGAGCCGAGGACCGGCTCTGTGTACTTCGGCGCCGGCGGCGCCATTTTCAAATCGCGGTCCGCGATTTTGAACAAGTGACAGCTCGGATCGCAGGGGGATCGGCGTATAACACGCACCTGCAACTTTCCCCTGATTTTAAGGGGAAAAAAGTGCGTGTTATACGCCGATAAATACGGTAATTCACTTTTTTAATAACAAAACAATAGTTCCCTAAAGGAAACTTATACTGGGAAAAATATGGAAAATTCCATTGCCGACCTTCTTCTGAAAATGTTAATTGTACAATTTCTATACAATCTCCTTCAGATTTATCAACAATTATAAACATTTAACACCAACCTAAGCAATCCTTTTAGTTAAGATCTAGCTAGGTAGGCCTTTGCATTGCATGGTTGTCAGTGCATCTAAATCAGATTGTGCAATCAAGGTGTAATGTGTGTGGCCAGCCTAAAGAGGAACTAAGGTCTGCAAAACTGCAAGCAGGTAGGTTCTTTATTGCAGAAGAGATATGCAATGTCTCTTCTGTAATAAAAGGAACCTACCTGCTAACTTGCAGTCTTCTTGTGCAATTGCGGCTCAATTTACATTCCAACACAGATCCTGTGTGATGGTATGACTGACCTTCTGTGCACGTGCAGAAGTAGCATCGTCACAGGCCACCCAAAGAAGACAGCCGCAGTCCAGCACTTGGAAGAAACCGAGTAGAAGATGCCGGTGATAGCAAGGGAGAGCAGACTCTTGAAAGAAAGGTAGGTATCGTGGAGTCATTATTGCAAAGCAAACAGTGAGCAACATCAGAGTGAAATCAGAGCTCCTGATCTCCCTCATTCCTGTTCAGTTCCTCAGACTACTAAAGACATTTGATCTGCATGACATTCAGAAAGGTAGCATTTTTGGAAATAGAGGTTAGTAATGTCAGCGCTTATGTTTCCTCAGTACAGATTTCCTTTAATATTACTCTGCTACATTTCGTTAGTCCAACAAGTCTTTGTTAAAATGATAGAAATACTAGTTTTTAAAAATATATACCTTTTAAAAACACTACTATATGTTCTATGGTTATGCTCAACCATAAGGTAGATTACTCACTTATAATTTGAACCGCATGCTGAGCTTTTGTAAATGAACATGTAAAATGACTGCAGATACAATTTCCTCCTTGTTTGATCCTGTACAATTGTGATTGTCATGCCATACAAAATACTGTCAAATCTGCCTTCTTTCAAGAAACATGTAGTCTTGTTTATGGCCTGCTTTATGATTTTCTTTTCTTTACTGCTATGAGTCACAACACATACTGATGACTCAACCCAGTAGAGTAGGAAGAAACACTTTCACAGATAATTCATGACAATGGAGTCATCAGGGTCTAACCTTCAGTGATGTACTGTATGTAAAGTACAAAAGCAGAACACAGTTAAAGTAAGGCAGGGTTTTTATTTTAATCAGTTAGCTCTTTGTCTTTATGACCATATGTTATATAAAAGGAGAGGAAACCATATAACAATGTATAGCACTAAAAGCTGTGTGTACAGTGTGTTGCCATGTTAATGGCCTTTTATCAGAAGATTCTTGGAAAATAATGACAGTTTTTCAACATATTTAAAACACAAAACAAGTACTGATTAATTTCCCTACAAAACATTGGGTTTGTAGAGAACTGTGCTTTTCATTTCAATTAAGTGTTTTACTATGACACAATTGTCCTCATACATTAAAGATCAAACCCAAAACAACATGAGAAAGTGAGGAACTAATCAGTGGTGTGACTAGAACTTTCAGGGCCCCGATGCAAGAAACCATGAAGGGCCCCCCCGAGCCTGGTGGCAGAACATCAGGGCCCGGTAAAAAGTGTGACCTTTGTGACCCTGGTAGTTCCGCCACTGGTGTCAGATTTTTATCTATTTTTTTTTTTTTTTACCTTTTTTTTATAATATTCTTTTTTTTTAATTTTTTTTGGAGCCCTGTTGGAAGGCTTTGGTGAGACATCAGGAGTCTAAACAGACCTCTGATGTCCCACCTTTGAGACAGAATGAACGGACAGGAATAGCTCTGTATAGAGCTTCCCATTCATTGACAAACTGAAGCAGTTTACTATGTCTCAGTTATGAACAAACAGAGTCAGTGATTAGTATGGATCACTAACTCTCCATTCAGAAAAGGAAGAGACCAATAAATCACACAATATACCCGCCCACTCCCTTCTCTCCATCCTGAGACATGCCCTGCGGCAGGCGGTGGGAGAGGGGAGGAGATAACCCGCCAAAGCTGCAGGGGGACGACGAGGGGGGGCGATAAAGAACACAGAGAAGCTGGAGAGCACAAGGGAGCCGCAGAAGTGGGCTGGATAGGAGGAGTGTCGGGGGCGGCTGCTGAGGTTAAATGTCTGCTTCTCCTCCTCGCCCTCCTGCATGCAGGATGAAAATAGAGAGATCTATTCCTCTATATGCAGCTGACCCCACCGCTCCTACTATCCAGGTGTACAGGGGGGGCCACACGGGCCCTCTGCAGCATGGGGCTAGTTCGCAATTGCACCCCCTGTAGGTACACCCCTGCTACTTATTACATACAGTAAGAATTAGCAACTGTGATAAAGCCATAACATTTATAGATCAGAAGGGGGAGGCACTTGCAGAATATTTTAAAGAGAACAAAGATTAAACAAATTGCTATTGCAGAATATTTTAAAGAGAACAAAAATTAAAGAAATTGCTATTAAAACTGACAACTAGTTGAGATGCACGTCCTGTTAGTGCATCCTCTCACTGTACACATTTTATGCCATCACCCAACCCTTTACAACCCTTTATATAGTATATACAATATATATACTCCGAACAAGCTGGGTTTGGGTCAAAAGCTCATCCCTATCCAGGATTTGTGTCTGATATGGAGAAAACTATATTTTTATTTTATTTATTTTTTTCAATTATTTATTTTAACCTTTTAATCGTATGTACAGGAGGTGAAATCTCAATAGGCAAGTGCAAGCCAATCTACACAGTAAACTATTTCTTATACATCAGCAGAGAGCGAACTGCCCAGGCAATTTCTCCAAAGCAGTCATAAAGCAATACATAGCATGCATTCATTAACATTTACCACAGGCTGTGCACAAGCATAGAACCTAATAAACCTGAAAGGGGGGCAAGGATTTTGAAGGTGGGAGGGGAATAGAAGAAGAAAAAGCCAGGGAGGAAAAAAAACAGACCCTGTGCAAAATCCAGTTGCCGCATGGATATGAGTCCAGTTGGAATATTCCAAGGGGTCAAGCAAGTCCTAAAATGAGTCTTATACCTGGGAGCCCATGATGATGTCTTGATATTCAGGGTGCACTTGAAATTCATCCAATAGAACCAGGTTTTAGTACAGCGTTCTTCCTAATGGTTATCAGAGGCTGTCAAAGTTTCCATCTGGTCAGTCTCATTTGCAGTAGTCTGCTTCCAAAACAATAGTATGCAGACCGTCGCTGCATTTAATAAATGCAGCAAAAGGGAGTGTTTACACCATTTCAACAACATAGGTGTTAAATGGAGAAGGCATTTATATATCTGTCAATTTGAAGATCCAATAGTGAACCTGGGTTCAGAAGGCTGTGAGCCCAGAGCAAGACCAGAAGACACAAAGCATGGTGCCCTACTCCTCCTTTTGGCACCTCCAACAGTGCAGGGAACTCTGTGGGAACAACTTGTGAAGGGTCGATGGGAACCTATACCACCAAGTTAAAAACTTATAGCTCGTTTCCTGTGTTTTGCAAAATATTAAGGCCTTGTGTGTCATTTAAATGTTTATTTCTTGTTGCTGTTCTGCGAAAGTAGTTTGTAAATCCTGCTTCCATTGCACCATGTACCTCAGAGGTGGGAGATTGGCTGGATGTGTCAACATGCAGTAGGACTGAGATAGAGCATGTGTCACTAGTTCCTCTGAAAGGCAAAGCCTCACAAATTAAGTGAGAGTAACCAGGGACCTTACCTTCACCCAGTTATGAGATTTAAAGTGTCTCAGCTGCATGTTTTTTCATAAGGGGAGCAATGGATCAAAAATATTTTGAATGTTGGAGAAGGAGTGGTAATGGTCGTCTGACCAGAAGTTGTGCACTCTGAGCTTTTTCTCTTTAAGAGAAGAAAGAAAGGCCTTGTAAGCCAATCCTGGTTCTAAAGATGGGTAGGAGATTACAGGAGTCATACATGATGGACCTGAGGCTGCCAGAATGGGGCCTGTAAGAGTCTTGACTACTTGGAGGGTAGTCCAGATCGTCAGGTAAGTGTAGACATGGAGGGGTGAGGGGGGGTGCGATTCTAGCTGGCACCAGTGTATAATGTGGGCCATATGGGATGCCTTGTAACATTTACCAACGTCTGGTAATCCCATGCCGCCAAGTTGTTTAGGCCTCGTTAGTAAGTGATGACTAAGCCTGTGTGCCTTTCCTGCCCACAAGAATTTACCAAGTTCACTTCTTATCTGCTTGAGTAAGGTCCCAGGAACAAGAATCTGAAGAGCCTGAAATAAATTGAGAAGACGAGGGTGTATTGTCATCTTTACAAAAAATGCAAAGACTAATGCGCAAAACAACAACCTCATATATAAAATGAACAACCTAAGCAAAAAATATGTAGTACGAGATAAAAAGCTGCCGACATAGATGGGTGCACTCAACACCCCAGTGAATAGATAATAAAATTAAATAATATGTGGCGCTGCTCTACCCTCCCGTACCAAACTGCAGAAAAACAAAATCACCACTATTGTGTCAATCAATATAGTACGGCTTCCGGGTACGGCCGACCCCAGGAAGCGTCGGCACCTGGCTCCTCCTACCCTGACGCGTTGCGTCACACCACGTGACTTTATCAAAGGGATTTGATAAAGTCACGTGGTGTGACGCAACGCGTCAAGGTAGGAGGAGCCAGATGCCAACGCTTCCCGGGGACGGCCGTACCCGGAAGCCCTACACTGTTTTTACTGCTCGTTTTTATCTTAAATGTAAGTTACTACGTTTTGTTACAATAAATCTGATTTTTAACTACTACACTATGGGAGCTATTCCTTTCTTCCTGACTACTATTCTGGGACTACTGTGAGTGGCGGGAGGTGAAACGGAGAGCCAGATCCACGGACATCCCTCAGGGAAGGTGAATTGCTGCAGGAAACCCATCCCCTCTACCATAGCATTATCCATCTGCTTGATTGGGGGCCGCTACTGGAGGTGAGAGGCTGGGGGGAACAATTGGTATGTGCACCAGAAGCAAAGTAGAAGAACAGCACAAGTCACTGCTATCTGCACTTCTTAAATAGACTTTTTTGTGTGAACACCAGAAGTCACATTTTGCATGATATTGGTGTGGACTGTATTGCACCATTGTCACTTTTTTGGACTACACTATTTTAATTTTGAATGTTTGTGGTTTGATTGCATCTCACACTGAAGGGATGCGTGTATGATACTATTGCACATATGTCACTTTTTGCTCATTATTTATTTTATGTAGTTTTTATGTTGTTGCGGAGTACTTTTCCGCATCCTTAGTTGCAGTTTACCATTTATGAATAGTTTTGCACATTGGGTAATTGAGATATTTTAGAGAAGATGAGTTTTACACTCCTTTTGTTATAGCACAAAGAATTTTAATTATCTTTTGCACTTGTATGCATTTTTTTTGCACTTCAATAACCTTTTGGGGCTGTATTTACAGTCATTATTATGGTATTTTGATCATTTGGTACATTATGTGGTTTGGATATTGCACCAGGGATTGCACTCTGCACAAGTCACTTTATTAATTTATGCATATTCATTTGGCATGCAGGTTATTTACTGGGACTATTTTAAGATGTTAGCACGGTGTACTCATTATTAAGAAAGTTTTATATTATCGAGATATTAATCCGAGTTCTTCCTGGATTTGTTTGAGTGGTTGTAAGATGTACTGCCACACACCTGTATTAGTAATAGGAGGACTATACGTATATTGATTGACACGATAGTGGTGATTTTGTTTTTCTGCAGTTTGGTACGGGAGGGTAGAGCAGCACCACATATTATTTAATTGTATTGTCATCTTTAACGCATTGCACCTACCAAACCAAGAGAGTACTTTGAGGTCCAGTTAGAAAGGTCTGAACGGAGAAAGGCAGGAAGATTTGCAGAATAAATGTTCCATACCTCAGATGTAAGTATTTAGGATTCTGTGTAGTCCACTTAAAAGGAAAAAGGCCTACCATCATCCTCGGTAGGGTAATGTTTACCACCTCCAACTGATGGCTCTTGTATTGTTGTCCTTGGTTTGCCACAGTTGGACAAAGCCCACCTAGTCTTGGTGGGCAATCCTTGGAATTATTCGCTATGATTTTCGTGAAAAGTTTTGAATCATTATTCAATAATTTTGATTGGCCGGAAGTTTCCATACTGTATTGGTTCTTACCATCGTTCGGATTACAGTAATAGTGGCTCTGAGGGTATCAGTAGGAAAGGCTTCACCGTCGGGGATGGAGTGTTTTCTCAGATTTTAATATGTTTTAGTCTGGGTTTTTGGATTCCAGTAGCTTTGTATTGCTTTGGGTAAGATAAAGCCTCCATTCCTCCTCTCAACTTTAAGCCAGACCTCATTAATTAGTTTCAGCTGTCCACAAGCCTTTATTTATGAGAGTGGATTGATGCTCCGAGCTTTCCCTCTCTGTTGTTGGAGCTTGGTGTTGAGTGAAAAAGCTTACTGCTGACAGAACACTAAAATAGTACTTGTGCTGCCTGTTTGTTATGGGGCACCCTGTTAGTCAGGTCAGACTTAAATTTAGCTAGTGGCTTGAATGAGAAAATGTTTTGCTTAATGCTGTGAACTTGGTGTACAAAGTCCTCCTGCATTGACACTATGTTTGTTTACTGTTTGCTATATAATAGAGCAGGCAAACCATGCTTAGACTGTTCCTCAGTGTCCCAATCTTGCGCATGGTTTACCACTGCCAATACTACTTGAGCCTGTTCCCTTTACAAATGCTGAGATTTAAAAATTGAAATACAATGATTCTCAAAGAGTTACTAAACCAGCAGGTGGCAGAAACATCTTGAAACATCATGAAATACCCATTAAACATGTTGAATTACATTCAGGAATTCCAGCCAAGTTGTGCATATAATGTAACGATGCATATGCATCATGTAATCAAGCATAAACAACAATAGCAATCAAAACTGTAATCACTCCAGTGGTTCATAACACCAAAACACTCAATAGAGTACTTTTATGGAAAATTGGGCACGAAATGGCTTATTAAATAAAAGAATGAGCTGTACTAAATGCAATAACCCACGATAGCCAGATACAAACATTCTTTGATCTGACTACAGCAAACTAAACCTGACTGATTGCTGTGGGTTGTTGCACATTGTATATCACAACTGCATTGGGACTTTCCTTGTTAAATTTAGGTTTATAGGTGCTCCAGTCATGTAAAAGTTTTAATCATATCAGTGGCGGAACTATAGGGGTCGCTGCAGTTGCACTTGCGACTGGGCCCTGTCATTCTGCTGCTGTGGGGGGGCCCCAAGATCTGGCATCTCCCCCTGCACCCCTGGCTGTCTGTTTAACATGCAGGGGGGAGGTGGGAGGTGCCGATCTGCAGCTCTATGCTGCCCACAAGCCGCGGGATCTTCCTGGGGCTTGTAGTTCTCTCTCTAAATGTATACAGTGGAGAGGGGAGGGGCCTCTGACCCGGGCATGTATCGTCTTCACTTTTCAGTGAGTCGTTCTGCTTCTACACCCTTGATGATACATGCCTGGGTTAGAGGACCCTCCCCTCTCCAGATGATACAGTCGGAGAGAGAACTACGAGCCCCAGGGAGATCCCGTCGCCGTGGACACCATAGAGCTGCCGTTCGCTGCCTCCCACCTCCCCCCAGGTGGGGGTACAGAGATGTGCTGGGGGTTCAAGGTGCACAGCGGAGACCAGCCAGGTACAGGGGAACCTCTGGAAGGGGGCGGTGACTGTCTGGGGACCCTGATGTAAGGGGGGCTCTCTGGGCACTGGCTTTGGCCCTGGCGCCCTCTCCATACTTTTTCCTGGAACCCACACCACCTTCTGACGGCCCCACGTGTGACTCCATCTCCTGTTGGTGTGTTATAACTGGACTATTTAGAGAGCCTGCTACCACTCATCCCTGATGGACATGGTGTAATGCCAGCATAAGGACTTGTTGCTACTTGTAGTCCCCCTCTCTCTCCTCTGGCCGGAGATGTGCCTGAACTCTACTTTTCAGTTTCACATGTGAGTGGATATTGTTTTTTATAATTAAAGTGTTATTGATACATATTCAGTGGCGCCCCTTTTCCTTGTTTCCTATATGTGACAGTATGTTCTTCCTACTTGCCTATTATGGTAAACAGGGATGAGCCAAACTGCCCTGGGTTTAGTTTGAGCAGGGTTCAGTAAACTTCTGAACCTGAACCCCAGCTTCTTATCTTTAAAAATATAAAAGAGCACACAGTTCTATCCAGGGCCTGTTATGTTTTTGGAGGACCTTTGGAGGGCTGTTTTTTTTTTCTTTTTTTTTTAAGAAGACAGCAGTAATATATATATTTTTTGGCAATTAAAACTGTATCATTTTTTTTTCTTTGTAAATGTCACTTTTGCTGTAGTACATGCTACAGCTGGAAAGAAAAAAAAAAACCTTGAGCTCATCCTAATGGCAAACATATCTTTGAGTTTGCCTTACTTCAGCAATGACAGCTCTACAATAGCCACTGCTGCCATCTTCTCTGAGGCTCCTTCCCCACCTGAAGCCTCCCTTTTTCATCCACTGGATATCCAACATTTAGGGAACTCCCATGCATGCGCAACAGAGTTGCATTATTGTGCATTATAACTTTTCATGGTATTGCATGACTGCTGAGGTGCAATAAGCCCAGGTCCCAACCATCACTTGTCATACCTTACCCCTTCTTCTCAACCAATAAGAACCACACATACAACCAATAACGTTGGAAAGGGCAAGGCCACAGCTTTATTTAAATCAACATTAACATTAACCTTTAGAACCGTGCCAGTCACAGTTGTACTGTGAGCACTCAACTACCAATGTAAAAGGGAGATGAAGGAGGGGCCTGTCCTTACCATCAGTGCCGGACCGGCCGTCAATCTCCCAATTACCATCCGGGCATCAAAGGGGTTCCATATTTGCTGGCAAGGTTACCAAAACCGCAACACGCTGTGACATACCATCAAAATTAGGGCGGGAGGGTGGGCAGCTCTTCCATGCTTCCGTCCGAAAAGGACCATAATCCCCTGGGGTGCCAAACTCCTGAGCTCAGGCCCAACCCTTTTCCCCCTTTGTACCAATCCTAAGTTATAACAACTTTACTGCAACTCCTCCCTGGTCATGCCCCCATCAGTCAGGGCTCTCTCTCCCGATGGGCTCAAGAGGCTCTCATGACTGCTGAGGTGCAATAAGCCCAGGTCCCAACCATCACTTGTCATACCTTACCCCTTCTTCTCAACCAATAAGAACCACACATACAACCAATAACGTTGGAAAGGGCAAGGCCACAGCTTTATTTAAATCAACATTAACATTAACCTTTAGAACCGTGCCAGTCACAGTTGTACTGTGAGCACTCAACTACCAATGTAAAAGGGAGATGAAGGAGGGGCCTGTCCTTACCATCAGTGCCGGACCGGCCGTCAATCTCCCAATTACCATCCGGGCATCAAAGGGGTTCCATATTTGCTGGCAAGGTTACCAAAACCGCCACCAGCCAGTCAGTGATCCACTGACGGGCGCCCCACCGCAGCCAGCGCCTGTTCCACCCCCCTCTGAAGTCCCAGGTTAAATATATCCATGCCAATGTCGTTGAGGTGAACACCATCCCTCCTCAACAAGTCATTGTTGTTTCCCTCCAAATCTTTGTGACGGACAACGACCCCCCCGATCCTCCGAACAAATTTGGACACCTGGGCGTTGACCTTCCTCCGAAAATTTTCTAAACAGGGTCCCGGAACTTCTCTAGCCCAAATAGAACGAGGGACAATCTCTGACCATACAAAAGTCACACTGGTAAACATTGCAAGGCATTGAGCAATATCACCTTTCATGGCAGCAATGAGATCCACGGACCGGGTGTAACCTACGTCATTCCCGCCTGGGAGAAGGCGAAAAGCGGATTCAATGTCCGCTTTTGCCAAAAGAGCGGAACGCCCTGCTGCCCTGACGAGGTGAAGAGCCTTATCAAACGACGCATAATGCACCCGCGATTCCTCGCGATCAATTCCGTCGTTGACAGAGGAGCCGGAAGGGTAAGATAAGTGATGAATTAAACGAAATTTACCACTCGCCTTTTTGGGGACCACGCCCAGTGGGGACACCCGCAGGTTGTGAAATGGGGGAAGATCAAAGGGGCCCGCCATGCGCCCCAGTTCCAGCTCTTTCTGGATTTTCTCGGCCACTACTGATTCAAATTCAACAGCCGATTTTAAATTAGCCGACATGGTAGGCGCGTTCGATGGGGAAAACGGTATCCAAAAACCTCGATCCAGGCCATCCTTTAGGATCAGGGCCTCCCTACGAAGGGGGTACCGGTCTAGCCAGGGCGACATCTCTAGGACGTTCACCGGCGTCCTCCGGCTTAGGAAGGTCGGTCTTGGCTCCCGCTCTGGAAAGTGTCTGTTTACCCTTCCTGAAACACCGGCTGGAGGGGTGAGCGCCCCCACAGCTAGAGCACTCATGCCTGAAGCGACAGGCGGAGTACCACTTACAGTGGCTTTCGTTGAAAAGCCAACAGACACCTTTTTTGGAGGCGGTCGACGCTCCGGATTGAGGAGCGCCGACCGCGGACTGAAAGGACGCCGGCCTATGAGGGCACATTAGCAACAGCCATAGGCTACCATCCTGACAGTCGAAACGAAGCTCCTTGCGCGCCGCCATCTTCTGTCTAAACTGGGTGTCATACTGGAACCAGCATTGACCCCCATAAACCTTGTACGCTCCCCAGATAAGGTCCAGGTAGCAGAACAAGGAGGTCGCCAACTCTGGGTAACGCTCACAGAGCACACCCGCGTAGGCACAAAAACCTTGCAGCCAGTTCCCAAATGTTCTAGGAAGCTGCTTGACTTTATCGCCCTGCGTAGCGACGTCTACCCGACGGGATTTGTCGACCGTTTCGCTGTCCGATGGAACTAGAGCGAGGAAATCAACGAAATCCCGACGCCAAATTCTTTCCTTCGTCTCCTCCGGTATGTGGGCACCCGTGGGGGCTACAGCCCACAAGGCCCCTCCGGAAGGAGGGGAAAGATTTGCCGCCGCGCCTGAAACACCCATACTAGAAAGAACCGACCTGACCACCGACACTATACGGTCTTCAGGGCCCGATACGGAATCATCAACAGACCTCCCCCAAATCAATTCACAATCATACTCACTGATCCTCGGGGGCATCACTGATGGACGATCAACGGGCGAGGCGGTGTCCCATGCGACTCCAGGAGACTGCAGGCTGGAACGGCCAGCACCGTGAGGAGCAACGGGGCCGTGTATGTTCGGGCCGTCTCGGCCGACTGATAGATCCAAAGGCGGGGATCCCGCCACGGACACTGAAGGGTCCCCCTGGCCGAGGGCAGCGACTGTGCAGGAGCAGGAGTGCCTCTGGATTCTGACCGGCTGATCCGGGGCGGAAGCTGCCGCCAGCCCGGATCCGGAATCTCCCGCCCAGCTGGGCGCAGGGAGACTGGCGTTACCCGCCATGTTGACCGCGTAGGAGGGGTTAGACCCCGGAGACTGGAGGGGGGGAATCCGCGAGCCCTCCGCCCAACCGGGCGCTGGAGGGCGTCCGAGAGCACGGGGGGGGATGGCATCCGTGAGGGCAGATAAACCCGCACCCGCCCTGCCAGGCGCAGGGGGGGCACATCCCATCCGGGATGCTAGATGACATGGCGCGGCCCGGATCTGGGACCTGTCCCCCACCCGTCCGGGTGCAATGGGAGTCCTGCCCTGCGAAAAGCCCGCTCCCGATGGCCCAGAAGCCGCTGAGGGCCCCGCCCATGAAGGCGCCGGGGGACCCTGCGACCTGGCCACGTTTGCACGATTTCCATCCCGGGACGAATTACCCCCCACCCAGCCGGGTGCTGAAAGGGCCACATGTTGTAGGGCGCCCTGGCCATGGGAATCCTGAGCCGGCTGCGACCCCGCCCTGGAGGGCGCAGGATGGGGCAGCCCGCACCCATATGCTCCCCTGCGAATGCCCCCACCATCACCCCCCGCCCAGCCGGGCGCAGAGGGGTGCTGGGCACATGCATTGCTGGAGCTGTGCACAGCCAGTTCGAATTCTCCCGCCTGTCTAGGCGCAGGGAGCGAACTGGCCGCTAGGGGGAGCCGGTATGGAATCGAATCGCCGCCGCCCGAGGGAACGAAAGCCGCCGCCGGAGCAGGCGAACAGCTCCGGCCCCCTCCAGCCGCCCTGCGAGAGGACAGCCTGGCCGAGGAGCGGAGCGGCCGCACACCCGCCGCCCCCCCGCTGCTAGCAGGGGCGGAAGCAGGTACCAAACGGCTCGAGGCCGTGGGCTGGAGCGCTCCAGCTCCATCCAGGCCTCGCGCCATGCACAGGGAAGGGGAGGGGGGCGAGGGGGGTGCTGCTGAGCGGGGGCTACGTGAACGGGGACACCGAGGGGGGGGCTGCACGTTACTCCGGATGGCCGGGGAAGGTGACCGACGAGGGGGGGCACGCCGAGAGCGGGCGGCCGACCCCCGCTTCCTGGCTGCTGGAGCCCTGGGAACCCGCACCGGAGAGGGATGGATGGGGGGGGGAGGGGGGGAGCAGTGAGAGGCCGCAGAGGGACTGGGGCTAAAACGAGAAGGTGGACGGGCGCGTCTGCGGGCCCTGCGTCCATCTGACTCGGGAGGAGGAACAGGGGAAGGGGCAGTGGAAGGGGCAGGAGAGGGCACCCCAGGGGATAGGAGGGCAAAGAGCCAGTCAGCCTGACCCCTGAGGGCCAGCTCACGGACCTTAGCCAGAAGGTGATCCGTGTCCATAGCTGGAGCCGCAGGGTCAGGTCCGAGCTCTTCCATGCTTCCGTCCGAAAAGGACCATAATCCCCTGGGGTGCCAAACTCCTGAGCTCAGGCCCAACCCTTTTCCCCCTTTGTACCAATCCTAAGTTATAACAACTTTACTGCAACTCCTCCCTGGTCATGCCCCCATCAGTCAGGGCTCTCTCTCCCGATGGGCTCAAGAGGCTCTCAGATGCACTGATTCTTCAGTAATAGGCCACTATCAAGCTGAGCTTTACCTAAATCTACCTAATTCTGTGACATCAGCAAAAAGAATATTAATTTGCAGTCCATACACCATGTGTATGGACCGTAAAGAGTTATGCCAAAAAAACACCATAAAGACCCATGCCAAATGACCATTGTAATCGAGAAAAGTGGGTGTAAAGGAGCGCCCAGTGTCCAGTAGATATAGGTATAAAAATGTTTTAAGAGTAAAAACAATAAGATAAAGCCAACGCTTTTTTGAGGAACAAGGTCTCCCCCTTCCTCAGGGCTGCTGCTGAATGCTACTGAGAAAGGATCCTGATTGCATATAAACATGAATATGAAGCATATAAACATATATTGGACCGATCGGTATCCAGGTGCCGGCTGTAACTTCAGAGACAGCATCCGGCACCTGGATTCCAATCA
Source organism: Lithobates clamitans (assembly GCA_037952925.1). Lineage (NCBI taxonomy): Eukaryota > Metazoa > Chordata > Amphibia > Anura > Ranidae > Lithobates > Lithobates clamitans. Next base: position 23,859,683 of record JBBGZY010000039.1, read on the forward strand.
GTCTGATATATGCTTCACAGACAGACCCAATCAGGTTCCTTTCCCAGCAGCATTCAGCAGCAGCCCTGAGGAAGGGGGAGTCATTGTTCCCCCAAAACGTGTTGGCTTTATCTTGTTGTTGCTACTCTTAAAGTGGTTGTAAAGGCAGAAGTTTATTTTTTTATCTTAATGCATTTAATGCATTAAGATAAAAAAAAATCATTCTCTATGCAGTAGCCCCCCTCAGCTCCCCTAATACTTACCGGAGGTTCATCTAGATCCAGCGATGTTGCACGAGAGACTCGGCTGTCCAGGATTCCCTTCCTCATTGGCCGAGACAGCAGCGTGACGCCATTGTCTCCCGCTGCTCTCAATTAAAGTCAGTGAGCCAATTAAGAGAGAAAGGGGGCCGGGCCGCCGCTCTGTGTTCGAATTGGCACGGGGAGCTGTGACTCAGCACGGGTGCCCCAATAGTAAGCTGCTTGTTGTGGGGGCACTCAACAGGAGGGAGGGGCCAGAAGCACAGAAGAGGGACTCGAGAAGAGGAGGATCCATGCTGCCCTGTACAAAACCACTGCACAGAGCAGGTAAGTATAATATGTTTGTTACTTTTAACAAAAAAAAAAAAACGAGACTTTAGTATCACTTTGATAAAACGTTTTTATACCTACATTTACTGGACGCTGGGCGTTCCTTTACACCCACTTTTCTCGATTGCATGCAGAATCGACATCAGTCCATACCCCGATCTAGCAACCCCTTCTCCAAAAAGCGGGCATTAATCTCTGGAAGAATAACCTTTCCCACCTGCCCATACTTCCTCATATCTAAAAGCAGTGACCGACCAAGTCAGTCCAGCGTAATCTCTATCCTTAAAGAGCAAATGACCATTGTAGTAAAAAATGCTAATATTAACCTATTTATATGAGGTTTTTTCTACAGATACCCTGGGGGTTTATTTACAAAAGGCAAATCCACTTTGCATTGCAAGTGCACTTGAAAGTGCAGTGAAAGTGCACTTGGAAGTGCCGTCGCTCTAAATCTAAGGGGTAGATCTGAAAAGAGTGGAAGCTCTGCTGATTTTATCATCCAATCATGTGCAAGCTAAAATGCGTTTTTTTATTTTCCTTGCATGTCCCCCTCGGATCTACAGCGACTTTACTTCCAAGTGCACTTTCAGTGTACTTTCAAGTGCACTTGCAGTGCAAAGTGGATTTTCCTTTAGTAAATAACCCCCCGTGTCTTGGTCTTTAACCATTTTTTTTTCTCATGTTAACTATGTTTAATACTATAATACAGGATTCATAGTTGGCCACATGAACATAAGAAATCATATATTTTTACCCACTATTCTGAAATACAGAACATGACCTCATTTTGAAAATTTCTTTAGTATTACTAGTGTAACATTTATCAAATTAATGTTTGCCTAATATTTAACATGCAAAATAAAATGAGCTTTGGATGGTTAATAACTACCAGTAAGACACTTCTTAAAATAATAAACTGACTATTTTTAGAGTAATTAAACATTACGTTGAGTACAAACTTTAAATGTCTTTCATGAAGCTTAGCTATTCAAACTCTTTATACCATATTAAAACAAACTGTTCCGGGGCACGAACGTGTGAGGACATGCTGAGAGAGAGCTCCGCACAGCCCGCAGCATATACCGCACCTGCAGCAGCTTTGCTGGGGGATTTTAACCCCAAACTATGCCATCCAGACGGCGGACATCACTGCAGCCTCAGCGGACCCCTCAGAACCGATCTGGCTTCCCTGGATTTATACTTTACAGAGCCGCGCCGTACCGCTCCAGGGATATCCAAGATAGCGCCGACCGGTAAACATCAGGCCGCTCGCGCTGCCTTCCCTATCCCATCTCCACAGCCGCCTTCTCCCTCTCTTCCTCTACCTGCCTCTCCTGCCAGCTCAGCTAGCTCCGCTCCCCCTGCACAAATGGGAGATGTATTCAGATTTACGGGCTCACATTCTTGCCCTCCCCACAAAGGCAGACTTGGAACTGTTTGTTAACAGGGTGGAGAAGGCCTGCAGGCAAGATATTGAGGCCTTGCAGGCAGACACAGCACATATTGGGGGTAGAGTGGAAGACCTGGAAGCTCAATGGGAAGTTGTTACTCCTGCTCTGCAAGCTCTCCATGAACGCTGTAAGACACAGGACCACAGGATTAACTCCTTAATTAACCAAATGGATGACTTTGAAAACAGAAGTCACAGAGTTAACATCCGCATCAGGGGTATGCCTGAAGGTACTGGCCCCATGGACATAGTTCCATCCCTGCAGGGACTTTTCAAACAGATCCTAGGCTGTGCTGCACCTGACTACATTGAGATAGACAGGGGCTCACAGGGCCCTTCGTCCGCCCTCAGAGAATTCAGATAAGCCACGGGACATTATCTGCAAACTACACAAGTATTCCCTGAAGGAAAGCATAATGTTTCACGTCAGAGGTTTCCGCCACGTGGCCTTTGATGGAGCAAAGCTATCTCTTTTTCCGGATCTCTCCAGACGCACCTTGATGCAATGCCGGGCCCTTAAGCCGGTACTTGAGGCCCTGCAGAACGCAAAGCTGATCTACAGATGGGGATTTCCGTTCCAACTGTCGGTAACCAAAGATGGCTGACAAGTTGTTCTACGCTCCAGAGAAGAGTTGCCACAGTTCCTGCAACAATTGGGCCTACCTGCTTTTGACATCCCGGATTGGAGGTCCGCTCCGGAGATACCGCTCCCCGGATCCTCAGCCCTGGCGTACTTCTTGCCGCAGAGGTCGGAATAGGCGCAGATCTGGAGAAAACTCTCACCGGGATGAGTCGCATTCACCCCCCCGTCCCCCCTTTCCGAGGAGATCCTAAAGGACTCTTGTGACTCTCTAACCTTTGTTCTTGTTTACAGGACACCTCTCCCCCCCTTTTTTCACCCTTTTGGGATGTAGCAACTTTTGTTGCAGCTTCTGCGGTTACAACGCACTGGGCTGGCACACTGTAGATGATGCTAGGCCCTTCTTGCTACCTGGGGATGATGGTTCTAGGCAGACTCACACTTAGTGTTGCGCCATTTTCCCCTACGTAGGTCAACTCTTAGGAGTTCAATCCCACATTTGGGATCCCTTGCTGCTCGCTGACCTCCATCCTTTTCTTGGTCAGATGACCGGATGGAGGTTCCCGACTAGTGATGGTTGGCTAGTTTGGAGGGCCCTTATGGCATCCTCCTTACTGGTTGTTTTAACTGCTGTTTCCTTTTTTTGTGTTTTGAGTTCTTATGTTTGCCTTATGTTTTCTCAGCACTCATGGATTTATGAATCGACTGCAGATCTGCTGTTCCTCCTGCTCGGGGTTGGAGACCCTTGCTTGACACCACTACCTTATGGCATCTCTGAAAGTGGTATCGTACAACGTCCGAGGGTTGAGCTCACCTAATAAACGCAGTAAGTTGTGGCTCGAGACCAAATGCATGGGGGCACAGATCCTTCTACTACAGGAGACACACTTTCGCACTGACTCGGTCCCCGCCTTCCTACCCACCTATATTCCCAATCGTTTTTTAGTAATTCCCCTTGAGCTAAATCGAGTGGTGTGGCAATAGCTATACATAAACAATGCCCATTTATCCTGGTGGACCAGTTGTCTGGCACAAATGGCAGTTAAGTTTTCGTTAAAGGCACCATCCTATTCCGTAAATTTATGTTTGCAACCGTGTACGGCCCAAACACCCATCAATTCACCTTTTTTGATTCTCTTTTAGAGTCCCTCTCCCACTTTAGGGAGGGTCAATTGATTGTGGAGGGAGATTTCAACGTCAGCCCCGATCCTAAGCTAGACACTTCTGCAGGTCGTTCCACCCATTCCTTTGCTTTTCTCAAACATTTTAGGAAAACCTTACAGTCCCATCACCTTGTAGATTGCTGGAGATTACTTCATCCCGCCGACAAAGATTCCAGCTATTATTCGTCGATGCTGTATACACCCTCATTGACATGGTGATGATGGATCAATTTTCCATAGAGACGCTAGCAGGAGCGTTGATAGGTTCGATCACCCTGTCAGATCACGCCCCAGTGTCAATTTCCATACATCCACTGTCCTCTGAGGCCAGGTCATGGACCTGGCGTTTGAATGAGAACATTCTGCATGATACTATAGCATATAAAAGAGTGTCAGATACTATCTCCCGATATTTTGCCAAAAATTCTACAGCAGATGTGGGGTGGTTTCTATATGGGAGGGTCACAAGGTGGTGATTAGGGGGGAATTGATTTCCTGCAATATCTCTTGAAGAAAATCCATTTAGCTGAACTTAAACATAAGCGCAGTTTGACTTCAGAATTGGCATCAGAACTCCAGTCCGTTCGCGTAGAACTCGCCACTCTTTTGGACACTCGGATTCGTGCCCGACTTTGCTACGTCTCCCATAAGTTTTACGAATATGGGAATAAATGCGGGCGGTTGTTAGCTAGAACTCTAAAAAGACAACAGGCCGCATGTAGAGAGTATTATGCTCAGCTATACCAGCTCCCTGATACGCTACCCAATCTGACAGCTGACCAAAAACTAACTCATATCATGGAGTACTTAACAGAGGCCCGGGCCCCCCAACTCCGTGCCCAAACCATTAAAAATCTAGGAGCCCCTATTACTCAGACAGAACTAGAAACCGTAGTCAAAGATCTGCCAAAAGGGAAAAGCCCAGGCCCTGACGGATATACAAATTCATATTATCGCGCTTTTCTCTCCCTACTGTCTAGCCCCATGTGTACATATTGAATACGGATATAAAAATCCTGGCAAAGGTCTTAACGAATCGCCTACAACCTATTATGCCATCTGTCATCCATCCAGGTCAAACGGGGTTTATTACCGGCAGGGAAGTGAGAGATAATTCTAATAGGGCGATTCAACTGATCCATTGGGCGCAGACGCAGGCTGACCATCCACCCTGTCTACTGCTCTCCACTGATGCGAAGAAGGCATTTGACAGGGTGGATTGGATATATCTTTGAGCCGTGCTGACTAGGCTGGGGCTGGGAACTAAAATATTGTCTTGGATATTATCGTTATACAGCCACCCCAGGGCCCGAGTTAAGGTGAATGGTGTTCTTTCTGACACCTTCTCTATTAGAAACGGGACCAGACAGGGGTGTCCGTTATCCCCTCTCATCTTTGCCCTCACCCTGGAGCCATTGCTCAATAGGATACGAGCTAACCCTAACATTAAAGGCTTACGTTGGACCTCAGGAACATAAACGATCTGCATACGCAGATGATGTCCTGTTTTATGTGGCTGACCCGTTGATCTCTCTCCCCAACATCATGGATGAATTACAGACCTTCAGTTCTATTGCCAACTTTAAAATAAACTATACTAAGTGAGAGATCTTGCCCCTGAGTGTTTCCCTGAATTTGCATACACGGTTGCAATCTTCCTTCTCCTTTCAGTGGTGTTGTAACCGTCTGAAGTACCTTGGAGTGTATCTCACCCCTCTTTGCTCTCAGTTATATAATAATAATTACACTCAACTATTATCCACTATAAAATCAGATTTACATGGCTGGAACAGGGAAACCTTTTCATGGATGGGCCGAGTCAGTGTGTTAAAGATGAATGTGCTCCCGTGCATTCTGTTCTATCTACAAATGGTGCCTATCTCCCTACCCAGGTCTTTCTTCTCGAGCCTCAATAGTGTGTTTGTAAAATATATCTGGCAGGGGCGAGGTTCACGGTTGGCTCTTCGCACCTTACAGAGACCAAAGCGGTTGGGAGGCCTGGGCGTCCCAGATCTCCGCATGTATTATGAGGCGATTGCTCTACAAAGGATTTTGGACTGGCACCATGGGGTGACCACTAAAGTTTGGGTATCATTAGAAAATTTTTTAGCAGGTCGCAATTTATCACATGCCCCTTGGTTACCCCAAGTTCATAGAGGCCTATCCACTTACGTTTCCCCATTGACAGTCCATGCATTGAAGCTATGGGACGCCCTGAATAACTCAGGGCAGCTGGCACCTCCATTCTCCCCATTGACCCTCTTGGGTGGCTTCCCATGGTTTGCCCCAGGGGAACATCCGTCTTTCTTTGGCACCTGGACGGCAGATAGAGAGGTGAGGTGCGGCCGGTTCTTTCAGGACCGGGGATTACTCTCGTTGGAATCTCTTAGATCCCAATATGGTAGTTTCACATTAGATGGCTGGAGATATGGGCAGCTTCAGCATTTTGCACATGGTTTACATCAAGCCATATGCTCCCCTACATCATCCATCCCTTTTGAAAAGCTATGCATGGCCGCTAATCCAATACCCCACTCTATATCTATCTTCTACGAACTACTCATAAGGCGGGTGCCTCTGGGGAAACCAAGTTACATTCGAGAGTAGGAAAGAGACTTACACCATGAGTTCTCTGACATGCAATTAGATCACCTATACCGTCTTACTCATACCAGTTCAGTAGATACAAAAATGCAAGAGAATGGGTTCAAGGTACTAACAAGTTGGTATAGAGTACCCACTAAACTCGCTAGAATATATCCGACCTCCTCGGCCACTTGTTGGCGGGAGTGTGGTTCCTTCCTACATATATGGTGAGATTGCCCCAAGTTGAGACCTTACTGGCAGGACATCAGATCTCAGATAAACCACATTTTGGATATTGACCTGCCGGACTCTTCCTTGGGCTTTCTCTTGCATGTCCCATCCGTTCCTCCCAGCTTTTACTGAAAATCAGTATTACCTCACCTTCTGAATGCAGCCAGAAGATTGATCCCCATTCATTGGAAAAGTAGTACGATTCCTAGCCGATCAAATTGGATTTGCTTGGTGAACGAAATTATGGCTGCAGAGCAGTGGATGGCGAGGTGCAAAGATAGATATGATAAATGGTATAGTGTTTGGGCTGCCTGGAAACACTATGTTGAAAAGGGAAGCTCTGACAAACGACCGAGGGGCCCCACTTCGGCGGGAGGAGAACAGCTATTAGTGTAGTTATTAGTTTTACTTTGATTTGAACTGACCTCTGGAGAGGTAACCTACAGAAATATTCCCATAGATGTCATGAGTGCTTTTTTCTTTTCTTCTTTTCCTTTCTTTATTATTTTTGTTTTAAAGATTCGATTCTTCAGATCCACATCTGCAGATTGTGCATGCCAAATGGCTTTAATTATTTACCGGACTAAGTAGGGTATGCTCAAGATTACTGCCTATGTCCATTAGTAGGAATAGAGATGAATCCATAATGGTATGACTCATATGTTTGCGCAATTTTTAAATTGCCACCTTTGTCTCCTGATTCCTCTATGTTAGATGGCCAATCGGGCCTGGTCATTCTGTATGATATGAAGACACATGAGCAAATGGCTATGTTGTGCAGAATCTAACTATTCTTTGTCCTGTTTGGTTTTCATTTGCTTTTATTTGAATGTTATGTCAAGAAAATGCATCTAAAAATAAAGATTACATAAAAAAACAAAAAAAACAAAAAAAAACTGTTCCAGCGTGGCTAAACCTGTTCATTTTTAAATTAAAAAATGAGCTACAGCAGAAATGTTTTCTCTGAAGCAACTAAAGAGTTCCTGGAACTGCATTGATCAATCTGCGCTTTTTATGTAATCATTCAGTTGAGTCTATTACGTGTGGTTGTTTTTTTGTTTTTTGTTTTTCAACAACTTTGACTTTTAGCATTGAACCACTAATATCGTGGCTGCTGTTTTATGATTCGGTATTACTATAGCTTTGGTTTGTATTCAGAAATAATCTTTAATACAAGCATAACAATTAAAAAAAACAAAAGTAACAATTATTGTGTATTTTTAATAGGTGTGTATGCTGATATTAATTACTGCTCTACAGGATTTGTGATGCCACATCTATCATTAAACTACAAAATCTGGAAGGAAATATTTTTGATGCACCAATTACATAAATTATTTATTTCAAAAGATGATTTTTATTTACAATATTTAAATAAAATAAATGTTTTTTTAAGAATACATAAAAACAATAATGAATTATTTTAAGGGTCAGAGAGAATGCCTATGTACATGCAAGTCCTAGTACATGTTTCACAGTTTTAGTACTTCCTGCCTCTTCAGGAGTATTAATTGAAGGACATCTCCATAGATCACAAGCATTGTGTTGAATATCATATAAGGCGTTTTTTCAGTTGTTTCTTCTGTTGTTTTTTTTGGGCGTTTTTGCCGAGCTTTTGCAGACTTTTGCAGCGTTTTTGACCAGGTGTTTTCAAGGTTAAAAGGTCACCAATGTAAAAGCAGTAAAACACCTGTAATCTGCCAAAAAAGAAGCTCATGCACTTTTTTGAGTGACAGGCGTTTTTCTTTAGGCGACAGAGTGCTCAGATGTGAACAGGGGCCAGTGAAATGAATAGGATTTGTTTTGTTGGGCGTTTTTTAGAGCTGAGGCTTAAGCCTCGTACACACAATCAAACTTTCAGATGGGAAATGTTCGATGACAGGCTGTTGGCGGTAAATCCAACCATGTTTATGCTCCATCGGACAATTGTTGTCGGATTTTCCGCGGACAACTGTTGGCTATCAGGTTTTAACATTTTCCGTGGACAAATGTGTGTTGTCGGATTTTCCGAACGTGTGTACACAAGTCCATCGGACAAAAGTCCAAAGTACAAACACGCATGCTCGGAAGCAAGGACGAACCAGAAACGGTCGGTCTTGTAAACTAGCGTTCATAATGGAGAATTAACATTCGTGACGTGGCAAATTCTGAAATCTCCAAATGAAGCGCACAATTCTCTTCTTCTTTAATGGGATAATAATGAAGCTACTTTGCTGGTGATACTGATGGAGTTATTGCAAACAAATTTTTATAAGGCTTTTTTTTTTATAGTGATATCAAGAATAATATTATTATGCTTTTTTTTATTTGGGCAAGTTACCACAACACCATTATCCCGTAGTTTTTAACATCAAAGATACAAATATGTTGGTGCCCTTTGCTTTACAATTTTACATTGTATTTCTTTTAAATGTATCTGCCTACTCCCAAACTGTCATTTGAAATAAAACACATAGCCAAGTATTATTCTACACAATTTTTTTATTGTGCATTAAAAAAAGAAAACAAATAAAAATAGACATGCTTTCTGCCAATAGAACTTAACCAAAAAGTGCATTCTATGCATCCAAAATATAGAAAATATACCAAATCAAATCATTATTCAACCAAAAAAATAATGTCAAAGCAATAACTCCAAGGCCAATAATAAATAACATGTTATCTCCTCCAATACCGCAACATGGCTGGTTGACGAACGGCCGTTCAGAAACAAACTGAAAACGCGAAATGAAAAGCGCAAAATGAAAGGTGCGAAATGGAAAGCGCGAATCAACACTCACCAAACTTCGACTAACACGAAATTAGCAGAAGGAGCCCGAAAGTTGGCGCTAAAGAGCTGAAAAACAATGTAGTACGTCACTATGTTCGTATTTGTTGGCCAACAATTCCTTGCCATTTGTATGCAAGACAAGTTTGGGCCAACGCCCTTCGGACAAAAGTCCACGGTTTTGTTGGCCAACAATCTGATCGTGTGTACGAGGCTTTAGAGCAGAAAAATTCCCAAAAATGCCTAGATGTGAATGGAGCCTAAGAAGAACACGAGCCTTCCATAATACTCCAGAAGAGGCAGAAAATACTTTATCTGTGAAAAGCGTTGAGTTTGGTGGTCCCTATTTCGCTGTAAAAGTTTGGAGTCTACAGTATACAGCCATTCTCAGTGGCCCTTACTTTAATCTACTATAATTACATAGCACCTCACTCCTTCACCTAAGTACCTCTGATTAGTGTCCACTTGTGTCATGGGTGGAGACCTTATGATTCTCCCATTTAGAAGAGTGTAATGCTCTCATGGTTCAAAGATGCAGGATCTCCCACTCCATGGATAGTGTAGGACCCACTGATTATGGGGTACTTTGTCACAGTAAGTGGGCTTAGCACCATATAGCAATATGGTGTGACCAAATCCCCATATTTTTTGATAATGTTTTTTTGAAAATGTTTAGGTGTTTTAAACTAGCCTTGCTTGAGGTAAATGTCTTTTTTGCATGTGTGCGCTGTAATATTTTCTTCTACTATAATTACATATAAGAGTTGCACTCTCACCCTCTTCCTGCCCAGGCCACGTTTTCAGCACTGTACCCAAATTAAACTTTTACGTTTTTTTGTGAGACAGACAGAATTCTCTTTCGGTAGTATTTAATCACCACTGGGTTTTTTCTTTTTTGCTATACAAATGAAAAAAATACCAAAAATGTTGAAAAAGAAAAAAAAAATTTTTTCTTAGTTTCTGTTTTTAAAATTTTGCAAATAAGTAATCTTTCTACATAAATGTAGGCCAAAATGTATTCTGCTATATTTCCTTGGTAATAACCAAAATCAGTGTCTATGATTTAATCTATTATTGAATTAAAATTTACGGAGGTCCAATCAGTAACATTTTCTTCCAGCAGAGATCAGAATTGCAGTTTTGTGTGATGACTCAGATCCTTCACATCACAGCCCTCTCCTTCTCTATCACTATCCTATTCTTACATCCGTGTCCTCAGTCACCTGCACATCACAGCCCCCCACTTCACATCACTGTTTTCCCATCAGAGTAGTGTTCTCAGGCCCCCTTCACTCAACACACCCCTTTATTCACAGTAGTGTTTCCAACCCCCTTTGAAATCACCACCCTCGCCGCCCCTCCCACACACACACACAGCACTGTCCTCTGCCCCCTTCACATCACCACCACCCCTTCACACTTTTATTCACAGCAGTGTCCCCAACCCCCTTTCAAATCATTCCTCCCCCCAGGCTATCCCTGAAACTCCAAAAGCAAGGCCCAGGACGACCACACTGGATAGCTACTATCAGAGAGACAAGCTCTAGCAGCGATGTACAGAATATCTTGATTAAAGAGAATGTCTTGATGGAAAAAAAATCAAAGAATAAAAAAGTGCTAGCAAAAAATAGGTTAGTCTTTTAACACAGCAAAGCTGAAGAAATGCTATCCATTCTTCTAGTACACTAGCAAAAAATTGAGGCATGCCGGTAGTTGTAGGGATTATCCTGGGCTTGCTTACAGTTTTTTTGTTTGGCAATGTCCAGTCCTCTTGTAGCTGGCAGTATAACCTGACGATTAAAGACTTCCTGTGTTCCTCAAGGGATGAAAAAGGAATTCACATTGCAAAGAGAACTTCACTAAATCAACCCTTTTAGACTTATAATATAGTCACAGGAACCTTAGTGCAACCATCTTTTGTTAAAGGTTACCTTACCTGTACTATACAGAAAACAAATTTACAGCTGCATCTACTAGATAGAGGTGAATATTGTTTACTATTGTTTTCCCAGGTTATTTATGGGTGGCAAAAATGGACTACAAAAATCTTTTTTCGAATATAAAATCGTGTAAATGAACATTTTACCACACTTTTACTATTACTCCTGCTATTGTTTCATATCCAGCATGGTGAAATTCAGAATATAAAAACCAAAATAAAACTAATACAAAAAAATGAAGGTAGCCTGAGCACAGAAAAATGCACAGCAACCTACTGAATAGAGCTTTCAAGCAAAAGAAAAGTTGAGAGATACAAACATATTTTGTTAATTAGCTACTGCATGTCAAAATAAATTTTATGGAGTCTAGAGCATGCTGTTTTCAATGTACAATAAAGGACAAGAAAATGGCAAATGGCAAAATGTACTTTTAGCAGCAACATTTTTAATATAACGAAAGCTGTACTTTAGTTGCTTAAGTCATGGCCAGATTAAAGAGGGAACAAAAGTGTAATTGGCCATAGGTCTTCACCCTTAAAGGTCCTCTGTAACAGAAAAAAGATGGGGAAAGGTAATACAAAGGCAATACTCTCTATTAATCAGATGTTTTTATTATAAGAAGTATTGTATTATAAATGTGCACTCATACTGTATGTCATTCCCAGTGTCACTTTACTTAAGTTCTAACTGGAACACAACTTCTGCTGTTCACATGAATTTACTTGTTTGGAATACCCGTTCTTGATCAATTTTCATGCCAAGGGGTATTTTCAATAGGGCAAGGCTTATTTGTTACCAATACAGCTCCAGGTAAATCTAGCAGTTGTTAGGAATATCCCTCACCTGCAGAATTGCCTAGCTGCTGTTGTCCTTTCTACTGTGTCAGCAATGCTTCTTTTTCTTAAAGTCTAGCCTTTAATAAAAATATGACTAGCCCATAGCCATATTTATAAAAGCAGCTCTGTCTGCAATTCTCACCTCCTATTTGGCACTGCCCCCTCAATAATTCCTTTCTGCCACTAGATATCCATAGTCTTCCAGTAGTCTTCCCGTAATGCTCTGCTCTCTAGATCACTGAGGTCCACTCAGCACCGGAGAAAAGTCAAAGAGGAAGAAGACCTTGGAGCAACACATGAGCTGTCTAAAGACTTCTGAAAAAGGTATGAGAAAATAATAATGGCTGGGGAGCATCAGGGAAGAGGGGGGAGGGAAGGTCAGAACTGAGCTATAAGGCCGCAAAACGAATCTTTGTTTATAAAGTGCATGGTCAAATGAGCTCACTGCAACTTACTATGTGCAATTCCATTGCCACTATTGAGGCCTTTTACACTAGAGATTTACACTACCCACCCCCCCTCCCCCTTCTTGCCCCTTCCATTATCGCCCTTATTTGCAATTCTATAATAGCAAGTAACTTTTAAGCAAATTTATTGTGAACACCAAATAAAAGGCAATTTCTAGCTTTTAAGCTGAATAAAACTTTTTTTGGCATAATTGTGTCCTTTATGTTGTTGGCTGCTCTCTTAGTTGAAGTCCAAAATCCTCTGCTCCCCATTCCCCTAAAGCCATAATCTTCCAGTGCTGTGGGGGTTAACGTGGAAAGAAGAAAGAAATGGCTGCACATCCAGAACTTCCGATTGCCTTTTATTTTGTTTCACAAAGATAACACCAAAGACACCAAACTGTGGTCACGTAGAAGCGTTTCACACATACATCTTGTGCTTAATCATTACCTGTGGGTGTTAAACTGAGCACTGGGCCTGGTACTCATCAAGAGTGTGGATGATTAAAAGGTGTGCTTCCTCAATTTATAGATCGCTTTTCATTGATGGAAGCTACAGTACTGCTGCAGGAGGTATGGGTGGGTGGTCAGAGGACTTCAGATTTCAATTAACCACTTGCCATCCGGGCCATTTTCGACACTTCGTCCTTACATGTAAAAATCTACTTTTTTTTTATAGAAAATTACTTAGAAATCCCAAACATATATATATATATATATATATATATATATATATATATATATATATATATATATATATATTTTTAGCAGAGACCCTATGGAATAAAATGGGGGGTGTTACAATTTTTTATGTCACACGGTATTTGCGCAGTGGTTTTTCAAACGCAATTTTTTTGAACAAAAAACAATTTCATGAATTAAAAAAAAAAAAAAGAAGAACACTAAAGTTAGCCCAGATTTTTTGTATAATGTAAAAGATGATGTTACACCGAGTAAATAGATACCTAACATGTCACGCTTTAAAATTGAGCACGTCCGTGGAATGGCGGTAAACTATGGTGCTTAAAATTCTCCACAGGCGACGCTTTAAACACCTTTATAAGTTACCAGTTTAGCGTTGCACAGGTGGTCTGGTGCTAGAACCATTGCTCTCGCTCTGACATATGTGACAATACCTTGCATTTGTTGTTTGATCGGCGTTTACTTATGCGTGCTAAAGTAACGTATGCGCTTGCATTTGCGTGTAAGCATGGTGGCAAGGTGGCATTTTTTATACAAAAAAATGTTTTTGTACTAACTTTATTGCTATCACAAGGGATGAATAGCATCCCTTCTGACATCATGGGCCATGACAGGTCCTCTTTATGGAGAGATTTGGGGACTATTAGACTCCAAATCACTCCTCTGGCCTTTCAGTGCAGCCGATCAGACACAGATTCGGTCTGATCGACTGCTTTCGTGACTGCTGGTGGCGAGGTAAACAAAGGGGCAGAACAGGAAGTGACAAACTACTTATCGCTCCTGGTTTCCAGGGTTACTGAGAGAAGGAATGACATTGGTTCCTCTTTCTCTGTACAGGGCAGCCATTGTTGCCGGCCGCATTGCTCGCAGCCTCTGCGATGGGACCAAAGAGCCCGGGAGAGGAGGCGGCAGGTGGGGGTGGGACCCCCTTCCACCATGCGCAGAAGTGATCGAGTAGCTAATTAGCCACTCAGATCACTTCTCCAAAAAAAAGGGAATCGCCGGTTGCAACGAATGATATTGTGATGATGCCTGTAGGTGCAGGCATCATCCCGGTATAATCACTGAAACCCAAGGGACAACTGTTTACGTACCTTGGGCAGCAAGTGGTAAAGAAAGCAGCCAGTAGCACAAGGAACCCTTCACATTGAATGTAAGTACCGTCCCTTGTGCTGATTAAAAAAAAAACTAAATGTAGGCTTTAAACTCCTATCTAATGAACTTATCTGTGTGCTTTCTACATTAATAGACATTGCATTACTGGAGAAGTGATATGCATGAGAAATTAGTTCACTCTTTCATTCTTCAGTGCTGACTTACAATGGACATGGAGACCTTCCTGAATGGAATTACTAACAAGGAAATATTATAGCATTTTGATGGCACATCACAATTAGACAGCATGAGAGATCTGTTACACTCCCTTTTGTTCTGTTTGGACATATCAAGCAAAAGATTGATTAGTGCTATTGTTCCTAAAGCTACTTAAAGTCATGGCAGCTGTGTTTGAATGAGAAAGCTGGGTCATCCATTTTCAGAGACCAGTCAATGACTATATCAATGCAAAAGCATAAAAAAACAACAGCTTTTGTATTATTTAACAATTGCTGATAGCCACAATAACTAAGCTAATCACATAAATGACAGATACCCTAATATGATAGTATAATTGATTAATATACAAAATGTCATATACACTTTGGTAAATAAACTTAAGAATATTTTTAGAACCATATCAATAAGAACATTCATACTACTAGTGAATGTATTGAAAATCGTGGTGGAGGGACACACTGAGCACACATTTGCAAGTGAACTCTGGGCTCAAAAATTGTAATTTAAAATGTATCCCTTAACAGCCACTAATTATATAAATCCACAAAATGCCTTTACAAACCCTGATATAACTATTTAAATGTATCAGTGACATCATAACTGTGTTGCAAATAACCTGTGCAGAAAGAAGAGCTGTGGGAGGAACCCAGCAGGACCCATCAACTACAGGCTGCATACACTGTGTGTATGATGCCTGGGATGACAATTAGGGATGAGCCCTCAAACTTACATTCGACTCGAACATCAAGTGTAAGTCCATTCACCGAATTTAGAACAATATGGGGCATTCGCGGGAAATTGGAGCACCCGCGAACTGCCCCATAATGCACTGCGAGATCGTCAATGCACTGCAAGATCGCAGTGCATTGACGTCTGCTGATTGGCCAAAGCATGCACCTGACCTGCATGCTTTGGCCAATCACAGCGTGCTCTGCTGTAAAAGCCATGACAGCTATTATATAGCTGAGGGCTGGGCCACCTGGTGACATAAACGGGTCAGAAGGGATGGGGTCACCCGGTTACATCACCGGTTGGCCCCTGCCCTCAGCTGTATTACAGCTGTCATCGTGAAAAAAAATTTGTTTTTGCTCGTCGGTGCTGTGATTGAAGATGGATTTTCATCCCGGGACATTTTTTGTTTTTTTAATAAAAGAATTGTCAAAAACTGTCTCCTGCCTTTCCCCATCAATATGAGGACAAGGACAAGGTGTTTAGGGGGGCCCAAAGGGACTGGTAATGGAACAGGGGGGGGGAAACCACACCATTTTTTTCAATGATTTTTATCTATATTGCCGGGATCCAAAAGTACATTACAGCTGTGAGCAGTTTTAAATGAACTTTTTCCTTTAGAAATGTCATTTTGCTGCAGTACTGTTCTAAACACGGGAAAGATGCCCTATTTTACAGGCAGACTAAGGAACACCCCCCAGGCACGAAATTTAAAGGAATATTTAATTTTTATTATTTATTTTAAGCATTATTAAAATCACTGATCCTGAAAAAATAGCTGTTTTTAAAACACTGTCCACTGTTAGCTCTTTCCTATGAAGACCAGAAGTTCAGGTAAGCAGCACTCAGAGAGAACAAGAGCCAGAAGCATTTAACCTTGCAAACTGGGGTAAGAATTTTAAGTTTATTTGGGAATGTTTATTTTATTGTGTTCAATCCATTAAGTTAAAAAATACTGAGGGCTTAAAGTGATATTAAACCCTCCCTTTTTCCCCTATTTATATTCCTTAATAATAGTGTTTTATACTGTATATAGGCTAACCTTTTTATTCTTTTCCACTTCTATATTGTTTTTTTCGGGGACCGTTTTCCCCATTTTTGGTTCTTCCCTCTAATGGGTGCCCCCTCTACAGCACCGCTCTCATGGGGGTACCCGTGCATATGCGCTCACACTGCTGGGACTACATCCTCGTAGAGAGACGCCAGCTGCGCCCCACGCACAGGAGCCACAACGGAGGCTAAAGCTCTGCCTCCCATGTCCTTTGATCAATATGGGAATCCGCAGCTTTGGACCACAGCTCTGCCTCTGAAGATGATGGACATGCTGGGGAGGTGGGAATGGGCATGACTGCTGGGAGGAGTGACTGCTAAGAACTCAGCTCATCCTTGAGCAAGCGTTCCAGAACGGCGGAAATGCGCATGCGATAGCGCTAAGTATGTCCTGTCTTGTAGGCCCCCAAAGCCGTATGACGTAGTGGTCGGGAGTGCACTCCAGGGACCAGAAGCTGCATTGAAGTAAAGGAGGAAGAGGCTACAATCAGTATGGCAAAAACATTGAAAAAACGAATTTGAGGCAAAAATAAACAAGAATTAGAGATGTTTGCACTGCATGCACCTGAAATATGTGAAAAAAGTCGAGGCTTTAGAACCACTTTAATACTACGTTAAGTGAATGCATTTCCTGTACACCTGTTATAGAAAATGCACAAACCACTTACAGAGACATTCTTATAAACAGTATGTTTGGTATAATAATTCAGATATTTACAACAATAGAATCTTGGCTTTCATCAGTGTGAAATTTTCAAAAAAATAGCTTGAAAAATAAGGTTATTAATATAAACATTTTCAAGTATTGTACAGAGCTGGCCATCACTTAATTTGAAATGTATAAAACCAGAGAGGGGATCTAAGACATCCCAAAAGCTTGCATCCTTCATAACTTAAGTTGCTAAGTGACACTTGTATGCATGAGCACCTTTTTGTGGTTTTTGATTGTACTGTTTGCACAATTACATACTGCCCTTGTGTGAAAATCCTAAAGCCAAACATAGATGGTTGGAATCCCGAACAGTTAAGCTGGGACTGGCCGATATTCCATCCATCTGTGATCAGGCTGAGTGTATCCATGTCGATCCATCGCTCAACTTGGGTACAAATAGCATGCATAGGTGTGCGCAGCCTATTATATTAGGGTGTGCACCTCAAAGCTCCAACACATATGCATTTGTGACATATTAACCGGCCTCTTCCCCACTCGTCATCCTAAAACAATGGGGGGGAGCAGGTGAGCACACAGGGGGACCTGGGCAGCAGAAAGAAAAGGAACCGGGACAAGAGTGGTGGCATACATTGGTACCAATCCCCTGTATTTTCCTCCCGTGGCAGCTAAATATCGGAGAGAGGAAGAGGAGGAGAAGCCTACTTTCAGCTGCTGCAGAAGAAAATACAGATCGGTCCCTTAAGTTCCACTCCAGCCACCTATCCTGTCCAGGTTCTGGGGGTCGGCAAGTAAGGATTGCAGCTTACCTGTCACCTGCCCACAATTGATGGGTTGCCAACTCCAGGATTAGGGTGTGCCCAGGCACACCTGGCACACCCCTTGCGCACACCTATGATAGCATGTCAGATTTTTACATGCGATTATTGCGGGCGGCTATAGGCGTTAGTAATAATCATTGTTTTCTCATGGCTCCCTGTGACCCCCCCACCCTTCCTACACCAAAAGAGCACAATAGCTCTGCACTGTGTTGATGGGGGAATCGAGTGAAGTCACAACTATGGCCTGCCTTGGGGATAGAGTAGGCATCACTAAACAAATAAATAAATAACTTAATAAAGTGACTAATGAAATACACAATAGCAAGAATGTATTGGTACCTCTTAAAATTATTATGAATTTGAGCTGCATTATAAACTACTGATACAATGTGATCATTTAGATATAGATATACAGTAGCTATAGACATGTTGCAATATGTAAAGTGTAATTTGTAAGCACCCTTTGAACATTTCTATGAAAAGCTGGAGCAAAACATAATTACTTTGTGAAGAGAGCAATTATCTGTCTGGCTTGTTCAAAAATATCTTTTTGACCTTTACGTTAATTTAAGTGTAGTACACCAAGACATAGATATGAGCTGACAAGATGTTGTCATTATTTCTCGTTAGATTGATGGTGTGCCCTTTTTCTTTATATATCATCTAATTTTGATTTAATCTTTGTAATAAAAACCTATTGTAAATGAACAAGAATAACTGTTGATAAGTGCATACATCATATCGTTCAGAGACTGCATATTTTGAGTTTTTACTGTAGTGTTTAACTTAAATCAGTTTTTGATAGGACATTTTTTACAAGCTTATTCCTACTTATTTTTGTTATTGCAATTAATATTGAAATAAATATAGAGGTTTGTAGATTAGCTACCAGAGGAAACATTTTGTGCCTCAGCGCAGTTATATATTTAGTTTGATATATGCATCATAAGCAAAAATTTTTTTGTATTACAATAATATATATATATACTATTTTCACCTGCTGATCTCTGTCAGCCTCATTCAGCCAAAGACTATGGTGGACCATGCCTTGCGCAATGGGTATTGGTGGGACAGTCCATAGTTCCAACCAGAGTCCAGAAGACAACAAAAGCATAACCTGTACCCCATGTAACAGGAAGTGCTTGAACAAGGATATTCATGGCAGGATCACTTATTTTAATGAAACCTGAAGATTTCAAAGGCTGAAAACATTTTGTTGTATCCTAAAGAGACTGGGGTTGATTTGCTAAAGGCAAATGGGCTGTTTCCTTTCGAGGGAATTTACACCATGCAAGATAATTTGCCCCAGAGTTTAGTGAATGTGGTGAGGTTTCAATTTGCAAAGATTACCCAATTATGTGCAAAGAAATTAAAAAAACATAAATTTTGCTTGGATGTGACTGGATAATTAGAAGTCAGCAGAACTCCGTCTCATTCACTAAGCTCTTGGGCAAGTTCCCTTGCAAAGTGTACAGCCTATTTGCCTCTTGTCCCTTTAAAATACATGCATTATTTACCTCTGGTGAATTATTTTCTTTATTGCAAAGTCAGAAGTGTCACCAAGATCTTCAGCATCCAATATTTCTGGGTGTGTTGGATGCCTGCATCTCAAGCAAACAGCAGGGTGATGCTTGCTGACATTCAACAAGTCCGAAGTGTCAGATGCCAAAGATCATAGTTGTGTTTTTACTCTACAAGAGATAAAAGATTGGATTCACCTGTGATTCTACTGGTATGTATAATACCAATTTTAAGGAAACACTCTAGTTAGGAAACATGTATCCTAACAACAGTGTCTCTTTTAAGACTGAGGATGAGTGGTTTCAGCTAAATTATTATTGCAATGTAATTCACAATTTTGGCTTCACTAAAATTTCACCGACATTAGCCTATTTTGTTCACAATGTTGTCTGTTTATGTGAAATTTGTTTCAAAATAAATGATCTACCATCCCATGCTTTGCAAGTCCTGTGATACAATTCTGTTACAATATGCCATGTTCCTTACAGTATCGAAGGTCATGATCCCAACTAATGAGGGTTCATT
Source organism: Lithobates clamitans (assembly GCA_037952925.1). Lineage (NCBI taxonomy): Eukaryota > Metazoa > Chordata > Amphibia > Anura > Ranidae > Lithobates > Lithobates clamitans. The sequence goes on from JBBGZY010000039.1 coordinate 23,879,604, forward strand.
TTTTTACGTGAAAACAGGTCCAGGATAGTTAAAGGAACTTCTATAACCCACCAGGAGTCATTTAAAGCCAATTGCACCCTTAAAGAAGCTGTGAACTTAGATGTTGTCAATTAATAACTACCCTTTACAATCACTCCTTAAACCAGTCTAGTGAAAGCAAAAATATGTTTTTTTTTCTGAAAGTTTATTATTGACCATGTGACTACTGTTGGTTCTTGCGATCTGGGAATGGAACGTTGTAATGGAGCTGCTGTAAATCCTTTTGCTCATTTCTGTGATAACTGGGGGCAGTGGCAGCCCGTCCATTAGGGGCGCCCAGGCGCCGCCCCCTCTCTCCTCTCTACCCCCTATATGCAGTGGATAGATTCATGCTTAGCATGAATCTATCCACGGCCGTCGCTGCCTTCCCCTATTCATGTTTCCGGCCCCTTTTGGGGAACCGGGCACATGAATTACAGCGGCCATGGGTTTTTTTGAAGCACCTGATTAGAACCATAGGCTCTAATAGGCTTCAAAATAGTGTGGGCTCGGGTCGCAGAGGATGTGTCCGGAGCCCACTTAGGTGTGTTGCAACAGCGAAAGAATATTGTAAGAATATGTTGCAACACTATCCTCCTCACAATTATGTGCCACTTTGTGTTGGTCTATCACATAAAATCGCAATAAAATACATTTACGGTTTTGGGTGTAACATGACAAAATGTGGAAAATTTCAAGGGGTAGGAATACTTTTCAAAGCACTGTACATCACATCACCTAGAAGAATAAAATATCAGCAATGTCTGTAAACAAAACAGTTGTAGATGAAGGGACTCAAACTGATTTTGCCATCCTGTCTAAAATTAAAGGGGTTGTAAACCTTCAAGGTTTTTCACCTCAATGCATTATATGCATTGAGGTGAAAAACCTTCCTTAATGCTGCAGCCCCCCGTGCCCCCGTTTTACTTACCCGTACCCCCTCTATCTCGTCCCGGGAACGAGCACACCAGCAAAAGCCGGTGTCTCGGGTCCTGATTGGATGGATTGATAGCATTGGCTCCCGCTGCTGTTAATCAAATCCAATGACCCGAGGGGCGGGTACGAGTCATACATTCGGCTTCTATGGACGCCAACTGAATGACTCGGGAGAGCGCCCGCAAGGTAAGATTATCTAATGCGGTTAGGAGCCACGAGAGCCACCGAGGGACCCCAGAAGAGGATGTTCGGGGCCACTCTGTGCAAAACGAGCTGCACAGTGGAGATAAGTATGACATGTTTGTTATTTAAAAAAATAAAAACAAAGTTTTAGTGTCACTTTAAGTCATCCAAAGCACAACAATATGAAGTATGTGGCTTATAACATCCACTAATCATTAACAGTACACTTAGTACTGGCCCAGTAAACAGCTAAGTCTTTGTTTCTCCATATCACTTGTACAAATCTATATTTTCTCTAATCACCTGTCTTCCTTCCTACACTCCCACGTTAATCATTTCTACTTCCTCTTCATTTCTCATATTTGATTTGAAACATGTGTCCTCGAGTGTTTACGTGAAACTTCTAATGTGCTTTTCAGACTGTTCATTATCTCATTAAATTCATTCCACATCCGACAAGGTGGCATTTCTGTTTTTTCTCATATTTCCACTTTTTCACCTGCAAATATTTCACTAATTGGGAGCACTAAATGACAAAACGAATAGATTTTTAAAATAATTTTGTAAGTAAATAAGTCTTTTTTAAAGATCTAAACCTCAGGTAAATGACTACTGTGCATCATAAACAGTCCCCCCCCATAATATACTGTTTTTCTTTATTTTTTAATATTTCATATATCTCAATTCTGCTAATCTCTTTCAGTCCACATGCGTTCACTCCAGCATTAGCCTCTCATCATTTCTCTAGATTGCCTTCCCGACATTGACAATGGTGGACCAAGCCCATGCAATCTGGGATGGCATGGTACTTGTAGTCTTCACTAGAAGTGCATGTGACAAAGCAGGGCACAACAGGAAGTGCCTAAAAGTGGGCCTTCATGGAAGGGTCATCTGGTATTTATTTAATGATAGCTGCACATTTAAAAGAAAACAATTAAATCATTTTTTAATACGTTAAATATTTTATGAGATTTTAATGGGTTGGTTTAGATGTACTTAAAACCAGTTGTGGACACACAACTGCCCCATTGCCGCTACCCCTCTGACACTTTCCAGCCATTCCTGTATGTCAAAAGGACAACAGAGAGTTGCTGAAACCAGATAGACAGATATAAAGAAACATTTTTACTCTGTTCTATTCCATTCATTTCCATTCTGTTCCATTAATTTGCAGATCAAAGAGATTGTTCTGCATATGATGTCAGTTAAAGTAACCTGACACATAAAATATAAAATACAATTTGTTTCTATCTACCTCCTTATTAAGCCTTAGTTTACCCAAATTAGCTCTAATTATCTCCTTCTTCCCCTTCTCCCCTGGCTCCCGCTGCTGTCAATCAAATCCAATGATGCAGGGGGCAGGGCCGAGTCCGGCATTCATGTCTGTGGACGCAAATGATGGACTTGGGAGCGCACTCGCAAGGTAACCCCCTCGGGAAAGCGCCTCTCCTAGGGGGTTATCTGATGTGGGGAGGAGCTGCGAGAGCCGCCGGGGGACCCAAGAAGAGGATGTTTGGGTCCAGTCTGTGCAAAACGAGCTGCACCGTGGAGGTAAGTATGATATGTTTGTTATTTTAAAAAAATAAAAAATGATCCTTTACAATCACTTCAAAGATCTTTTAATGACAGCCATTAAAAGTCAATGGGGGAGAATTACTAAAAGTGGTTCACGCAGAATTTGGTACAGCTCTGCATAGTAACCAATCAGCTTTTAGGTTTTATTGTCAAAATCAAATTGAAAAAGCTGAAGTTAAAAAGCTGATTAGTTACTATGCACACCTGCACCAGATTCTGTGTGCACCTCTTTTAGTAAATCTCCCCCTTGTACATACCAATAATAGAGATAAGACAAACTTACCAGGGTTTGGTCTGAAGTGGGTTCAATGGACATTACTAAATTTTGGGTGCTAAATCTAAACCCCTCTGAAGTCAATGGAAGCTGAATTATAAAAAAACAGTAATGGTCATTTTCTAGACTAATAGGCAATGGAATATTAAACGAATGACAAGGGGGCTAGGTACTGCCCTAGGGAACTTGTATCAAAGCAAAAAAAAAAAAAAAGTTTAAAAATGCAGTTTGGCAGGGAGCAGAAATTTTAATAATAATAAAAGGACAACATTAAAAATCCTTGCACCAGGACATCACACGACATGCTCGGGCACCACCTCCACCAGAGCTGCCCGAACACACTGTAGCAGGCACTTGGATGGTCTTGGCCGGCTCTGGACTGGGCCGAACATCACAGCCATATTTTTTACTGGCAACTTTTTTCTTTTACTGGCATTTACTGGCAGGAGAAAATTGCCTGTTTTTTACTGGCTGCCAGTAAAAATACTGACGGTTGGCAACACTGCGCTCGTCTCACGTGCTGTCGTGCATTCCACTTGTGGATAAGGATAAACCAGAAGCTGGGATCCGGAAGTGACGTAACCAGCAGCGTCTGGACGTACGTTTCGTAGTTGATACATCATCAGGAAGCGTGCCGGTCACTGAGCATGCTGGCTCTATATGGCTAGAAAGTGGCTATGATTGATGAAGCTTCCTATCTCCACCCTCAGCTATCGCAATTTGATTACTCGCTCTCCATTGATTGCAATACATTATGCCTCACTCGCTATTACAGCGGCAAGCGATTCCCCCACACCAATGCCCAAACTTGTGATTTCAGCAGACACAAGAATCTTTGTGCATACAAAACTGACAATATATACTGCATCGCCTAACCAAAGATGATAATTATGGCAGATACAATATTATTAGTACAATAATTCCTATAAAAATTCATAACGTTGAGGTGCTTCCGGTCACGTCACTTTCAGATCCCAGCTTCCAGTTTCTCCTTATCCACTAGTGGAACGCACGCCAGCACAGGACATGAGACCAGCGGCAGGCGGTTCCCTCATGTAGTTTGGCAGGCTATGCTTAGTGTCAGGTTAGGCACCCACAAATGTAAGCAGACACCTTTTACAGTCAGGTCCATAAATATTCAGGCATTGACACAATTCTAATCTTTTTGGCTCTATACACCACCACAATGGATTTGAAATGAAATGAACAAAATGTTCTTTAACTGCAGACGTTCAGCTTTAATTTGAGGGTATTTACATCCAAATCAGGTGAATGGTGTAGGAATTACAACAGTTTGTATATGTGCCTCCCACTTTTTAGGGGACCAAAAGTAATGGGACAGATTAACAATCATCCATCAAACTTTCACTTTTTAATACTTGGTTGCAAATCCTTTGCAGTCAATTACAGCCTGAAGTCTGGAACGCATAGACATCACCAGATGCTGGGTTTCATCCCTGGTGATGCTCTGCCAGTCCTCTACTGCAACTGTCTTCAGTTCCTGCTTGTTCTTGGGGCATTTTCCCTTCAGTTTTGTCTTCAGCAAGTGAAATACATGCTCAATCGGTTTCAGGTTAGGTGATTGACTTGGCCATTACATAACATTGCAGGTCTTTCCCTTAAAAAACTCTTTGGTTGCTTTTGCAATATGCTTTGGGTCATTGTCCTTCTGCACTGTGAAGCGCCGTCCAATGAGTTCTGAAGCATTTTGCTGAATATGAGCAGATAATATTGCCCAAAACACTTCAGAATTCATCCTGCTGCTTTTGTCAGCATTCACATCATCAATAAATACAAGAGAACCAGTTCCATTGGCAGCCATACATGCCCACGCCATGACACTACCACCACCATGCTTCACTGATGAGGTGGTATGCTTTGGATCATGAGCAGTTCCTTTCCTTCTCCATACTTTTCTCTTCCCATCACTCTGGTACAAATTGGTCTCATCTGTCCATAGGATGTTGTTCCAGAACTGTGAAGGCTTTTTTAGATGTTGTTTGGCAAAGTCTAATCGGGTCTTCCTGTTTTTGAGGCTCACCAATGGTTTACATCTTGTGGTGAACCCTCTGTATTCCCTCTGTTGAAGTCTTCCCTTGATTGTTGACTTTGACACACATACACCTACCTCCTGGAGAGTGTTCTTGATCTGGCCAACTGTTGTGAAGGGTGTTTTCTTCACCAGAGAAAGAATTCTTCGGCCATCCACCACAGCTTTCTGTGGTCTTCCGGGTCTTTTGGTGTTGCTGAGCTCACCGGTGCGTTCTTTCTTTTTAAGGATGTTCCAAACAGTTGATTTGGCCACACCTAATGTTTTTGCTATATCTCTGATGGGTTTGTTTTGTTTTTTCAGCCTAATGATGGCTTGCTTCACTGACAGTGACAGCTCTTTGGATCTCATATTGGGAGTTGACAGCAACAGATTCCAAGTGCAAATAGAACACTTGAAATTAACTCTTGACCTTTTATCTGCTCCTTGTAAATGGGATAATGAGGGAATAACACACACCTGGCCATGGAACAGCTGAGCAGCCAATTGTCCCATTACTTTTGGTCCCTTAAAAAGTGGGAGGCACATATACTAACTGTTGTAATTCCTACACGGTTCACCTGATTTGGATGTAAATACCCTCAAATTAAAGCTGAAAGTCTGCGTTTAAAGCACATCTTGTTCGTTTCATTTCAAATCCATTGTGATGGTGTATAGAGCCAAAAAGAATAGAACTGTGTCAATGTCCCAATATTTATGGACCTGACTGTATGTACATACAGTTTTAAAAATAAAATGCAGTAATGCGCTATGTAGTGTCCTTTGTCTTTCCACATGGGAACATTGGTGGAGAGGAGGTCCTACAACCCCTGGCAAAAATTATGGAATCACCAGTCCCTGAGGATGTTCCTTCAGTTGTTTATTGTTGTAGAAAAAAAGCAGATCACAGACATGGCAAAAAACTAAAGGCATTTCAAATGGCAACTTTCTGGCTTTAAGAAACACTAAAAGAAATCAAGAAAAATAATTCTGGTGGCTAATAACAGTTAGATTTATAGAACAAGCACAATGAATAAATTATGGAATCACTCAATTCTGAGGAAAAAATTATGGAATCACTCTGTAAATTTTCATTACAAACACTAACACCTGCATCAGATTAAATCTGCTTGTTAGTATGTAGGTAAAGAGGGTAAATCATCATGCAGTGTTGCACAAGATGTTGGTTGTTCACTGTCGGCTGTATCTAAAACATGGACCAAATACAAACATGGGAAGGTGGTTAAAGGCAAGAATACTGGTAGACCAAGGAAGACATCAAACCGTCAAGACAGAAAACTTAAAGCAATATGCCTTGAAAACAGAAAATGTACAACAAAACAAATGAGGAACAAATGGGAGGAAACTGGAGTCAACATCTGTGACTGAACTGTAAGAAACCGCCTAAAGGAAATGGGATTTACATACAGAAAAGCTAAAAGAAAGCCATCTCTAACACCTAAACACAAAAAAACAAGGTTACAATGGTCTAAGGAAAGGCAATCATGGACTGTGGATGATTGGATGAAAGTCATATTCAGTGATGAATCTGGAATCTGCATTGGGCAAGGTGATGATGCTGGAACTTTTGTTGGTGCCGTTCCAATGAGATTTATGCAGACGACTGTCTGAAGAAAATATGCAAATTTCCACAGTCAATTATGATATGGGGCTGCATGTCAGGTAAAGGCACTTGGGAGATGGCTGTCATTAAATCTTCAATAAATGCACAGGTTTACATTGAAATTTTGGAAACTTTTCTTATCCCATCTATTGAAAGGATGTTTGGGGATGATGACATAATTTATCAAGATGATAATGCATCTTGCCATAGAGCAAAAACTGTAAAAAAATTCCTTGAAGAAAGACACATAAGGTCAATGTCATGGCCTGCAAACAGTCCGGATCTCAATCCAATTGAAAATCTGTGGTGGAAGTTAAAGAAAATGGTCCATGACAAGGCTCCAACCTGCAAGATGATTTGGCAACAGCAATCAGAGAAGGCTGGAGCCAGATTGATGAAGAGTACTGTTTATCACTCATTAAGTCAATGCCTCAGAGACTGCAAGCAGTTATAAAAGCCAGAGGTGGTGCAACAAAGAATTAGTGATGTGTTGGAGTGTTATTTTGTTTGTTTGTTTTTCATGATTCCATAATTTTTTCCTCAGAGTTGAGTGACTCCATAATTTATTCCCTGTGCTTGTTCTATAAATCTAACTGTTACTGGCCACCACAATTATTTTTCTTGATTTCTTTTAGTGTTTCTTAAAGCCAGAAAGTTGCCATTTGAAATGCCTTGTGTGTAAGTATTGTGGGCCTAGTTAGTGTCCAAGTAAAGATTGTAGATTGTGCCGATATAGCACGCCTAAGTTGCAAGTATTGGAAAAATAGGGTATTTGGCAGATTGAATTCCACACAAAGCGATTGGAAGTCTTGCAGGAGGCCTCCATGGTACAACTGTAGAATATACATAACACCATTCTTAGACCAGGCTGAGAAACCCTGTAATTTACCTAGTTATGGGTAGTTCCTATTGTTCCAAATGCGCGATCAGTTAGTATATCCTGCATATTGGAGATGCTGTTTGGCTTTACACCACACTCTGTCCATGAGTGCCAGGGTGGGGTAAGATGGGAACGTTCCCAGCTTCCTCGCTTCTATGCATTCCACAAGGTCATCACTGCACAGCTGTGTGCGCATAACATCCCTTATATGATCAGGGGGCTTGGTGTACAGCCAGCCCGTTAAATGCTGCAATTGAGCTGCTATGAAATAATAAAATGAGTATGGAACTGCCAGGCCACCAGAGTCCTTTGTTTCCTGCAGAGTTTCCAACGTGGAACCTGTTTTCTCCATATCAATGTGCGGAAAATGGTATTGCATTTTTTAAACACATGGATAGGGATCCAGATGGGTGCATTGTGAAGAGCATACAAGAGTTGTGGATTCCAAATGATTTTTATCAAGTTACAGTGGCCTACTATTGATAGGGGTAATTTAATCAAGCTAGCTGTTTTTTCCTGAAATTTTTGAATCAATGGGTTTATATTGAGTTTGATATAGAGATCTAAGCTAGGATGTATAATTATGCCTAGGTAACAAAAGGTATCTACCACCTTAATCTGTTCTGCTATCCGGGGTAAGGGCGCCACAAGAGGATCTAAGGGTAATAACGTAGATTTGTCCCTGTTTTTTTTGGAACCCAGAGAAGGTCCCAAATCTATGAATTAGTTCCATAAGGTTTATCAGTGAGGCAGACGTGTCGCCCACAAAAAAGGAGTGCATCGTCTGCGTATAGTGCCAATTTGTCTTCAAGCTCACCTCATTTAAACACACATATTTCTGTGTTTCTAGCTCGGGTCAGCATCACGAGCAGCCACTCGCGGTGTCGCTCATGATGATCAAATCAGTTGGCAGCCATAGCTGGGTTTTAAACAAAGTGCACAGATCCATCTGCTACTACACGTAGTTTGGCCAGGTAAAGCATTTAATAAATCACTGATATTGCTTGCAGGAATCTTGCCCTCTGCTTTTAGATTGCTTCTGAAAAATCCGGCTATATGGATACTTTGGTGCCCTGTATTTCCAGGTTAGCTTATTGTCTAGCCATGTGAAGGATAATATCTCTATCTTTATAGTGTAAGCGTTTCAGCAGGAATGGTCTATCATTGCCCCCTGGTGGCGGTGGTCGAGAAGGCACCCTGTGAGCTCTTTCCACAGAGAAAAATGGAGTAAGGTTATTTTTGCCAAACATGTCAGCTAGGCAAGTTTCAATGAAGTCAACAGGATTCTTCCCTTCAGATTTTTCAGGCATGCCAACAATGCGGATATTACTACGGCGCAGCCTGTTTTCCATATCTTCCACTCTGGCCGCCGTTTCTGTCATTTTAGCTGCTGTCATTTGCACATCTTGCAAGAGTGGAGGCAGCTTGCCCTCTATGGAGCTTACCCTACCCTCCAAAGCAGTGGCGCTTTCTCTGATATTTTGCATGTCGTGTCTAATATGCAGTATACCTTCCTTCATACTTCTAACTTCTGTGGACAATTCAGTGAGTGAGGAGCCATAGGTATGTACTGCAGTAAGGATGTCTTGCAGAGAGGGTTCTCTATGCTCAAAGTCAGAGTGGTCTGCTATGCCAGGAGGAGGGAGGGGAAAGGAGATGTTACTCACTGCCCTTCCATGTGCTGCAGCCGCCATTTTCTCTGTGGCATGCTGTTCCATATGCTGCTGTTTCACAGTGGGGCTGTTCTTTGCTGCTTTTGCTACATACGATGTATGTGGCTGCTGTGCAGATTTCTTGCCACCCAGGTCGTGGGCATACTTCTCCAGCAAGGACACCGCGGAGTTGCCTCGATCCTTCACTGTGGGCTGCTGGACCGGAAATCCGCCATGCTGGATCTGCCGCTCGCCATGCAGGCTCTCCTCCTGCCTTCTAGTCATCCCTGCCTTAGGGGGATTTCGACCAGGAGTCGCAGTGGGAGTAGCTCCACGCCGAGAGCGGAGTGTCCAGTCAATTTCTGCAGGGATATATACTCACAACAGGATAAATTGTGTCAGGATACCGGTGCTGATGTTAGGCATGTCTGCTCACATGTACGTCCAAGCCACGCCCCCATTGTTTACCTCCCTAGTACTTTGATTGAACTAAAAATTTTGCTGGGGAAATATTTGTCTATTATGTCTTGTTTCTCAAGTTTCTATTGGCATTCTCTGAAAATACAGACCATATATGAATATACATGAACAGATTTGTACAACAAGTAATATATATGTGTGTACAATGGAAACAGCCTGTAACTTCTAGACAATTTGTGTCTAGTTTACCCATCTGGGTATCATCTGTCTACCCAACTGTTGTATTGTATGTTATTTTATATATATTTTCAATAAAAACTAATGAAACGAAATGTCAATTAATAGCAGTAGTTATCATATTGCACATAGTGGGGTTGATTTGTGTTCACTTTGCATGCAAATTTTTTCTTAGCTCAGTGAATGAGGTGAAGTTCCACTTCTATCTTCCAATTATGTGCTTTGAAAAATATTTTTTTTTTGTTTTCCTTGGCCAGTGTTAATTTTGGCAGCAAATTTTGATTTTGTTTTAGTCTTATACCCTGTACACACGATCGGACATTCCGACAACAAAATCCATGTTTTTTTTCCGACGGATGTCGGCTCAAACTTGTCTTGCATACACACGGTCGCACAAAGTTGTCGGAAAATCCGGTCCTTCTGAACGCGGTGACGTAAAACTCGTACGTCAGGACTATAAATGGGGCAGTAGCCAATAGCTTTTTGTCTCTTAATTTATTCTGAGCATGCGTGGCACTTTGTGCGTCGGATTTGTGTACACACGAACGGAATTTGAACGATCGAATTTTGTTGTTGAAAAATTTTATAGCCTGCTGACTGTGTGTACAGGGCATTAGTCTTAGGACTAAAATGGCATTTTAGATTTAGTCCCATTTTAGTCTTCTGCAATTGTTTTAGTTTTAGTCGTATTTAGTCGACTAAATCTCCAGTACATTTTAGTTGACTAAAATATCCTACGTTTAAGTCAATTAAAATCTCCAGTACATTGTAGTCAACTAAAACTCATTTATTCGTCCAAAATCTAATGGGTGTAATTAAATTTTAATGCATTAGTTAACATTTCTCTACAATTTCCGAACTCATTATATACTGCTGGAGTGAAAAATCGAATATGTTATTATTTATGGTATTGAGGTATGAACAAGCACTACAGACCAGTGTTAATTTTGAAGTCAAATTTCAATTTAGTTTTAGTCTTAGTCTTTTGACTAAAAAATGCCATTTTAGTTTTATTTTAGTCATCTCAATTGTTTTAGTCATATTTTAGTCAACTAAAATAGTATTCATTTAGTCGATTAAAATGTTTTAGTCGTTTTATTCGGCAAAATTAACACTGTCCTTTGCCCCTGACTGGGTATTCTTTGCAAAGATAATTTTTACCGTATTAACTGTGCTAAGGGGAAATTCCTTTGCAAAGTGAAAAATCCCTTGCAAAGTGAACAGCTTATTTGCCTTTAGTTAGTGAATCAACCCTGATAAGTTAGCTCTTTCAAGAAAAAGAAAATTCTATTTTTCTAACTTATATAAACAGAAACATCAAAACATGATTATACTTTTGCATTATTCCTTTTTCTATTGTTAATAAAAATGTCTATAGCATTAGAATTTGTAGAACTGTTGTGTTCCATGATGATTATAGTTCAGGTCTACATACAGTACGTGTTAGTTGCTCTATTGCCGAATGTTGTAATTTCTAACCATATTCCATACCAGTCCATGACAGCTTGCATTTATGTATATAGCCTATACAATATATTTGATTTGTGTTATTAGTACACAAAGGAGTGATTGTCTGCTTTCTAAAAGCTACCGTTAAAGCAATTTATATGCTAAGCTAACAAAAACAAGCTGAAAATTATGACGACGTTGATAGAAAAATTGTGGATTTGAGGCACAGTTCTCTCATCATGTGCTGAATAACATTTTGCAGGGTTAGGTTTTCAAACTTAGCTGCTGAAAAACTCAGTTTATGTATAGAGAGTTTGTATATGGGACAGTTAAAGTGGACCTTGTTGTTGCTTTAACTTTGGATAGTAAAACTTTTTTTCTGTCAGTAAATACCTTATACAGCCCACTTCCTCTTTCTTGTCTGGTAATTAGCCTAGGCTTATGACATCATGCACAGCTCTCACTCTCGAACTCTCGTGAGAGTTTCCCAGGAGGGGGGATGAGTCATAAAAGGGCCAATGAGAGCTGCAGGGCTGCAGAGCTGGAGGTGTGCCTCTGTGTGTCAGTGTAAATCCAGGAAGTGAACGGGCAGAAGCTTCAGCTGCCCACAGTTAAAATGGTTGCAGCCAGACTTAGTGGAGGGAGATTTCTGCAGCATATTTGGCAAGTACATAATCACAGTATATATATAAAATAATGAGCAAAGTGGTTGGAGGGAAGCTTCAGAATGGCAAAGATGTTTAAATTACAAATTATGTGAGCAGACTGCAGTTCCTCTTTAACTAATACTTAACCCAACTCACATTTTAAGCTATGTACTGGTGCATTAACTGCACTTCCTTTATCAGGGGAAATCTGTGTGCTACTAGAGTTTTAGGACATGGCTTATTAAAACCAAGCTAATGTTGCTGACAGGGGTGAGAGACGTTCATTATCTCATGCCTACAAACACAGTGTACTGTACCCTTAGTCATAAAGGGGTTATACACCTCATCATACAACATACCGATTATGGAATTATACACTGACATGACCTCTGTGGGTGCAGGCACTGTGGGATAATTTATCCTCAAAGTTCAAAAAGGTAATGAAGTTTTTCAAGTCATTCCCCCAACAGCTCAGATCATCCTGCTCCCATCCCACCAGGGACTCAGTACTTTTTTACATTAGTGATTTAGAAGCTGAAAGCTTGCTGAGTCACTACTGGCATGGGGGGTGGGGGCTGAAAGAACAACTTGAATGTGAAGTTTGAGAATGAATTGCTCTATATTGCTTGCATCTACAAGGGGCAGTAAGGGTTTGTTTATAAGGTAATTTACTGCCAGTTTAGAGGTTGTAAAACCCTGAATGTCCATAGCTGATCACTATTCTAAGCATGCTAAACAATGCTAATATAATGCAAATACAGTATACTTGCAGCTGTTTTCCAAAAAGACCTGGGAGTCCTGAAATGCAGGTTACTCATTTTAGCTAGGAAGATGTCACTTTGCGTCACCCCTTTAATTCTCCAGGTATTTGAAGGGCAGCCCCACAGACCAATAGGGAGATACAGAAGAGGAAGGACCTAGTTGAAAAATATAGCTCTGTAGGTTTCAGGACTTCCAAAGTGTGCCTACATTTTATTTGTATTACACAATTAGCTTTCAGTAGTGATAAAATTTACTTTAAACACATATGTGTGAACTGTATTTGTTGTTCTTTTATGTATACAATATTGTTGCTACAGGTTTTGTTTATTTAATAGAGACAAAAAGGGGTTGGTTTACTAAAACTGGAGAGTGCAAAATTTGGTGCAGCTGTGCAGTGGCGGGCGCTCTATTAGGCCCCTTTCACACTGGAACGGTTTTCAGGCGGTATTGCGCTAAAAATACCGCCTGAAAACCGCCCCTAAACAGCCTCCGCTGTTTGTTCAGTGTGAAAGCCCGAGGGCTTTCACACTGAAGCGGTGCGCAGGCAGGGCGGTGAAAAAAGTCCTGCAAACCGCTTTTTTGGAGTGGCGAAGGAGCGGTGTATTCACCGCTCCTTCACCGCTCCTGCCCATTGAAATCAATGGGACAGCGCGGCTATACCGCGGTAATACCGCGGCTATAGCCGCGCTGTACGAGCGGATTTAACTCTTTTTCGGCCGCCAGCGGGGGTTAAAACCGAACCGCTAGCGGCCGAATACCGCTGCAAGAACGACGGTACAGCAGCGCTAAAAATAGCACTGTTGTACCGCCGACGCCCCCACCGTCCCAGTGTGAAAGGGGCCTAAGGGGCACCGCCCCCCTAATCCATGCACCCAGCCTCTAATCTAAATGCAGGGCAAGAGAGTGAGCCTATAGAAACAAGCTGTTTCTTTTGCGAATCCTGTGTCAGATGAGTCCCCTTTATTACATTTTTACAAGCTTTGATATAAATGACAAAACATACATATACCGTATTAGACTGTTTAGAAATAAAATAAAAATCACCTAAAACCATTATAATTTTTATTTAATACCACCTCAGCAGGAATGTAATTGCTGTATTTTATAAGTAGAATTTCTACTTACCAGAACTCTAAAATGTAATGCATATAAAATAAAAAATGCTCTTTTTGTAAATCCCACAGTTGAATCCAGTTGTTACAATTACCAGGCTTGCAAAAGTGACAGGCCAGCAAACATAGCACTTACTGAATGTTTATTAAATTTACACTACCCAGGACTGTTGAGTATATAAATTAACAGCTAAGCTAACACGAACCTTTAATATGCAGGAAAAAAATGTTAAACATCGATGATTAATACTTCTCAGCTTAGGTTCTTAAAAATGTGATTATTGCTTAGCTACTGATAATGGCATAAAAATGTTTTTCACCACATCTGAGACTTTTCTGTATTTTTTTCACATACTTTGCATAAAATAGGCATTCATCCTATTTTATATGAAGCCTTGTCTAAATGTTTACAGTATATAAACTGAGTAGAATAAAGGAATCCGCTGTAAGACTGAAAAAGAACAAAGATATGCTGTTTTGTGAGCAACCAGACGTTATCACAATCTGCTCAGTCTAAAGTAATTTAAGTTATGTGTATCCCTGCTGAATGTTACCCTACAGAAAAATACACACTGTTTAAATGGACTGTTGTGCTTAAAGGCATTGTAAAGTCAGAACATTTTTTTATCTAAATGCATTCTATGCATTAAGATAAAGTCTTCTGTGTGCAGCAGCCCGCCTAACCCTTACCTGAGCCCCATCTCTGTCCAGCGATGTCCATGAGTGTCTCAGCCGTCCGAGATTCTCCCTCCTGATTGGATGAGACACAGCAGCGGCGCCATTGGCGGTCGCTGCTGTCAATCAAAGTCAGCTAGTCAATCAGGAGAGAGAGGGAGTGGGCCATGTCAGGGCTCCTTGTCTGAATGGACACAGGAAGCTATGACTCGGCTTGGGTGCCCCCATAGCAAGCTGCTTGCTGTGGGGGCACTGAACAAGGGGGAGGGGCCAGGAGCACAGAAGAGGGACCCGAGAAGATGAGGATCTGGGCTGCTCTGTGCAAATACACTGCAACAAGGCCAGGTAAGTATAACATATTTGTTATTTTTTTAGGAAAAAAAACAAGACTTTACAATCACTTTAAAGTAGTTCTAACGTCATAAGGGTTTTTTCCTAAATTGATCTATTCATTAGGGTAAAAAAACTTTCAATGCCTATTTCACCCCCTTATACCTAAATACATATCTAAATAGTCCTGTACCGATCCAGTCTGCAGGAAGTTTGGGGCTGATCTGTGCAATACCATTGCACAGAGCAGGTAAGTATAACATGTTTATTATTTTAAGAAAGAAAGTTACTTTACAATCTCTTTAACTTGTGGCTTTTCTTTCTATACCAATTATGGTCATTGTTATTGATCAACATAATTTTACCATGTCTAAAATGCATGTACTGTATATGAAAATGAAGAGTGCTTAAAGTACCAAAAGTTTATGGTCCCTCTTCAAACTATTGCGTTTAGTTGTTTTCAATAATAGGTACCACAACATACATAGACATTTTAGTCAACTGTGCACTTTCACCATTGTGGCATCACTTTTTCTTGTTCCAGCATTATCCAGCATCAGCCTTTTTTTGTTCCAGCATTACCCTGCCCCTGTGCACAAAGCCAGCTCCATAAAAAAACTTTGATGATTTTGGCGTGGAAGAATTCGACTTGCACTGACCTTAAGGCTGGTTTTACACGGATGTTCAGTTTTTTTGTTCAGTTCAGACACGTTTTTTTTTTGTAAAAAAAAACGGATCAAAAAATGTAAATTTTTATATCGTTTTCATATCCGCTGACATCTGTTTTTTTACAAACGGGAAGCTGGCCACCGCATCCTTAACAACCAATGAGTCATCAGATGAATGTAAAAAAAAAAAAAGACTGCCGGCAAAAAAAAAAACAGTGAAAAAAACAGCGTGGGGTCCCCTGCAGGTCCATACCAGGCCCTTGGGGTCTAGTATGGATTTGGAGGGGACCCCCACACCAAATTTTTGGGGGGTCCCCTCCGAATCAATACTAGACACTTTAACAAGGGTGCCCCCAGATCCTGCTCCCCCCCTATGTGAATGGGTATCGGGTACATACTACCCCTACCCATTCACCAAAAAGGCAGTGAAATGTAAAAAAAAACAACAAGAGCCAGTTTTTGACAACTCCTTTATTAATAGCTCTGTTTTCTCCCATACTGTCCTCTCCACTGCCGTCTCTTACCACAGCCGTCTCTTCCCGCCGCCATCTTCTCCTCCTGCTGCCGTCTTCTCTCAACGCCATCTTCCCCGATGCCTCCTCTCCCGCCACCAGATTCCGATAAGCCCCCCGCCAGCAGACCCCAACAACCACCGGCCAGGGTTGTCGGGAAGAGGCCCTTGTCCCAATCAATATGGGGACAGGGTGCTTAGGGGTGGGGGACACAGAAAGCACCCAACCCCCCCATGTTGAGGGCATGCGGCCTGGTATATTTCAGGAGGGGGGGCACTCGCTTGTCCCCTTCCTTTCCTTACCTACAGAGCTGTATTCTTGGATAAGGGCCTGGTATGGATTTTGGGGGGCCCCATGACATTTTTGAAAAATATGTTGGTTTAGGGGGTCCCCTCCGAATCCAAACTTGACCCGAAGGGCCTGGTATGGACCTGGGGGGGACCCCACGCTGTTTTTTTCGTGTTTTTTTCTTTTTTGCGGGCATTTTTTTTTTATATTTAGCTGACAGCTAATGACACATTGGTTGTTAAGGAGGCGGCGGCCGGCTTCCCAGCCCCCTCCTTAGCAACCAGCTATATACAGTCTTTTTAATGAGGAAAAAAAGGGTTTAAGAACGGATTTCAGCGGAACGGATGTCAGCAGATAGGATGTAAGCGGATCGTCTGCTAACATCCATTTTTCGTCCATTCCGTTTTTTTACGGATGGAAAAATAGGGTTTTCTTCTGTCATAAAAACAGAGCTTAGTGGAGACGGATGTCAGTGGATGATCATCCACTACCGTCTGCTATCCCATAGAGATACATGTATGTGTTTTGCATCCGTCAACGGATGGATGAAAAACAAACATACGTAACGGCTGTGTGAAAGGGGCCTAACTTTATCGATCACCTTTGGGATTAACTGAAACACTGATTGGGATCTAGGTCTTTTTTGCCAACATCAGTACAGACCTCTTCAATGTTCTTTTATGTATATGTGTACAAATTCCCAAATATAGTCCACAATCTTGCAAAAAGCCTTCCCAAAAGAGTGAGGGCTTTTATGGCTACAAAGTGAGGGCAATTTCCACAATGATACCCATGGTTTTGAAATGTACAGTGGGCCTTGGAGGTATGATAATCAAGTGTCCACAAACTTTTGGCCATATAGTATTTTAAATACTGATATAAACAAGATAGTCTGTATATTATTTACTTTAATTATAACTAAAGGCAAAACTTTTTTGTTTTGAATAGAATGAAGAGGGATTAAAACACCTGTCAAGTTGTTATTGCTATCTGTGCTTCCGTTGGGAGATTCACCCACTCCTGTTTATCATTGCTACCAAGTGAGTGAAAGCAAAAGAAAATCCCAAATTTTGGGCTGTAGAATCAGAACAGGAATAGAGAGAAATTCTTTCAGTGGGGAAACTAGTTCTTGTGACCCTGGTGATAACCAGGGATCCAGGGTCTCCTCACTTTGGAGGAATTTCCTCTCTCTTCCTGTTTTAGCTATGAGACAGGAAGCGAGGGGAAGCCTCCCCAATGGAGCACAGATGGAAAACAAAACAAACAGAGGTTATAATCCTCCTTTACTCTATCTAAAATAAAAATATAAATAAAATAAAAAAATTGCCCTTAGTTCTATTTTAGCCTGAGAAAGTTGCCATTTAAATACATTTGTCCAAAGGCACATTGTGCATCATGCAGCCAATCACTTATTTACTATTTGGCGTATGACTAAAGCATGATCTATGAATATCAGAAAGAATCTACATTCACTGACTGACAAGTAGGATAAAGAGTACAGTTAAGCACTTCCACATTAAAGAGCAGATGTTGGATGAAACTTGGTTGATCAAATTTTCTCATGGGTGATTCTTGCTTGAGGGAATTCTTAAAGGATGAATATTGTATAAAAACAGGCTAAAACCACTGTGGTTGAGTGTGAAAAATGTAATCATGGTTAAAAAGTGGTAAATGTTGGGCACATTTCTTGCTGATTTAATTATATTGCATGTTTTTTTTTTTTTAATATGCAAGGAAATCTCTGACCATACTGATATCATATCCACAAGTTTAGCTCTATTTTACATGAGAGGTGGAGCCATCCCTTCGCACTTCCGTGCACTCACTCTTAGGTCATATCAGTGATGGGTGTCCTCACTGACCAATAGTAACACCTGATGGAAAGGAGGGGAGGGGGCCCATCTGTCAACTATCGATACAGGTTACTATTTGTCTATTAGAACATTTCAGCTTTTTGGGGTTCCAGGGCACTAAAATCTGAGTGGGTGTTAAGTATCTGGAGACTCCTGCTATCCCATGGAGATTGTAACATAGTACATTTTGCATGAATATTGGTATTCTTGAAAGGGAAAGTTCACCTTTACCACAAAACTGCCTATGCAGATAAGTGGCATCTGTAGATAAAAACAAACTGTGCATCTCTGACTAAAGTTGAATAATGCCCTTCCTATAGGTGTGGGCTTATTTACATGCCTTATGAAGCCTGACTAGAATACTTCCAGGATGTTGCTAAGTACTCCCTGGGCATTGCTAAGTGAGGCCTAGTCATCACTGCTCACTTCCACCATCACATAAGCGAGCTCTCAAATGCTGAGTTCAGAGCTACTGTATGAGAGGAGAGAAAGAGTATGTGAGGTGAATCAGAGCTCACTCCTGTGATGGTTGAGGTGAGCAGTGATGACTAGGCCTCACTTAGTAATGTCCTGGGAATACTTAGCAATGTCCTGGGAGTATTCTAGTCAGGCTTCATAAGGTATGTAAATGGCCTACACCTATAGCAAGGGTACTATTTAGTTTTAGTCAGAGCTGCACAGCTTGTTTTAATGTACAAATATCCTTTACATGCATAGGTTTTTTGTAAAGGTGAACTACCCTTGTAAGCAACACAACAAACCAATGTAAGATTTACTTCTACTATAGAAAATGGACAGATACTCTGTACTGAATCTACTATTAAACATACAGTTTCTTGGAACATTTCTGTCCATTTAGGGTTATTATGTTGCTCACAGCTGAAGTGGCAATATCTAAATGGTCACACTTCCAAAATTCACAGCAGGAATGCATTTTCTCTATCACTGGTTATTAACGTAATAATGATCATATTAAGGCAAGGGTAGGAGCGATGACTGAATTATGAGAATACCTCATTCACAATTTTTTTTTATTTGCCTGAATATTTGCATGCATATATATCTAATCTATAAGGAGTCCTGCAAATTCAGGAATATTGGCAATAGTGATTCATAATTTATTTGATTTTCGCATCACAATATAAAACATTTGGCATGAAAACATACATTCAAAGTTGAGTTCTGTGCATACCCACTACTTATGGGGCAACTTCACTGGATTCTGCTCACCCTGCTTTAGCTTACATTATTTTTACATATTATATGAGAATATTAGTATCCTTTAGTACACACAGTAATGTATTGATGCCTTAAAGGCTTCTTCTTATGTATGGCAAAGAGTTTCAATGTGTTTTCAGTAGATAAGGCATGGTAGTTTTCCATCTAAAATTAATTAGATGGACCAGGCTGCATCCTGAATGCCACAATCTTCATGCTCTGCCTTATCTTGCCAAACACAATGATTGGACAGCAATTGCTATGTGAAGCATTAACTAAAAGAAGACACTGATACTTCCTAAAGTTCTGTTACCGCATGGGAATTTTTGAGCTGTAGAGAATTATATCTGTAATATTGTTTATAATTAAAGGGGGGTTACACCATCCTATGGAAAAAATGAAGATTTACTGTATAAGGCAATTTAAAGCTGAAGTTCAACTAAAAATGTTTTGTAGCCCCACAGAATTAGTGATCTAATTTACCTGTAATGAATATGTTCCACATCATTCAGGCAGCTGGATCCTGAAGAAATATTCACCGCAGGGATGCCAGTCCTCTTCCTAGCTCTAAACTGATGGCACTGCACTGGCACTGCAATAGTTCATAGCTTTGGGTTTCCGGGCTGAATTCAGTAGAAAAATCTGGGACCCACCCACTTCACCTCCATTGAGAAAATGTATTTTATTACTATCACTGCATGTAGCATGATCTCTGAATGATGGAGAGAAATTCATTCATTTGATCCCCCCCATTCAGAGATTGTTACATGTAGTGGATGTGGACACTGTTCATTCTACAATGGATCGTGACAATTTTATTTACATGTTTTGCAAAACGTAATAAACATGTTTTATATCTGGAAGCTAATATTTTTATCGGTTTTGTATATGTATACAATTTTATTTTTTACAAATAACCGTTTAGCTTACAGCGGAGCTCCACCCATTTTTTTAACCTCCGAGCATTCCCATTCCTATGCTATTGTAAATGGCCAAAATTATTTTATTTTTTTCTAAATACCTTTTTTTTTCTTCTTGCAGCCCTCCTGGTCAGGCTGACTAGGCGATTACATCACAAGGCGATTCCTATGGACTCCTGGGATATCAGCGTCATCTATTCCAGAAGTCTATAGGAATTGCCTATTACTGTAATCAGCGCCACGCAGTGACATTACTGTGCAGGCGTGAGATCCAGAGGTTCATGCTGGGTAGCCAGCTGCACTGAAATACCGGAAATAAAGACTAGCGGGCTTCACATGCACACAACCACAATGGACCCTGCCTGCTTCCGAGATCAGGTATGATTTAAACTATTTAAAACAAACAAGAAGGAAAACGTTATTGACTGTATCTAAATGTTAAAGTAGAAGTAGGAACAATGACGGGGAGCATTAAAAAAAAAAAATGATATCTGGGGACTGGAACTCCGCTTTAAAACATTAGATTCCCTCATCCTGTGCAAGCTAAATTACTGCTTTTATTATTCTCCTTGTATGTGATTTGGTATTATATGAAAATTAAAGTTTTGCCACATTCATAATCTAAGAAAAAAACAGCCTTTTGCCTTTATCAAATCAACTACACAGTCTTCCATCTAGTGTCACCTTAACATTACACACTATGGCTCTTGGCAAAGCCTAATCGTGGATTTGCTTTAAAGTGCATTTAACGTGACATCAAAGTATTACAACTGCCCTTACTACTGCATATCAGGCACCTCGTGGTTAGCTATTGGGAATTATAGGTATCTTGAATCCCTGGAACACTGGCATATGAAAATTTTGAGCATCCTTCCTGGTCAAATCTTTGACCCTGCCCCTCATAGATAGCCTTATTTTAAGGCTTGTTTGGAAAAATCTGCTAGCTCAACTCCCCAACACACAATACAGCGCAACACACTACAATACATGGCACGTAGATCTTTGTGCCATGTTTTAATGTATGTTATCACAATGCAATAATCTAAATGTGCTTTCAACCTAATTTAACCTTTGAGTACATTTTCTGTAATAAATACAGTATAAATAAATTACAGCTTTCACCAAGTTTTTTTCTACACGTGCCCCTTTTATTTTATCAAATTTCATACTTGCACTTTTTCCAGTAAAGTTGTCAGTTGGTAATGCATCTAGCAATATGTGCTTTTATCCCAACTTTTGTTTGTTTTGTAAAAAAGTGACCATGGCGTCTCCCATTGCTTGTTTCTTAAAGCAAATCTTCACTCATAAATAGAAAGTGGCTCCTAGCTCCTGGCTTCATCACTTTGCTACCTGTATAGTAACTTTTTTTTTTAATCTTTTTTTTCAGAAAAAGGGTTTGGTCTTGCCTCTAATACATAATATTTGCCCAGGCGAATGACGTGTACTATGCCCGCTGTTCCTATTTACTTCACATATCCTAGTAGACCTTTAGTGTTTCATTCACAGAGGAGGAGGGGTGAGCCTGCATCATCAGGAGGTCCGCTGACTAAACCTGGAAGAGCCAGTGGGACGTTACACACAAACATAACATTGTGGGACCTGAGCAGCGGCTGCTGAGAAGAGGATCTTGGCAGGTAAACGCTGGATCCACTGGGTGGGTGAGTATCCAAAATGTGGAGAAACCCGCAAAAGTTAATCAAGGGTAAAACAAAAGTAAGAGGGGGTGGGAAGCTCAAGATCTACTTTAACTGTCATGTGTTCCACCTGACATTTACTGACAGCAACTTATTGTCATCCATTTGGTGATGAATAAGATACTTTTAAACACCACTACAAACCAATGCCAGATTTACTACTATAGAAAATGGAGACAGTGACAGTCACCAAGAAAAATTCAGTGCATCCGGAAAGTATTCACAGCGCTTCATGTTTTCCACATTTTGTTATGTTAAAGCCTTATTTCAAAATTAATTAAATTCATTATTTTCCTCAAAATTCTACAAACAATACCCCATAATGACAACGTGAAAGAAGTTTGTTTGAAATCTTTGCAAATTTATTGAAAATAAAAAAGAAAACAAATCATATGTACATAAGTACTCACAGCCTTTGCTCAATACTTTGTTGAAGCACCTTTGGCACCAATTACAGCCTCAAGTCTTTTTGAGTGTGATGCTACAAGCTTGGTACACCTATTTTTGGGTAGTTTTTCCCATTCTTCTTTGCTGGACCTTTCAAGCTTCATCAGGTTGGATGAGGAGCGTCGGTGCACAGTCATTTTCAGATCTCTCCAGAGATGTTCAATCGGATTTGTGTCTGGGCTCTGGCTGGGCCACTCAAGGACATGTCCTGTAGCCACTTCTTTGTTATCTTGGCTGGGGTCGGTGTCCTGTTAGAAGATGATTGATAGTGTAAAGGTGCACTGATTCTATGTAAAGGGTGGGAAAACCCACAGTGATATAAAATGTAATGCACAATAATGTTGCCCAATGTATGTATATCAATCACATTCCTGGTATTCAGGGTTTTTCAGGTAGAGCAGACTTAATTGAATTCTCAGTGCTTCCCTTCACCTACACACACAGATCAATGTTAGAAGAAGAACCTTTGCCCCAGTCTGGGGTCCAGAGAGCTCTGGAACAGGTTTTAATCAAGGATGTCTCTGCACATTGCTGCATTAATCTTCCCCTCAATCCTGACTAGTCTCCCAGTCCCTGCCGCTGAAAAACATCCCCACAGCATGATGCTGTCACCACCATGCTTCACAGAGATGGTATTGGCCAGGTGACTAGCAGTGCCTGGTTTCCTCCAGACATGACGCTTGCCATTCAGGTCAAAGAGTTCAATCTTTGTTTCATCAGACCAGAGAATTTTCTTTCTCATGGGCTGAGAGTCCTTAAGGTGCCTTTTGGCAAACTCCAGGTGGGCTGCCATGTGCCATTTACTGAGGAGTGGCTTCCATCTGGCCACTCTATCATAGATTCCTGATTGGTGGAGTGCTGCAGAGATGGTTGTTCTTCTGGAAGGTTCTCCTCTCTCCACAGAGAAACACTGGAGCCCTATCAGAGTGACCATCGGGTTCTTGGTCACCACCCTGACTAAGGCTCTTCTCTCCCCTCCTGATCGCTCAGTTTGGCCGGACAGCCCGTTCTAAGAAGAGTCCTGTTGGTTCCAAACTTCTTCCATTTACAGGAGATGAAGGCCACTGTGCTCATTTAGACCTTTAATGCTGCAGAAATTTTCCTGTACCCTTCCCCAGATCTGTGCCTCAATACAATCCTGTCTCAGAGGTCTACAGACAATTCTTTGGACTTTATGGCTTGATTTGTGTTTTGATATGCACTGTTACTTGTGGGACCTTATTTAGACAGGTGTGTGCCTTTCCAAATCACATCCAGTCAACTGAACCTACCACAGATGGACTCCAATGAGGTTTTAGAAACATCTCAAGGATGATCAGTGGAAACAGGATGCACCTGAACTCAATTTTGAGTGTCATGGCAAAGGCTGTGAATACTTATGTACACCTGATATTTTTCATTTTTTATTTCTAATACATTTGCAAAGATTTCAAACAAACTTCTTTCACATTGACTTTATAGGGTATTGTTTGTAGAATTTTGAGGAAAATAATGAATTTAATCCATTTTGGAATAAGGCTGTAACATAACAAGTGAAGCGCTGTGAATACTTTCCGGATGCACTGTATCCTTAAAGAGGAGGTCCGCCCACCCCTGCAAAAATGAAAAGCCAGCAGCTACACATACTGCAGCTGATGACTTTTAAGAATAGGACACTTACCTGTCCTGGAGTCCAATGATGTCAGCACCGCAGCTGATGTTTCCATCAGCTGTCGGGTGCTGCTGCCACCGTTGCGGGTAAGGGAGCCCGGCAGTGTAGCATCACGGCTTCACGCTGAGTCCCTACTGCGCATGCACGAGGCACTGCTGTGCTCTCCTACTGGCCCTGCAGCGGGGGAAGGAGGAGGGAAGAGGAGGGAGCCGAGCTGTGACGTAATTCTCCGCAGCCCGGACTCCCAGAAGGGGGGACAGGATACCTGTTAAAGACAGGTATCCGCCGCCCCCCCTCCCCCCCCAAAAGCTGCCAAATGTGGCACCGAAGGGGGGGAGGAAACAAATAAGCGGAAGTTCGACTTTTGGGTGGAACTTCACTTTAATTTATACTGACATGGAGGAACATGGCAATATGGACTTTAGACGCCCATAGCAGCCAAATAATTTTCATCTATTATTTTGGTGTAGTTACTGGCTGCAGTGGTTATTGGTTACACATTCAACTGTTTTATACATAGGGTATATAAATGAATGGATTGTTTTGTTTTCATTTGCTGTCGTGGGTTGTTTTTTTCTTTGCAAATCTAGGCCAAAAAAATAAATAATTTGCAGCCACCAGATGAAGTACTGCTACAATATGGTGAACTATAAAATCAATCAAAAACAAACAATATATTATATACTGTATCTATAATTTATGATAGACACAAGGTTTAGTTAATTTGTACCAGTGCTGGCCTAGTTACAAGCTCATAAGTGAGCACTTGAGCTGTAAATGATACCCAAGCAACTGCTTTGTTGTACAGATATCTGTGAGTACTTGGAGTATATCAGTGTTTTATGTGCAAAGCAGCTGCATTATCTCTTGGACTGGAAAAAAACATACTAACACCAGTCATTATGATGCCATTTCCTCTCAAAACCTGAAATCTGGAAGCTGTGTCCCAAAAAAGCAAGCAGAGGGCAAAGGACTAGTCACCAGTACTGACTGTAGGCTCTATGCATCTGATCCTTTCCTCGTTAGACTTTGCATGCTCTGTATCTGTGGAGACAGAATGCTAGAGGAGCAATGATTTTCTTTGTCAAACCCCTTATGGATCAGGTTATTTTTAATTTTTTTGCTATGGGCCAAATGGGCCATTTAACAGTAACTTTGTCATTGCCCATAAAGATTTCCTTTGGTGATATTGTCAGTGCAATCTTTAGACAAAAATATGTAACAAAACTATTTTCTGTTTCAATACATTTTTATTGAGTAAAACAGAAAGCATAGCTGCAATAGTTTTGCATCATTCCAATTTCAGTAAAGACATGTACCCACATAGGAGTACCATGCTGACAAGTATGGTTAAAACATATGAAATATTTCCATGGGGTACATAGACACACAGGGAGTATACCTTTCCAAGAGCTTAAAGTACCTTGGACTGAATGGTCCATCAACTGGGTTTCTTGACAGGCGGTAAACCTAAAAACAGGGATCTACCAGACAAAAATGTCCCTTGTAAGTGCAAATCATTCTTGACCATGTAGAGGGGAAAAATAGAAGAAAAGAAAGGGAAAGGTCAAGTCCGGGTCCAAACAGATCATGGCCTGCAGGACAGAGCTTCACATGAAAATGCACAAATAGTTTAATGCATCTATATACTGTGGAGTCATCAGAGGACTCCCCCCAAGTAGTTAGTAATCCATGGCTCCCACACCTTTCTAAATTTGCTGACCGTGTCATGCATTATCAAAGTAAAAACACTAGAAAGAAATGGCATCTTATAGTGTGACTGTTAATCCATTGTAACTGAATCAAACAATCTCTTCTTTACTGTAAATCAGCTTCTTATTTCATGGTTCTGTATAAATAGGGATGCATGGACCTTAGGACGACTTGACCTACAGGACTATGCAGAAAATACCATAGGGTGTTAGTAAGTAGAATTGGCAGCTACCAAAGATAAATTCAAGGATGAAAATGAGAGCACCTATAGAAAGTAGGTTATTTTTATTTTTTTTATTTTTTTTGTGTGTTTTATTTATTTTTATTAAATTATTATAGACATATAAAACCTTCCATATCATTCCAAAGACATAAGTACAAAACATTCAAGAAAAAAAAAAAAAAACACATACACAAAAATGGATCTACCCTGTAACAAACACCTCTAGGAGGGCCAAATTTTGAGAATTCAAGATAAATTCAAAAAGGAGAAATAGAAATATTACACCCTCAATCCCCGAACCCCCCCCCCCTCCCCGAACCAACCATTCCCCCTCCCCTCCAAAGGAGAAAAAAAAAAACCCCTACCACACTCCTCGCCTGTTATTCCTAACCGTGAAATACCTATCCCCTATTCCTCAATCTATTTCACTCCTACTAATTTATTTATTAGTGTATAAATTCCCCAATTCCTGCCAGTAATATTGAGGGCTCTTGGCAAATTTCCCATTATATAAGTGAATCTGTGACCATCCCCTACCCTTTTTATTTATTTATGAGGAGGAGAGGGTCTCATCTCTCTACCGCCAATATATTTTCCCCTAAAAATCATGCATTTCTTCGTGTGTGAGAAGAAAAAGAAAAAGAAGAAAGTAGGTTATGTCCCCAGCTGGGTTTACAGTATGTTCAACACTTTCATGTATGACAAGCATGACATTTTAAAAGGTGAAAGTATAACTCCAGGTTACTAAGATCAGGAGAACTTTTTCTAAGGATGGACTTCAGAATGGTGTAGGTACCATGAAAGGAAGGAGGATATATACGCAATTTTTAAGGTGGAACTTTAAATATGCCTCTGGGAACCACTTTTACACAGTGTTAAAAACACAAATTGTAATCAGTTAAATACTTTATTGAGATATAAAATAACTCTGTGGGTTACATTGTTATAGGATAAACCTGTCCATGTCTCAAACGATTGAATCAGTTGTAGGTTGTTTTAAATGTTTCACGGGGTCTCCTGCTTCATGTAGCTGCATAAAACAAACTATGAGAAGGGAAAAGAAAAGAAAAACATGAATTGTACAGTATGTCAACAAAACCATCAAAATATTAATCCAAATGAAATATCTCCATTGGGACAAAGAAAAAGGAAAAAGCAAGAAAAAAAGGGAGTTAATCTTCATATATACATTAATATGAAATAAAATATAGATGTCTTACCTCTGCCTCAAAAATATATAAAATACAAGCAGTAGATGTCATATGGTGTCTGTCTCAAAATGCGTTTGCCAGCCCATGGGACATATCCGGATCCATAGGGTCCAAATATAGGTTCATTTTGAGACAGACAGCCTATGATATCTGCTGCTTGTGTTTTATACATTTTTGAGGCAGAGGTAAGAAATTTATATTTGATTCCATTTTAATGTATATAGAGATCAACTGCTTGGAGATAGTTAATTTGGATTGATATTTTGATTGTTTTTTTTTTACATACAATGTATGTCTCACTTTTCTTTTCCTTTCTCATACTTTGCTTTCTGTAGTTACAAATTTTTTGGAATACATACTGTCCTGATGAAGTGAGTGACCCTGCGAAACATGTAAACTGACCTTCAATTTATTCAAGAGTTTGAGACATCGATAGGTTTATCCTATAAGAATGTAACCCACAGATTTTTTTTATATTTCAAGAATGTTTTAAACATTACAGTTGTGATGTTTTTACTATCAACATTTATAATAAAATGTGTGTTTTTAAATATAACACTGTGTATGAGTGCTTCTCAGAGGTATATTTAAAGTCCCACCTTAAAAACTGCATATATATCCTACTTCCTTTTATGGTACCTACACCATTCCGAAGTCGATTCTTAGAAACAGTTGTCCTGATCTTAACAACCTGGAGTTATACTTTCACCTTCTAAAATGTCAGACATGAACGTGTTAAACTTAAACCCAGCTGGAGACATAACCTACTTTCTAAAAGTGCTCT
Organism: Lithobates clamitans; assembly: GCA_037952925.1. Classification (NCBI taxonomy): domain Eukaryota; kingdom Metazoa; phylum Chordata; class Amphibia; order Anura; family Ranidae; genus Lithobates; species Lithobates clamitans. The sequence continues at coordinate 23,907,589 of JBBGZY010000039.1, forward strand.
AATTTTCATCTTTGAATTTATCTTTGGTAGCTGCCAATTCTACTCACTAACACCCTATGGTATTTTCTGCACAGTCCTGTAGGTCAAGTCTTCCTAGAGTCCATGCATGATTATTTATACAGAACCATGAAATAAGCAGCTCATTTACAGTAAAGAAGATGCTATTCAGCTACAATGGATTAAGAGTTTACACTATAAGATGCCATTTCTTTCTAGTGTTTTTTTTTTCTGGACATGCCTGGGGTATTGCCCAAGTATCGGCTGTTATTCCACCACCCAAAACCACCTTACCTTATTTAAATAATTCAAACCAGACATACTTTCCTGGGTTTAAATGGCCATAGCAGCCCCCTTTATAATAATAACCAACCATAAAACCACTTTGTTACATAATATAAGTGGTGATAAACAGAAAAAATACCATAACCTCTCAGACTGAAGTTTTTTATGTCCTAGGATTTTTAAGGCTGCTTGACTGACCAACTAGTTATATCTGGCACCACCTTGCCTTTTCACGGCCCCCAGCTGGAACTTACACCAGCACGGAGACAATTGTTTGGCAAATTCACAAGCCGATACAGCAAACTGCCCCAACACGTATTACTTCCACCCTAATTAAGGCAGGTACACCCATACCAGAGATGGGCACAACCCACCATTCTCCAAAGAACGTAACCATCCCCGCCTTCAAAAACCCTATGACCTCTGCCAGCTACTTGAACAACCTAACAATCACATCTTACAAACAACATTAAAGAGCAGAACTCAAATAAAACCACCCTGTTAACTACCACAGAAAAAAGAGGGCGGGAGGGCGGTAGGATCACTCCCTGTCCCCACCCTGCCCCACCCTAATATCCTCCAATAAGGTACTACCTAATAACATCCCTCCTCTTAACTGAAATCATCTTTAACCAATACCTTACTATGGCCTCTCTAGTCAAACCCCATCATGTAGGCCTTCTGCTTATGCTGCGCTAGAGCTCCTGGCCTGTACTTTAGAAATAACCATGAAGTTGCTCTTAATATTTTAGCCTTGTTCTGATCTGTGACTGTAAAGCTCCTTGGTGACTGCTAGTATCATCATTCCTTGACCAGTTTGCATTACTTTGAGCAGATATACAGAATATCATAAAAACTTATGGACTTTTTCTAAGAGAGTATTTGTAATGTGCAATACTTTGTCAAATGCATGATAAATTATAGAGAAATATAGTTTAAAAGTATTCATACTGTGCATAAATTCCTATGGAAACCACACAACAATATTCTATGGCAGCAGAATTTATTTAGAGTGTGACTTTTTTTTTTAAATACTTTTTATTGGTTTTCTGAAAAAGTTGTACAATATAAAGCCTTTGGGCATTCCCCGGCTCAAACAGCACAAAACAATAAAAAAGAGAAAAACACAGCTACTACAATAAGCCCCGCAGTTTGAAACCTGCTTAAAAAAAGAGTTTATTCAGTTGTTATTGCTCACTCTTTCAAATATTGTGTTATAGCAATGCAATTAATCTTTTTCTATAACAAGGACAAGGTGAATTAGGTGTACTGGAAATACATGCATAATGTCTTAGGTTAGCAGAACAGTGTGACTCTATTTAAAGAAATTGGGAAAATAATGAAAACAAATACTGCTTCTGTCTATATTACTACTGTTTTTGTTGTTGTTACTATTATTAAAGTATTATTATTTTATTAACAAACATTTTTATTTTTTAACTAAACCCACAACTTGAAACATTTTGAACTTTTTTAAACAAAAACACTATATGCTTACCTTTTTCCTTACAGTCTACTAGCCAGTCTGGTGACGTCACAAGTTCTATCACTTTTTCCCCCATCAGTGGCAGGGAGCCATCCTTCTTTCTGGACTTAGTGATGTTCAAGAAATGATGTGTGAGGATGCTCAGTCCAGGAGTACTGGCTGTATGATAATGCCCCCTAGGGGCTGTATATTCAACAGCCTTGACTCATGGGTATTGGGGTGAATGACACTGGCTGTCATTGACCTTGGAAGAAGACCAGTGGCACTGGATGGAAGAAGAAGCTAGGGACAATGCTGGAGCATTTGCCACATTTTTTAATACAAAAAGGTGCCAGTTAATTAAAAAAAAATACATAAATACTGGAGTTCTACCCTATATCCATAATTGTGTGCCTTTTGCTTGCACTAAAACTTTATTCCTTTATTTACAGCTAAACGTAAAGCGGTATTTAAAAGAGAAGTATGGGGTTTTTTTTGTTTTTTTTTAAATCATACTTACCTAGGTGGATGTATCATCAGACCGATGCTGCAGCTGTCCCCCGGTGTCTCTGCACTGAGAACCGAGCCACCGAACATCGCCGATGGCTCAGTTTTCACAGATCCCCGAGAGGAGAGCAGCTGACTGTCAGTCAGCGTCTCTCCTCTCTGCTTCTCCACACTCATTGGAGAGCTGAGCTGTGGAGGGGCGGGGAGCGGCCGTCTCAGCGGGCTAAGACTGCCATCAATCAAGGCAGTGAATCCAGACTTGGGAAGTTGGGATGACACGGTGCCTTGACTGATGACAGTGACGTCAGCGGAGAGCGGACTTCAGACTGCTCTCTGCTGAAAACTGGTCACAGGAGTGCAAAATGAATTGCACTCCTGTGACCCAGAAGAGAAGCCCAGCCTAAAAAGCTTAGGCTGGATTTCTCTTTTAACCCAAAACCAAATATTGCAGCTTACCAATCATTAGATGTGGTGGCTGCATTATTTTCCTTTTAGGCTTTTTTCCCCCTCTGTTTTCACCTGGTGATCTGGCCAGTAACACAACTCCTGTATTAGGGTGCCACCACTCTGGATGAACGAGCACAGTGGGCACCAATGGACAGCAACGTTGTCAATCTGGGGGAGTGTTAGATATACTAGCAGATTTAGATACACTAACAAACTGAAGCCAAACTCCAGCTAACACTTTATAAGCAGTTACAAGCAGGTTCTTTGTTCTTTTGGAAGATTAACACACTAACATTGCTTGTTTTAGTACAGCGATCTCTTCGTTTTTTGTTCAACCCCCTGGGTTGAACGAAAACAAACTTATAGTGTGTACCCAGCTTTACTGGCAGGATTATCAGATGAAAATGAAGGAAACATCTAACAATTAGTAAGAAGCAATATAATAAATGTATCACTGTAGTAATATGACTGAACAGAGGTGACTCCATCTTGTGCGGCCATAGAGTCTTATAAATTCATATATCTTAACTTGTATATTCAGACTCTAGTTAAAGTCAACTAGTTCTGTTTTTTAGCTTTATAACAGGTTTAAGAAAATATAGCTTGCGTAAGCAGTTTTATTCTGTACGTCTAAATAAAGAATTGTGGCTCAATATGTCTGGGCCCTTTCCTGTGTAATGAGACATGAAACAGGGAAGCAGGACCCATGACTATGAGTCATGAAAGCAGATGGCATAATTAATGATAAGTAATGATATGTAATAATGTGAAATGTACACCTCTGTATTAACCACGCCCATCTTCCATATAATGATTGGTTAATGATAACGTATATAAGTTGCATACCCGCCCAGAATTAAATCAGAAAGCTTCGAACATTTAGACTCTGTATTAGACATGTGCACACTAAAATATTTCATTTAGTTTTCGTACGAAAAATAAATTTATTTAGTTACTCCCGGAATTCGTTTTTATTTATTTCGTTTCATAAAAAAAATGCATTCATCCGAAAATCCAAAATAATTAAGGTTGAATCTGTCATTGAAGGCTTATGGTGTCTGTCGAATGTTCCAAGAAGATTCGACGGAGCAGCTAAACTGTACGACGCCGCAATCGTACATTTCCGGTCGAATGTTCCGCCTACAAGCTATAGTAGAATTCTGTTGTATGACACTAGTAATAATTATATTTATTAATTATTATTACTAGTCAACCAACATTAGAAATTCTTCTATAGCATATGGGCGGAGCATTTGACCATAAATGTCCGCTAGCGGCGACTGCTTCCTCGAATCTTCATGTCGAATCTTTTCTCTCTATGTCAAATAATCTTGGACTAATAGAGTTAGGTTAGGCACATTCGAACCTTTTTTGCTATTGTCTCTATAATATTGAATCTTTTCTCTCTATGTCGAATCTTTTCTCTCTATGTCGAATAATCTTGGACTAATAGAGTTAGAATAGGCACATTCGACCTTTTTTGCTATTGACTCTATCATGTCGAATCTTTCCTCTCTATGTCGAATCTTTTCTCTCTATGTAGAATAATCTTGGACTAATAGAGCTAAGGTTAGGCACATTCGACCACAGGTTTGATGGACACAGATTGTTATTGTCGTCATCATGTCGAATCTCCTATCTATATCGAACTGTTGTAGCAACAAAAACGAAAATAAAGCATTTCTTTTTGTCGGATCTTTCGGTTTTCGGACTCTGCACATTCGTTATCGTTTGTTAAAATGATAACGAAAATACCTGAAATTCGGACGAAAATGCATTCGGACGAAAACGAATGCACATGTCTACTCTGTATTATCTCTTTATGTGTTCACCAAGAAGCTATCTCCTCAGTACTGAGAGGGTCTTATGAGTGTGGTAATTGCTGTGATTATACCTAGCTGGTCTTGTCAGGTATACGGAAATACCGTTTTATCCACTTCAATCACATTAAGCGTTTTGGGACTGTTAGCATTGTTAGCACTGAAAAATTGCCTTTGTAGATAAAATGAACTGTTCAGCTTTGACAAAAGTTTAATGAATCCCTTGCTGTAAGTAGAGGCCATTTATACACCTCCTGAAGCTTGGCCAAAAAACTCCCAGAGATGGAATCATTCCATCCTGCCTTGTTGCTGGCACTCCCAGCCGATTGAAACCCCTCTGCATGTGCTCCCTCTTCCCTGTCACAGTAGCTTAGAGTTTAGCAATGCTGCGGTGGAGGAGATAGTGGACCACACACGTGCAGGGGTTTGAGAGCTCACTGCTGTGATGATGGGGGTGAGAAGTAAAAGCTGGAAATGTGAGAAAAGCTTTGGCATTGGCTACATGTGAGAAAAGCGAAATTAGCTAAGTCTGTCTCACGCGATTAATGCTCCCCCCACCTTCTCAAGTCAACATTTGTCAGATCTAGGATCACAGTCACATTCAGGTTGAGCAGTTTCCTCTAGGTTTTTAAATCTGGCTCCTAGTTCTAAGTTAGATTCGTCCAGACCTGGTTTAGAGGTTGAATGAAAAGTTTAGTGCTGTATAATTGTTTTGGTAAAGTAGTTAAAAATCCATTTTTATATAAACATCAGACAAAAATATGAGGGACAGAGGACTTGGTTCCAAATGAGAGATAGACCCTCCAATAAGGAACAGTTGGCAGCTATGCATTTTCTTTCTTTCTCCCCGTCTCCTTTAAGGACCCTTTTTTTCTTGGTCTTTCTGTCTTTTTATCAGTTGCAATAAATACAAATATTACAAATCAAACATGCTGAATTGCCAGCACTACAAATTCTCCACAGTGAAAAAAAACGGGAAGTGTATATTGTCATTCCTACAAAAAGGCAAGAATGTGCCTAGTATCCTGAGGTGTATTGTGAAGTTGTTTTGTTATTCGCTTTTCAATAAATCAGCTGCAGTAGAAAAAAAAAAGAAAAAAAAAAAAGCTAAATTATGCTCTTAGATTTTCAAGTCTGTTTGCCTTTGCAAAATCCCTACAGAGGTGTAAGCTAATCTTTGTTAAATATTTCATACAAATCCCTAGATGTGCTGCTGCGGAGGCTTGGAGAACAGATACAGCTATCCAGGCTAAAGACTGGAGACTTTCTATCTAGCCAACACATTCTTTTTAGGATAGTGGGGCTGAAAATAATCCAGGCAAACTCCCGCATCAGACAAAGCTCCCATAGAGATTATAACTGTTGCTTGTATCTTAAAATAGAATTTGGCTATGGTGAAATTTTCAATTAGGACAACGTATCTGCAAAATGCATGAATTATGTGCGCACAAATAAATTAGAATCACAAAGAAAATATATTTTTTTCTTTTGCTGCAGACATGTAACGTGTTATAAATATATAAATTTACAATCAAGAACACTATATGGCCCCACACTCTGAAAAAAAAAAACATTGGTTTTCATTATACAAGGTTTTTTACAAATATAAACATTAACCACTTCAGCCCCGGAAGAATTTACCCCCTTCCTGACCAGAGCACTTTTTGCGATTCGGTACTGCGTCGCTTTAACTGACAATTGCGCGGTCGTGCGACATTGCACCCAAACAAAATTAACCTCCTTTTTTTCCCACAAATAGAGCTTTCTTTTGGTGGTATTTGATCAACTATGAACAAAAAAAGAGCGACAATTTTGAAAAAAATGCAATATTTTTTACTTTTTGCTATAATAAATATACCCAAAAAATATATAAAAAACATTTTTTTTCCTCAGTTTAGGCCGATATGTATTCTTCTACATATTTTTGGTAAAAAAAAAATTGCAATAAGCGTATATTGATTGGTTTGAGCAAACGTTATAGCGTCTACAAAATAGGGGATAGTTTTATGGCATTTTTATTATTAATTTTTTTTTTACTAGTAATGGTAGCGATCTGTGATTTTTATCGGGACTGCGACATTATGGCGGACACATCGGACACTTTTGACACATTTTTGGGACCATTGGCATTTATGCATTTATGCAGCGATCAGTGCCATAAAAATGCACTGAATACTGTAAAAATGTCACTGGCAGGGAAGGGGTTAACAACTAGGGGGCGATCAAGGTGTTAATTGTGCTCCCTCTCCGTGTTCTAACTGAAGGGGCAGGGGACTGTCTAGGGGAGATGACAGATCGCTGTTCATACTCTGTATGAACAGACAATCAGTCTCTTCTCCCCTCAGAGAACTGGAAACTGTGTGTTTACACAGTCAGATCCCGGTTCTCTGTGTGTCACCAGTGATTGCTACCATCGGGCACTCGCATCAGTTCTGGGGGCCCCTAGTGGGCACAGGGCTAAGCGACGTTACATAGCGTCATTTCGCCCAGCTGTGCCATTCTGCCACAGTAAAACTACGGCAGCTGGTCGGCAAGTGGTTAAAGGGGTTGTGAAGTCAGAAGGTTTTTTTTTATCTTAATGCATTCTAAATACCAGAGACCACACACCATTTTGCAATTACCAATACCAACAGAGAAACCATCCAAGACAACAATAATTCATTTTATAATTATTATTTAGGATTTATATAGTTCCAATAGTCTTTAAAAATTGGAGAGAGACAGTACAGTTACAATACAATTTAATACAAGAGGAAACAGAATGCCCTGACGTTAGACATCATATTTGTTGTATTACCTTACAGTGGAGGAGAAGAGTGTTCTAATAAAGGTTTCAATTTTTGCCCTACTTTTAAGAGGAATCATTTTAGACTGCAACAGGATCTTTATTCAGTCTGTATGGAAAGATCCAATTGAAGGGTTGATCCAACATCTTTATTGGGTCTTAGATTGAGGGAAATGGATCTTTATAATAAAAGTAATGTTGTACCACCTACAACATTTCCACCCACTGAACAACTTGTTAGCAATGTAAACAAGGATGTAAATATATGTCTTCAAGGTGTTGTAAAAAACAAATGAACAACAATATAATATAAAGAAACAAGAATTTGATGCATTGCATGGATTTTCAAAGTGGGCTGAAATAACCACCCCAGGCCTAATGATGAAGGCAGCTCGTTATTTATTATAAATTGTAGCTTTAGCATCAATAATCTAATACTACTGTATGCAGGAAACTGTTTGTAGATCCTACTAATAATGTAACTAGATAATAGTTACATCAATAGTTGTTGTATCATCAGTTACAATAATTATATCCTACTACACCGGTGCTATACACGCTTCTTAAAATTTACAAGGAAACCCTCCCACCACTGGGAAAACAGTGGTGGGTAGGAATTTATGTTCTCTTTCAACTGTTTATCTTGATAAGATTCATTATTCTTTGGTAGATAAAGCCAAATTATGTTTATGAGATACTAATAGTTTGTTTGAAAAATTACAGGAGGTTGAGTTACCTCGTATTTTTTTGTTGGCTACTTGGGTTGTAGCGGGCTAATACACTTCTGTTAAGGAGAAAATGGGGGGATTTTTGGGACTTTAAATGAAGCATGCAGCATGAATGCAAAAAAGCACTATGTGTCTGTAAAAGTATTTTATTTTCCATATAGCAATACAGATTAAGTCAATCCACAATGCAAGTAAAAATATGAATAGATACTAAAAATTCATGTATATACACATATTGACATGGCATGGAAACACAGATAGTAACATGCCCAATACTGACATCCATGTTCACATGATGTATGAAGCAGAACATGATTTATAAAATTACAACAGCATCAGATATGATTGATAAATGAGTAGGTAAAATTCCATAATGGTAATATAACTGTGGCTTCAACAAAGCTTGACGCATTTTGTGGATGCTTCCACTCATCAGGAGCAGATGCGACAGAAGTATCTAAAAAATATATATAGGTATAATAAACCACAGTCTGACTAAAAGAAGTATAGGGGAAGGGGGATAAAGGTGTAAATACTTATCCACCCATACTTACTTAGTAAGCACAAGGTGGACTGAGGGCATCGTCTATCCTGGGACTCCTGGGAGCTGAGGTGGCATATATCATAGCGCAACACCGAACAGTGTTGAAAAAGTGAATAGACCTGGGAATGGGATCCCCATGTGGCAATCAGTGATGGTGTGTAACTCATCAACAGGGGCATCTAGGAACAAGTAATAAATTATGTGTAAATATAACAATAATAAATTGTATATAGTTGTAAATGATAACAAACCCAGTGTGGATCCTGAGAGGTGATGAAAGGAATGGGAAGTGAAAATATGTGATGATGGTGAGCCTATATCTAGGAAGCGAGTTGTGGAAAATATGTGTGTGTATATATATATATATATATATATATATATATATATATATATATATATATATATATATACACAAAGGTGATAGAGCATACCCCAAATTGGGGAAGAAAACGGTATAGGTAAATAAAATAGAACTGACCAACTGACCACCAAAGTAACGTCCAACAAGTCAGAAAGGGTGTGTAGCTAGTGTGCAGTGACCCCAGAAGGAACAGGCCAGGTTGAGAGCCCGCTCAGTCAGTTCTATTTTATTTACCTATACCATTTTATATGTTACATACCAAAGTATGTATGTGGTGTACATTCTTAAATGTCCCTGTGGATTGTACTATGTAGAGGAAGCATCCCAAAAAGTCAAAGATACATTTTTACAACATAAATATTTTGTATGATTTTCTAAGGCTAAATTGCCAAATATTTTAGACAATGTGACTACTTAGTATCACAACTCAGGTTTATGGTGTTCGATCATTTTCCTCAATCTAATAGAGGAGGCATTAGAGCAGGGGTTCTCAAACTATGGCCCTCCAGTTGTTCAGGAACTACAATTCCCACAGCTGGAGGGCCGTAGTTTGAGGATCCCTGCATAAGAGAGTTGTAATTAAAACAACAAGAGGTTAAGTGGATTACCCAGTTGTATGCTATTGTACCCAAGGGGTTAAATAAGGAGTTTTATTTGCATTTTTTCCAAAAAAGTTCAGTAATCGTTATTTTGTTTTGATTTCTTTCTGTATGTTGATTTATCTTGGATGTACTAATGACGCTGCAACATTGTAACTCTTAGATGTCAGTATTAGTTTTGTAACCAGGGTAGATACTTGTATGGCCAAACCCAGGACCCTGCATTTACTATATCTGGTCTCCCACAGAACATGGAAATGCAATTATTTTAGTAAATATTAACTGCTAAATACCTTTTTTCATCAGCAGTATATAGCAATCTTGTGACTTCTATCAGTGTCTGGTTAAAGATTGTAGGAGGAGTTTTCATTCTAAGAGGCTGCAGGACCCCTGACCCTCTGTCTGGACAGTGCTGGTTGGTCCTGTGCTGATCACATGCACCCTCCCAAGAAAAATAAAACTCTCTAGCAATACACACCAAACTGAGCATGTGCAGAGTGACTCCAAAGGCTCTGTCTTATAAGGAGATGGTTAGGGGACAGTGGAAAAAGGAGAGGATCAGAGAAGACAGGGTCAAACAGCCTTTTTACACAATGCAAAGGATTAACCCCTCAGGTTCCACAGTGAATATAATAAGCATGCTTTACTGCATATACAGTCTGGTTTTACTGTTGTGGGTTTAGTAATGCCGCGTACACACGGTCGGACTTTTCGGCTACAAAAGTCCGACAGCCCGTCCGACAGACTTTCGACGGACTTTTGGCGGACTTGCGGCGGTCTTTCTAATGAACGGACTTGCCTACATACGATCACACAAAAGTCCGATGGATTCATACGTGATGACGTACATCGGACTAAAATAAGGAAGTTGATAGCCAGTAGCCAATAGCTGCCCTAGCATGGGTTTTTGTCCGTCGGACTAGCATACAGACGAGCGGATTTCTGGGTCCGGCGGAGTTACGACCTAAAGATTTGAAGCATGTTTCAAATCTAAAGTCCGTCAGATTTGCGGCTGGAAAAGTCCGCTGATAGTCCGGGGAAGCCCACACACGATGGAATTGTCCGCCGGATTTGGTCCATCGGCGTCCGTCGGACTTTTGTAGACGAAAAGTCCGACCGTGTGTACGCGGCATAACACTTTAATATTTTCAGGTGATAAAACATGTTTTTACAGTATACTTGTTTATACTTGTATGCATGTTTTAAAACTTGTTCTTGAGAAAGGCCCTTCACAGGTCTGATACTGTTGTATGGATACAAGCATGCAAGTCTAAATAAATTTACTAGGTACTGCAGACCAGATTGGTATTTTTCTCAATTTTGCCTAGCTAATGCTGTCTGTAAAATTGAAAAGGACACAATGAAATGCACAAATAAAGTAACAGTATATAATATAATTATACCTATTACAACAATAATTACTTCCCCTTTGGCTTAGGGTTGCCTAAATTGTCAATAAACCCAAAACTTATTAAAATGTACATGTAATATTATATCATGTACATATTGACTAAATCACTATTGTGTCCATTTAATATAGAGTGCAAAAAACCTGCTTGATCTGGCGCATGCGCGAGGCTCTGGCTGATGGCTGATGGATGCCTAGTCTCAGAGCCCCGTCCCGCTCTCGACGATATAATTTTAGGATCCGGGGTTTACCCGAATCAATTGCGGATATCCCTGCTGCAGTTAAGTCTCTCATCAAAGACCTTATTCCTGACTTTCGCCACCACAGAGTTGAACTTGACCGAGCCCACAGGGCCCTAGGGCCCCCACGATCTGATGGTCTCCCCCGTGACATTCTTGTTAAGCCACATTACTATGCGGTGAAAGATGATGTTTTTGAAAAGGGCCAGATCAGCCCCCCAACTCCAAATCATGGGGCACCCAATCCAGCTTTTTGCTGACATCTCCCCCTCTACTATACAAAGGAGAAGAGCTCTCAAACCCCTGCTAACGGCTCTGACTCAGCAGAACATCAAATACTGGTGGCTGTTTCCCTTCAGCTTGAAATTTGAGGTCAATAACAATCCATACAGATGTTCCACACTTCCTGAGGGAGAGGATTAGCTGCAGAAGCTGGGCATAATATCCAGGGCCCCGCCGTCCCCTATGCAAACCTCCTCATCCATCTCCCCCAGGCGACCACCCCCCGGTGAGCCCACTTACTTCACAGTGGCAAAATCCTAAGCTCAAAAAAGCTAAGGAGGGCTGACTCACATGAACTAGAGCCATGACGCTCGCTGTTGCCTCACCTTATCATCTTGTTTGGATCTAGCCCCTGCAAACCCCGCACTACCGATGATTAACTCTTCTTATCACTTACTAAAACTAATGTCCTGGAATCCCTCTCCTGCCCTCAGACTGTTAATCTCACAATTTTCCTTAAATGTCTTTTCCCTATACCCCAATGCATATTCTTCTCCTTCATGGGAGAGGATTGCACTTGGACAGCGCCCATCATTTTTCCAAGGACATTAGCTAACCCGTTGCACTGACATGGAGCTCACCACAGGCCGTTTTAATGTGCTCTTAACGTGTTTCTCTCCTTTACAGGTGTTTCACTTGTTTGATATGGGGGGGGCGCTGTGACCGGAGCGGTGCTCATGCACCACCTCCTGACCCCGGAGAAGCGGAATTTTCATTTCTCCCAGCCAGGACGTTCCCTCTTCATAGAGGGACACTATTTGTGTACTTAAGAGAAGAGTGGATTTTCACTACTGCTTCTCTGTAGTTTTGACCGTATTTGTCTTTCTCTTCTCCAACTTCTTTTCTTTTCTCACACTAACTTTTCTTCTTCCCTAGTGACCCGGTTGAGCTCGCACCCCTGCAGACTCTCTAACAACTATGGAATGAAATACCCTACTATACCGTACTCCAAATCTGATGCCATTCTAGAGGTAGGTGACTGGTGCTCTTCGGTGTTCTCTCCTCCACTGCTCCATGTCTGACCCTACCACACCAAACCCTTCCCTGCGTATTGCTACGCACAATACATAGGGAGTGAACTCACCAGTTAAACGCAGGAAAATCCTTCAATATTATCATGGCCAAAAAAAAATTATATTCTTTTTCTCCAAGAAACACACTTCCCTTGAACATATAACCCCTCCTACATACATCCCAAATTTCCTAAATTCTATCTTGCCAGTGCAGACACAAAAACAAAGGGGGTAGCTATATTTTTCTCTTGTAACTGCCAGTTCTCCTTCATCTCTGAATTCAAGGACCCTGAGGGAAAATTCATACTTGTAAAAGGCCTCATTGATGACCAGATTTTTTTCATATTATGCACCAAACAGGGGCCAATCCCAATTCTTTACCTCCCTATTTCACACCTTGAACCCACTGACTGAAGGCACTGTCATATACGGAGGGGACTCCAACATAGCTTTTGGCACAGGACTAGACAAATCTCGCTCCTTGGGTAAGGGACTTATACGTCCCACCAGGCAGAGCCTTAAGGTAGCTAAACAGATCTATAGTCAAGGATTAGTGGATATCTGAAGGTAAGTTAACCCAACTTTACGAGACTACACTCACTATTCCAACCCCCACAATTCTTTTGCCAGAATTGACCACTTCTTTATTTCCACCTATGATATACCTGTAGTGTCTAAATCCTATTTAAAAGACTCTTCCTGGTCGGACCACTTTCTTCTTATCTTGATAATGGGGCGACCCTCGAGACAGAACAGGAGTCCTTGCTGGAAACTCAACGCTTCGATCCTTAGTAACCCATGTTAGTGAGATTGAACAAAACATTTGAGAATACTTCCTCTTGAATGACATTTGGGGCATTTCCCCACCTTACGCTGTGGGCGGCCCACAAGGCTACCCTTAGAGGAAAACTAATTCAGATGGCTTTGAGGCTACGAAAAAAGCACGTAAGTCAGATATAGAAAAACTTGAAAAGGACTTCTTATTTCTTAACAAAGAACATAAAAGAGACCCCACTTCTTTCCCGATGGAGAAACTGGATGCTTCACGCACAACTCTGAACTTAGCTCTCACAGCGGTTGCAGAGAAAAGCCTACGATGGAATAGCGCATGTTTCTATCATCAAGGGAACAAAGCGGAATCCATATTGGCAGCCAGATTGACTCCTAAACTTAAGACACACACCTTACCTAAAATCAAGATAGGCAGTAATACCCTTTCTCAAAATCCCCATAAGATCATGGAAGCTTTCCACGACTTTTACAAGAAACTATATAGTAATGGACCCCGAGGCAACACCTTAGAATCCTTTCTCAACTCAATCAAAATTCCTGAGATTAAGGTCCACCATAGAGATAGGCTGAAAGAACCGATAACGGTAGAGGAAGTTACATGTCTGGTTGATGAAGGCTGTTCAGAAACGAACTGAAAAGCACGAAATGAAAAGCACGAACTAAAAAGCGTTAATGAAAAACACAAAAAGAAAAGCACGAATCAACACTCACCAAACTTCTACTAATATGAAATTAGCAGAAGGAGCCCAAAGAGTGGTGCTAAAGAGCTGAAAAAACACTTAGTACGTCTAGCACATCACTACGTTCGTAATTGTTGGCCAAAAATTGTGTGGTCGTGTGTATGCAAAACAAGTTTGGGCCAATGCCCTTCGGACAAAATTCTATGGATTTGATGGCCAACAATCCAATCGTGTGTACAAGACATAAGAATTATAGGCCTTTAATATAAAATGCCAAATTTCTATGCAAAACAATGTACCGCTTTGAGATTAAAAAATCTGACATAATCATACCGCCAGGGAGGCTACATCACTAGTAAACTCATTATTAACTTATACCTATAGGTAAGCTTATATTTTAAACTTGCACTATTTAAAAGATGTTCATATCGGCTGCAGCCAATGTTATCACTGGCAAATGCACAGTAGGTCTGCATTCAAGGCACATTAAGTGTGCACATGCACAGGCGTAATGTCATTGTGGCCTGGCCATTCCAATGGCCGGAGAGCGCAAAGCCAGAAGGAAGACCAGATGAAGACCCTCCTTCTCCTCCTGCCAGCTGCAGCCGCTGACAGATCACTGTCAGCATGGAGAGCGGGGAGCTGGTAAACGTGTTTTACCAGCCCCCTTCCTTTCCTGAAAGAATACAGTCGGTGATCAGTACAGATCGCTTCTGTATTATTTTACCACTGACACATACCTGTTTATTTACTAAAGCTGAAGAGTGCAAAATCACTCACTTCATAGAAACCTGTGTTTATGTGTCAGGTTGTGAATGAAACATAGTAAACACTGTGTACTATGTTTCATTTTATGAATAGGGGTTTCTATACAGACTCCTATCCATTCATCTACAGTGCAGCTCAGGCAGCAGAGAAAGGGACTGTCTTCTTCTCTGTTTAAAAAAAAGAGACATTAGAGGTCTGTTTTAAAATACTAAAAATAAAAATGTACCTGTACAAAAAAATTAAGTTGTAAAAAACAAAACAAAACAAAAAACATAGTAAGGGTAGATTTAGACATATGTCTAAATCTCCCTTGCCTCTGAAGCCCAATCTACTTTCAGATCGCACTCCAGTGGCTACTGACAGGCAGTGAGGAAGCAACGCAATGCCTCCTGACCGTCTGTTTTAACCCCATTCTACCAACAAATGTGCCACAACCACATGCATTGCATGAGGTTGCGGGGCGTTTGCGGCGTTTCCCCGTTGACATGAATGTGTAGTGTTCGGCAGACAGCATCACTATAAGTTGGGTCAACTTTGCCGTGGGCGCAAAGCTTAACGGCATCAGCACCTTGTCCACTGTCTATTGCAGCTTAAGGGTTGGGGGGGGGGGCGTTTGGCAGGCAGCAAAAAAACAGCCCCACCACACTTTTGCCACCCCCAACCACAAATCTAAACAAGGCTTAAGGCCTCGTTCACGTGGGCCATACTACAGTGAGGCCATGTTTAGCTGCATGGGGATGCACAGGTGTTCTGTGCATTCATGTGCAGGCAGTTCCATTCATATCAATTAAGACGTAGTGGCTGCATCAAGACAGCCACTGCTCCCAACTTGACATCCAAGTGGGTGTATGTCCCTGAACTCACACTGTCTACATTTGGGGCCATACACCTACCTACACCTGGATCATCACTTGGATGGATGTCAGATCTGTCCTTGCAGCTGCGGTGTCCCAGCTGACATGCATAGGACTGTCTGCACAGGGATGCACGGAACACCTGTGTATCTACATGTGCGTAAACATGGCCCTCCATGGGCATCTGCTGTAATTTCCACTAATTTTCTGACACCTATAAAGGTGGCACATTAAGTTATTGGGTGTCTGCACTGAACAAGCAACTGCCCACCATCCCAATTGGGGGAAGTATCTTGGGCAATTTAGCAACATATGCTGGTAGTTTAACTAAACCAGTGTTCTGTAGAAAGAGAACATATTGGTCTACATGTAACATCTTTGGTTTTAGTACAAAATAAATATTTTTAGTTGCCCTATTTTTCAGAACACGGTTCTAAACGGCACCTTTCATTTATTAATAAAAGTAATGTTGTGAAGGAGAAAGGCAGGAGAGCTTATGAAAAAACTCTGAGTCATCCAACTAAAAAAAAGAATAGCTCCCAGATATTAAATATCTGAGCTAGGGCGTTATATGATATCTCAAAATTCTGAAATAATATTATGACTTTTTCTGATTATATAATTAAGGTCTAACACCTCAGAGATTGCATAAAATACTTCAGAGATTGCATCCCAGAACACTGAGATGATGTGATTTGATTTTCTGATACAGTAGAGGCTCTTCACCTAGCACACTGAAAGTTAGCAAACAAGGTAAAGCTGTCTTTACTTTAGATAATCAATCCTGTACAAGAGAAATAAAAAAATGAAATTTTCCTGACATATATTTGGGGATTCAAAGGTAACATAATTTACCCTTATTTACTAAAATTCACTTTACAAAATACAGGCATACCACACTTTTAAGTACACAATGGGGTTTGTTTACTAAAGCTGGAAAGTGCAAAATCAGGCTCACTTCTGCATAGAAACCAATGAGCTTCCAGGTTTTATTACCAAAGCTTAATTGAACAATCTATGGTTAGAAGCTCATTGGTTTCTATGCAGAAGTGAGCCCAATTTTGCACTTTCCAGCTTTAGTAAATAAACCCCATTGTGTACTTAAAAGTGGGGTATGCCTGTAAGCATACACGTTGTTAAATGAACAGCCCCTATTCCTTTAACGAATCAACCCCAACATCTTCTGAATTCTAAGCTAATATATGAGAAATCTAATATCCTGTATCAGGCCTTGGAGATTTTTTTGTAAAATAACCCTGTTGCACAACAGCAAACTCTAAACCCTGAATTTAACCTGTTTTTATTTGGCCCATGGCTCTTCTCTTCCACATGTGATATACAATAACAATGGTTTTCCAGTGATTATGTTTTAATGTATTTTGGAAAATTTCTGAAATTCCACACCATTTGCATGTATCCATGAAAGTATTCCCTGAGAAAGTTAAAAGAGAGTTAGGTGCTACAACTCATCTGTCATTAGGCACAGCAAAGCTTCACTAATATGACCACCAACTATGCTCTTTCAAGCTAAATTAAACACAGCTAAATATCATGTAAGGAAGGGTTCAATTTATACAGGATTTTGGGCCTAATGTGAATCCTCTAAAACAGGGGTCTCCAAACTTTCTAAGCAAAAGGTCAATTTACTTTCCATCAGGCTTTAGGGGGCCAAACTGTGGCTAGTGGGTGTAGAAACCTCCCCCCCCCCACCGGCATCAGTGCCCCTTTATTGGTTTTAATGGAAGAAATAGTGCCCCAGTGATGGTGTCAGTAGGGAAAATAGTCCCCCATTATTGATGTCAGTTTGTGGAACAGTGCCCCAAAGGCCAAATAAAGGCAAGCAAAGGGCCACATCTGTCCCCCAGGCCGCAGTTTGGAGATCACTGCTCTAAAACAAAAACCCATAACAACACAAATTGAGACAGTCATCACTTTTTTACTCTTCTTACTTGCAGGATGTCATTTTCTGTAAAACTACAGGTGCACTCTAAAGTGACTGTAAAGGTTCTGTTTTTTTTTTTTGTTTTGTTTTTTAAATAAACATGT
Organism: Lithobates clamitans; assembly: GCA_037952925.1. Lineage (NCBI taxonomy): Eukaryota > Metazoa > Chordata > Amphibia > Anura > Ranidae > Lithobates > Lithobates clamitans. Next base: position 23,925,209 of record JBBGZY010000039.1, read on the forward strand.
TTTACTTACCTGCTCTGGGCAAGGGTTTTGCACAGAGAAGCCCAAATCCTTTTCTTCCAGGGTGCCCCAGTGGCGCTCTTGGCTCCTCCTCTTCATCGGGTGCCCCCACGGAGAGCCGCTTTCCATGGGGGCACCCGTGTGTGTGTGCGCTCACGAGCCCCACTGCTGCGTCCATTGACACAGACAGCAGGACTCTTCCCCACCGCTGGAGTCGCTGAGCTCATGCACATCGCTAGAAAGATCAGGCTCAGGTAAGAAAAAAGGGGCTCTGGGGGGAAGCTGCAGCACAGAAAGTTTTTCAGCTTAATGCATAGAATGCATTAAGCTGAAAAACCTGGAGACTTTCCAACCACTTTAAAGATCTTAACCCAAATACCAAAATTTCATATAAGCTTTAACATGTTAAAAGAAAGTAGTTTTCAATCTTTCTAAACGTGCAAACTTTATTCAGATAATACCTGATGATTATTCCATGAAAATTCCTGTGCAGGCACTTCCTGTTATAAGATGACAACTGTTTCCTAATTGTGTCTCTTCGTTGTCAGCATTTTAAACATATACTTGGGAAGAAGACTACAGGTGGTTGCGCTTACATACATTTCGCAGCTATACCAGGTTGCACTGTTGGGAAACAATGATTTGCAGCCAATGCTGGAGTGAGTGCGTGTAGACAGGAGATGGATCAAAATATTGTTCATTTTCCTTGTTCTTGTACGTGATTGGATACTCTTTGCAAAGTACATTTTCACCACATTTACTAAGCTAAAGTAAAGTGCAAATTCCCTTGCACAGCCTATTGATCTTTATTAAATCGACCCTTTTTTACTCCCTCTGCATTTTTGTAGCTTATGACAAAGTAATACCTGGTTATATATTTTTTTATTGAAAGATATTGTTTAGTTTGCAATACACATCTTTTGCAGTGGATTTGCTGTAACAAATTTCTTTGCATGGGACCTATTAGTGGATTCAATTATGCTTAGGAACTACATGTATTTACTAAACTTGTTATAGTCTGCAGGTTTTAAAGAAACTAATTAATTCCGAGACAATTTGAGATCACTTGAAACCATTTGGAAAGTTTTATAGACCAGCATGCTATAGAATTCACCAAACTAGTGTGTGTTTTGAGGCCTGGAAACAATAAAAATAGTATGAACAGATCTGATTTTACCTTTTACACTTTATTCTGTTAGCAAAATCTGTTGGTAATGGTTACGTCATTTGGTATTGGAGAGCCTTATTACTATGTGAAATAATGGGGGAAGGGATTTACTAAAAATGGTGAACACAGAATCTGGTGCAGCTGTGCATAGTAATCAATCAGCTTCTAGGTTTTAGCCCTCGTTCACACTGGTGGTGGTGGTTTGAAATTGTGCAAGTTCATGCACAGATTTCTATTGAAATCGCCCCCCCCCCCCTCCAAGTCGCCAAAAGTAGTGCAGGAACTACTTTTGGGAATCGGTGTGGCGCCGCAAAGTTGGCGTCGCACTGATTCGAACTGTGCCATTGCCAGCAATAGGCTCCAATTTGGCATGAGATTTTTCTCATCCTGCAAGAGCACCACCCCAATGTGAAAGCACTCTGGCTTTCACACTGGGGAGGCTTGATAGGCGCTTTTCAGGCGCTTTTCAGGCGCTTTACAGGCGCTATTTCTAGTGCTAAAACGCCTGAAAAGCGCCTCAGTGTGAAAGTAGCCTAATGGCGCATAGACACGATCGGAAATTCGGCCAGCAAAAGACCGATAATAGCTTTTGGTTGGAAAATGCGACCGTGTGTATGCTCCATCGGACTTTTGCTGGCCGAATTCCGGCCAGCAAAACATTGGGAAACATGTTCTCAATTTTTCGGTCGCAAAAATTTCCGATCGAAAGATCCGATCATCTGTAGCAATTCCGACGCACAAAATTCCGACGCATGCTCGTAAACAATTCAACGCATGCTCGGAAGCATTGAACTTCATTTTCTCGGCTCATCGTAGTGTTGTACGTCACCGCGTTCTTGACGGTCGAAAGTTCAGAGAACTTTTGTGTGACCGTGTGTATGCAAGCCAAGCTTGAGCGGAATTCCATCGGTAAAACCATCCAAAATTTCGATCGTCTGTACGCGGCATTACAAAGATAACTGAAAGCTCATTTTGCAAAGTGAACAATCCCCAAACAAACTGAACATACACTTTTCAAACAGATCACTTACTTTGCTAAGTGCCATCCATCCCTTTAGTAAACCAAAACCAGAGTGCGACTCTAATTTGAACAAGACCAGACACTGATAATTAAGCATTTCCTGCATACAGTTTATCAGTGTATCTATACTAAGACTACTGTATAATCCAATGTCACAGTATTACAAATTTTATTATATAACACATTGTTACCACACTAATTTAAATATGTCATATTTTAGGCAACAGTGAAAGGTTACATTTCCAAACAGTGCTTGATTATTACAAACACTATGCTGAAAAACAGTACATATATATATATATATATATATACTTTTTTTTAATTCCTATCTGTCTGAATATACCACTGTGCACAGAGCTCAGAGTCCCAACAACACCCCCTTACCCAAGCTAGGCACCTTTAAAAAACTCTGCATTGGCCCGACCATCTCTAGGAGCCAACAACTAATGGCAAACTATCTTGGTTTAGACAGCCCCGAGAAAACAGTGTAAGGTTATTCATTTTTTTTTTTAACAAGGTTATTCTTTTTGGTATGGTCATTTTCACTTAAAAAGTACAGATGATATCCAACAGATATTGTTTACAGCACTAAAGCACAGTCTTTTTTAGTAATAGCCTGGTAGACAGAGTAGAGAGTAATATGGCCCAATTTGAAGTGAAAACAACATTATGCAGTGCTATTAAAACTTAGAAGAATGGTAAGATGTAATAAAATGAATTTGATGAAATGGCATCCACGGTAGATAAACGTCAGAGTAAGACCCCTTTCACACTGGGGCGCTTTTCAGGCATTTTAGCGCTAAAAATATCGCCTGTAAAGCGCCTAAAAAGCACCTCCCATGCCTCCCCAGTGTGAAAGCTCCAGTGCTGTCACACTGGGGCGGTGCGCTTGCAGGACGGGAAAAAAAGTCCTGCAAGCAGCATCTTTGGGGCTGTAAAGGAGTGATGTATACATCGCTCCCAAAATGCACTGCCCATTGAAATGAATAGGCAGCGCTGCCGAAGCGCCTGCAAAGTGATTCGGTAGTGCCGCAACATGGGCGCTTTTAACCCTTTCTTTGGCCGTTAAGCGTCCCACTAGCGCCTGAAAAGCACCGCTATAATAGCGGTAAAGCGGCCACTAAATCTAGCGGAGCTTTACCGCTAATATCGTCACCGCCCCTAATTGTATGTAGTGGTGCCCCCGTGGGGTCGCTGAATGTAGTAGTTCCACACTGCTTGGCCAGGCATTATATTCAGACACACATTGCCAGTCAATGAACAGTCCTTTAGCTTGTTTTTGTAGTTTATTTATTTAGGGGATTTAACTTGGATTGGGGATTGTGAATCTATATTGGCAGTCTCTAAAGCTCTCCATACCCCTTCAGCACATCACTTGAGTAAACTTCACTTTCTCTACTGCACAAATATAGTTTCCTGCTAGCACGTGTTTAGGCCCTACTCTCAATAAGTCCTAACAGTTCAATAACAGCCAATTGCTGGCAGGGGTTTGCAGACCCCGTTGATTTAGCAACCAATATCAATGAAAAGAATACTTCTTGTGCTAGCTGCAAAGCTTGGTGGACTACTGGTCCCAGACAGTCCTGTGCAAGTCCCGCCAACCCTCCTGGCTGCAGCAACTTGACTCAAACACTGGTGTCATCACAGCCTCTCCCCCTGGCTTCACATCCACTCCTGGCATGTCTTTTCCCAGACTTCTTCATTGTGCCTGTCACTCACCAACCCCGGAATGGATCCCTCCTAGTGACTTGCCCAGCAATGTTTCCTCCTGTCCTTTTCCTGTTCCAGACACCTCTCAATGACCATGTATGGAGAGGTTCCATCCCAGCTCCTGAGCTCCAGACCAGAGTTCACCCCCCCAGAAAGGGGGCTCCCTCAAGGGCCATGACAGCCTAACACTCTTAACACTGTGCAAGTCCCGCCAACCCTCATGGCTGCAGCAACTTGACTCAAACACTGGTGACATCACAGCCTCTCCCCCTGGCTTCACATCCACTCCTGGCATGTCTCTCCCAGACTTCTCCATTGTGCCTGTCACTCACCGACCTCGGAAAGGATCCCTCCTAGTGACTTGCCCAGCAATGTTTCCTGCTGTCCTTTTCCTGTTCCAGACACCTCTCAATGACCGTGTATGGAGAGGTTCCGTCCCAGCTCCTGAGCTCCAGACCCGAGTTCACCCCCCCAGAAAGGGGGCTGCCTCAAGGGCCACGACGGCCTAACACACCATCACTAGTTCTTCCACACGACAACTCCTCCCCCAGCAGGCTAACCATGAGTATATATATAAGGCCCACCCCCCTGCCAATCCTAGTTGGGGATTGGTCAGGGCTCCCAAATACACTCCATGCCACTCCCATCCTCTGCCCTGCCTCTTTTCCAGAACCCACTAGAAACAGAGAAGACGCCAGAGAGATGACGTACATGTCAGTCACCTACTGCTATACTCAAATCCACTTCCAGCCCCCAGATCAAAAACAAACAGGCCTAGCTCACAGCTAGACCTGCCTAAATTTACCTGCGCTGGCTGTAACAAAAACACAACTACTCTAGCAACCTACCTACCTAAGGTAGAGGGTGCTACATGTAATATTGATTTTGATAAGGTTAAGATTAGGTGCCTAGGCTGTGCTAATGGCAACAGACCTAGAGAAGGCGTTGGATATACTCATTAACACTATACCCATAAACGAAACGCGGCTAAACGCAACTGCCTATAAACGACAATGTTTATAAACGAACCTGTGTACATGTACACATAAGATAACATTGGATGAGTTCAGGGGCAGCTGAAAAAAGCAGCCAACTGCCTCTGAAGGTCTGTTTACCAGCAGCAGTGTACATGAGGCCTAAAGAGTCACTGGAGGTAAATAATTTCCTATAATTTATGTACCAGGGAGATTCACCTGAAGTGAATCTATGGTGAATGTCACATTTACTACTGTACAAATATGTCTGCTATTTATACAAAGAATATAAAATGTGATGCAAGTATATTATTTACCATGTATAAATTCCTTGTAAGGTGAAATTGTCAATATAGGGTTATATTTCTGGCACCATACTATAAGGACAGGCAACAACAATAATAAAAAGGATGGATGATTTCACCTGTAACAAAAGGTTAGAAAATCTGTTCTTATTTAGTTTGTAAAGGGCGATTAGGATGCAGACTCAATAATATGAATAAAAATATCCAGCAACATTATAGAGATGCCAACATTTTATCCCAAGGACCGTACAGTTATTAAGGAACATTAGATGAATACAGAGATTTTACTCTTAGAATGAAAGAAGAGGTTCTTTACAGTATTGATAGCCATACATGTAATAAAAATCATCAGTATAACAATCATTTGAATGAAAGAACTTATGAAAAAGGAAACATTTTATCTAATCAGACCAAACTAATATTTTCTTTGTAGTGTTGGAAAATTGCTTTTGAGCAAAAGATCATTGAGACGATTCAACCAAAAATCAACTGATTGATCATTCATCATCTAGCCAATATATGGATGCTCAAACATTGTCATACTGCATGATAATATTATAGCAGTAATAGCAAAATCAATCATGGAACTTAAAAAAAAAAGTTTGGATTTTTTTTTCTTTTCAATCTTAGTTTATTTCAATAGAAGGATATAACAGGAAGAAAAAGTACTTTACAGTATAATATTGCATAAATTATACACAGAACAATACGGGGAACTCTTACTATATACGCACAGGAATATGTGCTTTGGTATACAGCTTCTGGTGAAAAACTTTATTATCACACTGTATATAGAGGACTTTAATGTATAAGTAGGATAACATGTGTGGGGGAACCATCTTATATCCACCTTTGTAATTTCACCTGTTAGTGTCATCAGGAGGTTCCTCCTACTTAGGCTGGAACCCTGTGGGAATCACTCAATCATTTATTATAAATATTCATGTTATTGAGCAATTCTGAGCATATGATCTTTGTTTATATATTTGAGTGTCTGGTTCAGTACCTAGTTAAAAGGAGACAGAGAGAGAGGAAGGAATGATATCAAGTAGAGAGGTAAGGGAGGGCTACAAAAGTGGATAGCACCCCAGCATGGCTACCCGGCGGGAGAAGATGGGACATCCCTGACCCATATGAGGAAGTCATCGGAGTAACGAAACATCGACCATGAGGTCCAGGTGGTGGAGAACTGTTCCTCCTTCCCCGCTTCCTGCGCCAGCAGGCGCTCCAGATCCCTTATCCGGTCCACTTCGACAGCCCAATCACCCAAGGAAGGCACATCCATTGTTCTCCAATGTCTGGGGATCACTGTCCTGACTGCAGCCAAAAAGTGGCGCAGTATGTCTTTTTTAATCAGCTTGAGTGGGCCCGGAAGCATAGATAGTAGGGCTATCTCTGGTGTGGGCTTAAGTGAGGTCGCCATCAGCCTGCTGTATAGATCAAAGATCTTTTGCCAAAGTTTCCGAATTGGAGGGCAGGCCCACCAAATGTGGAGCATTGTCCCACTAGAAGACAGGCATCTCCAACAAGTATCTGATAGAGAGGGATTAAACCATTGGATAGTCACCGGGCATCTGTACCACCTTGTTAATAACTTGAACCCTTTTTCCTGAGTCTTAGTTGCCAAAGAGATCCTATGTGTTAGGATAAAGCTTTTTTGCCAATCGGCAGGGGAGATGGAATGCTGTAGGTCTGTTTCCCATTTCTGCGTGTATGTTGGAAGGTCAGGGGTAGATATGTTCAATAGAAGGGAATATAGCAGTGATACTACATGTGTTGGCGGGTCTGGTTGTAAGAGCAGCTCATCAAAGTCTGTCGGGTCATCTAGGATTTCTGAAATGGGGGAGAAAGTACGTATGTATGACATTAATTGACTCCTTTCTAACCACTTGATTGAGGGCCCCGGACCTGTCTGGGGGGGCAGGTCTGGTCTCAAAGATGGGTCAGCGCGTAATACCTGTGCTAAACGTCTATGACTATCCCTATTTCAGGGTCCAAATCTCTCTTCATCCTCCGCCGGAGGAAAAGCCGGAGTCCCAAAGAGAGGAGTCATCGGGCCCCAAGGTTTAGATAATTTACTCGTTAATAGCAGTCGGTCCCATATCTGGAGAGTCTGACGAGTAAGAGCAGTAGAGGGGGAACCGTCCTTACATCGAGCCGTAGGTATCCACGGCAGGGCGCAAAGATCAGCCCCATTGAGATGTTTCTCTAATTGAACCCAGAGCTTGGAGGAAGGGTGATGGAACCAATCCACAATACGTGTGAGTACCGCTGCCTTATGGTAGGAAGAGGCATCCGGGACCCCCGCTCCCCCCCGGGCCTTCGGAAGAATCATTGTGTCATATTTTATTCTGGGGCGGTTTCCTTGCCATATGAATTTAGAGAAAATCTGATGAAGCTTTTTGAAAAACGGGGTGGGAATGTGAATAAGAATGGCTTGAAAGAGATAGAGGAATTGAGGGAGGACATCCATCTTTAAAACATTCACCCTACCCAACCAAGAAAGCTGTTTAGATGTGTATGCTGTCAGATCCGCTTGTGTTCTAAGAAGTTTTTTTTTTTTTTTTAACAACTCAGTTGTCCAATGTAAAACTATGGATGGTGTCATATGTTTTTCATTCTAGGGAATACATCTAACTGCCTTACTGGTTCAGGAAGGAATATTTTGTTTTACCCCTGAAGAGACAAAAACTGCCTATAGATGTCCAAGTGTGGGTTGCCTTGTCTTCTCCTGAACCAAAACTTCCCGAATTTGTAAGTAGTTGAGCCTGATGTAGATTTATTTTCTTTTTCAGTCTAATTACCTACGTAAGGAATAAGCTAAATTAAGTAATATGTTCTTTTCATAGCATTAAACAAAGCATGGCATTATTTCTCCAGATTGATACATTAAATACAGGAATCACCAGGAAACATATATTAACAGTTCTGTACCAATACGAATTTGAATAAAACACAGTTCAGTACTGAAATACATTATTTTTACTTTCATATTCCATTAAGGTTGGGCTTCCCAGTGATACTCAGCCACTTTTAACATAATACCATCAGAAAAGAATCTTTGTGAGAATTTATTATAACACAACTCCAAAGCCAAAGCATTTCCAATGGCACTTTAGAAATTCACAGTTGCTGTCTCTAGCTAAAATAAATTGTTCATTTCTGCTCAAACCTAGATGTAAAATAAATTGACTCAGGCATACAGAACTAATGTGATCCAAATACAGTTTCATATAGCAATTTATATATTGTGAAGTGTTGCTACTATAGAAATGCAGAGATAAAACCTTTAAATGCAAAACAATATACGTTCCTCAAGGAGTTTATATTAAAAAAAATAGGAGTTTGGAAATGTTTGCACAGTGGTTTAAACCCACTCATTTAATTTTGTATTCTTTTAGTAAAATTTAAAATACTTGTCAGAGATACTGGAACATTAGGGCCAATTCATGTCAAATCTAATTAAAGCGGACCAAATAACTAACAATGCACAATTCCATGGGTGATCCTTCAATTTTGCCAAACATGCAATGTATAGAGACTGATTTACTAAAGGAGTTGATTATCTTCACACAAAAAAATGTGTGAATATTCACTTCAGTTTTCCAATCATGTTAAAAGCATTTCCTGTTTACTTAATTGATCTGCACATGAGGGGATGATTAAAGTAAATATTCACACAATATATTATGTAAAGATTCTCAACTCCTGTGATAAATCTTCCCAATTGAGCCTAGGCTGTCCATCCGCATCTTGTGAGAATGATGTGATAAGGTCGCTGCCCTCCCCATCTGTCCAGTCAATCCAGAATCGGGCAGATTAGTCTGTTGACATCAATCTCCAAAGATGTACAGAGACAGCCTAGGCAACTTGAGGCCATGAAAGGATGAGGATCTGTTTTATTTTATATTCATATCAACACAACAATGATATGTTCCCATAATACCCATATCAATCAACTTATCCATATCAATCAACATGATTTTAGCTCACTGTAGTTATCTAAGTATGTGGCCAGGCTTGTTTAGTTGAATCTTACACATTGCTCCTTGTCTAGGCATTCATTTGAAAGCATTGCAATATTCAGCAAATTAAATTAGTGCAAGTTGCCTCTGGATACACTTAGAGGAGCTTCACCTAAAAGGTAGAATTTCCCTGAATTGTCAATTAATACATATCTTCAATCCATCAGTGGAGGAATAAAACAGTTTTAATAATCTAGTACAAAAATGTCCCATTCTGTGACAGGACTAGCAAGACAAGAAAACATTCCATGTAAAGAAACGCAGAGTTTACCCCGATGTCACCAAACCCTAAGTGTGATGACCATCCTGTCATGCTCCTTTCCACCTTTGCATGGTTTCTGGGCAGGGACGGACTGACCATTCGGCCCCTCGGGCACTGCCCGAGGGCCCCATGCCACTAAGGGGCCCCATCAGGGTTGCCAGCCTCAATAAAACCAGGGACAGTATGTAAAAATCTGTGTTTTTTTTAAAATCCCAAGATTATAGCTGCCCCGCCTCTCCAGTACCTTTTCAGTGTGTGTATGTGTATTCTGTGTGTGTATATTGTGTGCCTGTGTGTGTATACTGTATGTGTGTGTGTGTATACTGTGTGGCCCCATAATATATTGCCTGGGGGCCCCATAATCTCCTATTGCCCGGGGGAACCATAATCTTCTCCTATTGCCCGGGGGCCCCATAATCTTCTCCTATTGCCCGGGGGCCCCATAATCTCCTATTGCCCAGGGGCCCCATGAGTTGTCAGTCCGCCCCTGTTTCTGGGATTCGTTTTTTTTTCTTTAAGTTGTATATAAGTATATAAGAACCATCTGAATAGTTTGTGAAACACATGAAACAATCAGATTGGGACTACAATAAATTCTTTCTTACAGAATTGTATTACAAATAAACAACCAATAAATACTAGAGAAATTATTAATATTAGATGTAGTGTACCAAGTAGGAAAGACACCAACTGCTATCAGATGGGCTCAGCTAGTTTCAGACAAAACAAAAGCTGTTCAAAAATAGTTGAAGATAACACAACATAAAACTGTCCTGCAATATGTTAGATAAGCTACAAATAAAATATATAAATACTGTATAAACAGAATGCAGCAGCTAATATTGATTCAAGTGACTTTTCGAGAAAAATGGTTACCATACTTAGTAAATAACCTACATTTGTAAATGCAATAAAAGGGATCAGTTTTAACAAAAATTAAAGTAGGGAAAATACAAAGCGCATCAAATTCAAATCGAGCTGGAAACATAAGTGGATGTGAGCCATTAAATATGTTTCAAAAGAAATGCATCCCAGTCAATCTATTCTATAAGACGCAAGCATTACAGATATTGAAAACAGAAAATAAAAATGAAAGGCATGTGCACTTATATTTGTGACTGCAAAGGGAAAGAACACAATTTAAAGTATCAACTGTTGATAATCTAGTGCTAGGGCTCAGAGCGTGTGCGAACTTAACAGAAGTATGGGGTTGTTAAAAAAAATAAACATACATACTGACCTCCATGCTCCAAGAATTGGTGTGATGCTGCAGCTGTCCCCCCCCCCTCCCGGCTCTAAGTCCTAGAACTGAGCAGTCACATAACCTTTGATCACTCAGCTCTTGAAGGGCCTGGTATGGAATTTAGGGGGACTCCCACGTCATTTTTTTTTTTAAATTTTGGTTCGGGGTTCCCCTGTGGGGAATTCCTATGCCGTTTTTATCAATGAACTTCTATGTGTATTGTCGGCAATGCAATAGCCGCGAGTAGTTTTAAATTGGTTTTTTCCTTCGAAATGTCATTTTGCTGTCAGACTGTTCTAAACACGGGAAACATGCACCCCTTTACAGGCATACTATAGACACCCCCCAGCTCCGAAATTTAAAGGGATATTACACTTTTATTGTTTGACTTTAAGCATTATTAAAATCACTGCTCCTGAAAAAACGGCCATTTTTAAAACTTTTTTTTTCATTGATCCATGTCCCCTGGGGCAGGACCCGGGTCCCCAAACACTTTTTATGACAATAACTTGCATATAAGCCTTTAAAATTAGCACTTTTGATTATTCATGTTTGTGTCCCATAGACTTTAACAGTGTTCGCGTGTTCGAACAAACTTTTTTCCTGTTCGCATGTTCTGGTGCGAACCGAACAGGGGGGTGTTCGGCTCATCCCTAATGGGGATGTGACTGACTAGAGGAGCCAGATCGGTGTTCCTAGCTAGTAGGAACAGACAATCTGTCTCTCCTCTCCTGTCGGAACAGGGATCACACATACTCGTTCTGGCTCTTGAGCCCATGATCGGTGTCCTCTGGCCACGCGCATTGGGATCCCTGCCGTGCAGCGCGTGCCTGCTATGGCTATTTCAAGGGCTGACGTACAGCTATGGCGATTTGCGCAGGAGAGTCGACCTGCCGCAGTGTAACAACAGCAGCTGGTCGTCTAGTGGTTAAGGAATGTTTAAAGTGTTACTAAGCCCACAACAGTAAAATCTGCCTGTATTTGCAGAATAGCATGCTTGTTATACCCACTGTGGAACTTAAGGGGTTAGGGCTCTTTGATCCTGTATGCACAGATCCTCCCCCTCTTGGAGGGTCTCTCTGGGCAAGACCAGATAAGACACAGTCAGAATGGTCCCCCTGCACATGCTCAGTTTGGTCTCTATTGCTGTAGAGAATATTTCCTTGTTGAGCTGAGCTTTTCAGGTCACATGGTATCAACATCACACATGTGGGCATGTATACAGATCCTAAATGACAGTCCAGTCCCTCCTTCCTCCTCTATGCCCAGTAACTAAAAAAGAACACAGTGGGTGGGATGTCACATCTTGATTGATGGATGATCTGCCTCCCATAACAGCATGAGGACTCAGGCTGTAGTAGAAATTTCCTCCTACCTGAACACTCAGCACTCGGGCAGACCCTGCAGTTTATCATGTGACTGTTGTATACAGGTCAGCCAAAAAAGGTTATATATATAGTGCCAGTATTTTAACCTCCCTGGCGGTATGATTATTTCGGATTTTAGGTGCTGAAAGCGGTACCATTATTTTGCATGGAAATTTGGCGTTTTATATTGTAGGTCTGTAATTCTTAACAATAACACACTTAAATCTGTCCAAACAAGAGTCTAGTAGATATCCCGGGTATGATAACGTTTAAAACACAAAAACATAAATTATAATATAATAAATAAAAATAAATAATTAAAAAAAATAAAAATAAATAGTAATAAAATAAATTTCCCCACGATTCACTATCGCTCAATTCTGCAAGTGTTCTAATTTACTATCGCTGTTTTCTAGCTGGTCTAAAGCCATTTTTGACGTAAAGGGACACTTTTTGGTTGCTATGGACAATCTCCAGTTTCCAGGCAGAAAGAACAGTATATATCACATAAAACTGCATGCAGGGCATTGGCCAAAGCACTGGGGACAAAAGGGATGTGAAATTATTTCATACAGTACTGTAATCTGTAAGATTACAGTACTGTATGTGTTATGATTTTGACATTTTTTTGAATTTGCCGCCAGGCTCCGCCCCCATGCGTCGCAACGCTCGCAGGGAACGGAGCCTGGCAAGGAGAGGCTTCGGGCAGAGGACGGAGCCCAAGGACACTGCGGGGGACATCGCAGGATCCCGGGGACAAGGTAAGTAATGCCACACCAGGATCCTGCGATGTAATCCCGAGTGTGGCTCGGGGTTACTGCTAATGGTCCTGATTTTTAACCCCGAGTCACACTCGGGAAAACCGCCAGGGAGGTTAATGTAAAAAAGAAGATTTATAAGCTGTGTGTACTGCGGGGGGGGGGGGGGGCAAATTAACTATTTCTCATTACTGGGTTTAGTAACACTTTAAGCAAGACCATAAAATTTAAAGAGACCCACACTTGTGATCTTTGTAGTGAGGATCTAACCCCAAAGGTGAGCGAGTGCCCAAAGGGGGTAGTTAAAGTTTCATGGAAGGATTAGTGAATACTATAGACGCAGAGTGTAAAGAAAACAAGTAGGAGGAACACTTTGGACTTTGAGTGAGGCGGTGCCCTGATACCTCCATCCCTATCTAAATGAAAAAGGGGGGACAAGAAATTGGGACTTTGAATGATGCACGTAGGTATAGAAGTTCAATTTTATTGGTAATCAATATAGTAGTACATAATGGTAATCATAAATAAGCATATAATATCCAATACAATTCATACAAAAAAATTTACATACAATGTGGCAAACTGCCCTTATTGTATGTACAGTGATTTATATGAATTGTATTGGATATTATATGCTTATTTATGATTACAATTATGTATTACTATATTGATTTCCAATAAAATTTAGCTTCTTTACCTATGTGCTTCATTCAAAGTCCCAATTCCTTGTCCCCCCTTTTTCATATAGACGCAGAATGGTCATCATCCACTAAGACCAAAATCAACAACTTCGGGTGTAGAGATTCTCTAAATGATTAAAGTAACATGATGGTTTGCTGGTACTGGCTTTGTTATGTAAATGTTTTTGACTAACCTTCATCATAAACTAGAGCATATTCTTTGATAAAAACAACATCACCAATACTTTAAGGTAGGGTTTCTCAACCAGGGTTACCATGGAACCTTGGGGTTCCTCCAGAGGTTGCTGGGGGTTCCTTGAACAATGAACAATTTCTGCCTCTCAGATAACTTCCCACTGACACCATTAATCTCTTTAGCTATCTATAAGTGGGGCATTCTTCCCAATGACCACAAGTGTAAGGAACATTCTTCCCACTGACCACCACACTAATCTATCATGAGTTGTAGATCTAGTCATTTTTAGCAGGGGTTCACTGAGACCAGAAAGTTATTTTAAGGGTTCCTCTGTGTTGTAAAAGTTGAGAAAGGTTGCTTTAAAGCAAAGTTTCCTGCTAATTTCACCTCTAAGCTGTACTTAATTGATTTATACAGTGAGCCATGACTGCAAAAATAGATATTATACAAGAAGCATTCACAGCAAATAAACCTGCATCCAAAGCTTCATTAGCAGATTTGGTGCACATCCCCTATGACTATATGTAACTAGATGAAGCGTTCAGTTCAGATTGAACTAGTTCCAGAATCTTCTGATGTCTTATGTAAGGGAATATATACTTTTGCAACATAATCATATACATATCTGAATTCTGCCGGGGGCTGAAAATATTAAACATTTATGATTTTGGTCAGGAATAACAGAAAAAAAAACTTGCAGCTTGTACGGGTAATCTTCACACTTTGAAAGCTCTTTAAAGACTTTTGCAAGCATATTTAATAAATCAGTGCAGTGACCCATAGCAACCAATTAAAATTCAATTAATTGCAGTCAAGTCACTTGCTGAAATATAACTAATTGCCATGTGTTACTGTACTTTGTACAGTATTAAAGTGAAACTGCAGACATCACCTCTAGCAGATTATTTTTGTTGCTAAGGTGATCGTTTACTGGGATCCCCCCCCCCCCCCCAGAAAGATTTTTCCCTTACTTCTCAGGGAAGACAAAAATTGAGGCGAAATCTTCAAACTGGTGACACTCACAGCAATAATAATGGACAGAGGGTTTTAACCCTTCACCATTCTATTTAAAACTAAAGCAAACCACTTTTACTAGAGCTTTAACCACTTCAGCTCCAGAAGATTTGCCCCTGTTTCGTCACATATGGCGACCCATCACATTTGGCTACCCGCTGGAGTGCGCATGCGAGACACCGCCATATGCTTTCCAACACTTTTAAAACTTTACGTTTTAAAAGTGTTAAAAGTGACAAAAACACTTTTAACACTTTTTATTTTTATTTTTTTTTAAACACTTTTAAAAAAGTGTTAAAAGTAACAAAAGTTTTAAAAGTGTAGGAATGCATATGGCGGCGTCGCGCATGCGCACTCCAGCGGGTAACTAAATGTGATGGGTCGCCATATGATACGAAACACCCCCTTCATGACCAGGCCATTTTTTTCCCCACAAATAGAGATTTCTTTTGGTGGTATTTGATCACCTCTGCGTTTTTTATTTTTAGCGCTATAAACAAAGACTGACAATTTTGAATTAAAAAAATAACATTTTTAAAAAATTTTTGCTATAAAATATATTCAATAAAAAAATTTAAAAAATCTAATTTCTTCTTCAATTTAACCACTTGCTGCCCGCCATATAGCAAAATGATGGCGGCAAAGTGGTTTTGATACCCTGACTGGACGTCATATGACGTCACCAGGATATCAAGCCACTGCGTGCCCCTGGGGGTGCGCATCGCGGCGATTGCTGTTGCAGTGTGTCAGTCTGACACACCGCAACTCCGATCTAGGTAGAGAGTCTAACAGAGACTCTTTACCACATGATCAGCCGTGTCCAATCACGGCTGATCACGATATAAACAGTTGGTCGGAAATTCCGAAGGTCAAGAACTCGGTAACGTACAACACGTAGGACGAGCCGAGAAAAATGAAGTTCAATAGCCAGTGCGGCTCTTCTGCTTGATTCCAAGCATGCGTGGAACTTTGTGCATCAGAATTGTGTACACACAATTGGAATTTCTGACAACAGATTTTGTTGTCGGAAAATTTGAGATCCAGATCTGAAATTTTGTGTGACGGAAATTCCGATGGAAATTGTGTGATGGAGCCTACACACGGTTGGAATTTCCAACAACAAGGTCCCATCAAACATTTTCCGTAGGAAAATCCTATCGTGTGTACAGGGCATAAGACATTGGCTAAAGGAAACGGGATTTACATACTGAAAAGCAAAAAGAAAACTATCATTAACACCTAAACAGAAAAAAACAAGGTTACAGTGGGCTAAAGAAAAGTAATCGTGGACTGTGGATGACTGGATGGAAGTGATATTTGGTGATGAATCACAAATCTGCATTGGACAGAGTGATGATGCTGGAACTTTTGTCTGGTGCCGTTCCAATGAAATGTATGAAGACGACTGCCTGAAGAAAACATGCAAATTTCCACAATCATTGATGATATGGGGTTGCATGTCAGGTTAAAGTACGGGGGGAGGACAGACAATAAATCTTCAATAAGTGCACAAGTTTACATTGAGATTTTGGACACTTTTCCTATTCCATCAAATGAAAGGATGCTTGGTGATGATAACATAATTTTTCAGGATGATAATGCATCTTACCATAGGGCAAAAGCCGTGAAAACTTTCCTTCAAGAAAGACATATAGGGGTTTATTTACTAAAAGCAAATCCACTTTGCACTGCAAGTGCACTTGAAAGTGCAGTCACTGTAGATCTGAGAGGGGGCATGCAAGGAAAATAAAAAACAGCATTTTTGTTTGTACACGATTAGATGATAGAAAGAAGCAGAGATCCCCTCATTTTAGATCTTCCCCTCAGATCTACAGCGAATGCACTTCCAAGTGCACTTGTAGTGCAAAGTGGATTTGCCTTTAGTAAATCAACCCCATAATGTCAATGGCATGGCCTGCAAATAGTCCTAACCTCAATCCAATTGCAAATCTATGGTGCAAGCGAAAGAAAATGGTCCATGACAAGGCTCCAGCCTGCAAAGCTAATCTGGCAACTGAAATAAGAGAAAGTTGGAGCCGGACTGATGAAGAATACTGTTTGTCAACAGTTAAATCCATGCCTCGGAGAATTCAAGCTGTTACAAAAGCCAGGGGTGGTCCAACAAAGTACTAGTTGTTTACTGTAATGTTTTTTTTTCCTGATTTCATATTATTTTCTTTAGAATTGAGTGATTCCATATTTTTTTCTTTTGCTTGAGCTACAAAAACAGTTGCAATTGACTACAATTTCTTTTTTTAAGTGTTTCTTAAAACCAGAAGGTTGGAATGTTAAAAGAGAAGTATGGGATTGTTTTTGTCCCATAATCATACTTACCTGGGTGGATGCAGCACCCCGCCACCTCTTCACTGAGAACCAAGCCACGAACACTGCCGATGGCTCGGTTCTCTCACCTCCCCGAGTGGAGGGCTGCTGCCCGTCAGTCAGCAGTTCTCCTGCTCTGCTCCTCCACGCTCACTGGAGCGCTGAGCTGTGGTGGGGCAGGGAGTGGCTGTCTCAGCGGCTCACTGAGAGGCTGAGACGCCTATCAGTCCAGGCACCTGGCGGATCCAGACTTCCAAAGTCAGGATGATGCGGTGCCTGGACTGATATTGGTGACGTCAGTGGAGAGCGGACTTCAGACTGCTCTCTTGCTGAAAACAGGTCACAGGAGTGCAAAACAAATTGCACTCCTGTGACCCATAGGAGAAGCCCAGCCAAATTAGCTCAGGCTGGACTTCTCCTTTAAATGAAAATAGTTTTGAGGCATGTCTGTGATTCGTTTTTTTTCTACACATATAAACAATTGAATGAACATTTTCCAAGAGGATCCCCCTGGATCCTGTTCCCTCGCAAATGCTACGCTCACCCTCTGACTCGATTCTACACTCTCTAACTCACATTTTCAACCTCTCCCTCTCCTGTGGCATCTTCCCAAACTCTCTAAAACATGCGCTAGTCACCCCCATTCTAAAAAAGCCCTCACTGGATTCCACCAATCTCAACAACTTACGTCCAATCTCCTTACTCTCCTTCTCCTCCAAACTTCTTGAAAGACTGGTCTACATCTGACTAAGCGACCATTTGACCATGAATAAACTTCTAGATCCCCTCCACTCCGGTTTTCGCCCTCAACACTCCACGGAAACTGCTCTCCTTAAACTCTCAAATGACCTACTAATGGCTAAAGCCAATGGACACTATTCGGTACTACTTCTCCTGGATCTCTCTGCTGCCTTTGACACAGTGGACCACCCCCTCCTCCTCAAAAAACTCCACTCCTTTGGTCTCCGTGACTGTACTCTTCGCTGGTTCTCATCCTACCCATCACACCGCTCCTTCAGTGTCACTTACAACTCTACTTCCTCCTCTCCTCTTCCTTTTTCCGTTGGGGTCCCCCAAGGTTCTCTTCTTGGACCTCTCCTTTTCTCAATCTACACCACCTCCTTGGATCAGTTGATTGCCTCCCATGGCTTTCAATATCATCTCTACGCTGATGACACCCAAATCTATCTCTCCACCCCCCTGCTCTCTCCATCTGTCCCCTTACGCATTACCAACTTACTAGCAGACATATCAGCCTGGATGTCACATCACTACCTCAAACTCAACCTATCCAAAACCGAGCTCATGATATTTCCTCCCTCAGGTGTCACTTCCCCTGCTTTCCCTGTCAATATCAATGGCTCAACTATCAACCCATCTCCCCACGCCAGGGTCCTAGGTGTAATCCTGGACTCTGAACTAACCTTTTGACCCCACATTCTATCACTATCCAAAGCTTGCCGCCTCAATCTCCGCAACATCTCCAAGATACGCCCCTTCCTAACCAATGTCACCACAAAGCTTCTAATCCACTCCCTGGTCATCTCCCGCCTCGACTACTGCAACTCCCTCCTCATTGGTTTACCTCTAAATAGGCTATCCCCACTTCAGTCCATCATGAACTCTGCTGCCAGGCTCATCCACCACACAAACCGCTCAGCATCTGCTACACCCCTCTGCCAATCCCTCTATTGGCTGCCACTCAATCACCGAATTAAATTCAAGAGACTAACTATAACTTACAAAGCCATCCACAACCTGGCCCCCAGCTACATCTCTAACCTAGTCACAAAATACCAACCTAATCGTTCTCTTCGCTCCTCCCAAGACCTCCTGCTCTCAAACTCCCTTGTCACCTCATCCCATGCTCGCCTTCAGGACTTCTCCAGAGCCTCCCCCATCCTCTGGAATGCTCTATCCCAATCCATCCATTTTTCTCCTACTTTATCCACTTTCAGACGATCCCTGAAAACTCATCTCTTCAGAGAAGCCTATCTGGCCCCCCCCTAACAACTGTACATTTATCTTCTCAATCAGCACATCACCCACAGTTATCACCTCTTGTATCTTTTGACCTTCCCTCTTAGATTGTAAGCTCTAAGGAGCAGGGCCCTCTGATTCCTACTGTATCAAAGTGTATTGTATTTGTACTGTCTACCCTCAAGTTGTAAAGCGCTACGTAAACTGTTGGCGCTATATAAATCCTGTATAATAATAATAATAATAATAATAATAATGAACATTTTCCAAGAGTGTGATTCCACACTTTTTGCCAGGGTTTGTACAAAGACAGACTTAATCTAGTTGCATTTAAAAATGAATTAAATTATTCATACTGAATACATGAACAGATACATGCTTTGTAACAGTTTTTAAACCTGCACGATATTATTTAGTTATGTCCCACTCTTCATGCAAAATCTGCTGTTTAGCATGGAAAAGAAAATATGTTGGGCATATTAGGTACCTGTACATCAGTCCATAAAAGCAGGATAGCATGCCTCACTGGCGGCCCGCGATCACGGCAAGGCAGAACAGGGAACTGCCTATGTAAACAAGGCATTTCCCCATTCTGTCTAGTGACATGACAGGGATCTACTGCTCCCAGTGATCGGGAGTAGTGATTTCTGTCATGTTTCAGTATGCCCATCCCCCATACAGTTAGAACACGCTGAGGGAACACACTTAACCCCTTGACCGCCCTCTAATGTTAATCCCTTCCCTGCCAGTGTAATTTCTACATTGATCAGTGCATTTTTATAGCACTGATTAATGTAATAATGTCACTGGTCCCCAAAAAGTGTAATATGGGGTCAGATGTGTCTGCCGCAATGTCGCAGTCCCGCTAAAAATCGCAGATCGCCTCCATTACCAGTAAAAACAATAAAAATAAAAAAAAAGTCCCTAAATCTATCCCGTAGTTTGTATACACGATAACTTTTGTGCAAACCAATCAATATACGCCATATTTTACCAAAAATATGTAGAAGAATATATATCAGCCTAAACTGATGAATACATTCTTTTTTTAATAAATTTTTTTTGGGGATATGTATTATGGCAGAAAGTTTAAAAAAAAATTTTTTTTTTCAAAATTGACGCTTTTTTTTGTTTCTAGCGCAAAAAATAAAAACCGCAGAGGTGATCAAATATCAAATACCACCAAAAGAAAGCTCTATTTGTGGAAAAAAAAGGACATCAATTTTGTTTGGTTACAGCGTTGCACGTTCGCGCAATTGTCAGCTAAAGTGATGATGCAGTGCCGTATCGCAAAAAATGCTCCGGTCTTTAAGGGGGCAAATTCTTCTGGGGCTCAAGTGGTTAACTTGTACTCATTGATTTTTAAAATGTACTAGAGGCAGCTATTGTGCCTTTCAATTTTTTTGTAAGCTCCTTGTAAATGCATAGAAAATTGATCATTTATGTGTGCTAATTTTAAACTGGCATGACTGTGATTTTTTAATGTGAAGCTTGTTTCTCTTCGTTTACTTCTGCGGCTGACAGTGAATCAGATCCCAATGTTCTCAGAGAGACCAAGAGTTGTACAGGGTTGACACTGAACACTTGTGGAAACGATTGGGGGTAACTACGGCAACAGTAATTGCAAAGCACTTCAAAGGAAAGTTTGATCAGTGTTCTTTTTTGATTCTTCATCTGCATCCACTGCTCTTGCATAGCAAAAGCTACAATTCCTTATGAGACTTTCCACTTGCATTACAGATTGTGTTTTGAAGCAAAACAGTACTGTAAGAAATATGTAGGCAGCCATTGCTGATTTTCTTTTTTTTTTCTTATGAATATGCTAGTCATCCATCTGTCCCTGGCTTTAAAACTATTTTCTTCAGAGGCCCAGAAGAGACACAAGGCTAGATAATTCAAAGTGAAATTAGAACACCTGATTTGACAACAAGGCGACTAGCATTTACAGAACGAGAGGTCAGCAATTGCAGCCTATATTTTGCTCTCAGTACAGGTTTTATTAAAAGTGATCCTATCATTGCTAAACAATATTTTAAAGAGGCATACCTGCAAAACAGGCAAGTAAATACTTACCTTTTTTGTTACCTTCCTTTCAAGAACACCGTTACCTTCAGAAGAAATCTTCCCCTGAGTCATCTGGTACAGCAACACTTCTAGGAGTATCAATCTCCTGGGTCTCCTGCAGTTCTCACTGGTTCCTTCTGCATTCCTCTACCACACTAGTGAGTCCTGTAAAAGTTGTGGGGGGAACCAGTGAGAGGGGCAGGAGACTGGGAAATTGTCAGCAGCTCCTGTTGGTTTTCTTGTGGACTTTGGAGAAAGATTTCTACGAAAGATATGTACTTGCTTATTTTGCAGCTATAACTCTTTGCTATTATGTTTACTATGACAGGGTTGCTTTAAATTAACTTTAAACTCTGGTTTAAAAAAAAAATAGATTTTTTTTAAACCAGAGTTTAAAGTTAATTTAAAGCAACCCTGTCATAGTAAACATAATAGCAAAGAGTTATAGCTGCAAAATAAGCAAGTAAATATCTTTCGTTTCCTAACTCAAAAAAATTCCTAACTCAAAAAAGTACCTTCTAATGCTCTTAGCCTCCAGCAAATCTCGAAATTGTTGTTTTGTTTTTTTTTTGCATCTGTGAATTGACCCCCTGTTAATGCGTAGCTATGTTACTTCTCCATGGTTCCACTGTATGTTCCTTCTGCAGTCCTCTTCATCACTAGTGAGTCCTGTAAAAGATGGAGGTCATGGGGGGAACCAATGAGAGGTGCAGGAGACTGAAAAATTGTCACTCCTGGACTCCTGTTGGTTTCCCTGCGGACTTCAGAGAAAGATTTATACTAAATGGAAGAAGAAAGGTATTTACTTGCTTATGTTATTATTATTATTATACAGGATTTGTATAGTGCCGACAGATTGCGCATCGCTTAACAAAATTAGGGCAGACAGTACAATTACTATACAATTTGATACAGGAGGAATCAGAGGGCCCTGCTCGTTAGAGCTTACAATCTAGGATGGAGGGTCAAGTGATACGAAAGGGTAATAACTTTGGGGGATGAGCTGATGAAGAAAATGAAAGTGCATTTGTTGGGTGGAGGCAGGGTAGGCTGCTTCCCTGGAGAGAAAAGTTTTCAGGGATCGCCTAAAAGTAGAAAGATTCGGAGATAGTCTGACAGATTGGAGTAGGGTATTTCAGAGGATGGGAGAGGCTCGGGCGAAGTCCTGGAGGCGAATATGGAAGGAGGTGACGAGGGAGCTCAAGAGCAGGAGGTCTTTGGAGGAACGAAGAGAATGATTAGGTTGGTATTTTGAGACTAGGCTAGTGATGTAGCTGGGGGCAGAGTTGTGGATGGCTTTGTAACTTATTGTCAGTATTTTGAATTTAATTAATTGGGCAAGTGGCAGCCAATTGAGGGATTGGCAGAGAGGGGTAGCAGATGCTGAGTGGTTTGTAAGGTGGATAAGTCTGGCAGCAGCATTCATGATGGACTGAAGGGGGGGGTAGTCTATTTAAAGGTAAGCCAATGAGGAGGGAGTTGCTGTAGTCGAGGCGAGAGATAACCAGGGAGTGAATCAGGAGCTTTGTGGTTTCATTAGATTGGAGATGTTATGGAGGTTGAGGCGGCAAGCTTTGGAGAGGGATTGGATGTGGGGCCAAAAGGAGAGTTCAGAGTCCAGGATAACACCAAGCACCCTGGCATGTGGAGATGGGTGGTTGGTTTTGCTATTGCTCTTGACAGAGAAGTCAGGGGAAGAGGCATGTGGGGGAGGAAATATTATGAGCTCAGTTTTGGGCAAATTGAGTTTGAGGAAGTGGTGTGACATCAAGACAGATATGTCTGTTATTAAGTTAGTGATGCGTGAGGAGACTGATGGAGTGAGTTGAGAGGTGGAGAGATAGATTTGGGTGTCGTCAGTGTAGAAATTATATTGAAAGCCATGTGAGGCTATCAGTTGACCCAGGGAAGAGGTATAGATTGAAAATAAGAGGAGTCCAAGAACAGAACCTTTGGGGACCCCGACAGAGGGAAGGGAAGAGGAGAGGAGGAAGTAGAATTGTAAGTGACACTCAAGGTGCATTGGGATAGGTAGGATGAGAGCCACCGAAGAGCGCAGTCACGGAGACCGAGGGAGTAAAGTTTTTTTTTGAGGAGGGGGTGGTCAACCATATCAAAGGCAGCCAAAAGGTCCAGAAGTAGATGTACAGAATAGTGTATTTTTTTGTGTTTTTTGCGGTTAGAAAGCCATTTGTGAGTTTTATAAAAAAAAGTTTCTGTGGAGTGTTGAGGGTGAAATCCAGACTGAAGGGGATCAAGAAGGTTATTCTTTATGAGGTGGTCACTCTGTTGGTTGTAGACCAGGCATTCAAAGAGTTTAGAGGAAAAGGGGAGCAAGGAGATAGGGCATAGATTATTAAGATTGGTAGGATCCAAGGACAGCTTTTTAAGTATGGGGGTGACAGTGCATGTTTTAGAGCATTGGGGAAGATACCAGAAGAGAGAGAGAGATTGAAGATGTGGGTTAGAGGGTGTAGAGTAGAGTCAGAGGGTGACTGTAGTATTTGAGAGGGAATTGGGTCCAGGGGACACGTGGTTAGGTGGGCGTTAGAAAGGAGTTTAGCAACTTTGTCTATAGTACCAGGTTTGAATAAAGGGAGTGTCAATTGTACCTGTTGACATGAGGTGTTAACTGGGGAGATATCTGTAGTGTGGAGATTTCATCATGAATTGTATCAATCTTATTTTTGAGGTGATTAGCAATCTCCTGAGCAGTGGGTGAGTTAGAGGGGGGAGGCAGTGGAGGACAAAGTAGAGAGTTACAGTTGCAGATATAATTCTTTGCTATAATGTTTACTATGACAGGTTGCTTTAAAAAAGTGTAAACTCTGGTTTAAAAAAAATCTGATCACGTATAAATTCCTAATTCAAAGAAGTACCTGCTATTGCTCTCAGTCACCTCCAAATTTCCAAATTCTTTTTTTTTCCCATTTGCATTTGTAAGAAGAAACAATTTCATGTAAGATAGATTGGCAGTATGTAGTGGATGTGTATGGATTATTTTTGGAGAATAAGGATATTTTTGGAGAATAAGGATATTGTTTATTATCACTTTAGGCAAAATACTTTATACATCCATTAGAAGAACAGTATATACCAGCATTAAAAGAATTTAAACCCAAGTGGCTTTCTACAGTATACCAAAGTATGATAAAAATCAAACAAGAGTCACAGGAGATATAGTAGTAATTGTCTCCTTTCTCCTAGTATCCGTAAGTAAAGCCCATCAGCTAACCTCTATTGGCCTGCCATGTCCCTGGAATAAATGCTAAAGGATTTGAACTCAGTATTTTTCCGATAGTGTTATTGCTAATACGTCTGGCAAGCTATGGGAGGTGAGCTGTGCCTCTCAACTCCCTTTTCAATCCTAACATGAGTGAGAGAGAAAAAGAAATAAAAATTAACTCAGGGTGTCCATTAAACAACACTAAGTTAAGCATCACTACTCCAAAGGGCAACATCAATTTTTTTCTCATCTAGGAAAAAGACATGATGACTTATAACAAACAAGACGGTGGTAATGTCTAATTTTGTCTCTTCTTTATTTCTTTATTTTCCTTTTGTTATGCTGGCTTTGGCTTCTATGCTAAAGCCTCTCATTTGTACTTTCCTGTTTATAGAAGGTCCAACCTTACTTAGATTTTATTATACAAAAAGATACAGCGCTGGCAACTATGATATATGAAATATATAGATATATATATATTGTGATATCGCTGCTATGATGTGAATGTGATCATAAAATTGCAATAAGTGCTAAATAAATCAAGTGACATATAGTGAAAATGAGAGATACGTCTGTTTAAAAACAAATGACTATAATGAAATGTGAAATACATCTGTTTGAAAACAAATGCCGCCAGCCGTGGGAATAGACCTCAGCATATAACAATGTTGATTCAAAGACACAGGATGCATTAAAAACCAGGATGGATTTAAATTTTTTTCTCAAGATAAATCCCACTAATCAGTGATAGCAGACTTCCAGCTCCTGAGCTCAAAGGATTGCATACAGTCACCTGAAATGCTGCCGTTATGGTAAGAGGATACGATATGAGCATAAATGACATGTCTAGTTTCCTGATTACCTATCATATTTCTTGAGTCCCTTAAATGTCAGGAAAGGAGAAACACTCACAAAATGACCCTATTTAGGAAATTAAACACCCCAAGGAACGTTCTAAGTGGCATGGTGTGTCTTTTTGAAGACTTAATGTATTTTTTACACAAAGTTGTCAATTAACCACTTCAATACAGGGCATTTTCACCCCCTTCCTGCCCAAGCCAATTTTTAGTTTTCAGCACTGTCGCATTTTGAATGACAATTACATGGTCATGTAACACTGTACCCAAATGAAATTTTTATAATTTTTTTTCCCCACAAATAGAGCTTTCTTTTGGTGGTATTTATTTACCTCTGTGGTTTTTATTTTTTGCGCTATAAACAAAAGAAGAGCGACAAGTTTGAAAAAAATACAATATTTTTTGCTTTTTGCTATAATAAATATCCCAATAAAAAAAAAAAAAAAATGTCCTCAGTTTAGGCCGATACGTATTCTTCTACATATTTTTGGTAAAAAAAAACGTGCAATAAGCGTATATTTATTGGTTTGCGCAAAAGTTATAGCGTCTATAAAATAGGGAAAAGTGTTATGGCATTTTTATTATTTTTTTTTACTAGTAATGGCGGCGATCTGCGATTTTCATCGTGACTGTGATATTGCGGCGGACAGATTGGACACTTTTGACACCATTTTGGGACCATTGGCATTTATACAGCGATCAGTGCTATACAAATGCATTGATTACTGTATAAATGTCACTGGCAGGGAACGGGTTAACACTAGGGGCGATCAAAGGGTTGACTGTGTGTCCTAGGGAGTGATTCTAACTGCTGGGGGTGGAGACTCACAAGGAGAGGAGACCGATCGGTGTTCCTCTGTACTGGGAACACACGATCGGTCACCTCTCACCTGACAGGATGTGGATCTGTGTGCCCGGCGGACATCACGGCCACCGGGCACTCGAATCGGGTCTGGAGTGACGCGGCGGGGGCATGTGCACGCCGCCAGCAGCATGCGTGCGCCCCCCAGACGGCCAGAAAGCCCAGGACGTCATATGACGCCCGCCCAGGATGGGAGATCCCTCCTGCAGACGTCATATGATTATATGCGGGATGTGAAGTGGTTAAGATTTTTCTAACACACATTCTTTCTACCACTCTTCCTGAGTATGTGATACCACACGTGTGGAACTTTTTCAATGTTTGGACTGATTATGTAAGGACATTGTATCTTGTCTATCACAAATCAACCAATTGTATCAAAAGCAATGTACTGTAAAAATCACCTCTGTACAAGTGGTCAGTAAATGAGTGTAACGTCATCTATAGCGGTCCCTGTTCCAAGTAGCCTAGCCTAATGGTACGTGGCTCACCCCCCAGGAATGCCATGTTCATTAGCCAGAAAGAATAGGAAGCTGAATCGGTTTTACCATTTTTTTGCATACTGTCACCAGAGCAGTACAGGGTCACCATAGTGATTGGGTGTGATTTTTTTTTTTTACATTGTAATTGCCTATATAGTCATGATGACTGTATAATCAATCATTATCGAAACTGCTTGGCTGCATTGATGCAGCCATTCGGTACTACTTTGATCACTGTAATTGACCACAGCAATCACATGGTATAGGGCGGCTGTTATTGGTACTGTATCATATGATTGCTGTGGCCAAACAGTATTAAACAATGGCTTCATGAATGAAAGCGATTAGATATTGTTACTGTGATCAATGTGATTGGTCACAGCGATCATATGGTACCAGGCCAATCATAGCGGCCCTGTCCTCAATCTGTGACCTGCTGTGTGGACACAGCAATCACAGATCAGGCCACTGAGCAGCCCTGAGGCCATGCAAAGGCACCCAAAATGGGAGGATGTACAGGCTTGTCCTGCCTGGCCGGATATGTACAGTGGCTGGGAGGGAAGCAGTTAAAGAGGAATTTCAGTCTTATTTAAAATTAAAAGTCAACAGCTACAAATACTGTATCTGTTGACTTTAAAAATCAGGTACTTACTAGTGTCTAGAGTCCAGTGCTTCCCACAGCAAGTTCCTCTGCTGGCGGTGCCATCCTGAATATAGGGGCCAGCTGTGCCTTCCAGGGAAAGATAAGATTTGCTAATACATTTAAAAATGTACATATTCTTATCAAACAGTAAATGAGCTTTGAAAAAACCCTCTCTGACCTCTGTACCTGTGTTAACTGTAAAGCAATTATTAGAGTTCAGAAGAGAAGCACTGAAGTTGTTCAAGTTGGGTCTCAGCACTCTGCTCTCCTCTTCCTGTGCACCTGCTCTGCCTTTAGAGGTAAGATGGCCAGCAGGCTACCAACTGTTAGGAGAGGCAGAATAAGCTTAACTGTTGAAAGTAAAGTCAAATGTCATTTTGAGCTTGTTGTAAAGGTTATTTATTGCTTGTTAAAGTGATATTAAACCCACAGTTTCTTAAGCATCTTCAGCAGCTGATTTGTTCACTCGAGAATATGCAGCTTCATTATTTTTTAATAATGAGGGGATCAGAGTTGTGTTTCTGTACACAGTGTGCATCAATAGAAACACACATCGCCTATGATGACAGGGCACTTCCCTGACCCCCCCCCCCCCCTTTTCCCTCACTCCTATCTCCAAGTTAACAGGATGACTTGTGAAGACCGGAAGTTCAGGGAAGTAGCACTGAGATGACAGGAGCCGGCAGCATTGAAAGTTGTAAACTGCAGGTGCTGGGATAAGAATTGTGACAAATAGTTCACTGGGGAATGGTGATTTATTTATGCTCAATTTAGTCAATGTATTTGGCTTAATACTACTTAAAGAATATGGAAATATCGGGCCAAAGTTGCAAATATAAAGAACCTGTTAATAGGCTGATTATCACAGCACATAACATTGCTCTGGTTGTGTGAACTGTCATCACCTCAAAATGTGTAAGTTAACCGTCTTGGTATTAGAAAATTAAATAAAAAATGGTATACAATTAGAGAGTGACACAATGTAACTTAAAGTCTATATTGTACATTGTACAGCAGGGGATAAAAACCCAGAAACTGCATGAATGTTTCGATTTGCAATATACTCCAGTAACATATGCTTGTGCATTTAAAAAAAAACATGGTGCAGTAGCTATTCCAACCCACTTACAAGTATGAATAGACACTAAGTGATTAGATCCATAGTTGATTGATTCTTAGAAAGAAAATAAACAGATGGTTTTATGTTAAGAGCTCATTTGCCCAAAGTTCTACCTAGTACAAACTACTCAGGAACATACTGTACAATTCTGCAGCAAAATAAATATTGTGCTTGTAGATATTGTTCCTTCTGTTGATACAGTTCTTTCCTAAGACACCCATTGACTTTAACCACTTGCCTACTGTGCACTTTCATGCCCTTCCTGCCAAGGCCATTTTTTGGCTTTTAGTTCTGTTGCACTTTAAATGATAATTGCATTGTACCCATATGAAATTTGTGTCATGTTTTTGAGACAGAGAGCTTTCTTTAGGTGGTATCTAGTCACCACTGGGTTTTTAATGTTCTACATTTTCTAAAATTTGCTAAAAAAAAAAAATTCTGAAAAAAAACAACAACTTTTCTTTCTTTCTGCTATAAGATTTTGCAAATAAGTAATTTTTCTTCTTCATTGATGTGCTCTGATGAGGCTGTACTGATGGTTACTGATAGACTGCACTGATGGTCACTGATAGGCTGCACTGCTACACTGATAGGCACTGATTTGACTGCACTAATGAGCCTGAACTGATGAGGCACCACACATGGGCACTGATGGGCATTGATAAACTGCACTGATGGGCACTGATGAGGCTGCACTGATGAGGCTGCACTGATAAGGCGGTGCTGATGGGCATTGGTAGACGACACTTATGGGCACTGATAGCTGGCTCTAATAGCCACTGATATGCTGCACTGATAGACAATAATAAGCTGCACTGATGGGCAATGATTGGCATTAATTGGGCTGCACTGATAATCAAGGCACTGATGATTAGTGCCCTAAATATCAGTGTTAATGTGTGCTGTCACAGGATTGACTTTCCTTTCCGCACACAGTCACAGCACTAAGGAAAGAAAATTACGTTAACAGGCATTTGTTTACATGGGATCAGCTGTGATTGGACACACATGGTAAAGGGCTGTTGTGATTGGCTCTTTACCTCGATGTGTGATCAGCTGTGTCCAAAGGACACAGCAATCACAGAGCACGCCTAATGCACATCGGGGCGGAGTTATGGGAGGACGTCAATAGATGCCTCAATAGATGCCTTCCCAGAACTGAAAGACCGCACTGTAGCCATCTTTTGGTTATATCACGGTTGGCAAATGGTTAAACGCAACCTGTGCTGGGAGAAATACAGAGCAAGTCATTACTGACAAAATTAAGAAAATGCTAGATGCTTGGCTGTCCCCGGCTACAAAACCTTTCTGAGACACTAACCTTTAACAAGTACACAAATCAGAAAAGTGGCGTTAGCCTTATTTACCTACATACTTTTACATACTGTACGTACTATAAGGGCCCTTTCACACTGGAGTGGGGCGGCGTCGGCAGTAAAGCGCCGCTATTGTAATCGCTAGCGGGGCAGTTTTACCCCCCGCTAGTGGCCGAGAAAGGGTTAAAAACCACCGCAAAGCGCCTCTGCAGAGGGGCTTTGCAGGCGGTATAGCCGTGCTGTCCCATTGATTTTAATGGGCAGGAGCGGTGAAGGAGCGGTATACACTCCGCTCCTTCACCGCTCCGAAGATGCTGCTAGCAGGACTTTTTTTCCCGTCCTGCTAGCGCACCGCTCCAGTGTGAAAGCCCTGAGGGCTTTCACACCGGAGAGGCAGCAGCGGCACTTTCGGGTCGGTTTGCAAGTGCTATTATTAGCGCAATAGCGCCTGCAAACTGCTCCAGTGTGAAAGGGCCCTAAGTCAGTTATTCAGAAAGTACTAAAGGCAAAGAATTAGCATTGCTTAAAAAATACAACAATGCAAAGAGCAATGGGGATGTGCAGTAAATCATAGTAAACAAATCTCAGCTTGCCGAAGCTGTATCAGTGATAGATGAACTTTGAATGTATGCAATTATTTGAACATTGCTGGGGTGCTTGATTTGAACTTCAGCCACCCATGTAATGCATATAAGTGTTTGTAAAGAGGGTGGGCTTCAGTGCCCACCCACCACACAAATGCATCTATAGGTGGCAAAGGATTCTGTGCAAAGAGCATGCTCACTGCGCACTCAAAGGACAGAAACTGAGCTGTCAAAGACAGCTTCTGGTCTCTATTAATGATCGGGAGCCACTGAGACTGGCTACTGATAATACAAGGGAAAAGGGATTTGGGACTTTAAATGAAGCCATGGCCTGGTAAGGTCCCAAGCTTCCATCCCTGCTTTCATCCCTGGCTCCTGATCATGTGACCACTGTGATAGCCAATCACAGTGATCATGTGATCAGGCAGACCTTCCTGCCATCCCTGCATGTAATAGCCCAGTTAAATAGATGCAAAGGCTGAATGGGTTAATGAAATATGAAGATTTAAAGTGCAACTGGTGTCTCATACCATTTTTTCTTTCTATATTCATCTGCTGCCTTATGCTTTTTTGAGTGGAAGACTGTTTTTATCGCTGTCTGTGCCACAATTAGGGAGATTCACCCGCTCTATTGGTCCCGTTTACTGTTATCATCAAAAGTGAAAGTAAAAAAACAAAACATTTTTGGGTTGACATTACAACAATAAAAGTTGGGAAATCTTCCAATGGGGACACTAGTTCTGGTGACACTGGGAACACCCCAGGATTGCACCCAAACTAAATTAACGTCCTTTTTTCCCACAAATAGAGCTTTCTTTTGGTGGTATTTGATCAAAAATATATTAAAAAAATGTATTCATCAGTTTAGGTCGATATATATTCTTCTACATATGTTTGGTAAAAAAAATGCAATAGGCGTATATTGATTGGTTTGCACAAAAGTTATTGCGTCTACAAACTACGGGATAGATTTAAGGACTTTTATTTTTTTTATTGTTTTTACTGGTAATGGAGGCGATCTGCGGACAAATCTGACCCCAAATTACTCTTTTGATTTCAATAAGTTTTTAATTAATTTTTTCATATAAAAAACGAGCAGTATCAACTGCCAACAGTACAAAACCGACATGGTTCATTGTTTGAAAAGTATAACAATATAAATATCTCTTAGCTCTGTACCCTGCGCTCAGGAGTACTTTTAGAGATGTTAAACTAAATGGTACTAGTTACATTCTAGTCCTCAATATGCTTGTCAACAAATAAAATGAACAGTAAGAAAGAGAAGAATTAAATAACATAAAACATGAAAAGAAAAGTGGTTGAGTATCAGTTAACCGATTCTAATGGTTAAGCCTCCAGTTTTAAGATTTTAGATACAAACCCATATCTCAACTAACCTAATTCCTACTTATCGGAAGTATATGATCCCCTGTACTGTGAATACCACGTCTTCCAGAGACTCCAAAATTCACTGATTGTCAGGTGTTTACCAGTGCTAAATGCAAATTGTATCTCATATGTGCCGTGTGTGTTTATTATTTGCAGAGTTTCTGCCAAGCCAGGAGGTGTTTTTTCTCTCCAATGCCTGACCAATGTAAGTCGGGCTGCTAGAAGTATGTGAGAAACTATTGTTCTCATTCTTGTTGGGATTAGAATTATACCAAATGAAAGAAGTGCCATACCCTGGGAAGGCCAAGCTTTATTCCTGTGATCTGTCCAATTAAGTTAAAGATGTCAGTCCAGTAGTTTTGGATACATGGACAAAGCCACAATATGTGTGGTAGAGTGTCCACTTCACCACATTCCCTCTAGCATCTCGAGGATAGTCCAGGAGTGAATTTTGATAATCGGTATGGGGTGAGGTACCAGTGCAACAGAATTTTTTAGTGCAGTTCCCATAGATAGACACTTCTTGTAGATGCAAATGTAACACTGAGTGCTTTCTCCCATTGGCCCACATTGTATTCCTTACCCAAGTCTTTTTCCCAGGCCTGTTTTAGGTGTTTTACTGAATATTTGTTTGTTCTGAAGGCAATTATATATTAGTGATGTACCTTTCATTTTTGTGGTGTTGGACGTATAGAATAAGACTAACTGCCAGGGTAGGTATGTGATTAGTTTGTTATTATGTTTCAGGAGATGCCTGTACTGTGTGAGCTACTGTGGCAGGGGTGGATGAGTGGAAGATGCTGGTTATAAGATAATTATATAGGTTACCCCCGGTGACCTGGTATTGTTCAAGTTCAGCCCATAATATGGTGTGGTGTGTGGTAAACCATCTCCTTAGTTGGGCTAATATGGTAGCTGCGTAGTAGTCTTTTATGTGTCTGTAACCTATACCCCCCGCCTTTTTAGCCGGGTGAGCCTGCTAAAAGTGCAGCGTGCTTCTTTCCCCTTCCATAAATATCTGTTTATTAGTGAGAAAAAATAATTCGGGACTGGAATGGGCAGTGTTTTAAATAAATATAGAAGTTGTGGAAGAATTTGCATTTTGAATGCAGCCAGCCTACCTATCCAGGATAGTTCATGTTTCCCTAAGTTATCCAGTTTGGGACGTATGGAGTGCAGGAAATTTAGATAGTTTTCTTTAACAAGATCGGTTACTTGGGGGGGTAAGGGTGATACCCAGGCATGTTATACCCTTGTCTTTCCAAGTATAGGGGAATTCATTGCTAATACTATTCTGTACCTCATTCGATAGACCCAGCCCTAGCAGATATGATTTGGATTCATTAAATTTATAATAGGATAATGAGTTGAACATTTGCAATGCTTGATGTACTGAAGCCAGGGAAGAGACATTTGTGAGCATCAAGATTATATCATCAGCGAACAAGCTGATGGTATGTATCCTGCTATTGATTGTGAAACCTGTAATATCCAGGTGTTGGCGAATGTATGTGGCCACAAACCGCGTACACACGAGTCAGAATGTCTGACAGAAAAAGTCAGACGGAAGCTTTTCATCGTCTATTCCGATCGTGTGTAGGCCTCATTGGACTTTCTTTTAGAAAATTAACTATTTATTTCTGACGGAACCAATTCCTATCGGGAAAACCGATCGTCTGTATGCTGTTCCGACGGACTAAAAACGGCGCATGCTCTGAAGCAAGTACCAGACGGAAGCTATTGGCTACTGGCAAACGAAATTCCTTTTTCTAGTCCCATCGTAAGTGTTGTACATCACCGCGTTCTGGACGGTCGGACTTTGGTCGGACTTTGGTCGGACTTTGGATTGACCGTGTGTAGGCAAGACCGCTTGAATGGAATTTCGTTGGAGTGCCATCGGAGAAATCTTCAGAGTTTATTCCAACGGCAAAACCGGTCGTGTGTACGTGGCAATAGGCTCCATGAGTAAATTAAAAATCAATGGAGATAATGGACACCCTTGACGAGTACCATTTGTTATTGTGAAGGGAGTTGAGAGCAAACCCAACATGTATACCTGGGCTGAAGGGGTGGTGTACAATGCCATGATAGCCTGATATATTTGGCCTCTAAAGCCAAAACCCCTTAGGACCTGTGCAAGGTACTCCCAGTGTATCCGATTGAAGCCTTTTCTGCATCCCAGGCTAGGAGCAGAGAAGGCATGCTGGTTCTGTTGGCTAGATGGATAATGTTAATGAGGCGTCTGGTAGCGTCGGCTGTTTGGTGGTCTTATGTAAATCCAGATTGGTCTGGTTGAACAAGAGATGGTAGTAAATCCACCAGTCTGCCTGCGATCATTTTAGCATATATCTTCAGGTCATTGTTGAGCAATGAAATGCGATGAAAATTTTGGGGCATGTTGGGTTCCTTCCCTGGCTTTGGCAGTGCAACAATCATAGCTTGGATCATCTCAGAGGAGAAGGAGGAGGAGGAGGAAGTAGCATGATTGTATAATTCAGTTAGGTTTGAGACTAAAGCATTTTTGAATGTTTTAAAATATTCCCCAGTGAAAGTGATTTATTATTGGGTAGTGAATCTATAGTTTGGGAGACTTCCAGCTCAGTAAATGGAGCGTTTAGAGTATTTAGTTGTTCTTCGTAAGATGCAGAAGTTTAATTATTTTAAGAAATGTAGAAATCATAGAGGGCGTTGGTTGAGTGGTATGTGGGTCCTGACTCAAGTTGTACAATGAACTATAGTAGGTGCTAAAAGCATCCACAATGGCCTGGGGGTGGTACAATTTAGCTTGGGTCGCTGGATGTATGATATATGGGATTTTGGTTCTCTGTCTATGCCCTCTGCAAGTAACTTTCCTGCCTTATTGCCATTAGCATAGTAGGACATGTTTAGCCTCCTAGAGGCCTTTTCAAAGTCCTTTAATAGGATTAATCTGAGATCATAGCTGAGTTTAGTTAATTGTTCAGATGTTGCAGGGGTTGTATTCATTTTGTTTTGAGGTTATAGGGATTGAATCTTAGAAGAAAGTTCCTGTATTTGCCGCCTCCTCTTTCTCTTAGCCCTTGCTCCCAATTTGATGAGTAAACCAAGCATAAATGCTTTGTGGGCATTCCAAGTTACAAAGGGATTGGTAACAGAATTTGCATTGAGTTCAAAAAATTCAACCAATTCTTTTGTTAATTCAAACCTGTTAGGATCCGCCTGGATCAACCGCGGGTTTGATCTCCAAATAAATGTTGGGTTGACAGTAGAAGTGTCATCCACCAGCAGTGTCACCGAGGCGTGATCCGACCAGGTAATGTTGTTGATTTTAGATGCCTTGATTTTCATTAGTTGCCATTTGTCTGTTAAGAAAAGATCCAGTCTCGTGTAGACCCTGTGGCTTGTGGAAAAGAAGGAGTAGTCTCTTTCCGAAGCATTTAGACAACTCCATGCATCATAAAGATCATATCAGAAGAGCAAAGGTTGTAAGGAATTTTGATATCTGTTGGAGAGTATGGTAAAGTCTATTTTGGGGTTAGGGGGTAGGTTGAAGTCCCCGCACAACAGCAGGTAGTCCTGTTAGATCTGGTTGACCTTCTTGAGGACCCTATGGAAGAAACGTGCTTGGTGGCATTCGGTGCATACACATTCACAATTGTGTACTTTGTAGAGTTAATGTCACAGACTAAAATGTGATACCTTCCTTGTGGGTCAGTAAGTGTAAGTGTGTTCCCTAGGTGTGTTCTAACTGTAGGGGGATAGGATTACTGAAACATGACAGAGATTACTGCTCCCGATCACAGGTCACTAGGCAGAACGAAGAAATGCCTTGTTTACATACGCAGTTCCCTGTTCTGCCTCTCCTCACCGCAATCGCAGGCTGCCGGGGGACATCAAGTCCACGGGACCCGCAGGCACATTCCCGCGGTGCGCGGCGGGCACGCTATCATTCTTTTACGTATAGGTACGCCCAATCGCGCAGCGGTGCCACTCTGCCGACGTGTATCGGCGCACGCCGGTCTACACAGGGAATTGACATAGGAAGCTGCTTTACTGATCCAGGAAATAAGGGCACCATCTGTTTTGTTGAGCGTTGCTTAATGACAAGACTGGTTGAACAGAGATAAAAAATCTTTTGACAGGTAAAGGAGTAAATATACATTATTTGCTGTTTTTATAGTGTTTTGATTTAAATATGTTTCAGCTCCCAA
The DNA here is from genome assembly GCA_037952925.1 of Lithobates clamitans. Classification (NCBI taxonomy): domain Eukaryota; kingdom Metazoa; phylum Chordata; class Amphibia; order Anura; family Ranidae; genus Lithobates; species Lithobates clamitans. Next base: position 23,960,964 of record JBBGZY010000039.1, read on the forward strand.
GTTTGTTTTGAGTTTTGTGCTTCCCCCTGTTTGTGAATCTGATATACCATGAGTTAATAAGTTTTGACTGACGAGACCTCACTGAATGACAATGAGAATTTTTAACTACCAGTTGCAATTGGAAATAAATATTCCATTCTCAGGCAGCTAGCAAAAAAATTTTCACTTTCATTTCTTTTTCAGAGTTTAAGGCATGCAAAACTATTTCTTTAGCAATGTAGCACATATCATCTCTCAGCTATTAACATTTTTACCACTGCAAACTTCATTTTCCACTTGCGCTTTTTGTTCAATGTGCTATGTGCATGCAAATTTGTCAGCCAGAATGCTTACCCTGGTGTTATAAATCACTCCAGAAAAGCCAGGACACACAGACTAGAAGAAGAAAGTTCCATATTAACACTTACGGACCAGCCACCGTCATTATACATCGGTACTTTGACATGGAATACCACTGTTATGGCAGCAGATAGCTGCCATAACCCCAGTATCCTCTTAAACAGCAGGCGGCCTGCTTTCAGATAAAAGTGGTCTCTGCGGCAGATTCGCCGCAAGATCACTTTTATCGGCAGCGGGAGAGGTGCCCCTTTCCGCCGCGCTCCGGTCATCTCCGCCGTTTACCAGAGCCGTCGGTAGCGGTGGAGACGATCACAGGCTTGGATGATGGAAGCGACGTCAAGCATCACTTCTGTCCAATGGTCTTAAAGGGGAATTTTTTAATTTTTTTTTAAAGACATTTATTTATTTTGTTTTTTTATTGCATTTAAGTGTAAATGTAAGATCTGAGTTCTTTTTAAACCCTGATCTCACATTAAAGAGGTCCTGTCATGCTTTTTTTACATTTTTTTTTACATTTACATTACAACACACGTTTACATTCTTTGTAATAGAAATAAAAGTGACCCAATTTTTTTTTAAAGGACAGTGTAAAAATAAAAAATAAAAAGTGAAATAAATAAGAAAAAGAAAAAAAAATTAAAGTGCCCCGTCCTGCCGAGCTCGCACGCAGAAGCGAACACATATGTAAGTCGTGCCCGCATGTGAAAACGGTGTTCAAACCACACATGTAAGGTATCGCCGCGATCATTAGAGTGAGAGCAATAATTCCAGCCCAAGACCTCCGCTGTAACTCTAAACTGTTAATCTGTAGAAATTTTTAAACGTCGTCAATGGAGATTTTTAAGTGCCAAAGTTTGTCGCCATTCCACGAGCGGGCGCAATTTTGAAGCATGACATGTTGGGTATCAATTTACTCAGCATAACATTATCTTTCACAATATAGAAAAAAATTGTGCTAACTTTACTGTTGTCTTATTTTTTTATTCAATTCAAATTTGCGCTTGTAAGACCGCTGCGCAAATACGGTGTGACATAAAGTATTACAACGACCGCCATTTTATTCTCTAGGGTGTCTGAAAAAAATATTTAATGTTTGGGGGTTCTAAGTAATTTTCTAGCAAAAAAAAAAACAGGGAGGGGTCAGGACGGCATGGCAAGACAGCTTGTAAGCTAAGGAGGACGCTCGTATTATCCCGATACCATCCTGGTATAATCTGCTATATGTCCATCATAGAATGGTGCACTGACGCACCTGATTTGTGTGAGTACCCCAGATGGGGATTTTTGCTTTAGTTAAATATATTGTTAAAACGTCATTGCACTATCGAGTTTTTCCTTTTATATATCCCGGATGATTATGCTGAGGAACCCAGGAGCCTGATATTTGAAGAGCCCAGAGGTGGTTCACATTCGTGCTTTGACTTAGCTTAACCGCAAAGTCGCACACTCTAAGGTGAGCGTTTACTACCTAAGGGGGGCACCTGAGTGAGGACACCCTAGCACGTCTTGGATTACACATTTATTGTTCCTGAACTATCACGTTATTAGTGATGCAGCTGGATGCGATTTATATGCACATGAGCACTTGTCACATGTCACATACCTTCTGCACTGTTGCTTACTCTCAGCACAGTGATTTATGACGTATTTGGGCACTTTATATTTGCACAGGAGCACTTTTTCTATTTATTATTTGATTATGTCTATGTTTGTAAACACAGATATGCACCAGGCACTTTAAACTGAGTGTTTTATTGGACATATCTCACTCATTTATTAGTTACAATATTTATCACTTTGTTATATTGTTTTTTATATATCTTTTTTGTATTTTAAAATACCAAGTTATGCCCTAGGCACATTTTTATTCACTGTATGATATATATATAATTCACTGGTTCATTATTTATTTAACTTGAGATTATTTATATACTGTGCACTTTTTACTTATACCCTTTTAGCGCAGCGTATATATAATTATAAAAAAAAAAACAGATTTTACCTTGTAAAGAACAAGTTTGAAAAATAGGCCCAGTCCTTAAGTGGTTTCAATTAGACCATCAGATCAAAAATAAATTTAATATGAATTTAACAGTGAGCTCCCTGCAAATAGCTAAATACACAAACAAAATACACATACAGTAGATTTTACACCTGCTAAAGGATTTTTTAATGTTGTCCAGCTAATCCTGAGATTTACACCCTCTCAGCACAGCCACTTTGATGACTTCACTATTTCCCAACTGCTGTTAAGAAAAACAGCTTGGCCACTTCCCCACCCAGAACCTGTGATTGGACAGTGAAGGAGCAGCAGCTGACTTATACTGACCCTACTTTTCCCAGACTACTAAAGACCCACTGTATAGGGGAGTACAAGAGACTGCTATAAAATCAAAGTCAGATATTTACACTATTTAACAAATACATAACTGCATTTTATTTAATTCTGTTTTTAGGCCTTTCTCACATAGGCAGCTGGGGGGGGGGGCATAAAAACAGGCTTTTACTGCCCGCAAATGTCTGTTGTCGGATTTTCTGAGCGTGTGTACACAAGTCTGTCAGACAAAAGTCCAAAGTACGAACACGAATGCTCAGAAGCAAGGAGAAGCCAGAAGCGGTTGGTCTTGTAAACTAGCGTTCGTAATGGAGAATTAACATTTGTGACATGGCAAATTATGAAATCTCCAAATGCAGCGCACAATTCTCTTCTTCTTTAATGGGATAATAATGAAGTTGCTTTGCTGGTGATACTGATGGAGTTATTGCAAACAAATTTTCAAAGGCTTTTTTTTTCTAGTGGTATCAAGAATAATATTATTATGCTTTTTTTTGGGGCAAGTTACCACAACAAAATTATCACGTAGTTTTTACTATTAAAGATACAACTATGTTGGTGTCCCTTGTTAATTTTACATTGTATTTTTTAAAATGTAACTGCCTATTCCCAACTGTCATTTGAAGTAAAACACATAGCCAAGTATTATTCTCCACAATTTTTTTATTGTGCATTAAAAAAAGCAAACAAATAAAATTAGACATGCTATCTGCCAACAGAACTTAACCAAAAAGTACATTCTATGCATCCAAAAATATAGAAAATATACCAATTTAAATCATTATTCAACCAAAAAAATTATGTCAAAACAATAACTCCAAGGCCAATAATAAATAACAAGTTATCTCCTCCGATTCCCCAACATGGCTGGTTGATGAACAGCCGTTCAGAAATGAACTGAAAAGCGTGAATTGAAAAGCGCAAACTGAATAGCGCGAACTGAAAAGCGCAAACTGAAAAGTGCAAAATAAAAAGAGCAAAATGAAAAGTGCGAAATGAAAAGTGCGAAATGAAAAGCGCGAATCAACACTCACCAAACTTATGATAACACGAAATTAGCAGAAGGAGCCCAAAGGGTGGCGCTAAAGAGCTGAAAAACAACGTAGTACGTCACTACGTTTGTATTTGTTGGCCAACAATTGTGTGACTGTGTGTATGCAAGACAAGTTTGGGCCAACGCCCTTCGGACAAAAGTCCATGGTTTTGTTGGCCAACAATTCGATCGTGTGTACGAGGCATTAGAGTTTATTTTGGATTGCTTAACTGTTGCACATCTGTGCATATGTTTCCTCTGTTTGGTTTATTTCCTTACTTAAAGGATCCACCTAGGTAAGTATGATTCTTTAAAAGAACAAAAATACTGAACTTCTCTTTTAAAGTGGACTTTTCAGTAGCTTTACAAGTCTGCATGGATAAATGCTTGACATGTCACAACGTACAGCACAGCATGATCTTTCAGACCAAACACTTTTTAAAATTAAATGTCAGTCCTTGAGCTCCATTCCAGTGTCTGTGCCTTGGCTGAGATGATTATAGTACATCACTTTGCTGCAAATTGAAGGAAGCTTTTCTTCCATCTCCTCTGTGCCAGTGATCAGACTGAAAACACTGGAACCTTAATAGCTGGTTATAAAAGGTGAGAGGCTGCAGCAGTAGGCTGATCTGTCTCATAGATGGTTCAAAGCTCGGCCTGTTCAGCAGGAACCACTCGAGATTCGAACCATGCATGGGCAGGCTAAATTTACTCAAGTTGATCAATCAACTTGGTTACAACCAACTTGCTGGATTTTACATGTGATTATTGTTAGCGGCTGTTATAGCCGCTAGAAATAATCGCTAGAAATACTCAGTGTTCTCCCAGTGGGGACACAAAGGCTCCATGGTAGGGATTCCCCCAACAACACTGACTGTGACCCGTGGTTGCAGGAAAGAAAATCACTCCGTCTATGGCTGGCCTTAGAATGTACAGACACCAAGATTTATAGTGCACACAATTCATTAAGCAATATTTTACCGCATTTGAGTATGCGATAAAATAACGCACAGCGTTTCACAGCGTGTAATTCACAAAGAAACTCTTTTTATAATCCCACATGCATTACATTTTGGCACCGAGAGGCCGCATATTTGCGCAAATTACGGTCAATACAGCTGTGCGGAGAGCAAGCACTCTGTGCACTCCCGGCACAGTTACCCGTCCCAACCAAAAGCTCCCTATTGCTGCTTGCGATGGTGATTTTCTGATCACGTGACTGCTGTGATTGGCTGTCACATGATCCTAAGCCTCCGCCACACCTCCCGGAAACCTCTTAAAGGGCCAGGAGGCGCCAGCATGAAGAGGTTAAATACTGCATAAAACCGTGCGGTAAGTTATCGCAAGCATCTTGCATCTCCAGCTACCATTTGATAGGATGCTTTCCCAAAAAAGTGTAAGGCAGCCAGCAATTTAGTGATGGCTGTTCTGGCATGGCTTCTCTGGGTTGAGGGTTTAAGGTACCCTATGAGTTGGGTATACAGCTCCATGATTAGTGCTTGGGACAACCAGAACTTCTGCAGGGTATCAGCATCCGTGAATTTATCCAGCAAGGTGCGCTCCTTAAAGCATCTTTCCTTTAAAATAACCACTCGAGATCTTCTCCTCCCTCTCTTTTGCATTACTTTTCCAGAAGACTGAATTTAAAGGGCTCCATCCTCTGTGCTATGCCGTCTACCACCTCTGTGCTATGCCGTCTGCCAGCCTCCAGGGATAACTCCTGAGTGGAATCTAGCTGACACCTGCTCCAGCTTGCACTTTCCCACCTATTTTTTTAAACCAATCATTACCTCAAACCCAGGGTCTGACCATTGCCAAAGTTGTTGTAAGCTTGGACTAGTACTTAATTACTGCATGCATTTATTTATTTATTTCCTTCTGTGAATTGACTTTAATGCCTTTTTATGCTGTATTTAAAAAAAGTTTTTGGTGTTTGCGCTGAATACCATATGCGAGCAATAGTGAATTTACATTTTGATTATCGCATGCATTAAGTGGTCATGTGACTGTCATAACGCATGCGATAGCCTTTAGTGAATTGTGCCCTGTGTCATATCTGAGGCAGCGTTTCAGTGCAGGAGGTAGATGTGACAGTGGATAATGCATAAACAATAATGGCTCTGTCCTTTTGGATAGACAAGCAGATAAAGGCATCATCAAGGGGAGAGGTGTGATTTCTTAGGGAGGTAATAAATACCTGAAAGTATTACACTTACACAGTCTGTATGCACTATCATTATTTTTTTTTTTTTTCTCACTGTTCTGTTATCCATTGGACAAAGCACATGTAGTACTTTGTCCGTTTTTACTGAGTGTTTCTAAACAAAGAGGTTGAACTTTGCTTTCCCCCTCTCCCCCTGCAGCTATCCGACAACATAGCTAAGAACAGGGGTGTTGCTAGGTGGGGAAAAAGACCAGAGGTTTCAGCCCGGAGGTAAAGCCGGGGGAGGAGGCGGGCGGGAGGGTGATAGGTTCACTTGCTTGACCTACCTGAAACATACACTGACCTACCTGACACATGCATGACCTACCTGACACATACACTGACCTACCTGACACATACACTGCTCTACCTGACACATAAACTGCTCTACCTGACACATACACTGCTCTACCTGACACATACACTGACCTACCTGACACATACACTGCTCTACCTGACACATACACTGACCTACCTGACACATACACTGCTCTACCTGACACATACACTGCTCTACCTGACACATACACTGATCTACCTGACATACACTGACCTACCTGACATACACTGACCTACCTGACACATACACTGCTCTACCTGACACATACACTGACCTACCTGACATACACTGACCTACCTGACACATACACTGACCTACCTGACATACACTGACCTACCTGACACATATACTGCTCTACCTGACACATACACTGCTCTACCTGACACATACACTGACCTACCTGACATACACTGACCTACTTGACACATACACTGACACATACACTGACCTACCTGACATACACTGACCTACCTGACACATACACTGACCTACCTGACATACACTGACCTACCTGACACATATACTGCTCTACCTGACACATACACTGCTCTACCTGACACATACACTGACCTACCTGACACATACACTGACCTACCTGACATACACTGACCTACCTGACACATACACTGCTCTATCTGACACATACACTGACCTACCTGACACATACACTGCTCTACCTGACACATACACTGCTCTACCTGACACATACACTGACCTACCTGACATACACTGACCTACCTGACATACACTGACCTACCTGACACATACACTGACCTACCTGACATACACTGACCTAACTGACACATACACTGACCTACCTGACATACACTGACCTAACTGACACATACACTGACCTACCTGACACATACACTGACCTACCTGACACATACGCTGACCTACCTGACACATACACTGCTGTACCTGACACATACACTGACCTACCTGACACATACACTGACCTACCTGACATACACTGACCTACCTGACATACACTGACCTACCTGACACATACACTGACCTACCTGACATACACTGACCTATCTGACATACACTGATCTACCTGACACATACACGACTCTACCTGACACATATACTGATCTACCTGACATACACTGACCTACCTGACACATACACTGACCTACCTGACACATACACTGACCTACCTAAAACATACACTGACCTACCTGACACATACACTGCTCTTCCTGACACATATACTGACCTACCTGACATACACTGACCTATCTGACACATACACTGACCTACCTGACACATACACTGACCTACCTGACATACACTGACCTACCTGACACATACACTGACCTAACTGACACATACACTGACCTATCTGACACATACACTGACCTATCTGACACATACACTGACTTACCTGACACATACACTGACCTACCTGACACATACACTGACGGCACATCAGCACACAACAGACTTCAGGTGATCTCCTGACACATCCATTTATAACTTGTCACAGGCAGTAAATGTTTAAAATGGTTATATCAGTATAATTATATAGTTCAGGCTGTTCTTTACATGTCTATTACAAGTTTCAGCTCTTATTTAATAACCGGCATTCAATCACTGAAACAGGATTTTCATATCCCTGCACACTTTAGAAATTTGAGTCCAGATTTTTGCTATTCAGCCTTACCTGTAGTGTGCGTGTACACTTATCGTGGCATTCACCACCACTCAGACAGCCCTGAAGGCAAAAGGCAGCCAAAGCCAGGATAGAAGAGCCACCCGCCCATTTACACAGAGCGCCAAACGCGGCCGCAGTGTCATTCCCTCCCTCCTCCTGGACCCAGCACCGCCTATGATGGAGGTCACACGTGTCGCGATCCCGGCATTCCACCAGTGTGATGTTCATCATAGGAGCCGGGTCCTAGAGGCAGGTCCTTTTGTACGTCATTTGGCCGCGCTGGATAAGCGGGAGATTGTTCCCTGTTGCCTGTGTAAACGGCTCAGGGTTAATAATGCATTTAGGAATACCGAGACCCGGGTCTTTTTGGGGGCACACTCGGGGTCCCAGCCCCCGTCAGCCCCCCTCCTGACGCTACTTGCTAGGAAGGAGATGGCAACTTTATAACAGCTGCTTGACTTGAATCACTTACCAGAGACAAGCAGCGTCAAGAGGAATGCAGGGGAAGAGGGGGCATGCCAGCCTTCCATCCCTCTGCATTCCTCTTGCCACCACTTGTCTCAAGAAACTGCTCAGACCTGAGAAAAAAGGCTCTTATAAAGCAGCTGTAGTCTTTCCTATCTATTTTGTCACATGGTCATGTGGGAAGTGTTTAGCACCCAGTCTGACCTCATAGCTTAGAAAGCGCTTAGTAACATGAGACAAAGTACCACATTTACTTTGTTCCATGGGGCTCAGAACAGTCAAAAGGTTTTTTAATGAGAATTCTTCTTTAACATTAGAAAAATATCTTTGATGCTATATCCAACCATCAGTTTTTCTTGTGGACCTAATCAGATGGTCCATTCACCCCATGAACCTCCAATCCAATCTCGTCCGCTCAAAACAAATGGAAGGGAATTCATCCTGCTCCATTTAGGTGGATCGGTTGGGAGATACTCCACCCATAGAGCAGATCCCCTGCTAAGTAGATATATGTTATTCCCCGTACAGCCATGAATGGACCTGTCGGCACCACCCGCCTTGGCAAATGTAAACTGAAAAATCAAGGGAACTAGGTGAAAAATTGTCAGCCAACCAGGAAATTCAGAAATTCAGGTGCAGGTGACTGCAGAGTAAATTTCTTCATCCATGCTGTTTAGCTTGGTTGGAGGAATTTACAGATTTTTCTTGTTCATTATGGTAACTAATAATACCCAATATTTTGGTAAAATATAAAAGATGGGGATGCATCCAGTAAAAACTATAGATACCAAACATGTCAAGCTTGTGAAATTATAAAATTGTGAAAAACTATGGTACCCAATATTCTCATTAGGCAAAATTTAATTCCCTTACTGATTATCTGTTTAACCATGAATCACAGTGTAAATCCCTAGAATTTTTGCTCTCACTCCAATGTCTGCAGCAATGCCTCACATGTGTGGAGCAATTATTGCTTATATAGACATGTGCACCCTAATGCTGCACATTTGCATTGGGGTGTGCATAGGGGAAAGAGTGTGTTATAACATTTTTTCTAATTTTAATTTGTTTTATTACAATTTACTTTTTAGACTTTTTAATTTTTTTTTATATTAAACTTTATTGCTATAGCAATGGGGCTAACAAACCCCCTATTTGATTGGGTAGGTGACAGGTTCTTTTTATAGAGCAATGAGCGGTACTTTAAACCCCACATGTCTTTCCTGCCCTCCACTGCAGCTAATCAAGCACAGATTGTGCTTGATTATCTGCATACTTGGTTACAGTAGCCCAGGTATGACAGCTGTAAACCCGTAAATAATGTAACACACATCACTTCAGGGTTCATTAGTCACAGAAAGCATTGGGGAATGAAAATTCTCTAATCACATCCTGCTCTCTTAGTTACCACTGTTTATGTTGGTCCTGAGCTCCCCAAAGGAATGGGGAAGCCTGGGAATCACTGCGGCACTGGTGGAGAGGGCTTTGGAGCCCTTTAAAAAGGAGAGCTGTCTGGATCGTTTTAACCTTCAAACCTTTTCCCCAGTTATAAAGATCAATACCAACTCTGTTCTTTATTGAAGAAAAACTGTTTGTTTCACCATGTACCTTCCAGGACCCTGACTAGGAAAGCCCGTGTTCATTATAACCACCTTGTTTTAATGAAGAAAGCGGAAGTGTCTGCTTCCCTGTAGAAGTTGTTAACCCTTAAAGGAGAAGTACAGCGAAAGTTTGTTTGGCTGTACTTCTCCAGTCGATTACAGGAGTGCAGTTCGTTCTCTGAAGCCCACTGTTGGCTGACATCACCGGGCTAGTCCAGGCTGGGTCAAGGTTGCGACAATATAGTCGGGATCCGCCAACAACCCTGGACCAGCAAGCTGCTGAGAGACTAAGCCAGACGCTACTGCCCCCTCCATAGCCCAGTGCTCCAGTGAGCATGGGGGGGGAGCAAAGCAGAGAGCGGGTGACTGACAGTCACCCGCTCTATGCTCATGGAGCTCTGAGAACCGAGCGATCAGCAGTCTTTGATCACTCTTCTCAGTCTTAGAGCTAGGGGGGACAGATGCAGTATCGGACGGATGCTGCATCCACTTAGGTGAGTAGGATTCTTGAAAAAAAAAATGCCGAACTTCTCTTTTAAGGAGTATCTTACCAAAAATGAAACTCCTTTTGCAGGAGAGGCCCAAAATTATACTTGTATCTTAGTGCAGACATGTTAGAAAAATGGCAAGCCAAGCACATAAGCAGGACATTTCTGGGGGTATTCTATACACAAGCATGTACAAAACGCCTCCATGTTGCCACATTGCATTGATCTTTTTAACAGTTTTAGAAAACGACAGCGACTAGTTTTATGTTGCAAAATGGCTTGTGCAGCGATATTAAATATTTCTCCTTTAAGTCTCATAAATGTCACAAGACAAAGAATTAGGTGGTTAGATGTGGATAGAGGACCAATCAAATTCTCCCATAAGGCTTAAGCTGGCCATGGACCTAGCGCACGGACATAAATAAAGCCCTAAATAACCACGTTGGCCATCTGGAAGCTATTATTAGGAAAGACCTCTTCTGAAAGAGTGGGTGGCAAGCTTACAACCAACTGCCAGAGCTAAGTTTAACAAATGTAAAGCACTTCCAAAATAACTACAAGTGATTTATAACAAACCATGGACAATGGTTAATTATAACTGCTACATACTTTAAATAATTTTAGTGCAAATCAAACAATAGTAGCTAAAAACAGATATGTTCTGGTTTCCTATAGTACGAGTGCTTTGAGAACCACACACATCTCAGAAAAGGAATCATGCAGTATGTTTAATAATATTCCAGTTAGCAACACCTGCACCCGAAGCTGTAAACTAAACAGCATCTGCTTGTCTCCATAGCAGTGTTTCTCAACTCCAGTCCTCAAGGCGCCCCAACAGGTCATGTTTTCAGGATTTCCATTATTTTGCACAGGTGATTTGATCAGTTTCACTTCCTTAGTAATTACCACAGCCGTTTCATCTGAGGGAAATCCTGAAAACATGACCTGTTGGGGCGCCTTGAGGACTGGAGTTGAGAAACACTGCTCCATAGCATTAGAAACCCCTTGGTAATGACAAGTTTGATCCATCGGACAGAAATTTATATTACATGTAAATACTCCGATGTACAAGAACTTTATAAAATACAAGTCTACTATTACTGTTCCCCATGTTCCTGTCTAAAAAATGACAAAGACAAAACAATAATTTTAAACTGTAATTCTGAAATCTGTAGCTCTAGAATAAATGACACCTCCTTTATTTACTGTGTTAATATGCTGGATATACTGTATACAGTAAAAGAGTACATATGATTACATTGATTTATTCTCCTAACACATTAGACATGTATCTCTTGTGACTTTATTATAAAGGTTTCTTAACAACGTGCAATGCCTAAGGGAATGGTATTTGCTTGGTTTAGCTTCCTGTGATAATTTAACTGCCACAAAGCTGCCACAAACCAGGGCATTTTACATTATGTATATAATAGAAAATGCATAATCTGAGGTTACTGAGGAAAACTGAATATCACAATGACCAGTAAATGCAGAGACAAAGGACGTTACGCTGATAGCAAATATTGACTCATTCTGTAATAGTTGGGGTTGATCCCACTCCCTTCCACCTCTGAAGCCTCCCCATTTGATCATTAAAGTGATTAAAACAACAAACATATCATACTTACCTGCTCTGTGTGATGGTTTTGCACAGAGCAGCCCTGATACTCCTTTTCTTGGGTCCCCCACCAGTGCTCTGGGCTCCAAACACAGCGTGCCCCCCTTAGAAAGCCATATTCTAAGGGGGCACTTGTGTGTGCTTGCACCCAGGCCCTGCTCTGTGTGTCCATAAGACACACAGAGTCTTTTGCCTTTACAACCAATTTAATGATATGGTTGGTGTGGATGACCAACAGGAAGCCTCGGGAGGCAGGAGAGGGTGGCATCAAGCTCAGGTAGAGATTTGCACAGAATTTCTTCTGTCTGTATCCCTGGATGTACTGATTGTTTTAATGTGTTTTTTACTGAAGGTAAACTTTGATTATGAATTTTTAGCATATGTTCAGCTTGAATTGCTCAGATTGGACACAATTCTTCTTTAAAGTGCAACCAAAATGTTTCCCTAAGTCCCCAACAGAAAATATTGCATGCTTTTGATCAGTGGTCTACAAACTGTGGCCCGGGGGGGCCAGATGTGGCCCTTTGCTTGTCTATATCTGGTCCTTGGGACACCATTCCACCAACGGACACAATGATGGGACACCATTTTCCCTACTGACACCATGAATGAGGCACTAGTTTTCCCATTGATACCAACAATGGGACACTATTCCTCCCATTAAAACCAATGATTGCGCACTGATATTAGGGCATTTTCTACTCCCGCTGGCTACAGTCTGGCCTCCCTAAAGCCTGAAGGACAGTGTTCTGATCCTTTGCTTAGACCTCTGCTCTAGATATACTTGCAAAAAAATGCTAAAAGAATAAAACCTTAAAGAGGAACTGATCTCAGGAAGCCCAAAAAGGACTAGTGACCAGTAGAGATAAGTTTGGACATCCTCTGAACTCACATCTATCCAAACTTTGCTCATTTTTATCTCAATCAGTTTTGGGCCCGGTCATTCACTGTTCTGCAGCATACATAAACATAGAGACAGGATGCTGCAGACATCAGTGCCCTGATATGAACACATGCCCAAATTTAAACCACTTCCCATCTAAACTATAGTAATATGATGGTTGGTGGTTTCGTGAGGACATCATATGACGTCCTGCCAGTCCGGCAGCATTAGCATTAGTAAATAGATAGGAAAGTATATTATATTTACTGTACCATATCATATTATAAACCAGGAGTAAGTGATGTCCTGTTTGTAATTGAGTCCCCTCCGAATTTGGGTGTTTAGTTTTCCATCTCAATACCGGACACTTTTTCCCCCCTTCCTGCTCAGGCCAGCTTTTGGCTTTCAACGCTGTCGCCCCTTGAATGACAATTGCGCAGTCATGCAACAGTGTACCCAAATTAAATTTTTATCATTTTTTTGAGACAGGTTTTTCTTAGTTTCTGATATAAAATTTTGATGAGGCTGCACTGATAAGATGGCACTGATGGACCCCATCGAGGGGGGGGGGGGGGCTTCTCTTTGCTTTGTAAAAAAGAAATATATTGTTTACTAGACACCTGGATTCCAAGGGAACTCAATTACGAATGGGACTTCACTCACTATTATAAGTAATGTCCCATGTGTTCTATTCCCTCTTTTGCATTTTCTACTTTTTGATACATTCCGGGGGATGTATCAAAAGGTATAAATTCAGCTGCTGATATTGTAGCTCACATCTCAAGGCTATATTACTGTATTAGTCAGATGACTTCTGTTCAATTACTTTGGGATGTAAGCTGGAAACGTTCCCATTTTTATGTCAGTCTTCAACTTTTAACTTCTCTTTTGCTGATTGACTTTTAAGCTGAACATAGTGCTTGGTGCACTTTTTATTGAACAGCACATTAGTGCAATACCTTAATGCACTATGAGGATGCCTCACTTATGTTTCATGCGCTTTTTACATTTGATGATTGCTGAGAACATGGGACAATTTGGAGAATGAGAAACTTCATTTTAACATTTGGGATATTGTGTGATATAACCTTTATAAGCCCATCGTTTTCGGCGAGTGTATTTCTGAAGGGTGGAGGATGGAGCTCACAGTGGGATGATTGAGATGTAAATTCCAAAAAGAAAAAGAAAAGTGTTTAATTTTTGGTAATTTACTTGGTCTTTTTTTAACATCTTCTTAAGTAGCACATTCATTTGGAACATTCAGCAAGTGGAACATTCATTTTCACTTTTTTGTTTTAACACATTTTTCATTTTCATCTTTATTTTCCATTTTCACTTGCCTTTTTACCTTCCTTTTCCCCTTTCACCTCACTTTACCATTCCATTGTATCTCTCTTAGCTTCCTCTTTTATATTTCCCCATATTTCGTCATGCCCTTTTACATCTCCATACTTTTGTTTTTCATATGTTAGTACACCATTCATTCATATTTTTTTTTTTTCTGTTTTCTTTCTGGAGCTTGATCTTTTCGAATCTTGTTACACACACGCATTTCTTTTTCTCCTCCATGGTCAGTGATGCACATATAAACCTCTGTCCTGCTCATTTTCCCCACTTCTGTGACCAAGCCTTGGTGGGCAGGGTGAAAAGCATCAGGGGGGCAAAGTCGGAGCAGCACTGGCCGAAGCCATACAGTTCCATCCACTTCTAAAGCACCAGGTTGGTTTGAGCGGTGCCTCATCTTGAACATTGGCTTTTTGATGATCCAATTTTGTATCAATCAGCACTTTATGGTTCCCTTTTTGGCAAATGCTGCATTGAAGATTTATCCAGCTCAAACAACTTATATTGTAACTCACAGCTCCAAACTATATCACTGTATTAGTCAGATGACTTCCGTCCAATTACTTTGTTTGTATCTCTCTCTCTCTCTCTCTCTCTCTCTCTCTCTCTCTCTCTCTCTCTCTCTCTCTCTCTCTCTCTCTATATATATATATATATATATATATATATATGCAATAATACTTAAGTGCACTATAAGGATGCCTCCCTTATGTTTTGTGTGCTTTTACATTTGATGATTGCTGAGAACGTGGGATAGTTTGGAGAATGGAAAACTTCCTTTTAACATTTGGGATATTGTGTGATACAACCTTTATAAACTCATCATTTTCAGCAAGTGTCTTTCTGAAACATGGAGGATGGAGCTCACAGCGGGATGATTGAGATGTGAATTTATCACTCATTGGGAGATATTGGAATTGCTGTGGTGGAGGAGTAATTTAAGCTAGATTGTCTTTCAACAGAGAATTAGAGGCCGAGAGACTAGATTTATTTGTACTTGTTTCAGGAGATTGTTTTTAATCATAACGGTGGTTGTTTGCTATAGTGGTTATGTATTTTATTTATTTTATTGATTTTTGTTAGAGCTGTCAGCTATTGGGTTCCCAAT
Source organism: Lithobates clamitans (assembly GCA_037952925.1). Taxonomy (NCBI): domain Eukaryota; kingdom Metazoa; phylum Chordata; class Amphibia; order Anura; family Ranidae; genus Lithobates; species Lithobates clamitans. The sequence continues at coordinate 23,976,381 of JBBGZY010000039.1, forward strand.
TTTTAATTTGTTTATATTTCACAGCAACTTATATTTATTTATATATATTTATATGTATTTATTTCAACTCAATTTGTTGATAGCATGGTGGGGGTAGAGGATATATTGTGGCACTTACAGTATATTCCATATCAGTGTTTCTCAACCTTTTTTCAGTCAAGGCACCCTTTACAACTGTGCACAACCCTAGGACACACCAGTCTGAGGGCTTGTTCACACCATGAGGTGTGTCCACGCACATGCTGTTTTGCGTATTCACGCATGTCACATTTTTAAGGAGCGTGAACGTACACATGTTTTCTAGGTGAGTGGGGGTGTCATTAGGAAATAATGGCACCCACGTACAACTGTAAAAGGCAGCACATTTTTTGTGCAATACAGGAAAACATGCGATTTTGCACATGTTACCTCACTGCACCTGGTGTAAGAAGCCCTATAATGTAGTGTGTGCATCAGTGTTCAGTGATCTTAGCTTGTTACACTTCTCCACCAAATTCCCTCTTCTAGCACAAATACCCCTCTCCTAGAACCCCCCCCCCCCCATTCCCCTTTCTATCAAAAATCCCCCACATTCACATAGCTGCATGGAGGAGGAGGAGAGAGTTGTGTGGGCTGTGCTTTCTCTGGCTTTGCAGAGTTGCAGTGCACAGGAGTTAACACACAGGAGTAGTGCTCAGACTGGGATGTGACCACGGCACCCCTGGGGACTCCTTGCGGCATCCCAGGGTGCCGCAGAACCCCCGTTTGAAAAACCCTGTTCTAAATCACTATTATATACAATATACCATATATTGTATGTTCCAGCTACAAATATAAAACACAAGAAAGCTTATCACGCATTTTCGCAATCCCTTTTTCTTTGACTAAAATGTTAGCTTATTTATTCCACCACATTTCTAGGCCCAGTATATGCCTACTAAAACCATGAACTCTTTAAATTCTCTTTGACGCTCCTATTTTAATTTCAGATCAATTTTCTTATTTTCAGTCCATGTCTTGTTTGTTGCACCATTTGCAGAGACCATTTTTATTATATGTTATCATTAAAGGGGGCCTACGGTATATTTTGCTCTAACTTTATATCTTTGCATTCTATTGTAACCCCATTTAGATGTGGTGCCATTTCAATTCAGAACATGCACTTGAAGAAAGGAACCAAAATCTAATTTTTCTTTTATCCCTGGTGGTAAATTCCCTTTTAATAAATACATTTGCTTTCCACTCTTAAATTGCAATGGGCCAGCTTGGGTATGCTGTAAATCACTGTACTAGTCTTTGCTAGATACAGTGAGAGCTGTTTTCTTCCATTTTTTGTGCTAACAGTTTTCTTCTGCACACTGACTACAGGGGATCATTTGCTTGGCACCTCATCCATTCATAGAATACTTGGTATTCGTTTTTTTGTGAATACAAGGCAAAATCTGATTGGGCTAGGTTATATCACTACCTGATTGGATGAAGTGGCACTTATGGAATCTTCCCTGCCTTGTTCAATCAGAGAATACCTTGTATTCAGTGAAAAAAATTCAAGGAGTTTTATGAACGGTGGAAGTGCTGAGTGGGTGACCCCTTCCGTGTGCAGAGAGGAAACTGCTTGCACAGAGCCCAGAAGACCATGATTCTCACTGTATCTAGCACTGACTACTACAGTAATTTACAGTATCCTCAGAAACCCTTTCGGATATCAGATGTGCATATTACATCAAGCCAAGCTAACCCACTGTAAACATTCAAATAATACAGTACCTTTATTTCCTCTTTAAAGCAGAACTAAACTGTATCAGGGCATCACAAACCGAAAATGCTATTTAATTCATTTTTAATATTCACAGTAAACACCCATCCATCCATGTCTCCATGCTTTTTTTTGTTGAGAAATCACTTTGAAAACAACCCCCCTAACATTTCTAGCTACAGCCATTTTGAGTAAGGGCAGATGATTCATGTAGCATTTACTTTCTGGAATCCATCTCCCCTTAACTCAAGCATGCAGGCAGACTGGTGTACTTAGCTAAGAAAGCCCCCTTCTCCCTTCAGATGAAAGAAAAAAGTGTTGGTGAAGACTTCTCAGATGTATGACATCATTTTGGCCTAGGCCAGAAACCATGAAGCAACCGAAGAAATGCAAAAAAAAGACTAAACAAGAAAATCTAATATAACCTCATTCTAACTTCTATTTACTAATGCTAGCAGCATAAGGATTTATAATAGTTGATGTTGATTGAGAGATAACCGACCAGCCGCCGCAGTTATACTGCGGCAGGTTGGCACGGCTGTGCAAATCGCTGTAGGTGTACGTCGGCTCTTTAAGAAGCTATTGCAGGCGCATGCAGCGTGTCCCCGGAGCCGATGCGCGTGCCCACCAGGCGTGATGTCCACCGGCACCCGCAATCGCTCATGATGGAACGAGGGTGTGTGTGTAAACATACAAATCCCGGTTCTGTCATGGAAGAGGAGACAGATCATGTGTTCCTATTAAGTAGGAACAAAGATCTGTCTCCTCCTCTAGTCACTCCCATGGCCCCACAGTTAGAACACACAGTGAGGAAACACATTTAACCCCTTGATCGCCCCCTAGTGTTAACCCCTTCCCTGCCAGTGACTTTTTTACAGTAATCAGTGGCTATTTTTAGCTCTGATCGCTGTATAAATGTGAATGGTCCAAAAAAAGTGTCAAAAGTGTCTGATCTGTCCGTCGCAATGTCACAGTCCCAATAAAAATGGCAGATTGCTGTCATTACTAGTAAAAAAAAATAATAATAATAATAAAAATGACATAAATCTATTCCCTATTTTGTAGATGCTATAACTTTTGCACAAATCAATCAATATAACTTTATTGCAATTGTTTTACCAAAAATATGTAAAAGAATACATATCGGCCTAAACTGAGGAAGAAATTATTATTTTTTTATATTTTGGGGGATATGTATTGCTGTATAGCAAAAAGTACAAAATATTGTGTTTTTTTTTTCAAAATTGTCGCTCTTTTTTGATTAAAGCGCAAAAAATAAAAAACGCAGAGGTGATCAAATACCACCAAAAGAAAGCTCTATTTGTGGGGAAAAAAGGACATCAATTTTGCTTGGGTACAACATCGCATGACCGCATAATTGTCAGTTAAATCCACGCAGAGCCATATCGCAAAAAATGGCCTGGCCAGGAGGGGGGCAAATCCTTCTGGAGGCTGAAGTGGTTAAGAACCTGACTGATGGTAGAAACATTGTTTCAAAAACATTTTTTTTTGTGTCAGATCAGAAGTAGCAATTGTCATAATAGTTACATATGTGTACACTTGGTAATAAGGTAATAATAATTATTCATTTGGCGTCAGCACTCTGATGAGATAAGTTTCCTTTCCTTTGAGCAGAGCGCTATTAAGTGGTTAGTATTGTGGATTCATGTAACTCACAACAAGCCACACCAAGAGAAGTAGCTCTTTGGTTTGCAGTAATAGCTATTACAGCAATTATACCTGGAAGTCTGAAAACATGCACGTAAACCAAGTCTGAAAAACACTGATCCATGCCATTGTCCAAACAAAGGAAAAACTTCCACAAAGGGCCTTTGTGAATGACAGTTTGGGATGCTCTTTAGATCATTCTGAATTCATTGTAGGTGTCATTGACCTGCATTTGACCAGATTCAGCTGGCTCTGTGAATAAAAGCCTGTCAAATATGAGCCCACTATTACACCATGTGAAAGCAATCATTTCCCAATCTACAGCACATCCATCTCCTGTAGCAGCACTTTATGGGAGATAGGTACACTGTGGAGTTTTGTGGACACTGGCGCTGAATCCACAGACAACAAATATCTCATGTGGGGTCCAAGCTGAACTTTAAATTTGCTTGAGATGCTTTAGAAAATCTATAATTTTTATTTGAAAAATATATTGTAAATAAGAGCCACAATTTCCTACCTAAAATTGTAAACATATAACAGGCAGAATCACACTTCTCATGGGATCATTATGTAACAGAAGGGTAGTTCTAATGGGGCCAACGTTACATTCTGGTGACATAGAAGTTGTCCACTTTCTGGTAATCAACTCTAAAGTTCTGCAGTAAACAACCATAGCTTACAGCCCTGATGTCATAACATGATGACGTAAAAAGCCTTAATGCAACTAGTCATTTGCATGGACAGGTCTCCATTACAGAAAGACATGCAGCTGATGGTCATATGACAGTAATTTAGGAAGAGGACATGTGGCTCTAACTGAATATTTTTGGTCCTAAAAATCTAAAGAGCTATTATTTTCTATCTTGGAGTACATTAAACTATGCTTACCCTTGTAAAACAACACCAAACATAGGAGAAAGCATGTTGGTTTAAACAACGGATCAGAAGTGTCTATGTCTATGGATTTTATTGACTGTTCTAGATCAAATATAGGCTAATTTTTAGTCATTGAAAATACAACATACAATGATGTAAATATCATTTATACAATAGCAGGGGTACACAAATGTAAAATCAAAGGAAAATTATAGTGCAACCTTTATTTTTCCACATAGCTTCATGTAACGTGATTCCAGCTACACCGTTTTGTCCAGGGATTAAGGTAAACCTGATCTGGTCAACATGAGCTCTTCTGTTGTAAGAGTAAACACTATTGTCTGCTAAACATACAAGATTTGTTCCAAGTGCAATGTCAGTGACACTAAACTCTGATTTCAAAAAGAAAATTCTATTTAAGTATGTTTTTTCTATAGAATAACGCCACTTTCATGAACAAATTGTAGCAAATAAAAAAATATAGCATATGCAATTGCTACACAAGCCATACTGTATTTAGTATGCTTGTGCTTATATTATTTTATATAATTTAATGTTATTAGAAGTGACCTTTCCTTCTCAATCTGCAGCTGCTGCAGTTTTCTGTAATATTCAATGCAATATGGCAACCTAAAGGTTTTATACACAGTTGGTGTACAGAACTTTCCCAGCAATGTAATTTTCTGCTTGTGTGATTGGCTCACACAGGAGTCCACACAGGAGTGATGGGCCTTCTCCCGTCACCGATAAAGGTGATCTTGCAGCAAATCCGCCACAGAGACCACTTTTATCAGAAAGAGGACTGTCCGCTAAAGAAGAGGATACAAGGGTTATGGCAGCTATCTGCTGCCATAACCACAATATTCCTCCTCAAAATGTCGCCATATAATGGGCGGTCCATAAGTGGTTAATGTCTAAACTGGCAACAAAAGTGAGTACACCCCTAAGTGAAAATGTCCAAATTGGCCCAAAGTGTCAATATTCTGTGTGGCCACCATTATTTTCCAGCACTGCCTTAACCCTCTTGGGCAAGGAGTTCACCAGAGCTTCACAGGTTGCCACTGGAGTCCTTTTCCACTTCTGCATGATGACATCACAGAGCTGGTGGATGTTAGAGACCTTTTGCTCCTTCACCTTCCGTTTGAGGATGCCCCACGGGTTGCCACTGGAGTCCTCTTCCATGTTAGAGACCTTGCGCTCCTCCACCTTCCGTTTGAGGATGCTCAATAGGGTTTAGGTCTGGAGACATGCTTGGCCAGTCCATCACCTTTACCCTCAACATCTTTAGCAAGGCAGTGGTTGTCTTGGAGGGGGGTTTGGGGTCGTTATCATGTTGGAACACTGCCCTGTAGCCCCGTTTCCAAAGGGAGGGGATCATGCTCTGCTTCAGTATGTCACAGTACATGTTGGCATTTATGGTTCCCTCAATGAACTGTAGCTCCCCAATGCTGGCAGCACTCATGCAGCCTCACACCATGACACTCCCACCACCATGTTTGACTGTAGGCAAGACACGCTTTTCTTTGTACTCCTCACCTGGTTTCCGCCACACATGCTTGACACTATCTGAACCAAATAATTTTATCTTAGGCTCATCAGACCACGGGACATGGTTGCAGTAATCCATGTCCTTAGTCTGCCTGTCTTCAGCAAACTGTTTGTAGGCTTTTTTGTGCATCATCTTTAGAAGAGACTTCCTTCTGGCACGACAGCCATGCAGACCAATTTGATGCAGTGTGCGACGTATGGTCTGAGCACTGACAGACTGACCCCTCACTCCTACAACCTCTGCAGCAATGCTGGCAGCACTCATACACCTATTTCCCAAAGACAACCTCTGAATGTGACGCTGAACACGTGCACTCAACTTCTTTGGTCAACCATGGCAAGGCCTGTTCTGAGTGGAACCTGTCCTGTTAAACCACTGTATGGTTTTGGCCACTGTGCTGCTGCTCAGTTTCAGGGTCTGGGAAATCTTTTTATAGCCTAGGCCATCTTTATGTAGAGCAACAATTCTTTTTTTCAGAACCTCAGAGAGTTCTTTACCATGAGGTGCCATGTTGAACTTCCAGTGACCAGTATGAAAGAGTGAGAGTGATAACACCAAATTTAACACACCTGCTCCCCATTCACAACTGAGACCTTGTAACACTAATGAGTCACATGACACTGGGGAGTGAAAATGGCTAACTGGGCCCAATTTGGACATTTTCACTTAGGGATGTACTCACTTTTGTTGCCAGCAGTTTAGACATTAAAGGCTGTGTGTTGAGTTATTTTGAGGGTAGAGCAAATTTTCACTGTTATATAAGCTGTACACTCACTACTTTACATTGTAGCAAAGTGTCATTTCTTCAGTGTTGTCACATGAAAAGATAAAATATTTACAAAAATGTGAGGGGTGTACTCACTTTTGTGAGATACTGTGTGTGTGTATATATATATATATATATATATATATATATATATATATATATATATATATATATATATATATATATTCACCAGCATGCACAGAAAGATGATGTAGAATTACTACCAAGATTTGTATTCTCTTGTAAATGACATACATAAGCACATAACACATCTGAAGTATGACTGCCTTCAGGATGCAGAACAACCAAGAAAAAGAAACGGGTGGTTTAAAGATATGATAATTTATCCTGGGACTCGTCTGCAGAACTCTCTAATTACAGAAATTGTATACAAACGAACTTGTTTGCATAAATGCAGATGTCAGGTTTTACATACTGCAGAGCAAAGCATGACTGATGAATCATCAGTATAAGTGATAATCTAAATATATCATGTTTATGAATAACAGTGGGTATGTTATAAATGATATTTTTGCTTGTACTTTTAGGAAGCTTTTGCTATGATAGATTATGCCACTGTTTGAAGTAGAACGGTCACAAAACTAGGTAATTCAGACAAAGTGCAGGATGAAAACTGCAGGAGTTACTTTCACCTGCCTGACATAATAAGTAATATTTCGAAATGCAATAGCTACATGCAAATTAAAGCAGAGTTCCAGTCATTTGTTTGTTTATTAAAAGTCAACAGCTACAAAAAAATGTAGTTGCTGACTTTTAACCCTTTCATGACTAAGCCTATTTTTTAAATGTGGTGTTTACAAGTTAAAATCCATATTTTTTGCTAGAAAATTACTTAGAGTTCCCAAACATTATATACCGTATTTATCGGTGTATAACACGCACATTCATTTTAAGAGGGAAGTTTCAGGAAAAAAACTTAAATTTTAAATAAGGAACTTTGAAGCAAAATAAGGATCAGTGCCCATCTGCAGCCTCACCATTGCCATCAATGCAGCCTGATCAATGCCCATCTGCAGCCTCACAAGTGCCATCAATGCAGCAACCTCACCATTGCCATCAATGTAGCAGCCTCACCATTGCCATCAATGCAGCAGCCTCACCATTGCCATCAATGCAGCAGCCTCACCATTGCCATCAATGCAGCAGCCTCACCATTGCCATCAATGCAGCAGCCTCGCCAATGCCATCAGTGCAGACTGATCGATGCCCATCTGCAGCCCAGAGGGGACAGGGAGGGGGGGCGGGACAAGCGCCGACAGATTACATACAGTGAGAATCTCCTATGATAGACAGAACAGTAGTCCAATGGCGGCCCAGGAGAGGGGACTTCTTATTACAGAGGCCACCAAGTAAACAGAAGATTCTCACTGTATGTAACCTGACGGTGCTCGTCCCACTCCCTCCCTGTCCCCTCCGAGGCAGCTAAAATTGAAGTATTGGCGCGCTATTTGCACCCGATTTTCATGGTGAAAAAGTGAGTGTTATACGCCAATAAATACAGTATATTTTTTTAGCAGAGAATCTAGAGAATAAAATGGAGATTGTTGCAATATTTTATATCACACGGTATTTGTGTAGCGGTGTTTTAAACGCAAATTTTTGGATAAGGGACACTTTCATGAATTTAAAAAAATCCAAACAGTAAAGTTACCCCATTTTTTTGTATAATGTGAAAGATGATGTTACGCCGAGTAAATAGATACCAAACATGTCACCGTTTATAATTGCACGCAGTCGTGGAATGGCGACAAACTACGGTACCTATGAATTTCCATAGGCGACGCTTTAAATTTTTTTTTACAGTTACCAGGTTAGAGTTACAGAGGAGGTCTAGGGCTAGAATTATTGCTCTCGCTCTGACGATCGCGGCGATACCTCACATGTGTGATTTGAACACCGTTTACATATGCGGGCGCGACTTCCTTATGCGTTTTCTTCGCTGTGCGAGCTCGTGGGGACAGGGGCGCTTTAAAAAAAAAAAATTATTTTTTTATTTTTTTTATACTTGTAAATTGTGTTTTTAAAAAACATTTTTTTAAAAAAATTTTATTGCTGTCACAAGGAATGTAAACATCCCTTGTGACAGTAATAGGTGGTGACAGGTACTCTTTATGGAGGGATCGGGGGTGTAAAAGACCCCCAATCCCTCCTTTGCACTTCACAGTATTCAGATCGCCGAAAACGGCGATTCTGAACACTGTATATTTTTTTAAAACCGGCGCCATTGGCAGCCGAGTAAACGGGAAGTGACGTCATGACGTCGCTTCCGCGTTTACATTAAGAAGGCTGGAACGAAGCCACCCACAGCTTCGTTCTAGCCCGCCCCCAGCCGCTGAAGGTGGCCGATTGGACACCGGGCTTCCCGATCGCACGGGAGGCCCAGTAAGAGCGGCGGGAGGCGGCAGGAGGGGGGGATGTCCCCTCCCGCTCCTCCAGTATAACAGCCGAGCGGCTTTTAGCCACATCGGTTGTTATACTCGGATAGCTGATCGCCCGCTCTAAACAACGGTACCGGGATGATGCCTGCAGCTGTGGGCATCATCCCGGTATAACCCCGGAAAGCCGAGTACGCAGATGTGCGTACAGTCGGCGGCAAGGGGTTAATAAACAGCCACTTACCTTTCCCATGGTCCAGCGGTGTACTCAGCGCAGCCGTGTTCTTCCCGTGACCTCCTTTGGCGGCGCTGACATCTCTACTATGGGCACCCAGCTGTGACAGCTTGCCGCAGCACAGCCGGTGCCCACTGCGCATGCGTGAGTGGCGCTGCGGTCTGATTGGCCCCGAAGTTTTCTAGTCTTCTAATCATATGTCCCAGAAGACTGTGGGAGGGAGAGCTTCTGCTTCTGATCGCCTAGGCGACCGAGACGGAAGTAGGAGCAGTACCTACCCCCCCCCCTCCTCTCCAAAAGCTCAGTTTCACAAACAGGAGCCAGGGAGGAGTCCTTAAATCAGAAGTTCCACTTTTGGGTGGAATTCTACTTTAAGATTTTTCTAGTTAAACTTGAACTTGGCCCTGCTCACTACCACAGCTTCTCTATGGAGAGCAATGTTGATCAAGATCAACACTGATCAAAATTTGCTGTGCACACATAACCTCAGCTGCCTATATTTCTGGATCTTCTGGTCATGTAAGTTTCAAGGTAACTGTTGCTCATGCATTTGTTTTACATATATTCAATTTAAATTGTCCATATTCGTGACATGTTTACTTTTGGTTTTAATCACCAACGAAGTCACAGTATGCTGCATAGTTACATACGGTAGTTACATAGTCGGTAAGGTTGAAAAAAGACACCAATCCATCCAGTTCAACCTGTGGTATGTGTATGTGTTTACTGTATGTGTTTATGTCAATAGTAATTCCCACATCCCTGTATGTTGTGATCAATAAAATGCTTAGTTTTTTTAAACTCCCCGCTGATACCACTGTTTGTGGAAGAGAATTCCACATCTTTACTGCTCTGACAGTAAAGAACCCTCTACATAGTTTAAGGTTAAACTGCTTCTCTTCCAACTTCATTGAATGACCACATGTCTTTTTAAGCTCCCTTTCACTGAAAAGTTTTTTTTCCTATGCTAAGGCCACCAGTAAAGTATTTGTATATCGCAATCATATCCCCTCTCAAGCGCTTCCTCTCCAGAAAGAATAAGTTCAATGCTTGTAGTCTTTCCCCATAACTGAGGTCCTCCAATCCCTTTATTACCTGTGTTGCCCTTCTCTGGACTCTCTCTCTAGTTCCTGAACATCCTTCTTGAGGACTGGGAGAATTATCTTTTTATCTCTGGAGTAAATCCCCTTTTTAATGCATGCTGATATTCTGTTGGCTTTGCTTGCAGCAGCTTGGCATTGCATGCCATTGTCATCTACTGTTATCTACTAGGACCCCAGATCTTTTTCCTTCTTGGGTTTCCCCAGAGGTTCTCCCCCTTGCGAGTAACTTGTGCTCGTATTTTTAGCACTCAAATGCATTAACTTACATTTTTCAACAGTAAACCTAATTTTCCATGTAGTTGTCCAACCCATTTTTTTAGGTCTTCTTGTAAGGTTTCCATATCTAGCTGTATAGTTATGGTCCTGCTTAGCTTTGTATCATCCACAAATATTGACAATGAGCTACTTATACCATCCTCTATATCGTTTATGAACCAATTAAACAGAACTGGACCCCACTTTCCACACCGGACCATTCCGAGTACTCGCTATTGATCACCACCCTTTGGACCCACCCCTGTAGCCAGTTTTCAATCCAGGAACTTACCCTTTGGTCTATGCTGACAGACGTAAAGTAACCGTTTGTGTGGAACTGTATCAAATACTTTTGCAAAATCCAGATACACCACATCTACAGGCCTTCCTTTATCTAGATGGCAGCTCACTTCCTCGTAGAACGTTAATAGATTGGTCTAATCCTTCATTAATCCATGGTGATTACTACTAATGAAACTATTTTCATTACTAACATCTTGGATAAAGTATCTTATCATCCCATCCAATAGCTTACAGACTATTGATGTTAGACTGACTGGCCTGTAGTTTCCAGGGATATATCTCGGCCCTTTTTTAAATATTGCTACAATGTTGGTTTTACTCCAGTCAGGTGGTACCATTCCAGTCAGTAAACTATCCATAAAAATTAGGAACAATGGTCTAGCTATCACCTGACTGAGTTCCTTAAGGACCCTCGGGTATAAACTATCTGGTCCTGGTGACTTATTTATGTGAAGTTTTTCAAGTCTATCACTGATACTGTCTTCTGTTAACCACAAGGGTGCATTCTGTGGCGTGTTATTAACATTAATTACAGTCTTGGTTACTATATCCCCTTTTTTCCTTTGTGAAACCTTTGTCTTCTCCTTGACTTTTGTAACCAAATTCCCTTCATCATCCTTTATGGGGTCAATATGTTCTGGCCTCACTTTCTTACTGTTGATATATTTTAAAAACTTCTTGTTTTTTTTATCTTTAGTCTATATGCCTTTCATGGTCAATTTTAGCTGACCTGATTGCGCTCTTACATTTCTTATTGCATTGTTTGTATTGTTGGAATGCTCACAATGACCCCTCAGCCTTATACTTTTTTATGCTGATTTTTGTGAAAAACTGTGTCATTTATTTTGTCTGTAAATTAAATTTTTGCTGTAGCAAGAATGAAAAAACTATTTCATAGACTGCCCAATAAAGTGCATACCAGACCCTTTAATCTGGTATGGATTTTAAGATGGTACCTCATGCAAGAAAAACAAAAAAATTGTGCGATTCCCCAGGATATGTATACTAGACCCTTTTGGTCTAGTACAAATTTTAAGGGGGAGTCCACACAAAAACAAAAAAAAAACGTGTGAGGTCCCATGAAAAATCCATACTCTGAATCTGAGCATACAGCCTGGGAGACCAGGAAAAGGGGAACTAGCTTGTGCTGTGCACCCCCTCCTGAATCATACCAGGCCACATGCCCTCAACATGAGGGGATTGCCTTGCCAGGGGGGGACAAAGGTTGATGAGAACAAGGGTCTTGTGCTCACAATCCTTGTCTGATGCTTGTTAGAGTCTGCAGGTGGAGGGCTTATTGGAATCTGGATAGCCCCTTTAATGATAAGAGGGCCCCCAGATCCACCCCCCCCCCATCCTAGTTTTAACTAGTTTTAATTGAAAATGGCCTTACATGTATATGGCAGTTGCAGCAATATTAAATGATAAGATGGACTGAGAGAAAAAGCACAAGCACTATATATAGGATTAAAATCAAGCCTTCAGTAAACATGCATCTTCAAACCACAGCTCCAGTGTCTGAACTTCAACTAGCAAACCATACAGATTGTCAAAAGCTTGTAGTGGGGTAGTACAAAGACAAGCCATTAGAGACACAATATCCGCAAATAAAACATAGTATTTATACAGATTACATCAATATTTATCATATAGAGGTAGGCAGTTTAACCAGCCAACTGTACGTATAGCCAGTAGATGGCATTAAATGATAAAAAAGGGTTTAGACATTGAATATTTTTACCTGTATGTAAATACACATGCTCATTATTAACAACCATGAATTTTTATGTGCTCTGCAGGCACCAAATTAGCACCTATATTTCAATCAAACAACTAACTACTGAAGGGAAAAATACAACCCGCATGTTCGCTTATTCACTCAAGCTGACCAGAAGTCCGAAGATGCCTACAAATGTCTGAGGTGAACCACTGACTATATGACTGATATTTATCCAATCTGATTGAGTTTAACGGTCTCAGACAGCAATCGCCTACAGTTATGGTGAAGCGAACCTCTAAATATATATATATATATATATATATATATATATATATATATTCTACACCAAGCAACAGGCACCATCAGTTGCTTGAAACCAGACTCCATTTCTCTGTAGAGTGCACAGTCATCCTGAAACCTGAGCCATTGTAATGTACTTACTGACAACTAAGAAAGTTGCTGCTGTCGCCTTGCTGTTTCTGCTTCATAAGTATTACCAATGGTTAATAGGGCCCTCAATCACAGTGATGGACAAATGGCAGTGTATCAGGTTGGAGGAAGAACTGCCAAAGCAGTAACCACAAAAGGTGGTTACAGAGCTGCCTCGGTTTTGGGGTGCATGGGTGCTCTATAGGGACCAGAGTCAGAATGCAGACATCTGAAGATGCTTTCTATTCAGGGTAAGTAATGCTTTAATAGTTTTAACTCCACAGGTAGGTTTGCTTTAAGAAATAAGCTATTGCATAATCCTAGCACCGGTATAAACAATTATTCAGCTAATTATTACACATGAGAAAAGACTATGATGTCACCACTGAGACTACAGCAAAATATAATTTAGAGAATATTTAACAACTAGTTTGTTTAATCATATGCCATGGAATGGGAACTTATTTTCCTCTCTAATATGCTAATCTTAAGAATCCCCAAGTTTTGGCAGACGAGAGGTTAATAAGGATTTGTCACTGAGACTCTATTATGTAAGTTGGTTGTGAGCTTCTTATGTGCGGTGGTTTAGAAAGGATTAGCATATACAAGAAGTTGTATTTTTAGACTTTATTTACTATAAACCCTTAACATGCACAAAGAGCAATGATTCCAAACTTTGCTCAGAAGACAAAGATAGACATATAAAGTAGACACTTTTAGAGCTAAAACTGATCAGGGAATTTTAGGAAAAAATAATAAAATAATTAATTGGTTGGCGTTTGGTACATTTTTGACATACTACACACTGCTGAAGGTGATTCTCCTGCTACATCGAAATATCTGATTTCTGATTTAATCACTTACTTTTTAGATCTATGTGTAACTAAGATCTCTGAAGCTGCTTAAGCACATTTCAATCTGATCATTTCTTTTACAAAAGTCAAACTGACCATTTCAATATTCCACTTGCATCTAGAAGGAATCAAAACATATATGGGTGATTTCTCATTCACAGGCATGCTAGCAAGATTTAATTTGTTTTTTGTTTTTTTTTGTTTTTTTTTATGAAATCACATAACAAGAAGTAATGTACATGTATTAAAACAGAGATTATACAACAATAGTAGGTAGAATAATGCAAACGTAAAGTTACAATCCATTTGACAATGCATAAACCTTATCTCGATAAATCTAGTCTCAAGCCTTGCCCTAGATTAAATGGCTTGTGCCTACAGGACAACATTTCAGGTAAGTATACTGGGAGGTCCAGAAATTGTGTCTTACTTAATTGCAAATGGATAACTTATGGTCACTTTCCTTTGAAAGATTAACGCAATTGTAAGATTCTATTGAAATATAAGGTGGGTTAAACTAGGAAGGCATGTTCCTGTGAAGGTCAAGAGTATATGTGGGGTATGGGCAGAGGGTCTTATATGGAATATGCAAGGTGTTTTTTCTTGGATAGCTTGGTGGGTTCTAGGGTTAAAGGAAAGGTGGGGGGCAGATGGGGGGGGGGGGGTAGGGTGAAGATAAGAGAGAAAGAAGAGGGGGGGAGAAAAAAAAAGGGAATGAGGAAGGTTGGGGTTGGCCGTCTCTTTCTTCCCTCCTCGAGGATATTTCCTTTGCCTGTAATTCCTTCCTGAACTTATTTTCTTCACGGAGGGGGGGTGACCCTTAAGGGAGTGGGAATACATGTTTCATTTTCTAATTATAAGCAACGTATACCTCTACTCAGGATAGCCGGATATAGAGTATGGGAATTCCAATATTTAAGTAGGTTAAGTGTTTAATCAGGAGAATTCTGCTGTAGTCTGGAAGTGTGTCCAGCATGTCCATTTGGTTCCAAATTTATTGGGGTATCCCATGCAATATGAATCAGCTCTTCTATTTCAGCAATCTTTTTAATTCTACTAAACCATTCTTCAAGTGGAGGAGTGTTGGCAGATCTCCAATGTATTGGGATGCATTGCTTTGCTGCATTTATCAGGTGCATTGCAAGTGATTTGTGGTAGGATTTGTGTGGTAGAGGTGAGTGATGTAGAAGAAACTGAGCTGGAGATAGTTCAAAATCATATGATGTCACTTGAGAGGTGATGTGTTGTACTTCTTTCCAAAAGGTTTGGATACGTGGGCATGTCCACCAGATATGTAATATCGTGCCACGTTCTTTATGACATCTCCAGCAAATTTCTGGGATCGTTGGTGTAAATTTGTGCAATAGGGCTGGTGTGCGATAGCCACGTGATTGGATTTTGTATCCATTTTCTTGTGTGGAAACATTAACAGAGCCCTTATGGATATTAAGGTAAATTTGTTCCCAGTCCTCCAATGTAAGTAATAAGGATAGTTCTCTTTCCCAAGCTTTGCAGGCTAAGGTGTCATTGGGGTGGTAGTCTGTAAAGAGAAGGTTGTGAATTGTGGATATGAGGTGGTTTTGGGGGGGTTTTGTTCACAGAGTCTTTCGCAAGGTGTGAGCTGTCTTGAGCAGGAGGAGTTTTGGTCCAAGGATCTTAGGTAATTTGAGATCAGTAGGTACATCCATGGAGGAATGGGGGGTTTATCCACTTGGGTGGATAGGTGAGAGGCAGGTTGGAGTTTCCCTGTATCATAGAAATGGTGGGTTAGAATTTGGTCATCCGCCCAGTACTCTGTTAAGAAATGGTTATTCATGCCTGGGGGGAAAATCTGGGTTCATTTTTATTGGAGTCAGTGGGCCCAGTATGGATGATAGGGAGGTGTGTTTACATACTGTGCGGAAGCATTGGATAGTAGGCCTCATTAGTGGGTGGAAGTCTATCTCAGGAGGGCTATGACATTCTAGTATCCATGGAAGAGACTTAAGGGGGTAGCCTGTGAAATACGCTTCTAGGCCAACCCAATTTATGTTGGGTGTGTGTATGTTCCAGTCAATTATTCAGGTCAGGTGTACTGCTTTGTAGTAGTTTATAAGGTTCAGGAGACCTATCCCTCCTAGGTGTTTGGGTAAGGAGAGTTGTGCGTAGCTTATCCTAGGTTTGTGTCCTCCCCAGAGAAATTTAGAGCAGAGGCTTTTGTAAGTTTTGATGAAGAAGGCTAGTGGTATATGTATAGGTACCGTCTGTATCTTGTACAGCAGTCTTGGTAAGGCGTTAATTTTTATTATCGCTGCCCTGCCAAGCCAGGAGAAGAATGGTTTGGTCCAGGTTTTAAGGTCCATAGTCAGCTTGTTTAGAATTGGGATGTAGTTGTTTGCGTACAAATCCGCTAGTTTGGTGGGAAGTTGTATTCCTAAGTATGTAATTAAGTCTGATTTCCAATGGAACAGGAAGTTATCTTTGCATTGGTCCACTAGGTGTTGTGGTAGGGATATATTTAGGGGAAAGGATTTAGAAAAGTTTATTTTGAGATTGGAGCGTATTTTGAAGTACTGGAATTCCTCTAGTAAGACTTGTAGTGTGGTGAGCGGTTTCGTGAGGAATAGTAAAATATTGTCTGTGAAAGCTTTAATTTTAATTCTTTTTTACTAGTCTGGATCCCTTGGATATTAGGGTTATGTCTTAAGTTGCAGAGAAACAGTTCAAGAGTAAGTATAAAGAGAATGAGAGAAAGGGGGCAGCCCTGACTTGTCCCATTGTGGATGGGGAAGGTATTTGACAGGGTGTTATTAACTCGTATTCTGGCTGTGGGATTAGTATACAAAGATAGAATAAGATTGAGCATGTATGGACCTATGCCCATGGTCTGTAACACAGCTTTCATGTAATCTCATGCCACCCTGTCGAATGCATTCTCCGCATCCAGGGAGAGAAAGAAGCCTTTTTGGTTTGATGATGTTATCTGGTGGTATCTGGTGGTGTAGATTAATAGCTTTTATGGTGTTGTACCTAGCTTCGTAACCAGGTATAAAGCCTACTTGGTCACGAGAGATGAGTGAGGGAAGGAGTGGAAGTAATCTGTTGGCCAATATTTTGGAAAAAATGTTGATATCAACGTTATATCGTTCTATAGTTTACTGCTTATGAGGGATCTTTTCCTTTATGTGAACTTCTAGCATTCCATGTGTGAGGGGATTGGAGTGTGATAAGGAGTTGAAGGCTTTCAGGAAGGGGGAGCTAAGTGTTTGTGCAAAAGTTTTGTAGTAGACAGCTGAGAGACCATCTGGGTCAGGGCTTTTGCCTGATTTTATTTGTTTTATTACAACGTCCCATTCCCTTTGGGAAATCGGCCCTTCTAGGTTGTTAGCCATATCTGAAGAGATTACCTTGGAGCAGAATTTGTCTAGAAATGTTTTGATTCTGTTGGATCTAGTCGTAAGGGAGGTGGTGGGGGAGTTCCATGCATCAATATTATATAAATCCGAATAAAATCTTTCAAACTCTTGGGCAATGCTATTGTTTTTCGTTAATATGTTACCGGCCGGGGAGTGTAGTTTATGAACTGCTGTTTTTGCTTTTTTCGCACACAATGCTTGGGGTAAAAGGTGTCCACTTTTGTTACCAAATTCGTAGAAAAGTTTTTGCAATAGTGTGAATCTTTTTCTGATGTTCAACCTAGCTAGTCTTGTAGTAGCATGCAGACTTCTAAAAGTTCCTGATAGGATTGTTGGGCCAAGGTGCGCTTGTGTAGGGTTTAAAGTGATTTGAGTTTGACAAACAGTTCTTCAAGTCGAGCTTGTTTTTCCTTTTAACCCTAGCTGCCAACGAGAAGAGTTTCCCTCTCACTACGCATTTGTGTGCCTCCCATTGAGTTAAGCTTGATGTGTCCGGCGTATTGTTCTCCCTGAAATAGTCATCAAAACATTTACGTATCTCTGTCGTGCGAGTTTTATCTGTTAAAATGGTGGGGTCTAGTCTCCAAATCTGTGCATGCTGGGTCTTGTCTGGGAAAGAGAGTGTGACTGAGATAGGGTGGTGGTCGGAAAGGGTCATAGGTTCTATCATTTTTTTTCGCCTTTTGCAAATATGAGAGGTCCTGTTGTGTTAAGAAAATGTAGTCTAATGCCGCATACACACGAGCGGACTTTTCGACCGGACTAGACAGGAAAAGGGGGGGTGAGGGGGGAGGGATCTGGGGGTCCCCCCCAAAACACCTTGTCACCATGTTGATGGGGACAAGGGCCTCATTCCCACAACCCTTGCCTGGTGGTTGTGGGGATCTGCGGGCTGGGGGCTTATCGGAATTTGTAAGCTCCCTTTAACAAGGGGACCCCCAGATCCCGCCCCCCTCTATGTGAATGGGTATCAGGTACATTGTACCCCTACACATTCACCAAAAAAGTGTCTCAAACGTAAAAATAACAGCACACAATTTTTGACAATTTCTTTATTAAAAAAAAAGAAAAAAAAGAAGAAAGTCCGCGATGTAAATCCATCTTCGATCACAGCGCCGATGACCCGAGAAAAAAAAAAACAAAAAGGAGAAACTCTGCCTCAATGGGATGCGTCCCGTGACTGCAGCCTTTTTGCACTGACAGCTCTTATAAAGCTGAGGGCAGGGCCGGTGACATAAGTGGGTGACCCCGCCCCATTCTGATGTCATGTGACATCACGTAATGTCAGAGGGGGGCGGGGTCACCCGTTTACAGCACCGCTATATAACAGCTCTTATTGCAAAAAGGCTGCAGTCACGAGATGCCTCCCATCGAGGTGGAGTTTTTTTTTTTCTCGGGACAGTCGGGGCTGTAAATGAAGATGAATGGACATCGCGGGACATTTTTTTTAATAAAGGAATTGTCCCAAACTGTCTCCTGTCATTTTAATTTTTTTGACACTTTTTTTGGTGAATGTTTAGGGATACAATGGGTACGATACCTATTCACATGGGGGGGTAAGATTTGGGGTCCTCTTGTTAAAGGGGGCTTCCAGAATCCGGTAAGTTTAAGTAACGTTTAAGTTAAAAAAAAATCTAACTTGATTTAAAAAACAAAAATCAATGCAAACCTGATACATCAGTTTGAATCCCTACCACGGTACTACCTACCTGGAGTTTGCATGTTCTCTCTGTGCCTGTGTGAGTTTCCTCCCACACTCCAACATGCTGGTGGATAAATTGGCTCTAATATGTGTATGAATGTGAGTTGGGGACATTAGATTATAAGCTCCTTGAGGGCAGGGACTGATGTGAATGCACAATATATATATACATAGATGGCTCTATATAAGCACCTGTAATAAATAAATCATACAGGACAGTAACCCATAGAAACAGATCAGTCTATAAATTTGGAAATTATTTATAGGTATTGACTATGAGTTGCTACTTTTTAAAAATCACCATTGTTATTTTGAATTGCCTTTAAAAAATTAGGACAAGCTCTATTTGAGGAGGACTTCAAAAAGGAAGCTTAGAAACAACTGTTGCGTTTTATAAATGTCCACAAAAAACATTTATATGGCTAGTTTTGATTATATTTCATAAATAAAATTAACCTAATACGAAACAAAAAATTAACTAGATCCACGTCAGAACACCAATGTCAATGATCCACAGTAAAGGCTAATTTCCTACAAGAAGAATGGCTCTGCCACCAACAAGCCATAATCAGTGAAACTGACCAATCTGCCCTCTGCAAAATTAACTCAAATCCTGTGAACAAATATACATCTATAAATAAATGTTTTATTTTATGGTGTCATTTAAAGGCCAGCACTGTAACTGTATCCAGCTAATACTTCTGATGTCATTTTGATTTTGACAGATCTTTTTATGCAGTGCCTTTCATGGAGCATGTAATGCTTCGGGCTCTATGCTGAGGTACTTGCAAAATGGCATTATTACAAGTGACAGGTCTCCAGATATGAATCATTGTGTTTCTTATGCCACTTTCATAGTGAGAAACGGAATGTTATTGCCGCTGTTAAGATATAGAATTATACAATTAACACCTTGGATACTAGGATAAACTCATTAACGTTTTCCTCCATTTTTTGACAAAAAGTATTTATACCCCTTGACATTTTCCACATTTTGTCATGTTACAACCGAAAACGTAAATGTATTTTATTGAGATTTTATTTGATAGACCAATACAAAGTGGCACAGGACACAGCAAACATGTGGAAGAAGGTGCTCTGGTCCGATGAGACCAAAATTGAACTTTTTGGCCTGAAAGAAAAATGCTATGTGTGGCGGAAAACTAACACTGCGTATCATCCTGAACACACCATCCCCACCATGAAATATGGTGGTGGCAGCATCATGTTGTGGGGATGCTTTTCCTCAGCAGGGACAGGGAAGCTGGTCAGAGTTGATCGGAAGATGGATGGAGCCAAATACAGGGCAATCTTAGAAGAAAACCTGTTATGCCGCGCACACACGGCCGGACTTTCCGACAGAAAAAGTCCTATGTGAGCTTTAGGTCGGACTTTCCGACCATGTGTATGCCCCATCAGACTTTTTCTGTCGGCATTTTCGACGGACTCAGATATAGAACATGTCCTAAATTTTTCCTTTGGAAATGCCGATGGAGTTTTGCCCGTTCGCAAGTCCGGCCGTGTGTGCGCGGCATTAGGGTCTGAAAAAGACTTGAGACTGGGGCAGAGGTTCACCTTCCAGCAGGACAACGACCCTAAACTTTCAGCCAGAGCTACAACTGAATGGTCTAGATCAAAGCATATTCATGTGTTAGAATGGCCCAGTCAAAGTTCAGACCTAAATCTATTAGAGAATTTGTGGCAAGACTTGAAAATTGCTGTTCACAAACACTCTCTATCCAATCTGACAGAGCTTGAGCTATTTTGCAAAGAAGAATGAGCAAAAATGTCACTCTCTAGATGTGCAAAGCTGGTAGAGACATCCCCAAAAAGACTTGCAGCTGTAATTGCAGTGAAAGGTGGTTCTACAAAGTATTGACTCAGGGGGGCTGAATACAAATGCACGCCACACTTTTCACATATTTAATTGTAAGAAATTTTGAAAACCATTTATCATTTTCCTTCCACTTCACAATTATGTGTTACTTTGTGTTTGTCCAGCACATAAAATCCCAATAAAAATACATTTATGTTTTACATCATACTTTTTCAAGGCACTGTATGAATATAGATTTATGTGATCCTTTTTGGTGTGTTCTTTATGAATGGGCTGCCAACGCACCACAACGGACAAAAAAAATGCTCACAACCCTTCCTAACAACATACCACACTACAACACTGTGGGGTTGGTGTACTAAAGACAAACAGGCTGTTCACATTACAAGGGAATAAGCCCCCAGAGCCTATTTAATGTGGTAAAGTTTTACTTTCCAAAGAATACCCAATCACATGCAAGGGAAAAAAAATAATGTTTTGCTTGCACATGGACCATGGAAGTCAGCAGAGCTCATTTACTAAGCTCTGGGAAAAATTCCCTTGCAAAGATCAACTTCCCTTGCCAAGTGAACAGCCTATTTACCTTTAATAAATTAACACAGTGGCATGAATTGTAGTGTGTTGCACTGAGCATTGGCCTCTAATGTACAGTGCGTCGGGGTGTCATTTGAAATTAATTATACTGCAGTTGGCCAGATTTTTTGATGCGTGTCACACCAATGTACAAGTCTGAATGGACCATTAAGGCTTTCAATGGATGATAATAAAGAGAGTATATACCGTATATACTCGAGTATAAGTCGTTCCGAGTATAAGTCGAGGCCCTAATTTACCTCAAAAAAATGGGAAAAACTTATTGACCCGAGTATAAGACGAGGGTGAGAAATGCACAGCTACTGTAAGTGGAAAAGAGGGTCAACAATGCCCATTTGCAGCCTCACTGTGCCCATTTGCAGCCTCACTGTGCCCATTTGCAGCCATAGGTCCCCTGAACTTCAAACTCGGTAGTTAAGGGTTCCTAGATCCCCCCTAGCTGCAGCCAAAATTTGGGGTCTCTGAACCCAAAGGGTCCCGAAATGACATTGCAGCAGATGGACACAGTTGACCAAATTTGGGGCCCTGTATCTCAGGGACACTTAGTGCTAAGATCCCCAAATTTGGTGTGCAAACCCAGTGGAACTAGCACCATAAAATTTCCAAAGCTGGGGTTTCTAGCACCAAGTGGCCTCGAGATACAGGGCCCCAAAAATCAGTTCAGAAAATGTCAAGCACTTTTCTACAGCAGAGAATGACATTTTCCGAACCGGTTTGGGGGCCCCGTATCTCAGGGCCACTTAGTGCTAGGAACTTCAGCTTTGGATATGTTGTGGTTCCACTGGGTTTGCACACCAAATTTGGGGTTCCTAGCACCAAGTGGCCCTGAGATATGGGGCCCCAAAGTCGGTTCAGAAAATGTCAAGCACTTTTCTGCAGCAGAGAATGACATTTTCCGAACCGATTTTGGGGCCCCGTATCTCGGGGCCACTTAGTGCTAGGAACTTCAGCTTTGGATATGTTGTGGTACCAGGTCCACTTGGTTTGCACACCAAATTTGGGGTTCCTAGCACTAAGTGGCCCTGAGATACGGGGCCCCAAATTCGGTTCGGAAAATTAAATTTTTTGCTGCAGAAAAGTGCTTGACTCGAGTATAAGTCGAGGGGGGCACTTTCAGCACTAAAAAATGTGCTGAAAAATTCGACTTATACTCGAGTATATACGGTAATATTTAAAATTCAAGTTTAGTATATTGGGTTTTTTGGGGGGGATTCAGCACCATATACACTAATTATGTGTAATGATGTGTATCCTATTACCTACATGTAGCAAGGTCTCCGGCCTTGTCCAGTCTAATGAGGACCTCCAAGGCCAAAGATGGCTGACATCCTTCAATATGTAGTGGGTTGTGAGGCATAGTGGGGGCAAAGATGGTGAAAGTCATTAAGAGTCAGACACTTCTTGGATGTAAAAGAGGTTTTATTTCTTTTGACAGTATTTTTGTATTTTTGGGGGGAAAGAGGGTTAGGACCAGGACACCCGTAGCCTCCCTGGCGGTTTTCCCGAGTGTGGCTCGGGATTAAAATTCAGTCCCATTAGCGGTAACCCCGAGCCACACTCGGGATTACAGTGCAGGATCCTGGTGCGGCGTTACTTACCTTGTCGCCAGAATCCTGCGATGTCCCCCGCAGTGTCTGTGGGCTCTGTCTTCTCCGAAGCCTCCTCCGAAGCCTCTCCTTGCCAGGCTCCGTTCCCTGTGAGCGTCGCGACGCACGGGGGCAGAGCCTGGCGGCAAATTCAAAAAATTGTAAAAATTATAACACACACAGTACTGTAATCTTACAGATTACAGTACTGTATGAAATTATTTCACATCCCTTTTGTCCCTAGTGCTTTGTCCTATGCCCTGCATGCAGTTTTATATTATATATACTGTTCTTTCTGCCTGGAAACTGAAGATTGTCCATAGCAACCAAAACTGTCTCTTTACATCAAAAGTGGCTTTAGACCAGCTAGAAAACAGCGATAGTAAATTAGAACAAAATTGAGAAATAGTGAATCGTGGGGAAAGTTATATTATAATTTATGTTTTTGTGTTTCAAACTTTACCATACCCGGGATATCTACTAGACTCTTGTTTAGACAGATTTAAGTGTGTTATTGTTAAGAATTACAGGCCTACAATATAAAACGCCAAATTTCCATGCAAAATAATTGTACCGCTTTCAGCACCTAAAATCCGAAATAATCATACCGTTAAGTGGTTATAGATTCAATTGGCAGACTCCAAGACTTCAATAGGAAGACAGCCATGCAGGGAAAGGCCCCACATCTGCACATGCGAGAATGCTGTCTCCTATGGTAACAGTGTTTAACAGCTCCTAACTCAAACATAACAGTCCTTTCAGCTCCACTACAACTACCTCTTGTAGTTCTTCAACATGGAGCTCCCGGCCTCTCACTAAACCCTCTGATTCACTGACTCTGAATCCCTTAAGCTCCTCCAAGGTTTGCGGTGGTATCCCCTCAAGCGTCACACACGCTTCCCTGCTGGGTCCCTAGATTGGCAGTCCAGATACTTCTCAAGCTTCACCCCTGCTAACCGTGAGGTCCCTGGCTTGACTCACAAGGCTGCTCTGCAAGCATCTCCTCCGCGGGTTGGGTCCCTGACTTGATCACCGCCTGCAGTTTCCCGATTTTCCAGCGTGCCCGTTCGGTTAGAATGTGGTTCCAGTACATTCCTCAGTTACTCACTGTGGTCCCTGGTAAAGGTGGTTGGCCCCTTTGTGGCGACAGCTTTCCTTCTACCTCTGACCACTGATAGGTTCTCTAGCCTGGCAGAACTGTCACTTCTGGTTGGACTGCAAGCCGCAATCTCAACCCTGCACTGCTCTCTTTACTTCTGGTAGGCCCTCACACAGCCTAGCAGCCAGATGCCCCTGGGATAGGCCCAATCTCTGGCCTAGCAGCCCAGAGTGTACGACACATCTCCACCCAGACAGCCATCTAGGTGGCACAGAACATAGATCACCTGATCTTACCCAAATATATAGGTTCTCCCAGCAGGCCAAGGGATTCAGGAAAACCCCTGTCCACAGTGTTCTGTGAATGGGCGGTGGAGCAGGTGAATTACAGATCTCCTCTTCCCATTCACAGACTAAACTTTAAAGCTTTAAAAGTCTTTGGAAATACCTTCCAACCATCCCAGATCCCACAGAACTGTACCAGGATTTCAACTAAATCCCTGCGTCTTGTGGACCCAGGCTGTATCCCAGGATCCAGTGTTTGGATACTTGTTCTGATACTTGGCTCAATTATTATTATTATATAAGCTATGCTATGGAAAATTGTCTGCTCCAGGCTGTCCCTTTGTGTGCAGGGACAGTGCAGGACAGTATGTGCAGGGACAGTGCAGGACAGTGTGTGCAGGGACCGTGCAGGACAGTGTGTGCAGGGACCGTGCAGGACAGTGTGTGCAGGGACAGTGCAGGGCAGTGTGTGCAGGGACAGGAGGCAATGTGTGTAGGGAGGGGAGCATTGTGTGCAGGGACAGGAGGCAATGTGTGGAGGGAGGGGAGCAGTGTGTGCAGGGACAAGAGGCAATGTGTAAAGGGAGGGGAGCAGTGTGTGCAAGGACAGTGCAGGGCAGTGTGTGCAGGGCCAGGAGGCAATGTGTACCGGGAGGGGAGCAGTGTGTGCAGGGAGAGTAGACAATGTGTACAGGGTTGGAGAGCATTGTGTGCAAGGACAGGAGGCAATGTGTGAAGGGAGGGGAGCAGTGTGTATAGGGACAGGAGGCAATGTGTGCAGGGAGGGGAGCAATGTGTACAGGGAGGGGAGCAGTGTGTGCAGGGACAGTGCAGGGCAGTGTGTGCAGGGACAGGAGGCAACGTGTAAAGGAAGGGGAGCAGTGTGTGCAGGGAGAGGAGTCAATGTGTAAAGGGAGGGGAGCAGTGTGTGCAAGGACAGTGCAGGGCAGTGTGTGCAGGGCCAGGAGGCAATGTGTACAGGGACAGGAGCAGTGTGTGCAGGGAGAGGAGGCAATGTGTACAGGGAGGAGAGCATTGTGTGCATGGACAGGAGGCAATTTGTAAAGGGAGGGGAGCAGTGTGTGCAAGGACAGTGTAGGGCAGTGTATGCAGGGCCAGGAGGAAATGTGTACAGGGAGGAGAGCAGTGTGTGCAGGGAGAGGAGGCAATGTGTACAGGGAGGAGAGCATTGTGTGCAGGGACAGGAGGTAATGTGTGTCAGGAGGGGAGCAGTGTGTGCAGGGACGAGAGGCAATGTAAGAAGGGAGGGGAGCAGTGTGTGCAGGGACAGGAGGCAATGTGTACAGGGAGGGGAGCAGTGTGTGCAGGGACAGGAGGCAATGTGTACAGGGAGGGGAGCAGTGTGTGCAGGGAGAGGAGGTAATGTGTACAGGGAGGAGAGCATTGTGTGCAGGGACAGGAAGCAATGTGTGAAGGGAGGGGAGCAGTGTGTACAGGGATAGGAGGCAATGTCTGAAGGGAGGGGAGCAGTGTGTGCAGGGACAGGAGGCAATGTGTACAGGGAGGGGATCAGTGTGTGCAGGGAGAGGAGGCAATGTTTACAGGGAGGGGAAACGTGTGTGTGTAGGGAGAGGAGGCAAAGTGTGCAGGGAAGGGAGCAGTGTGTGCAGGGAGAAAAGGCAATGTGTGCAGGGAGGGGAACAATGTGTACAGGGACGGGAGGCAATGTGTACAGGGAGGGAGGAAGTGTGTGCAGGGAGAGGAGGCAATGTGTACAGGGAGGAGAGGAGTGTGTGCAGGGACAGGATGCAATGTTTGAAAGGTAGGGGGCAGTGTGTGCAGGGAAACTTTTACTGATTTCAAATGTAATGGGTTGGGGGTGGGGGGGGGCTTTGCGAATTAAAATCCAAGGGGACATTTTTCCATTGACCCTGATCAATGCAAAGGGACAATTTTCATTGTCTGAATTTCTTTTTTGTCCATAACTAACATTAGTTTCGTTTTATGGTTATTACTGAATGTAAAGTTGTTGTGTAGTGCGGAAGCATTAAAAATGATCTGCTATGCCAAAGGTACACTTCATTACTTATTCTGTTTTTTTATTATATCTACATATCTACAGCCTACTGATCATGTTAATGTGCTGTAGATATAAAGATTTTTACAAAAGACCCATTATTTATTTCAAGAGTTTTTTTTATTGAGAAAGGCTCACTAAGGGTCCATGCACACTGGGCTCCATTTACAGAACCAGATCACATGCGGTATGTAGGTGTCTGAACACATTTTCCCTAAATATCGCATGTGATCCTGCAACTGTCAATTCACTATACCATTTTGTGGTATTTGCCGCAAAACATTCAAAACTGTCAGTAAATACCACTTGAAAAGATGTTAAAGTCAATTCACAGAAGAAAATAAATAATTAAATGCATGCAGTAATTAAAAGGGTTGTAAACCCACTTGTTAATTTTCAGGCAATCCCCTGTCTTTCATAATGCAATGTCTCCACTGTATATGCTTTATTTAAAAAATGCCTCCGTATAACTTATTTTATAGCGCTGCTCGGCGCTCACGTGACCAGTCGCCTCTCCCCTCTCTCAGTCTGATAGCTATAGTAGGAGGGGCCATGAATCCCCATCAGTCAGTCAGGAGGAGAGGTGGAGAGAGGGGGCCAGTCACCTGAGCACAGAGCGGCGCTCAGAAATAAGGTATAGAGCAACATTTTTTTTATAAAGCTCATACAGTGAAGACATTGCAACATGTAAGACAGGGGATTACCTGAAAATTAACAAGTTATTTTAGCAGGAGGGAGGGGAGGGACGGGCACTGTCACTAGCTGACAGGCAGGGAGGGTGGGGGGAGAGAGGACAGAGGAGAGCTGCGGATGACGGAGGCACATAAACTGACCACGGTGTCAGGGCTCAGCAGTCATAATTAACCGTGGTCAGTTTACAGGGAGGAGGGCAGAACCAGGCAGGATCAGCCAGGTATTTCATGTGACACAAAGAGCCAAATTGCACAGCACAAACACTGTGCTGTTATTCATACTTTAAAGGAACAGAATCCATTTTTTTTGAAGGGTAACAAACACTTTAAGTAGTGGTCCAGGCATGTGGTATTTAACCCCCCTGGCGGTATTCCCGAGTCTGGCTCGGGTTGGATTTTTCATACCAAAAGCGGTATCCCCGAGCCAGACTCGGGCTTGCTTCGCAGGATCCAGGAAGAGTTTACTTACCTTGTCCCCTGGATCCTGCGATGTCTCCCCGCTGTGATCGGCAAGCCGCTGTGTCTCGCTCGATTCACAGTGCCGAGCTCCGTTCCCTGCGAGCGTTGCGACGCACGGGGACGGAGTTCGGCGGTAAATTCAAAAGTGAAACACATAGTATAGATACAGCATACTGTAATCTTACAGATTACAGTACTGTATCAAATAACTACACATCCCCCTTGGTCCCTAGTGGTCTGCCCAGTGTCCTGCATGCAGTTTTATATATATAAAACTGTTCTTTCTGCCAGGAAACTGGAGATTGTCCATAGCAACCAAAACTGTCTCTTTACATCAAAAGTGCTTTTAGACCAGCTAGAAAAAAGCGATAATAAATTAGAATCACTCGCAGAATTGATCGATAGTGATTTGTGGGGAAATCCGTCACCAAACATTAAAAGTAACAAAAGCGACAATTCTGCAACTGAGCAAATTTCAGTGTTTTTGATTTGATTACATTATTTTATAATTTTTATTATTATTATATTATTATTTGTTATAATTATTTATAGTTATTTATTATATTATAATTTTTTATTTCGTTTTTCAAACTTTATCATACCCGGGATGTCTACTAGACTCTTGTTTGGACAGATTTAAGTGAACTATTCCTAAGAATTACAGGCCTACAATATAAAACGCCAAATTTCTGTGCAAAATAATTGTACCGCTTTCAGCACCTAAAATCAGAAATAATCATACCGCCAGGGAGGTTAAGGAATGTAAAAATATAAAAGCCAATTTTGAGTAGTCTCTGCAATTTTGGATCAGTTCTCTCAACAGTAATGCATAGAAACCTAAGTATGGAAATCGTTGGGGTTGATTTACTTAAAAGTTTAACCAAAGGGAAAACTTTTTTTTTAGTTTTGGTGGGGGTGGATTAAAACACCTTTTTATAGTTGTCTGTGCCCCCATTAGGGAGATTCACCCTATCTATTTGTCCTGTTTACTATTATCACTGAAATTAAAAGAAAATCCTCCAGAAAAGTAATGGAGAGGAAATCTTTCAATGGGACACAGATGGTAAACAAAAAAAACTGACAGGGATTATAACCCTCCCTTACTCTATCCAAAATGAAAAAAAGAAGTTCTGCCTATAGTTCTACTTTAACCAGTTCCTGCCCACACTATAGCGAAAGACGGCTACAGCGCAGGCTTATAATGCCAGGAGGGCATCCATGGACGTCCTCCCATGCTCACGCTGCCCGCACGCCCCCTGCGGCGCACAGGTGGTGCGCTCTGTGAATGCCAAGTCCTTCGGCTGATCACAGATCGGAGTAAAAGGCCAATCACAGTGGCCCTTTACCACGTGATCAGCTGTCAGCCAATGGCGACTGAGTACACGATATAAACAGAAGCCGGTTTTCGGCTTTCTTCTTTTCTCTCAGTGTGAGGAGAAAAAAAGAAAGCTGATAACTGGCTTCTGTTAAAGGGACATCGGTCCCAACATTGCCCACCAGTGCTGCTAATCAGTGCCCACCAGTGCCATCTATCAGTGTCCATCAGTATTGCTAATCAGTGCCCACCAGTACCACCTATCAGTGCCCATCAGTGCTGCCAATCAGTGCCACCTATCAGTGCCCTTCAGTGCCACCTATCAGTGCCATCAGTGCCACCTCATCAGTGCCTATCAGTGCAGCCTATCAGTGCCCATCAGTGCCACCTCATCAGTGCCTATCAGTGCAGCCTATCAGTGCCCATCAGTGCAGCCTCATGAGCGCACATCAGTGAAGGCCAAAAATTACCTGTTTGCTAAATTTTATAACAAACCATGAAAAAAAATTAAAAATTCTGAATTTTCTATCTTTTTTTTGTTTGTTTAGCAAAGAATAAAAAAAAATCCAGTGGTGATTAAATACCACCAAAAGAACGCTCTATTTGTGTTAAAAAATGATAAAAATTTAAAATCGGTACAGTGTTACTGTGTAATTGTCATTTAAGTGTGACAGCGCTGAAAGCTGAAAATTTGCCTGGGCAGGAAGGGGGTAAACGTGCCCAGTAGGCAAGTGGTCAAAGTCAAACTATAGGCAAAATTTTTTTTTCCATTTTGGATAGAGCACAGGAGGGCTATAAACCCGATCAGATTTTTTTTTCTATGCGGTAAATACCACAAAACGGTATAGTGAATTGACAGCTTCAGGATTGCATGCGATATTTAGGCAAAATGTGTCTAGACACCTATATACTGTATGTGAGTTGCTTTTGTGAATGGAGCCCACAGTCATTTGTTTGTGCTACTAAAGAATTGAATGATTTCAGTTAGTAACCCTCTAAAGCAATCTGATCATTTTACAGTTTGCTCTAATTCCTGGCACATATACACCTTGCAACAAGCTCTCAGGAGGCTCTAGTTGTGTCTGGGTCCATAATCACATACTTTTTTTAATCCCCTGAAATCCTATTGGCCTTGTTTTCTTATTCCTATAGTACTGCTTGATATACTACTTTATAAAAAAATAATTTGACTATAAAAAATTCAACAAATGTAACAATGAACACTTGATGCAAAAACAAGTGTAAGTAAATAGCAATTTAGTAAATTGTGGCTTATATTACCATTAAATTCCAGGTAAATTGCTGTATTTTATTACATCCCTGTATTCATCTATTGCTATTCTGACAGGTAGCCATAGTGCAAATTTGAATTTGTCATCCCAACAACAATTAAAATGAAACTAAAATATCTTAAAGTGTTACTAAACCCACAACAGTAAAATCAGTCTGTATTTGCAGTAAAGCATGTTTGTTATACTCACTTAAATTGGTTCTAAAGTCAGAAGAATTTTTTATCTTAATGCATTCTATTCATTAAGATAAAAAAAGCCTTCAGTGTGCAGCAGCCCCCCTAATGCCCTGTACACACGATCAGATTTTTAGACAGAAAAAGTGCGATCGGATTGTGTTGTCGGAAATTCCTATCGTGTGTGGGCTCCATCTGACTTTTTCCCGTTGGAATTTCCGACACACAGAGTTTGAGAGCAGGATATAAAATTTTCCGTTAATTCAGTTTAAATTCCGATCGCGTGCACACAAATCCGACGCACAAAGTGCCATGCATGCTCAGAATAAATTAAGAGACGAAAGCTATTGGCTACTGCCCCATTTATAGTCCCGACGTACGTGTTTTACGTCACCGCGTTCAGAACGATTGGATTTTCCGACAACTTTGTGCGACCGTGTGTATGCAAGACTAGTTTGAGCCAACATCCGTCTGAAAAAATCCATGGATTTTGTTGTCGGAATGTCCGATCAATGTCCGATCGTGTGTACAGGGCATAATACTTAACTGAGCCCATCTCGATCCAGCAATATGTACGAGAGTCTCGGCTGCCCGGGAATCTCCCTCAATGGCTAAGACAGCAGTGGGCGCCATTGGCTCATGCCAATCCGTAGCTCCATGTCTGAATGGACACACTTAGCAGCGGCTCTGCTTGGATGCCCCCATAGCAAGCTGCTTGCTGCAGGGGCACTCGGCAGGAAGGAGGGGCCAGGACCACCAGCG